>CAOQHR010000009.1:1200000-1800000 GCA_948474695.1 Periconia digitata | reverse complement strand
CGTGCTTGCCGAAACGCGTGCGCATTTTGTGGCACGTTTGACCATCAGGGCTCTGTTTGTCCAAGGCTTTACGCAATTTCGAATTGGCTGAATAACCATTATGGGTACGATGCGGGTGAAGTCATACCAAATCTGCACCAGGTCCGGCCCGATCCACAGGAGCACCGCACTCTCACTGCGAGGGGATTCATCAATGGGGAATATAGTGCCTCAAGGGTTCCACTTTTCACTGAACTTGCCTGGCAGTCGCGTGGAATGAGTCTGACCCAGCCGGCAACTGCGGCAACACAAATCGCTCGTCCTTGTCCCTACGTTCGCAGTATACTTGCACGGCAGCACGGAGACAGTCAAACTCCTAGAAATTCCACTTCTAGATCCAACAACTCAGCCCCAAATTGGCAACAGCGCAGCTCAGTGCAGTCTTGTGGGTATCAAAACCGAGGACAGAACAGCAATTCAACGAGAGGTTCCACATTGCAGAATCCCCCTCGGCCACAGGCAAACCCAGCACAGCTGCAGAACCCCGTTCAAGAAACGTCTTACCCAGCCTTCCAATACAACCCAGCACAGCTGCAAACCCCCGCCCAAGGGACATCTTACCCAGCCTTCCAATACAACCCAGGGCAGCCGCAAATTACCGCTCAAGGAACGAATTACCTGCTCCATCCGCAGTACTCTAATCCTCACGTTCCTCAGCCGCACACTGGTTATTACCATACAGCGCAACCCTTTCCCCACATGCCCCAGGTGTTCATCAATCCTCCACAGGCCCTTATGACACCTCAGCCGTACAACGGCTTCTATACACCACCAAGCTCTGAGTTCTTGGTGACTCCTGCAATGGGTCAATTCACTTTCCTGGCGGATACTCAGATGCCCACCACTGCCCCCCCAGCCCAGCCTCAGATGCAGGCAACTGCCCCCCCGCCATCACCTCAGCGCCAAGCAGAGCGCTATCGAATAATAGAAGAAATAGAAGAGGCCGTGGGAGAATATTTTCATCGTGGTAATCGACGTCTCAGGCGTGAGGATACAGCGCAGGATGACCCGGAAGAGCCCCGGCGACAACGACGTCGCGTCGAACAACCACAGCAAGCTCAACGGTACAATCAGCCTTCAAATAACCGTGGCCGGTATTCCCGCAACCGCACAGATTTCTCAAACAACCGCGGCCAGTCCTATCGCAGCCGTGGCCGATCCTCACACAACCGCGGTCGCGGCAACCCCACAGCAGGTGCACCACTTATTGATTCAACTACTCTTGATCGTTCACAAATAGGACGTATCACTGAGTATTCTATGCCTGCATCTAACACCGGTCATACACAAAACCGTGACCTGGGTCGCGGGCGTGGACGTGGGCGTGGGCGCCCTCAGCGCTCCACCCATCCTGGCACCTCGGATCAAGACGCCATGGATGTGGACGAAGAGGATCGCCTTTGCGTACTCTTTGATCGTCTCGACACGGCCGAAGACACCCACTAGGCCGTCGTCCCTCCATCTTCCTCTCCTTATTCTTTCTTTTGCTTATCTTCTTATATTCTGGTTGAAAACATCGGACCTGGGCTGCAATGTCCACTAAATTAGACATAGGCTGCAACGTCTACCATATCAGACATAGGCTGCGACGTCTACCATATCAGGCATAGACTGCGACGTCTACCATATTAGACCTGGGCAGAGATGTCCATCATATTAGACCTGGGCTGGGATGTCCACCATATCATGGTCTGGGCTGGGCTGGGATGTCCACCATATCATGGTCTGGACTGGGCTGAGATGTCCACCATATCATGGTCTGGGCTGGGCTGAGATGTCCACCATATCATGGTCTGGGCTGGGCTGAGATGTCCACCATTGTGTTATTTCTGGATGAAAACATCGGAGGACATTACCAACAACGGAAACGGATGTGCGTTCGGCGATATGTTCCTCCCTCGCAGATTCTTCGAAGCAGCGTGGAACGCGTATGTCAACATGACGTGGGATGTTGGAACTACGTATGAGGAGGGATGATACGTTTTCAACAATTTTCCAGAGGATGATGTCCTCACGGGATGCCTCGTCTCGAAGCAATGTATCTAATGGTACAACGCCAACGTCGGAGGATTCTGTCTATGAAAGTAAGTTGCTAATGATCTTCCCTAATGGCAGCATATTTGACTGACCCGCACTATACTGATTAGGATTCGGAAACGCGAGGTCGAAGAGCAAACCGGGGAATTCTACAAGTTGGATGGTTCAAGAATGTTATGGTTTCTATGGGTGGACTGATTTCACTGGGAGTTCAAAGGTGCAAGCATATCGTGGTTTTCAAAGGCGGTCTGGTTTTATTTGGGACTTCGAAGGCGTCATTTACTGAGAATAAGACAACTTTGTACATAACTCCCTATTGTGCAATGCGGCATGAGTTTCACCTACATATGTATGCGTGTAGCTAACGTGACCCACCCCGGCGCCCCGAGCGCTTCGTGTTAGGAGCGGCACGAGTGCCAATTTACCAGGCGACTACGTGAAACAAAGAATGATAGGAAGTTCTAACGCAGTAGGCATAATTAGAACGAAGACTGTTGTGAAGGAATCATAATTCTTCGACTGTATGGCGTCAAGTAGGGTACAGCGTGCATGTCGTCCGCATATCACTAAGGTAATGCAACATTACACGGAGGCTACACCGATGTCGAGTTAATATCACTATTTCATGGGGTTGCATATCAGGAATTTACGATGGTCCGGTAGGCAGCATATCCTAATATACGGGTTTTGTAATGAGATGTGACCCTACAGTTGAGAAATCGCACAGTGTTGTGCATTATAATTCGCAACGATTCACGAATCTAGCACAATCTTTGCACGGTTCAAAACGTTGGCCCTGATCATAGGTGTCGCTGACCCGATCCGCTTGAACTCGGTAAAAGCCCTTTTCCCGTCCACGGTGTGATTAATCATGACCGGAATTATATCGTGGAAAGTAGAACATGGCATGCAATTGATTTGAGGTTGTAGGGCGCAAGGGTTTAACGGCGCTACGTCCCACCGCGGTTCCTGTGGTTCCATCGGGTCTCGGCTAAAAGCTTGTTTGGACGGCATCGCGGAACATCCCTAGCAGCACCCACGTGCGGGCTCTTATCTTTTTTTTTCCGCACTGCATCCATCCCAATCACACCTATTCTAGTGCTTAAATCAAGGTCATGTTTGAAAGCAATGATTATCATGTATTATCGCGGGCTGTAAAGTGTAATGTATTTTGCCCAAGCCG
This sequence comes from Periconia digitata, assembly GCA_948474695.1. Classification (NCBI taxonomy): domain Eukaryota; kingdom Fungi; phylum Ascomycota; class Dothideomycetes; order Pleosporales; family Periconiaceae; genus Periconia; species Periconia digitata. Next base: position 1,796,741 of record CAOQHR010000009.1, on the reverse strand, counting down.
GTGTCTATGCACCATGCCTCTAAGAGAATTTCTAGCAAACTTAACAACAGGAACGCATTAGAAAGAGAGTCTGACTTTCATCGCCTAGACGGGGACGCGTCAACGTCATATACGATCGGCTTTCCAGTCTGGCCCGCTAATGAAAGAGAAGAAAATTCAAGGTAGCATACGCGCTGATCAAGGTCATACAGGTGCGCGCGATTCAAGTACGACGACCGCTTCCTGCACGTCCACGGCCACGGCCACGACCACGGTATCCGCGAAGCCCACCACGAGCTCGCGCGCCAGAGGCTCTACGGTTGGCAGCGCGTGGATTAAAGGAATTGCTGCGTCTACGGGCTAGTGCAGATCGGAAACCTCGTTGGCTCGACAGGGTTTCATGCTCGGAATCATCTTCGTCTTCCTCGTTGGTTTCATCGTCGCGGCAGGTACGTTGACGTTGTCTGGAGGGTTCATCCTCGCTCTCCGAGAGCTCCTCGAGCTGATGATGCCCCGGATCCCCACTCGTTGTTTCGTGTTGAAGTCCATTGTAGAATTGACCGGTGGCGAGCATTGAAGTTGACGCAGGGGCCGTCGGAACTTGGACATGCATTTGGGGCTGAATCATGGGCTGCCACGGTGACAGAGTTGGGTATTCTATCGTGTATTGCATTTGAGGTGGCATTTGATATGGTTGAACCTGGTATTGCATGTGGGGCTGCATTTGCGGCTGGTATTGCATTTGGGCTCCCATTTGGGATGGCATCTGCGCTTGATACTGGGACTGAATTGGCGGGTGGTATTGGTATTGCATTGTCGGGTGCATCTGGTATTGGAACTGCATTGCCGGGTACATCTCAAATGGCATTGGCGGGTGCATTTGAGATTGCATCTGAGCTTGAGATTGAGCTTGAGATTGCGCTTGAGACTGCGCTTGAGATTGCGTAGGCGTGAAATTCTGAGTAGAATACTCATGCGTTGGTGTATGCACTGGATATGCAGTCGTCCGGGAAAACTGTGACCCACGCCTCTGAGTTGGGAACGCTCGAAACGAGGCCTGCCCTCGATTACCGCGAGTTTGCATGGGTGGTCTCTGCTGGCTTTGTGCAAAAGAGTTGGGCGTTTGAGATGCAATGCCGGAATTTGCAAGAGCTTAAAGTGTCGCAAAGCCAGTTGCCTGGCTGAGGCTCTCGGGTCGTTCGCGAGGTTCATCGGAGTTGAGATTAGTATTACTGCTCGTCGTTTTGTCTTCTTGTGGCTCGTCTCGTGATATTGGAGCATTACTCGTGAGCTCGAGGCGACCGTGATCAAGGGGATCCGTTGCTTCCGGTTCATCTCGTGATAGTATGGCCAGGAGTGCGTCCACGATATGGGGTTGATCCAATTCCTGATCCTGCTGGACGGTGTCAGCTGCAGTCTCGTCGCGATGGCTTGTGTGCACAGTTAGTAGGTTGGAATCGGCCTCATTTTCTGGGCTGCGGCTTCGTTGTTGGATTGCATTCTATGTTCACGCATCAGCTGTGGTTTAGGATGAGTGTTGGGCCGAGCACTTACGGACTGCACCTGTGTGCTGTCTTCCGAGTTCATGGCTGTAATTTGACAAAATGTTGAAAGGAAAGGAGTAGAGAGAGTAGAGGAGCGGGGAGAGGGGTACAGTCGTAGGTTGCGCGTGTCAATGGGCGCTAACCACAACTGGAGTTTCGTGCTACCTCTCCGTGTTTACAGCATTATCCTTTCACTTCCAGCACTCCTTCACTACTCCACCCCGCTTTCCCCAAGGATATTACCGTGATCACAATAGCGCCAGATACAGAATCATGTCAAACGTTAGTATTCTATTGATTTATCTATCAGTCAGATGCTGATCCACAGTGGACGTCAAACGTCGATCCAAATGCGGCGTTCGGAAATGGGCCCAGCCCTCCTGTCAATCGTGAGGCCATACGTATCCGTGCACTGGAGTCGCGTGTGAGGGTTCTGGAGCGCGAAATACGGAGAAACGGGGGAATTCCATTCAGCGAGGAACTCGATGAACTGGAAGATACTGTGTGGGATATCAGGGCTCAGCTAGTCGACATGGCGAAAAAGATTCAGAACTTGCAACAATCCTTGGCCACTCATTCTGCTGCAAATCAGCTAGAGCCCATGAGGCCAAATGGTAGATGTTTCTCTTGTGTCCACGAGTTTAGGCTAACAGTTGACTACAGCGACAAACTTGATGGCAGGAGCTAGCGCCTTGGACTTTGTGGACTTTTGGACAACGTTGGTGGAAGCCAGCGAGCGAAACTTCAGCGTGGATAGGATGTTGTTGGTGCGGCGGAGCATAACGGAAGAGAGGAAGAGGGTGGTTCGCGAGTACAACGGCGGAGCTCTTGCCCCTAGATTCAACGACTTGTGTGAGCGCTACGAGCGATTGATTCTTCGTCAGCCAGCCGAAGTGAGAGAGCTGTTTGTGAGCTATCGAGTGTAGGCTGATTTTGAAGTCTTCTGTGACTTCTTTCCGTCTCTCATAGTCATTATAACGCTTGTGGAAGAACTATCTATCTCTGGGCTGGTTTCATGAACGAGTGAAAACATACATTCACATTCAGATGACCCATTTGTGGGGCTCAAATGTCCCGGGTCCATGAAATACATCTTTCTATGAGCTGTAATTTTCTTTTCTCCCGTCTCCTATCTTGTTCCGGCAAACAACTCTCGCGATTCATGTATTCGTCCTTCAGCTGGATATATATCGCACCTCGACGGATCGGAGGTCTTTCTTTCAGTTGTGAGGTCTGTTTGTCTTGTGACACCACAGAGTGGATCCAGGACTTGACATATAAATTCTAGTGTATCTGAATCGAATACATCACCAAACAGGAAGTGTTTTAAAAGCTACTCTTTTGGTGTTGCATAGCCTAACTTGCATTGAATATTCAAGTAGACAGGCACCGCCATCCATATACCCCGCTCCTTTATTTTCCGCTTCTGCAGCGTTGTTTGTCCCAGTGGGATACTGCTAAAGTCTTGGCTTCCCACACTGCGGCTACAGATTTGCGCAGCCCCTCTCCACTCCTCGTCAGCGTCCATCAACAATTCGTGAAGTAAGTACGCCCAGCAGATGTCTATCCCGGCGGCAATATACCAACTAATGTGATCAGCCATGCCTCCACGACGAGATCCTCGTTCTGGCCACAGCGCCTGTCATCACTGGTATATGCCGCATGAAAATACGATGATCAATATATTGGAACTTCGTTTTAAGACTGAAACCCGTTATATAATAGTAGTCTCAGTACCTCACGTTCTTTCATTGCGGCTTGCATGTGGGAAACAGAGGGGCAGACGCAGAACAATCTTTTATCCCAGATTAGACCTTTTTCCCAAAGATATTGATAGCTATAATTTCACTCGGGCCGCGGGCGTTAGGATGATATCCGTAGCGATACAGCTGAAAGGCCATATGCTTCACAGTCCCGCCTAGGCGCCTATCAATGACAATGCTGCTAGGAAATCAACAATCCAACAACCTTTGAATCCGAAAGAATGAAACCAACATCCGAAGATCTAGAATTTTCATTGAAGCCATCAAAAAGGTTCGATGGTCATCTTAACAATGGGGATTACGTTTGAAGCCTCGCCAGCCGAACCTAGGTTCATTGTATGATCATCGCATCTCTGCCAGGCGAACCAAGCTTACTAAAGAGACGTCTCCAGAGTCCGGGTAGCCTAGCACGACGACAGGTCTTATCTTCCACATTGATCAGAACAGGCGCATGTGAATTTTGCTAAAAAAAAGGGCATCTTACCGAAATACAACATATCAGACCCTTCTCAAGCTCGACGACCAGCCGCGTACCCGGATTGAAAGTGTGAAGGTGGATTGATTGGAAATTCGCCACTGCTGCTGTTGCCAGAGCCACCACGACTCCCAAGGCGAACTTGCTGCATGCTAGGGGCAGTAGTCCCAAATCCAGATCGGCCGATGGCATGTTGAGCATGAGTCATGTCCGAAAAGTGCTCGTCAACAGGCCGGCGCGTGCGACCAGAGTAGCGGGGAACATCATTTGGTGGTTCGAAGCCGAAAGTAGTGGAACGGGAATGATCGTCGTGTCTAGGGACCCACGAAGACTGGGAATTGGTGCTTATACGGGAAGGCTGATGACCCCACCCGTTTTCAAGCCCAGTTTCGTCAACAAGCCCATAGCCTCGTCCATGTTCATATGCTTGGCGATCCTGACGGTGCCGAAGAATATCATTTTCTTGCCGTGGGAGCTCCATACGACGCCGCTGCCGAGGGGGTTCGTCATAATGCTCCAGGGCTCCGTCGCTATGATGCTGCGAGATTTCTGACCCTGCATGAAGTCGAGACGTAGGCAATGCAATCCGGCGATTCTCTCTAGTGCCTGAAACCCTGGTCGGCTCAGGGTCCACTGGGAATTGAATGCCCAAATCAGGTTGCATTGCACCGGACCTACGGAATGCTGTTTCTTGATGTTGCATCTGGCCGTACATCTGCGTGGGATCTCTGTGCTGTTGCGTTTGGGCGCGATTCTTAGTAGTAGTTGAACCATCCTGGAAGAGAGTTGGCTCCATATCGTGGGTAAAGAATTCTGAGCGTTGGGTATGACTGTGATCGCCGTGACCTGTTCTCCGGGTCTGATGTACCGTGTTCTGAGTCTGGTGTTGCCGATCTCTGTCAGACTCAGCTTGGCTGACTGTCGCCTCCAAGGCATGATATCTCTCAACAATATAATCGTGTTTGGGGTGATAAATCATGCGGGCAGGTTCCGGGGATTCAGTGAGCCCGCGGGAGCTCCATGCCAAGGTCGTGAAGTTCGGTAGCCCGTCGAGCCTAACGTCTGGCCCGGTTGTATGAATGTACCCAGCTGCTTTAAGAACAACAAGATCTTTCTTGCTAGGCCTAATCTGGGTTATGTTTGGGATGGGCTCGTTGCGATTGAATCCTAAACGATTTTTCGCATAGCGCATTGTAACATACAGATCTGGACAGATCATTCCTTGGTGATTCATGGTCCCACAGAATCCGCAAGCCTTACTGCAGGCCAGTGGGCTTCGGCGGGCCAAAGTCTGGCGGTCATGACCCGCGAATATAGTCAAACAACGGGCGCAATGTCCATGGGAAAGGTGATAGTCTCCAATATTGTCGGGCATCTGCTCCTTGAACATTGGTAGAGTTGGGTCAATGAAGCCGTCCCGGGGAACATAAACCTCCAACGGGTACATCAGTTGGTTCATGTTGTTTGTAGGCTGGGTCATTGGTCAGCCAGCCGTCAGAGGCCACAAAGTAATTTTGACTCACGTTTTGTCGGCTAGGATTCTGGATCACCGCGTTAGCTACAAATCACCATCAGTATCGGGTTGCAGACTCACAGCTTCTTGATACCAGTCAGCTTCCACGTTGTTATACTCCATAGTGGTGACCGAGTAGCGATGTGGAGGGAGGGGAAGTGGGCCGTGCCTGTTGTGATATTGTCAGTGGGCGTGCGGCTATTCACACTAAATAGGAATCTTCTTGGCGCGCCTCGTTTCCCCCAACTACGATAGCACATGTGAACGTGGTCAAAGGCCCACGTGACCCAATAAATATTGGTGTGCTTATCAAAATTCGGGCTTGGCAAGCGTGCCTTGGTACACCGCTTTCACTTCCAACACTCAGTCCTGCACCCTTCCCCTACATCTCTTCAGTGTGTATCAATAAGTCGTGCAGTAAGTACCCACCTCCAGCGCAAGCTCGTGCCGGCAGGATACTAATTGAGATGAGCAGACATGCCTCCACGACGAGATCCTCGTTCAGGCCACAGTGCCAACCCCAATCAACCAAATCAACCAAGCCAGCACAATGCGCCAAATCAGCGAAATTTGCCCAATACCGCGGTCCAGCAGAACCAGACACCGGCTATGCCCGTCGGCCAGTCCAATATCCTGAGTCACATGCATCCAGTCCATCTACGAGATGCTAGGGGTAAGCACGAGCCACTCAATTTCACATTGTGTACACATTGATACTAATCGTGATGTAGGTCTGTCAGAGGACAGCGTCGAGCTGTGGCTGCAAGCCATTAAGACGAGACTCGAAAACAATGAATTGGAACCCGTGCGCCTCTCCGTTCACGTTGAATACCAATACGTATTTACATATGAACGCGGGCCGGAAGTCCGAGATCGTTTCACGGCTCTGTGGAACGTTTACAATTCAAAGGTCGCTGAACTCTCTTGGGAAGAGCGGCAGCCATTTACTCAAATGACCACACTCCAAAGCTTGGCCAGTAGATATGCTATCGCACGCAATTCTTTGACGACGCCGCCGAACGCAGCGCAGACGGCCGCAATACAGCAGCGTCACCGACAGCAGCAAGGTGCCCAGGCGCAACAAGAGCGTCAATTGCCTACCCCCATAGCGTACCAAATGACGATAAACCATCTCAGCCAGGAGCAGGCGCAGCTGTTGAGGCAAATCACGACTACATTCACTTCGAGCCCCCAAGATCCCATCACAACGTCTGTGCAGCAAGAGCCGGCTCAAGTAGCTACTCCGTCACGTTCGCGTACTGCCGCTGCAGTCAACAATCCTGGAGGTCACTCTCCAATGTTTTCAGCTTCACGGGTGCCCTCGTCATAGCCCCTGCCCCGGCGCCTGCCACCGAACGAGCAACCTCGCTTCCACCACCATCTCGCGAAGATTGGTAGTTACGCCCGATCTCAAGCTTTGTGACGGTGAGATTGGGACAATTTGAAAAGCAATACTACAGTCTTTCTAGGGTTCATGATCGGGTGTCTGCGTTTGTAGTGCTCGCTACAGACGTCCTGTTTTTCTCTTTTGCTTGGAATTAATACTCCCAATATTCTCTTGTTTTCCAGCACTCAACACCCTAGTTAGCTCATTAATCAATCAATACTTATTGCTCACATATCGTGCACAATTCATGCTCTGACCTCTCCACGCTAGCATTTTAGATGCAAGACCCCAAATAACACAAGGAATCCTATACTTGGTAGCTACACTTGCGCCTCTCAGTTACATATTATCAGATTCGGGTCAATTCGGTGCATCCACACTACGAGGCCACGATACAGGCATCTATTCCGAGAGTTATTTCAATCGCTGGGTTCAGCGGCCCAAAATCTTCGTGTAATTACTCCAATTGTATGGCAGGTATGTGACCTGAAGAAAAGTTATCACATCGCAATCCATAGATGATCCAAATGATTTACTTCTCAATTTCACAGTGCAGTACAACTCGAAAACTGTAGTATGACTAAAGGTGCACAGTGTCTGAAAAATAATAAGAGCACGAACATTGGATGACAGTCACACAAGTGGTTGACAGCTCCATCTCGACGATAACATTCGCAATGTAAAGCAGTGTAATGACGGCTTATGTCTACTTGGAGCATCTCGAAGCTGGTCGCGCAAAGAGTTATGAGCCCCAACCACAATAACTCCAGATGTCTAAATGAGACCAATCGTAGGGAGGATGGAAGATATACATCACTGAACCTTTCAATCTAAACAACCTTTCTCATACCACATCAGATGTCCAAATACCCTTGTTTCACTATCTGCCCATGACACGTTTCGAAACTCGGTGACAGAAACTCGGTAAATGGCTAGACTTTGCAAAGGTCCTTACGAAGTGTGCTAGGATTGGTGTTAGCCGCGCCCCAATCCCACCCATCTTTCATAAGATATGTTAGCTGACTTGGCAAAAAGATTTTAGTACGGGCGAGATTTTGAAATACCTAGAATCAGATTTCCATCCTGCACAAGATCGTTTCCGGGAAGCAAATACCAATCATTCGACCTGAACTCATCACGGCTATTGATACAAGAGTCGATGCTAGTCTTGCGCGTGTGGAACATGGCGTGGTAGAAGGCTCCGGCATATACTTTGGGATGGTCACGATCTTTAGCGTCCTGATCGAATTTGTCGCTTTCGCCGTTGACAGTGTTCTGAACATCGCGCCAGCTGAGATATTCCCACTTGCCATGGTAACCCAGGAAAAGGCCTTCCCGTTTCCATCCACCAGCACCATCTCCGTTCCACTCTACGATAACGTTCTCCCAGTCACTCATATGACCAGAGTCCTGAGACAGTGTTATTTGCGATCCTCTTTTCCAGGATCAGTTCATCGGAGCTTACATGGCTGTAGTAAATGCTATAGGCAACTCTGACTTTTTTGTTGCATTCTTTGACCGTGTAATAGACTGGAAAAGGGTTTCCTAAGGTGTTCTGTCCTTTCCATGGACCGGGATCGGCGCAGCCTTTGCCAAGATCGCCACAGGCTGTTGTCGGCGACCCATTGGTCTGACGACCATTGGTTTGACCGGCCTGAGGATAACAGGGCGTCTGGTGCCTTGGGCGACCGAAGTGATACATGGGAACTGCAGCCACTGCAGCAGTATGACCCCCATCTAAGTATGAATTAGCGCTGTTCTGGCTTTGGTTTTCTTGTTTCCTGCCACTTACTCGCCCAGAAATCGTCCCATTTGATAGGTGTGTTGGCACTGACGATTTGGATCGAGCTCACCAATACCGTGAGAAGTTTCACTGGAGTGGAAAATGCCAACATGATGGTGGGTCAAAAGCACTGTGTTTTTGAGTTTGATCGTATTCAATGTTCAGAGTAACCGGCGGATGTGTGCTGTGATGTAGTGGGGATAATGCAAGGACGTCTACTTGGTCTTTATAGTTGTCTGTCTTGACCTTTGGTGGCCGCAATCCGAGATTGCTGATGTTGTGGGAGTCCGGATCTGTGAATCAGCAAAGCCAAATCTGCGGACTTGACAGACGGAGCTGAGTCTTGATACAAGTAACACCCTGCATAAGTCTTTATCGGTCCTCATAAAATAGAATGAAAATTCGTTTTACTTCATAAGCATGATGGAGCAAAAAGATCCGACGCACTTCGCGGTGATACATGGATAGTCGAGTCGTAGGCCAATCATGCCTCACGGAACAAGGGGAAGACACTGTTGAACAAGAAATATGAGTAGGCTGAAGGTTTTGATAGATAACCCTTTCCACTTCCACAAGCCGTATCTTGGGCACTACATGGGATGTTATTTTTGGTGTTGGACAATATGTGCGGCAACAGCTTATTATGCAGATGATACTGACAATTAAAACAATAGAATAGTTGCTGGAACGATCAACAGAGCCTATCATCGTTTCAGCCGCAACACGGGTGAAGATTGCTGATGGGGTAAGCGATTGTCAGATCTTGGCTGCGGCTGTGAAGATTCCAGGGCGGTCCAAGCCACAATGCAGTCGTGATCATTTCCAGCCCCCACACAGATTACGCTGCGATCGTCATGATACGCTGGTTTGACGGGAGTGTCAGTATCCCAGCATAAGGGCTGTGGACTACTAGTACAGATTCCGGGATCATCGAGACAAAAACATTACATTTGAGAGTGAACAATAAAATAACGCAAAGCACAGAAAAGATTACACGAGGCCATAGTATATTCCTATCTAAGCTTGAGAATGATATCGAGCTTTCTATCACTAGCATCCTACCGATAGCCAACGCTTAGGCCTATAGTTCATTCGTTTGCTTTTGATAATTTAAATCTAAGACTTGGTGCAGTATCTCTGTAGCATCCTATGTTTGACGGCGGAATATTTAACCACATCTTACCCGCAAAATACGATTGCGCCGGGTGAGTAGTAGAACAGCGTCAGCTCCACGTGTTGAGTAATTCTCCGGCCGCCGCCTAACATGCTAAGAAAACAGCCCACTACCGGTCTGACCTCCATGTATCATCAACACAACAATCATATTTATTGGGGTAAGAAATGCACAAGGGATCAACGGATGATCTTAGATTCGACCGATTGATCATGTCGGCATGCCAAGTTGAATTTTCGACTTTTCTGCTGCTGAGTAGAACTTGAAGCTCTCAATGGAGACTAGTTTGAGAAGATGTCTGGTTCAGGAAATTGATCTGCCACCGGTAAAAGACCAGTCGCCCTTATGATTGGTGGACGCGTATTTGTTCTACCAAAAGGGTATGCTTTTTGGGCCCCCCAAACCTTTGGGACCATGCTATCATCGGTGTGTCTGAAGTCCGTTTTCCAGCCTTGTAAACAGTCAATGTTCACTGCTAACTATCTTGTAGCGAACAAGAGAGTAGGTATACTAAAATTACATAGCCACCTTTTGACACTCTTATTTGACGGTTTTCTTTCCCTTGAAGTACCTAACTTTCGTCTCGTTCAATTGCAACACAATTTCAAATTGATTGGCACATCTGCACTTCGTGTTTCCTCAAGCAACACCCGGCCCGGGCAAAGCTTCTGCGCGATGCCGAATCCCATAATACATATGGGCGGCTGCACCCGCCACAATAGTGACAGCTACCTCGGCGCCGGCTAATATCTCTGATGAAGTTACCCATACGTAGCCTTCACTAATTCCTCCGGTCAAGATATTCATAGAAGGATCTCCCCGAAATCGGTGCCAAGCACGAAGTTGGAGAACCGAATTGTTATACACTCACCGGAGTAGTATTTCAATCCAAAAATGCTCCTTGAATGGGAGTATATGTAAGCAATCTATGGCTGTGATTGCGGTGCGAAGATTTGTACAGTTTTCTCCTGCTCCTCCATGATGTGTGCTGAGGTGCATTAAAAGATGCCCAAGATGCCGCTCATGCAACCGCTGATTTATACAACAGGGTGTCGGCTCTGGATGAAGAAATGGAAGCACATGGGGTGATGTACTCCTTGCGAGGCATCGCCTTCGCGTCTGTGTAAAACCAATACCCAAGGGCCGAGTGGGCCTCAGAGACCTGGATTTCCGATGGCACGTCGTGGTTGACGGGGATATGTGGAAAGGGTTCCCCGGGTTGGTGGAACAACGGCGATGAAGACCACTTCAGATTCGGACGAAAGAATAGATTATATGCGGTAGACATATGCTGGAGGGAGTACCCATATGATGAGTGCGCGGAGTGCCCGATCCAGGCCTACACCGACATCTGTCCGAATTTCGAACTGTAGGCGCGGTCGTACCGTCGTAGTAGGAGAGTCCATCGAAGAACTAATACACCATGTCGTATTTGTCGAAATTAAAGTATAGCCTCCTACAAGATTACAATTGGCAGTCAAGTCATCCTAAAAGAAATTGCGATAGTGCATTGTGTGTTGTCTGGCAACATTTCGCATGATCTAACTTCCCACTCCAACCGTAAATTCTGCGCTTTTCGTATAGAGAATTCCGACTCTAGAGCACTATGAATCACTCTGAATCTGCTGTAATCGATACCCGTTCTCTTACCTTCCTAATCGGGTAAGTTTAATCTCAGGCGTCCGGTTCTCTCATAGAGTCAAGCATCTTACGTCGATAAGCGGATGTCGTGTCATCTACGTCTATCCCTGTTTCTGAGATTGAAACTATAAAGACAATGGGGTTTCGTGCTAGACACCAATGGTAATCATCCGCGCAGCATCATATACTGGTACATAATTGTTACAACGTTGGCGCGTAGAACATGACTGTTCACTAAGGCTGTGGCAAAGCGACGAAGTAATGCTTTTCAGTGTATCAAAAAGTATCTGAGGGGAAGTGTAGACATTACAGGCGATGCAGGGATGAGTTACTGACAAACCTGTTCTCCTTTCCTGTCTCTCCAAACATTGATCTCTCGCCTTTCTTGTGATAAAGTCAAAGTTGAAAAGAAGTTCAACAACGTGCCACTATAACACCAAATGCGTACCGAGCACATATCGCGTTGAGGCAATGTAGACTCCGCTGCTGTATACCACACACCAAGCCAAGATAGTGCTCTGACTGAGCATGATTCAGGGCTGTGAATTTGAATTACCCAAACCGCCCTAACACTCCATATACTTATCAAAGGGCACAGTCGACAGTGTTCGGAATGAAAGTTTCATATGAACGTAAACAGTCATTAGAGAACGAAAAGTCTGGTGGAATCCGAGCCTGATGACTGGCCATAAATTTCATCTAACCATCAATCTTTACTCCGAGATCCGGGACTTTCATAACGAAAGATTTGAGTTGTTCAGTGATTTCAGAAGATGTCAGGACAACCTTGAATGGCATCGTCTGGCGTGTAGTAATCGAGTCGGGGATCTACCGCATCACGATACTAAATCATAGTATTAGATATTATAAACAAATCGCATACTTTATGAGCTTACCCCTTTAGTTGAAATGTGCTGCGCTGAAAGGTCTTCCATCCAACCGCTGGTGTCCGTCTCGTTGTCCGTCGCTTGCTTCTCCCAGAAACAGAGGTCAACCCAAAACAGATGGCGCCATTCAGGAAATCGGGCCGGTTGATAAGTCTTTATCAAACCCTGGAGTTTCTCTTTCACCAATATGTGGCCTTCCCAACCTGAGTGACTGGACGCGAGTTGTGGGGGCTTCAAATCCCAATCGTTCTCAAGATCCCGGCAGTCACGGCTGATGTTTGAGAAGTGAAGTGATTGCAAATCTTCGTTCTTGAGCATTCTAGTCCAGATCTTCACCCAAGATTCAAAGTCCCACTCAGTCCCAGTCGTGGAAATGGGTTGGCGTTCGCTCTCCAGATTGAAACCTACAAATTTAATAATATGGAGTTCAGTCCTATTGAGTAGGTCCATGAGAGATACATGCGGAACTGATACACACGACAATTCCAGTTTCTGCAGACGTAGGAGTTTCTCTGGGGGCGCTATTCCCATGCGTAGATTGGTGCGAGGCAAGGGGCTGCAGATGATAGGACACAAAACGCCGAAGTCCTTCACAACCAGAGTCTTGGGTTTCATGTTTGGAAGGGGGTCCTCGAACCAATACTCGTCCGCGGCATGGTATACGTGAGGATTCGAATATCCCCAGGTAAAACGATCGATGTAAGGTGCCCAGCCATTCCATAGTGCGGTAGACTCGCAGTCTTTCTCACAGAATCCCGCAGCTACGAAATTGGAAGTTATATGCAAGTCGAGCTCATCTTTCTTCTTGGTGAAATTTGTCAGGGCGTCCATCAGAATCTTCCGTAGGTTGAGTGGAGATAAGATGGTCCGGTACTGCGCTCGAGTGCTGATCTCGACCAGATCTTGGATTCTACGATAAAGAGGTGGCTCTATCCATCCAGGCGCATTGATATCGGCGACCGTGACTACCTTGATATTGGTAAATCTCTCCAAGGCTTGACAGAGTTGTGAACCTAGTTCCAACAACGTGTCTTCCTGGAAAACCAATAGCTGCCACGTTGCTAGACTATTGTGATGAGGTATACATATCATCACCGACTGAATCACCCCCGCAAATCCGGACTCGTGGCTGAGATGAACAAGTCTACCGAGGTCATCGGGATGAAATAGCACACTGACCTCTTGGAGGTAGCGCTTGGAAAACTGGTAATCAGCGCGATCGAGTAACGTCTTGCTCGTCAAGCGAAGCGCTTGTAGACTCTCGTTATCCAGTAAAATCGCAATTTTATGAAACATTTCTTTCGGAATGCCGTCCAACTTGGGCGCCGGTCCAGGATCAGGGCTAGGTGCGGGATCTTGATGCTGAACGGTATGACCGGGTAGCTGCGCATCCGCGGCAGCTTCGTCGTCAATCTATAGTGTCGAATTAATTAATTTCTTCCGTATGTACCAGGTTTCTACATACTTGAAGGGCATTCGTGAGTGGCACCACGGTAGGCTGGCGAATGGGCTATACCTAACCATAGCTGGGTTATCTAGTTATGGTTATGGCTATTATGGTCATGGTTAGGGTTTAGCTATAAAAAAAAGGGTTATAGCTAACTTATAGTTATAGCAATCTAAGAATAGGTATAGTTATAGTTAGAGTAGCTTAAGCGTAAGTTATAGCATAGTTATATAGTTAGCTTATAGTAGTACTTACTAGCAATACAAACTAACTAGACATATTAAGTATAGACTTACGCATAGCCTATATCTTTAAAACTATACCTAAGCTATAACCTTTTTTTTTAGCTATACTATAACCTAAAAAGCAAAAAGAGTTTGGGTTAAGTTATAGGTTAGGTTAGGGTTATCACGTGACATGACCATACCATAACCAAACCGAGACCCATTTACCACCCTACACCACGGGCGCGAGATCAGAATCTCCAGCTTGCTGCTGCGCGCCTTGGGCGTCACCGGAAGTCTGCGACATTGGCATCAGCTACGCTTCTAAGATGCCCTACTATATATACATACGTGATCCATGTTCATTCTTTTCGGTGGGGTAGACGTGGTAGACAGTGGGTAAGGCAAGCGTGATGAGGCGGGGGAGACGGGCGAGACGCGAGTGAGTGCAAACCGCTTTGTGCGCGCCAAGACAGCTCTAGGGTTACGGAGAAACCTTCTCGCCGGCTCACTCACCTTTCACTTTCACTATGACTGGGCCGAGAGATGATCATTGGCCTGTCAAGGTGAGAGAGGCAAAAGGCTGAGGTGTCGCCGCGCAAGCTCATCTAAAGAGCAGATGAATAATCTCGCTTTATCTCCGTACTGATTATCAGGATGGCATTGGAGTGAATTCAGATGAGATTTACCAAGTCTGATATATCGTGCATACAATAACTTTGTCGCGGATACTTTAGATGGAAGTACACTTTGGATACATTTGTTAATCCTCCACCCACATTCCTTATGAAACACAGTGCTTGTGTTGATATAAAGCCATAGCAATCCCCCGATCTAGCACTATGCCAGATTTTATAAATGTTACATCACATCTATAAGAAATGTCACCGTGTTGCATATGATCAAATTTTGAGGAACTTGTTGAGAGGTTGTGCATCTCCCGTCTGTGGCGGGTTTCATCACTTTGTATTTTCAACCCACCAGGTAAACAGTTACGAGAGCCTGAACCCCGTCATTGGTAACACTTTAGCGTTTTCAAAAGTGCAGTAGCGATAATTGGGAATGCACAAGATGCAAGAAAATGCTGTTGGGTCAATCAAATTCTTGGAAGAGATTGGTCTGTTTGAAGTCTCATTACTAATTCGAAGTAGGTGGAAGTCAATTGTGGTTGCTAAAGAATGGAAGCCATCTGTAACAGCTGAAACAAAAACAGGAGACAGAAGCCATTCTTAGCCGCTAAATGAAGCTCTAAAACAATGAGAAGCGCGCGTCCTTCGCGGACTTAAAGGGGCTTCTTTATATATAATCTGCAGTCTATAGCTAGAATAAAGGCAACTATAGCTTTCAATCATAAGCAAGAAGATTAAAGCGTATACGCCTAACACATTATGTTTACATGCAAAAACACAGGACTGATTCTAGTTCACACATGCAGCACACGTCTGAAGACTTTTCGTTGTATGCAGTAATTTATTTATCGTTAACCACTTGACTAATTTGTTTCCTAATGCATCTTATCACGAATATCTACATTATAGGAATATGTAGCTCATATTAGCACTTCAAAAGAAGAGTTCCCGTCCTAAACCACGTGGAGGTTTGAGCTGTATTAGGACTGATTTTTTTACTAGGTTTACTCCTAGTCCCAGCAACCGCCAGGAGGACGAACGAAGAAAGGTGTCGACTAAGCAACTGCTAGTTGGACGAGGTAGCCGACATCTCAGTCGATCAAAATGCCCAAGCCTGCTCAGCGAGGGGAATGCCCGAGCCTGATCAGCCAGGTAAGAAGCCGCCGAGGATTTCAGCCGACGGAGGAAGACACCGACATCTCAGTCGGTCAAAATGCCCAAGCATATAAGCCAGGGAAGAGTGCCCAAGCCTACTCAGCTGGGAGCGATGCCCAAGCCTGCTCAGCCAGGTAAGATGCCGCCGAGTTTTCAGTCGGGGGAGGAGGAGGAAAGAAAAAAGTTGAGGAGCAAAAGTGCGGGCGCCGTGGGGGATATATAGTCTTGGGATTAAGCGAGGACTTGGCGCAATTGGCACAATATATGCAGTATCGCATCAAGAAATACGGGTTCACGTCAGAAAACATGATCAGTCGACTCTTGGCACGTCTCCAAAGGTGACCTCTAGCTTTCCATCTTCACCTCGTATACGTACGAGAGAGCGACATCGATGTAAACATCCAAATTATATCTAGCAATGCTCGAGAAGTACGTTACTGCAAAGGGAGAAGACGCTTTATTCTCTATCAAATATCTATTGATACCGCTGTCTTCCAATTTATCCAGTATCATTTCCACAGACTTGTGTCGGTCCCTCCCAAAACGCTTTTAACAAACGGTCCAGTACGATTTTATCATCGAGCCATCCCGCAAATTGGCGATACCGGGCAGCATCCTTCTTCGCAAGTGCTTATACCCTAAGACCCATCATCTGGTACCCTCCGCTGCATTCTCTGCAAGGACTCATATTCTTCCAACTTAATCCCCATTAGGCGACCGAAGAGTCATGTTCGACAAGTTCCCAAGCTCGGGAAAGATTGGGCGTGGTCAGGTTATCGTGGTCGATGAGATAGGAAAGACCTTGTAGGATCTTGTCTCGGCCAAGGAAAACATAAGGCGGACTCGGATTTAGCACCTGGCGTATATCATATGGGACGTAGTCAATGTGGCGCAAACTCAAAGACCTGAGATCGTGCATTTCCTTCATGACTATGAAGGACTCTTGCCAACCAATTCGACGTTGAAAAGAGGTCTTTGGATACACATCGACTTCGTGAATACTAATCTCTGTACAGCTGGGGTTATTTTCCAGGAATTCAGCCAGTTCTTTTGCATATATATCGCACTCAAACAAGCTGATTATACGAAGGCTTTGCCTGATCAATGGTAGTCGCGACTTTGGCCAGAAGAGCACATCCGAAGGATCGTTATTTTCCGCTCGCCGACACGTGAGTTCCAACATTTTGACAGAAAATCCGAATTCGTCCTTACTCATGTAGCTTTGGTATGGTCCATAAGTAGGATCTGGTCCACAACTAATCGCCAGATTTTGGATATGTCGTGCAATGGAACGCCATGCCTGCGCGAAGTCGGAATGGTGTTGTTTCATACCTGCAGCACCATGAAAGTCGCGGAACTTAAAGTTGTCAATCGTGGCGAGGTATTTGATATCTAGTGCAAGGTGTCGGGCTTGAAGCGTACTAGAAAGACGCGGGAACAAATGAATCATGATGTTATGGCGCAACAACAACTCATTGGGCTCATGTTCAATTGAATCGTCTTCCAGGATATCATATCCAGCGATCTCGATAATTTTTTGTCGTCCGGATATGGCTGCAAGCGGCGCAACCGTCATTTGGTAAGGGAACTCGGTTGCAGTGTTTGCAAATACAATTCGCTTCAAGTTTGGCAAGGACCAGGTACCGCAGATAAAATCTCTGCAATAGGGCGCCATGTCAGACGGGCCAGGTATCATCGCTGTTTGTTCATAGTGACACAGCTGGTCATACTGAATCTCATCGAAAGAGGCTAGTGTACCGGCATCCCAAGGGTCGCCTTGTACCAGAAAGGTGGAGAGCTGTACACAAGTGATTCTCTCGGCCAGCTGGGGGAATTTGTAGGCGTACTTGAGTCTGTCCATGCTCTCTGGATGGATGACAACATGTAGCGTCGTGGGAGCATCGCGGTAGAATGCGCGGTCTAGTGCAGTTTTGAATTTTGTGTGGACTGCGCGAAGCATATTACGATCTTTCGTTTCGCACACATCAGCGAGAGTGAGAATTAGGTCATGCGACAGTTTCATGAAACCAGATTGGGGTCGGTCGTTGACGTCTTCTGCACGAGCAGGTAGCTCTGTTCAGTTCGTTACATACTCGATAATGAGATTCAGTTACTTGGACATACCGGAGGTTTGGAGGTTTGTATCCTTGATATCATCAGGATCCCCGAGTCGAGACATCTAGAGCACGTAAGCGAAGCCTACTTGGGCGCGAGGTATCTGGAAAAGACTTACCGTGAGTGGTGGTGAGTTGAAGTGGTGGTGTGGTGGTGTGGTGATGTGGTGGAGAAGGTAGCGTGGGCAGATATATAACCTGAGTGAATGTTTATCAGTATGCGTCACGTGACTCGATTGCGTGGCTGTGACCACTTCGATGTTCTTATCGGCGGGGACAACTGTTTGCTTTGATATAAAAGAGAGCTCAAGTCTTCCTTGCAGCTGATGCAACCATCGTCAACCTTGAGTCACCTATAAGAACATTAGTGAAGTTCTTACTTACTAGACGCCATGACACTTGACCGCAGAAGCAAAAAGCCATTAAATATTCCAGTCACAACCACAGCCGGCGCCGCAGCGCGGAGAAAAACCCCACTCTGAGTCGATCGAACAGCCGGAATGCGAGATGCGCTGCCGAGTATCCCGAAAGTCTGTATCCCGTTCACCAGCCCACTCCACGTTTCGCTCGCTCATTCTGGTGCTTCTGTATTCGGTGTCGAGGAGAGGTTATGACAGCGCGAGCGGAGATGTAGCGAATTATGGAATAGTGTAGGATAAGCTTGTGGAGATCAGATTGAATTGAGATGAAAGGAAAAGAGAGGAATCTCTCAGCTATCTATCTATTAAATACAAGCGATTGAACGATTGTATAATAACAATCTAAGAATATTAGATGATTGTGACAAACAAGTAGCAATCAGGTTTGATATGAGATGGAAGGTCCTGGAAACCAACAAATAGGTTTGGAATTCTGTGCAATCTTTAGCATGGAGGATCTGACGGGGAAAAACAGGGGGAAATCCTTGGGATGACAACAACTTACCGACATCACTACGGGCGAGGAAAGCCTGATTTGAGTTTCAAGATGATCTTTTGACTATTTAGGTACGCACATACTATCCCTCAAAGCATTAAACTAGACATAGATGTATCGTTTCATAAGGAATAGTGCTTCCTGTACCTCACCACCTTCAATCATTTGGATCTGGATCTGTCGAGTGTGTAGTTCATTTGAAGTTCATGAATCACTTTAGAAAATCAGATCAGTGGCATTGGGAGAAGTCACGGCTTTACATTTCTGTTCTCGTGCTATATGATCGAAACGCTTGCCTCTATTGCGAGACGCGCTGTCCTGTATGTCCTCCATTCAAAATTCAAAACGCGGCTGGTTTCCCCGAAGTCCAGTGCCTCCCTCCCTTCCCTGATTTCGTGGTCATCTTGCCAAATGTGCCCCGTAACCCCGTGTGATTTCCCACCATGTTTGCCGCATCAGAATTGCATGGTAACCACCTAATCTCCTCCACAAATGTTTCAATCACGCGGCTCCCATTTCAAGCCACGCTGCTGATAGATTCTTCACTCCTAGCTTGCTGGATCAGTAATTCCCTGTCAACCAGAAGCATCATGTTCAAACCTCGCGACTTAGTTAAAAGTCGGTCGCACAACAGAGAGCACCCCACTCTCTGCAATTCATACTCGCAACAGCCATCTCAGGCTACTTTAAAAACAAAACATTGGTGTAACGTTTTAACGCTGCTATTTTCAAGCAACATTGTTACAAGTAGCCTAGAAGGTGTTATCCTTCTAGAATGAGTAACCACTCACGATAGACCGGGAGTGAAAATCAATTCTAACCGTAGCCATCTCAGGCTGCGTCAATAACAAGATGTAATGTTTCAACGCTGCTATTCTCAAGCAACATCATTACAACCTAGAAAGTGTTATCTTTCTAGTATGGATAAGCACGAACGGCGGATCAGGAGCGCCCGTTGAGGAGTCGCTCGCGAAACGGAAAGCTTACAACGCGCCGCAAATGATCTTGACACCGCGGCAGCCATCTCAGGCTCCCTCAAAGACAATAACAGTGAAGTACACTTTTGTCACGGCGTATCAGAAGAAATTGAAACACACCAGAGCGGCGTGCGGATCTTTCGTCCATTTTCCCGAATTTCGAATCTGAAGAATCCTACGGGGGGTATGCTTCAAGACTGCGTGCCCAGTCATTGGGACCGTGCCCAAGTTGCTGCCAGGCTCCCGCTATATCAGCCCATGTGCCTTGTTCGTTATTTATGAGATACTGGAGGCAGATTTGTATCTCATGATTGCCACGGAAGAAATTGCTTGACGTTTGATTGCGGTCGAGCCCTGGTCCTCCCAAGTCGGACTGGTAGCCGATGCGGTTTAATCTCAAGGCTGTCAAATTTGGGAGCCTTTGCATGGCATCGAATGATGCTCTCCAGTCGATGGGGAAATTGTTTTCGAGATAGACTGCGTACATTTCAATCCAGGTGCATTTTTGGCAACTTGATAAGAATCCGGCTAGCTCAATCGCTGTGATTTCACAGTTTTCTAGTCGCACTCTGCGAAGGTTGGCTGTTCGGAGGGGTTGAAACACACTTGGATAGGCATGCATATATGATGCGGGATCTTCTCGCCTGGCCGTCATTATATGTAACCGCTCCAGGTTTGGAATAGACACAAACATCTTTTGGATAGGCCGCCAATATCTATCATCAGCTCCTACCCATAGTCGTCGCACCATAGGGGCCACCTGTTGCCATATTCTGAAGAATTCGGACGCCGATTGGGAGTCCAGGTCGAAACCCTGTGCTCCATAAATCCAATCAGAGCATGGCATTACGTCAAGCCAATTGTAGTACTTCACGTCCAACGCGAGATTCCGCCGATAAATCGCATCAGTCAGAGTATGAAGTATAAGAAACATAATGTTCCGACGAAGTCTATTTTCCTCGTCCGTATGATGAGTAACAAGGTCTCCTATGATGGAAAAACCAGTGCGTCGGAGTATCTGTCCCTGTCCACTGATGGTTTCGAGTACGGGAAATATCGTGTCATTCCTGACCCGGTCATCGTGGTTTGCGACTAGTATGTCTCTCAAGTTTGGTAGGTGCGGGAGAGATTGGAAAAGTGTGTGACAAAAAAGATAGTTGCCGTTACTCACGACAAACGCGCTCTGTTCTTGGTTGCACAGGGTAATGTACTCTTGTTCATTGATGTTTGGATTTCGGGATGCTTCTGCTCGGGTTTGTCTCGATTCCAGCATGTATGTTGAAAACTGAATCGATGTAATACGTCGGGCTAGATGTTGCATTGTAGTGACAGAAGACAATCTTGCCATGCTTATGGGGTGAATGACAAGATGTATTGTGGTGGGCGCCCTGTTGAGAAAATCACGCTCCAAAAGTCGTGCGAACTTTCCGGAAGTAAGACGAAGAGCATTTTTGGCTTCAGCTTCCATGTTCTCGATGATCAATAGCAATAATTCTTCGGGAAGGGCTTGAAGAGAACATGTGGTTTCATGCTCAGTACTCGTCTGCATGGAGGAGCGAGTAGATGTTACTGATTGAGGCTGTGTTTGCAAATGGGCTGTATTGTTGGGGTTGATGTTGTCTTGTGTGTTGTTTTGTATGTTGTGGTTAGCATGAGGCCGTAGCCCCTCGTGACCATCCGATTCAGACATCTATTGCACGTCAGCATTACTACGAGAAATCAATGAATCCATGAAAGCCTTGCTGGGCGGCAATACGTACATTGATTTTGAATGCTGAAGGTGGTGAGGGAGGGGAGGTGGGGGGAGGTGGGCGCGAGCGACTTCCTCATCAGACAGCAGACTGCGCTAGTGGATTTTAGATTTTCCACGATAACCCTCATTCATATTCACGCTAATTCAGCAAAGATGGGGTGAAGCAGATTTGGGCTCAAGAAGTATTGAATACTTGTAGCCGGACTCACTTTCCGCAGCGGCAGCACATAAGCTGACATACGAACTAGATCACGGTTTTGAACTTATATACATGCTTCCCTTTGGCGATTCATTTCTCCATTTTCATCGTAATAATACTCGAGCACTGTTTCCCACGTTTCCTTTAGCTTCACGTCGTCGCAAAGGTACCTAAGTTGAGATAGATATCATCAATAGACATATTGAAAAGAGCAGTCATCCAACTATGAAAACCAGAGCGTCAGATTATGAATGTCTGAGCTGATGCCGGCGAATGAAGTTTATTATATTTCAAAAAGCAGGAAACAGAACTGAACAATGTGGTTGACTTCTTTCCTTCTCAAAATGATGACGCATCAGTTCCGTGACAGCCACTGAACGTGTTTTCTGTCGGGGGCTCCAAGGCAGTCTAGTCGTGTTATTGTTTACCAAGTATGTGTGCCGCATTGAATCAAAAGCTAACAAGTTTACAAGAGCTACCCTGCCACCACTCAAACTGTCCACACAAATCACCAAGCCTACCAGATCACAAGAATCCGCTCTGCCATCTACGAGATCACCCCCGATCACCGGAGCTACCAGATCCAGAGAAGCCATGATGGGAATCGAGGATGTCGATCCCACTGTCTTCAACGTCTTTTTTTTTCATTGGCTTTACTCGCAGGAGTATCCAAATGATGGACAAGATCAATGCAGTGAGGTCTCACTCAAATCTACGAGTACGTTTACTTTGTCTCGTTCAGGTCTTCGGGCGTTAGGCCTGCGATACTCGTATCTGTTGTTTTTGTACTCACAGCCTCTTTCAATTATAAGTAGATATCGAAGATCCCATCAAAGTTACGAACTGCTTCCATAAAAGCGTATCTTCGAGTGACAATTGCACACTGCCCCCATGACCATCCCCTGGGTACCCCAAGCAAAGGTTCGCGCTGGATCCCTCTAGCCTTTTATTTAGTCCTCTAGCATGCTTGTATTGTGCCTCCGCATTTTCTACATCATGTTTGTATCCGAGTCCTCCCCACCTCTGCTAATATTCCGCGCTGTCGCTGCACTTGTCCTCGAGTTGGTAATAGTATCTGTCAAGGGGTGTGTTTTGGGATAACTGGAATGTCTTCCTTCGATGATCAAATGAGACTATGACATTCTTCCATCCCATCCACCTTGCTTGTATCCGCGCCATGTTTGCCAATTTTATTCTTTGTTGTTGAATTATCTGCGAGATTGATAGCCATTCATGTCTGACGACTCGAGGGCTGGGGTAACGGAGCTTCGACTTTCGAACGAGGAGTTAGTCAGATTATCATCGCATTCGGAGGACACGAAGTGTCTCAAAACCACATGCGGCCTCGGGAAGGGCTATGTGAGTGCTCACCGCGGGCGGCTGCTCGTGTCGCGAGCTAGTAGACCAAGTAGGACTAGTGCCTGATGGGGTCAGTCTCTTGCTGCAGTGCAGGGCTGTACCCATGACTTATCAATTCATTCTATTGCAAGGCTGGTACGGAAATCAGTGCCACTGAATCATAATGGCTTTGGTGTTGCTTCATCTTTCAACTATTTTGTTGAAAAACCTTTTAACGTCGCACAGGAAGCAGAAAAATTGCACAAAACCAAGATTGTAAGAGGGCACAGAAGTTTGATTTTTGGTTCAATTTACATGTACGATTAGAAAACCGCTACAGGCAGAGGTTAAACAGGAAAGTGCTTTGTAAAGAGCAGTGCCGCGAGAAACAACGGCCGCATGAAGAACAGTTCTGTCAGGAACATGAGTCCCGTGAGGAACATGAGTTCCGCTGAGAATAACAATCCCGTAAGGCATAATAGTCCCGTGAGGACAACAATCCCGTGAGGAACAACAGTCCCGTGAGGAACAAAAGCCTCGTCAAGAGCGTGGATCGCGAAAAGTGTCGCCAGTCTATGCTGAGCGACAATCTAGATCATCCAAGTTGATCCTGCCTCTAGGGCGGGCCGTGGTACTCTTTATAGCGACCGGCCTTTCCTGCATTCACAATATCTGCGATACGGCCTGCCGGAGGCACCACATCGTCCACGGGGAACGAAGGATATTCCATAGCATCGCTGGGCTTGCAGATAGAATCCCAAACCCATCCGTAATAGCTATTCTGGACGGTCGGGTCGTAGGATTCTGCTGATTGGGTGCGATGCGTGGTGCGAGATATACTGTTCGGTGTTTTTTGGTCCGGGAACGGCTCGTTTTTGTTCAAGTTGACACGACAAACGACACCGAATGCATCTGCCATTTTCTTTGCGTAGGCGTTGTCTTCTTCCAAGATTGTTTGGTTCAATGCCATCCGTGTTCCTAGGTTGACACCACGGTGGAAATCCCGCAGGCGGCCGACATACATTTTGCCCGTGATTTCCTGGTGGCACTCTTTCCATAGCCTATCACAAACTTCCCAGCCTTGGTAGAGCGTCTGTTCGAGGGCGTGTCGTCTGTTGTATCCGAAACCCGAGACACCGCGATCGTAGTATCTATCGATATATGATTCTAAGCCATATCGACTGTCGACAAAGCCCCGAAGATCATTTTCCATTATTTGGTTCATTTGATCTTTGTCTTTTGCGGCTTTCTCTTTCAGGTAGACTTTGGGATCGATCCTTTCCATGTCCTCTGTGAAATTGACCAAGCGTGTCACAGCGCTCTCAAAATCATGGCCGATCTTGATTGTTTCATCGAGCGCATTGGATTGGGCAAGCAGTGAAATTGCTTCGTCCACCATTACCTTGACATTATTGAGATCAGTGCCGTTCTCAAGTTTCTGTACGAGAGTTTCAATATCACTCCTCATTGTGCAGGATTGCATCAATGCGGTGTTGACTTGGGAGAGATCGTTGATGCGTTTGTTGAGCGTCTCTTGATTATCCATAAGGGTCGTCATGCGGGCAATCTCCCTCCGATAATTGATGTTGTCTTGGACCAATTTTTTCTCTTTAATCTCGCGCTGCCTGTCTCTATCTTCGAGCATCTTGATGTACTCTGCATTCCTCTCCTCGTGCCAGTCGCGAGCGGCAATAGCATGCTCCGCTCTCCGAAGCTGGTTCGACAATTCTTGGATGGCTGTGAGAGAGTTTGCAGGAATAGCCTTTTCCTCGTCTGTAAGGTGAAGCCACCGGCTCTCGAAGAGTTCATTTCTCTCTCGGAAATATGTGTTGGTTACGGGTGATTTCCATTTCGAAGGCATAGATTTGAACCGATCGTAGCTTAGTTTGCGGGCTATCAAGTCATATTCCCCAGGGACTGTAAATGGTAAATCCCGGGTCGGATGACGACGGTTTGCATCGAAGTCGGTTTGAGTGCCCTTGGAGAGTTCTTGGTCAGACTGATCAGTCTCCCGCCTGCCAACAATGAACGCCACGCGTTCCTCCGGGACAGGTATAGGTGCCTCTGGCGGCGGAACGTTGTCTTCGAAATCGGCATGCCGATTTGGGGACCCTTCTTGCTGGTCAATATGGGGAATATCGACGCTCCTGGAGACAGGTTCGTCGATACTTTGTACGTTGTAAAAAAATTCTTCTTCTGGAGTCATGTTTGGAGTGTGTTGTTTTGGAAAGCCGAGAGAGAGTCTGGCTTGCTAAGGTAGTGTGACTGCGATGCCAAGACCCACTACGGCGGCTCCTCAAGCACAACAGTTCAACGAAATACATTAGGTTGATCCACTGGACTTGTTTAAACTGTTTCTGCTGAATGATGGATTTTTTGTAGACCAATTGATCAAAACTCATATCATTCATGTGTACTCGAGTAGCCGCGTGTATCTATATAGTGAGAAATAGCAAGCAAGGAGACTAGGTATCCGAATCAAAGAAAACATCAAGCCATGCCCAAAAGAAAAAAGAGGGCAAAGTAACACCATCGCACTCATTTCCATAACCATCGTACACGATTTTCACACTCCGCTCCCAGACCCAGCACCCCTCGAGCTCTCTCCGCCCGTATCCCTCCCGCCAAACACCCTCCTTTTATGCTCCTCCTCCGCCAAACTCTGCTTCTTGACGTACTCCAACACAATATCCTCTTCGTTTCTCTGCTTCGCCAACTCCTCGAGTCTCTGCTTCTCAGCTTGCTCACTCTCCTGCATAGCCTTCCGCAGCAACTCCTCTTCATCCGCATCACCACCACCCCCAGCGCCTTCCCGCTCACGCAGCTTCTCGCTCTCCGCGATAGCCTTGCGCAGCATCTCGTCGTCTTCGTTGGCGGTGGGAGCAGGGGGATCCTGTTCGCTCTGCCTCAGCGCCAATTTCAGCTCTTCTTCTTCCTGCGCGGCGATATCCCTCGACGCGGTGCGATGCAGATCGGCCAATTTCTGGGACTCGTCGATGATGCGCTGGTAATTCTCGTCCTCCTGCGTATCGTCCGAATCCCACTCGGAATCCGAGCCATGCACACGCCGGGCCGAAGTATCTAGCAGCGACTTGCGCAGCGTTTCCTCGAGCAGTTTCTGTTCTTCCTCTGTGGCACCGGCGCGTTGGGCTTCTTGGAGACTGGCGGTCATGACCCGTTCGAGGACCTGGTCTTCGTCTTCGTGTTCGGCGGGTTCGCGCTCGAATTCGGCGAGGGAGGCGCGGATGGCGCGCGAGATGACTTCGTCTTCTTCGGGATTGCCGCGCGAGGTTTCGGCGATGGAGCCTTGGATCGCTTCTTCCATGAGACGGAGCTCTTCTTTTTCGACGTCCGCGGAGAGGTGTTGCTGTGGGGTTGGGGCGGTGGGATAGGTATTTGCGTGTGCGAGTGTATCGCGTGTGGCTGTAGGCTGGCTGGAGGACCCTGGCGCGGTGTCTCTTCGTCCCTGCCTTTTCCTGTTCTCCATGTGCTGGTGCAAGAAATCCATCTTCTTCTCGCCGACAGTCTTCTTCTTCGTCGTGTCCACCTTTACAGATTTCCATCTAGCAACGATCTCGGCTCGCTCGTGCGCGGACACATTCGACGCTTCGTCATATCCTTGGGCTATACGTGCGGCAATGATGTAGTTTTGCGCGTTCGCGCCCTTGCTCTTGACCATTTCTGCGTACAGGCCCTTCATGGCGTATGCTGGGACTGAAAAAGCCCCTCCCATGACGCGGAACGGCACACTGAAGATGCCACGACCAACGCCCTTGACAAACCCGACAGCACCCTCTTTCTTGGCTCCCTTGTAGGGGTCGGTGACGAGGCCTGTAATGCCATCATACATACCAAATCCAAACTCCTGTTCGACGTTAGCTCACGAAACATGAATGGAATCATCCCACGTACCTTAGCGGCGGTCCTGACACCACTATTGAAATCGGTGACCTTGTCGACTTGCCTGACCTCCGCCCCGTATAGCTTCGGTACATTGTGGAAGCCCTTGGCAACATTCATCGAGAAATCCATTGGTGATTTGAACCCTGCGCCCACGATTCTGCCGATACCCTTTCCAGTGCCGACCAACGAGTCGGCGTTCATCCTAGCGTTCATTTTATTCGAGCTCGAGCGAAAGTCAAACGCGGGCCTCGTCTGCGTAGACGGTTGCTCTTCGGTTGCTGTTGACGATCTGCGACTTCGGGAGAAACCGCTGTTATCCCTTGACAACAGACGACGATGGCCACCCGGGGAAGATGGGCGTGAGACCTGCGAAGATGAGGCCATGGCTTCGGCCATGAACGAATTCTTGTGCGAGGGACTTGGCATCTCAGTGCTGTTAGAGCTGTCAGGGGTGGCAAGACCCGGCAAGGTAGTGCTACTGCTTGCAGCAGAATCCTGAACACTGCCCGTCCCCAGCTTGTCTTGCGTGCTGGACCCATCTGTGCTCTGTTTCGCCTTTCCTTTGCCTTTACTGCTCTTGGCCGAATCGGGATGGATATTGAGCAGCTTGAGTGTTTCAATGGGAAAATCAGCCACCCCCATCATAATCTGTGTTCCTGTACCGATCAATGCTGTAGCGCCACCAGTAAGGGGATCCCAAGGTCCTTCGTCTGTTTCGTACTCGCGGGGGCGGTGCAGCTTGAGTTCGGAGAAGTTCAGTTCGCCTTCTTGCGCGAGAATAGTTGCTGCCTTCGTACTAAGCTTGACCTGAGTGCGCTTGACTCTCCAAACAGCCGGTCGCTGAGGAACAACCGCGCATCGGAGTTCATCATATCGAAGCAGCTGATGGAAAGACTGTGCTCCGTTCTGCGAACCCTGCTCGCGGCTAATCTTCTCGGAAAGTTCCTTAGCTCGATCAAGCGATTCTGGCTTCAGAGCGTGATTGATAGACTCGGCCAGCTTCTCAGCCGTCAGCTCTTTGTATGCGACCGGCTCCGGGCCAGCTCCAGCTCTCGCAGTCATTGCACCCCAGAACGGCTGGTCACCAAAGAAGGGCACAACTACGGTGGGTCGGCCTGCGGCGATACCTGCGGCGGTAGTTCCGGCACCTCCGTGATGTACAACGGCTGCGACATGTTTGAAGAGCCAGTCATGAGGTACATTGCCGAGCATGAAAACTCCTTCCGGTATACCAAGATCGTCGGCCCCCAAACCTCCCCAGCCCTTCGAGACGAGCGCTCGTCTGCCCGTCATCTTAACCGCGTCGAAGATCATCTTGGTCATGGCGTTTGGGTCATCAACAACGATGGATCCGAAACCAATGTACACTGGAGGTTCGCCGGCAGCCAGGAACTGGGCGAGATCAGGGGCGGGGGTGTAATTCGATGCAAGATTGAGAAAGTAGAAGCCAGAGATCTGGATGTGGTTCGCCCAATCCTTTGGTTTGGGTATCAGAGCAGGGGACCTTTTTTACAATTAGCGCTGTGCAATATGAGGATCGTTATACTCACCAGCAATATGTCCATGGGATCTTCAATCGTGCCAGCATCGCCGGAGCCCAGATCATGCTGACGGGATCAAGACCGAGACACTCTTTACGAAACCTATTCGTCACATCGCCCAGACCTTGCCAGGTCAGCATATCCACCAGGATATAAGACATGAAGTTGGTGATGGTAGGATCGGTGTTTGAGGACTGGATGTTGGCCAGAGGATGCGGGAACTGCTGTGTCGGAGACCATGGCATGCTGCTCATGTTAGCTTGAACATACACCAGGAATCGAGACGACTCACGTAAACATCATATGAAGAGGTATCCCGAGTTTCTCCGCACAGTGAATATGTCCAAAACTCGGTGGATTCGCAATGATGGCGTCGGCCACGAACGGCTTCTTCAGGGCTTCGGGCAGCTGATCCTCAACACCCATCCACTCTTCCACCGTCTGCTTCAAAGGATCCACTCCAAGACCGTCACCCGTCTCGATACACGACCTCCACGTCCCCCGCAACATCTCCGCTATACCTCGTCTCCTCTTGCCCACTTCTCCACTCCGCAGAGTATCAAAGCCAGGCATCAGACCGGGATTCTTGACCATAAAAGCCATCAACTCTGCCGGGTCGCCACCGATGCTGAAGAACTCCAGACCATGCTCCGTCACAAAGTCCTTGAAAGTAGGATGTGTAGCCATTCGAACGCGGTGACCGTACGTCTCCTTGAGCACTTTACCCAACGCCACAAACGGCTGCACATCACCCCGAGATCCAACCACTTGTATGACCACATTGAGAGCAGGTGGTGGCTCTTGCCCGGGAACTCCACCGAGAAATTCAGGGATATACGGGGGAGGAGGAGCGGGGTCCCGATTGACCTGGGTGAGCTGGCGCTGTAGCTGGGGCAGGATTATACGCGATAGGGTGCGATCTTTTTGGTTGATGTTGATGTTGACACGACCATCGTCAGCGACCGTGGCCTGGCCACCCATCTGATTTCCAGTGTCATCCAGAATGCCTGGCTGTTCGGTGTATGCTGGAGGCGCCTGGGATGGAGACGTGCCCGGCATGTGCTCATAGTGGGCAGAAGAAAAGTCGGGGTGGTGATCCGTTACAGTGCTAGAAGTTGTAAGTAAAAGAAATCAACCAGAATTGGAATACTAACATGGGAGGAGGAATGTTCTGAGCATCCGAGGGCCGGTATGCGCCTGCGTAGTTCGAACCTTCAGGTTTCACTCTCGCCGACTCCGAGGATTCGCTGGTATTTTGAGGGGCATCGTGTGATGTCGAGCTTCGCGATTCTGGGACATTACCAGGAAGTTCAGAAACGACTGCGCTGGAATATGGAGGCGGCTCGTTGGGCGGTTGTTGCTGTGATGGTGAAGTTTGTGAGGTTTGCTGGGGGATTGGAGGTGGTGGTTGTTGTGGGGGCGGGGGAGCCGCGGGGTCTTGGGCCGTCATAGTAAGAGGCGGTTCAACGTAGGATGCTGAAGCACGCCTTGGGTATCTTGTAACACAGGAAAAAAGAGGTGAAAAGGAAGGGTATGTCAGTTGGAAGGGAGTACAGATCAAGACAGAGCCGGGGGGAGTGGCAGCGTTGGTGAGCGCATACTTTGTAGCTACGACCCTGGTACTTGTAGCGCAGACCCCTACGTCAGTGCACCGCCTGACATGGGCCGTGAATGGTGCGCTCGATCAAGCGGATCGCATTGCTTCTCCAGCACACGGATAGAATAGGCGCATTGTCCCTATGCGCAGTAGCCATGTGTATCTCCGTGGTGATACTATAAGCGGCATAGAGCGCGCGTCCATTGTGATTGGCGTCTACAAAACATTCGCGAGGGTGCCTCGATTAGGATGACTGGAACCTGATCAACCATCGTACGGGTAGTCAAAGAGAGCTGTTGCAGGTTTCATAATGTTATATTCTCCTAGCTACTTAATCAGTGGGGTTCCTGTCTTCTCCACCACAGCCTTGAACCATAAGACCGGCCTTCCGCTAGCGGAGAGCTGGCAGTACGCAAATACGCGTATACCATCGAATACGAGCCTAGGCTGCCTCTCAACTAAGGCGACGCGTATGCCTTGTCTTCAGTCCCACGATGTGTCTCGCTCTCTGTCTCCTTTTCTTTCTTGCTCGCATTAAAGATGAAACTTTCCGAGGTAGCAGGAACTATATGTGTATTGGCTGACTGGAATCCTGGGATCGAGACCCTTGCCGATAGTCATCATGGTACATTTTCGCTTGAGCGAAGTCGCATAACCGACCGAAACACCGGCCGACCGGCTCTAGCACTCTTCACCTATCCGCGGCGTTAGCAACAAGTCACCCAAAGACAGGAGCAGGGCAACCACTTTACCACATATGAGGCCAGACAGAGGGAATCGTAATCATCGTCGCGCTCCTGTCGAGAAGACCATCGTGAGGACTCCAGGGTTCGGTGTGGGGTGAAGGTTGTTGCTCCTTGACAACGGTACCATTGGCGTGAGACTGCTGGGCGAGCCCGACCATTTGGGAGCGTTTGACTGCGTCTTGATCCTGGCCTGTCTTCTCCTTGATCGTTTTGTATGCGGGGGATTCTGATGGATTCTGCGCCTGCTCCACGATCTGCTGGGTGCGCGCCTTGTTGCGAGGGTCTTCGACTGTACTAAAAGTCTGGATGGCGGTTGCGGTAGGCTTGGTCTTGCTGATGACCGAGGTAATAGTGCGTCGAAGCATGATGAAGTGTAGGGATCTTCACGGGAGAGTAGAGAGTATTTCGGTATCGATGTCTGATGCCGGTGTGCGGGCAACGTGAGGTCGAGTATGGATGGCTTGGTTGAACGGGTGGTCAAGACAAGTCTTTGGAGTCGGATAGGTGAGGATTTATGGGGTTAGGTGAAAATGCTTTTTTGTGTGGCAGCCGTGGTAGAGAAGCCCACGGTATTGGGAAAGCACGATCCGCTATTGGCAAGCAGTCACATTCACAGCGACAAATATTCAAACGCTTCGATATGCATATGCAGTGAGAAGAGGTCGCTCGTGAGCCGTTTGCATATACATGTACAGTCATTCGCAGTCCTTTCAATTTCCCCACCGCCATTTGCCAGTGCACAAACCGAACAACGGGGCCATTCACGCTGTTGCGCCCAAGTACAACCCGAGCGTTGAACTGTAACAGAACACGTTCTGGAAAGACGCCTGACAATACACTCGACGGAGGTATTATTATTAGAAGCACCTCATGCTCTGTTCCTGCACAATCTTCAATATATTCGCAACAACTCATATTGTAAAACGATCAACAGGTATATCGTCGAATACCCAAAACGGCAATCGCTATCGATAGGTACCTAAGCTACGCCCAACTAGGTGACACTAGCGATGGTCCCTGCGTCATTTCCATCTCAACACCAACTGCACCTCTCACCCGCATCTCTATACAGCCTCATTCAACGCGTAATCATTCCGAATCATTCACCCAATAGCGTCACCCAACTTCCAAAGCCACTTCATTCATTTTGTCCGTTTTCATAGAGTTTGTTTGTAAATGGCAGCTGTTATGAAGTACATACTTCCCGCAAGCCTCCTGCTGGCCTCGAGTGCGGCGTGGAACACGGATGGTGGGATGCACCCATCCTTTTCATGTCGCTTTACGTGCCGAACACGGCAGGAAAATACGCGTAAAGCAAGAGTATCGTATCGCTAACCCGACGTGACATGCAGTACATAATCAAATCGGATTCATGGCAGAGGAGCTCCTCACCCCGCATGCCGTAGCCGTACTCTCACAGCTCCTCGAGCCGCAGTACAACGGCTCCATAGGCCGTGCGGCTGCCTGGGCTGATGGCTATGCACATACCGACGAAGGTCGATTTTCGTATCAATGGCATTGGATAGACGCCCATGATTATCCGCCTGAACGATGTAATCTCAACTACACACGCGACTGTGCCCATGGAGGTTGTGTTGTTTCTGCCATTGCCAATCAGACCAGCATCTTGAAAGGGTGTATTCAAGACGTGCAGACTGGAATCTTTTCAGGCGGTACGAACCTGACTTGCTCGTATGCACTGAAATGGGTATCGCATTTCCTCGGAGACATTGCGCAACCGCTGCACGCTTCTCAAAGAGCCGCTGGAGGGAACTTCTTCCGCGTCAAGTTTGGAAACAAGTCGACAGAACTCCATGCTGTTTGGGATGGATACATTCCGTACCTCGCAGCCAACGTCAGCGAACCATTCTCGAACCAGTCGATCGCGCCATTCTTTTCGAATCTCGTGTCTCGAATCCGAAAAGATCAGTTCTACGAAGCTCCGTATATGTGGACTGCATGCACGGATCCTGCGCGGTCGGTTGAGTGCGCTACTCGTTGGGCTACTGAAAGCAACCAGTGGACGTGTGATTACGTCTACAGTCGGGTGAATCAGTCTGCAGATCTGGCAGAAGACGGTTACGCGTTCGGTGCGGTTTCCATTGTCGAGTTGCAGATTTCCAAAGCCGCTCTTCGACTTGCGACTTGGTTGAACAATCTTGTGGATGGGGTGGCAGTGACTGCAGGTGGGGAGACTTCTTGGGGAAAGAGTACAATCTCACACGAGCAAATCGTTCTGGATCTCACGGAAGAATAGTTCAGACGTTGCTATAATACAACGCTGCTCCATACGTTTATGAAATTCGCGTGTAT
Organism: Periconia digitata; assembly: GCA_948474695.1. Lineage (NCBI taxonomy): Eukaryota > Fungi > Ascomycota > Dothideomycetes > Pleosporales > Periconiaceae > Periconia > Periconia digitata. The sequence continues at coordinate 1,763,744 of CAOQHR010000009.1, read as the reverse complement.
TGAGCATCTACACCGGCAGGAAGAGATGCCTCCTCGCCCTCGTTTCTGCTCTCGGCCTCCGACCATCGCAGGTCTACATCGGTGTCATGTACGCGCGCCGAGGTGATCAACAGATCCACACGTCTTGTCTAACAGTGCCGACCATCGACATTCATCCTCAAGCACTTAGTCCGACTCAGGCCCCAGTTCAAGTACCATCTCATGTGTTTCCCATCCTCCGTCTAGCACTACATCTAGATGGTGTATTCTTCAAATACAATATCACAAGTACACCAACCCCATCGTCTACCCTTTCATTCCAGTCCGTCCAGTGCAAGACTCGAACACGCAGATCATCCCTAAGAAACATCACACGCACAATCACCTGGTTCACCACTTGCAAAACTCCACGAGGACTCGTACACCCGCAAATCCAATACGAAAATGATCCAGTTCGAGAGCATTGTATTTGAAGACGGAGAGGATGTCGTACCTAAAGTTCCCGTTCCTAAGCTGGCTTGCTCCCCCAGGTCCAAACAACATTTCCGCAGATACAATTACCAGCTCCTCGAGTTCGCGAACCATGACTTACTCTGGGACAGCGGTCAGTTCGTGATCGTTCGATGTAGTCGCTCAGTTTCGCGCCACTTCGGATCCAAGTGATATATATTCTTCAGCAAAATATTACAAGTAAACCAAGTCCATCGTCTACATCTCACATGTTGCTCGAGAAAGATTCATATTGAAAATGAACCGGAGAGTTCCCAGCAACATTCCCTGAGATTCCGTCCGTTGGTATGGCCAGCGACCTCCAGGCATGGTCACTCAAGAAAACGTGAAAATAAAGGGAAGATGCAGAAGATGCTCCACTTGTTGGTACTGCAATGGCAAAGCTCAAAGGCTGCACCGTCAGGACAAGGCGTAGAAAAAGAAGGCGGAACAAGAGGACTGCGGGATAATACAGGAAAGCCTAAGAGGGCGCATAAGACACCTAGAAAATCCTACTTAGCGGCCAAAGTTCCTCTGCGCCTTATAGATGGATCTTTGTATTCTGGATTCTTGGAATACAGACAGAACGCCTTATGCACGTGTGGACTTTGCACCTGTCCTGATTACATGCCGGAGAACTAAAGCAAAAGTTATCAAGGCCATCAACAACGAACGAATTGATCATCAGGAAGCGGTCTCCGGTTGGCGCATTCGGTTGCTGTGAGCTCTTTTTTATTGGAAGTTGAAGTATTTCTCGCGGTTTAAAGGGTTGATGAAAAGAGATCCTCAAAAAGGAGGCGATAATGTAAAAGATCAAAAAGGCTTCTTTTTCGCCTTCATCGCTTGGTTGCTGTCTCGAGAACACGAGGGTGCTTCAGGAAGGAATTCTTTCTCGCCGACATCATTGTAGTACACGCGCCAATAAGAAAATGTCAATAATTTGGACTGGACGAGCGTGGTTGAGTCGAAGGAAAGACTGCTGTAATTAGAACCTTCAATTCTGTTGAGCTGTTACGCCATGCGAGGTGGCCCAGCTGATGCATCCCTCAATAGTCTGGTAGCATTAGCATGTCTGAGGTTCAACCCCGTATGTAACAGGAGAGCAGGAAAACCGCAGGTATTCTGGTAGAAATTGACAATATGCATGTTCAGTTGTGGTCAATGTTCGTTGTCGAAGACAAAATCAGGGGAAGCAGAAAAACGGCGTGCATCCGTAATTTGCGGCGGAAGTGGCGGGGTTTCTGGCCGCGAGCTCTCGGATGACCAGGCGACGCACCGACACCAAGCTGAAGTTTCACGACGAGAGGCACGACAATCATGGACGCAGATGTAGACAAAGGCGGTCGCAGGATCGCGGAAGAAGAAGGCGAGATGCAATCTCTAGGCGTTTCCGAAACAATGGAAAGGACCGAGAGGCGAGGCAGTGAGATGAAAGAAGAATGAAATAGGCCGGATGCTGTTGGGGGACATGATTTGATGGTTGAGGCTGGCGGATTGGAATGACGGACCAAACAAACGAGGTTGCGCTTGTTCTGATTAGCCACAAAGACACGGACCGCGCAGGAGACGGAGACGGGCGCATCATGGCCAGACGAGAGGATGAACAGAACGGACGAAGAGAAGAGAAAGAAAGATGAAAATACACGAGTACGTTGTCGACGGCGATGCAGTGCACGATGAAGAGGCAGGAGTTCAGCCAACCCGAGCTAAGCCCGATTGAGAATGTCTTCGTAGATCCAGGGAAGCAATCCGCTCACACCAAGCAAAGATGATGTTCGCCTGTCTGCAACGCCTGTTCCAGCACATCTGCTAACGTTATAATACAAAGCCTCGCCTCGCCGGAACCCGCCCATCATGCTTCCACTCCTGCATCCCTCTCCCCCCTTCCCTCTGCATCTGCCCTCGCACCCACCCACCAACCTCCTCGTCGCGTCTGCATCACCAAAAGCCGTGAAGGCGCATTGCCGGGCCACACTTCACACAATCTAGCCCTTGGGCTCAACCCTTGGACTCACGCGCTACAATAATTATAGGACACACCTGATAAAACCCGCCCTCGCCCCCCTCACCACCGTCCTCCATCCACCATCAGCGCCGCCATCCACTCCATCACCACCACCACCGCCAACCATCGCCATCGTCACCTCACCGCTGTCCAGTCACCATGTCTGGCGCCAAGGTGCCCGCGACAAAGTCCAAGGTCGTCGTCCTCAGCCTGTCGCCCGTGAAACTCACCCAGTTCCCTCACGAGCCGCCATCCAAACCAGCCTCCGACTCATCAAAGACCTCGTCGTCTCCTGAGACCTCCACCACCCTTCCTGTCGAGCCCACTCCTGCCGACACCCCCGACGCCTCGTCGACTCCTGTTCCCGGTGCAGACAATGGCCTGCTCGCTCCGCCAGGCGCCAACAACAGTGCGAAGAAGAAGGGTGCTGCTGCGCCAAAGGCCGGCACCAAGAGGAGTGCGGCGGCTATAGATGGCGTGCCAAAACCGCGCGGCAAACCAGGACCCAAGAAGAAGCAGAAGCTGTAAGTACAATCCCATCATCATCCATTATTACGCCCAGCCTAACAGACCTCAGCGGCGACATGATCAACGACCCCAACCACAAAGGCCCCTACGCCATACCTGCCCCCATCAAGCTCGGCCCCAAAGCCAACATGGGCGCCATCAACGCCGGCCTCCGCGCGCTCGATCGCACAGGCAAGCCGTGCCGTAAATGGGAGAAGAAGGGCTTCCAGGTCCGCAGCTTCACTGGCGTCGCTTGGGACGTTCCTACATGGCGCGCTCCTAAGAAGGCAGCCATCTTCGCCGAAGACGTCAAGAGCGATTCGGCCGGTTCTACAGATGACAAGCCCAAGGATGAGAGCAGTGCCATCAGCGAGAAGAGCGGTGCACTGCTTGATGCTGGCACACCTGTGCCGCCGCCATTGAACGGTCTGGCCAGCTCACCGGCTCCCGTTGCTGCTGCGTCTTAGTAGTGCTGTTCACGGATTGGTCGATGAGTCGACCAACACACGAGACAGCCTTGCATATGTCTTGTGGAGTCGACACACTTCTTTTCTCCTTCCCAGTTCAATCCATCGCTCTTTCGATGTCTCTTTTTTGTTTTCCTTTTTATCAGAGGGGCGTTGGTATGGCACCAGCGGGTGATTGCGGCATTTGATTACGTCTCGGCACTTTTCCATATTCTGATTCGAGCATGTTTGGCGTTGAAGGATATCCACGGTCATGTGGGATCAAAACTGAAAGGGCTTTTGGTGCATAGGTGCTGGCTGGCTAAGAATGACGCGCGGGTCAGAACGGCGCGTGACTGCATTAAGATGTGTATTTGTATAGTGGACTGGGCGGAATTGTCTTTTTGTTTTCTATCCTCTTACTTTTATTTCAGTAATATCACCAAATACCATGGCCATTGTGGTGGTGGCTGATTAAGCTGCTTGCGTGCTACAGCGTGAATGTGTGTTCATCATAGGCGTGTACATGTAATGTGGGTAATGCATGCGGGGAGACCCGGTCCGGTAACTCGAGCAAGCCTCCATCCTCATCGACAACCACACTTCCGCGGTCCTCTGTACTCCGACATATTCATGTAAAAACGTCCCCACCTGCCTGTACCGCTCGGAAAATGAAAACACAGGCGGACACGCAGCCAGCCAGATTTGTTTGCCCTTGATCTGTTTCCTCGTCGTCATCCTTCACCCCATACATCACGCCGACGACGTGCCATAGCTGCCCTAGTCGGGGGTAGTTCCGCCTTCTGAAGCTCCAATCCCCACCACCCCCAGATACCATGTCGCGCAGGACCTCATACGCCCAGGTCGCCTCCGGTACGGGAGCAAACAGCCATACAAACTCAGTTTCTGCTCGCTTGGGAGGCTTCCATCACTCCTCTAATAGCGGTGCTCACTCGCATACGATACCAGACCCCCGCCTCTCTTTCCGCACCTACGACGACCCACAACACAACGCCATGTCCTCTTCTCTGGGTAGAGGCGGCCCGCTGCCTTCATACATGAGTGGCTCAGGCTACTTCAAAGACTACTCCGTGCACGATGATCCGGTATCGTCCTTCTTTGTGCCTTCGTATCTCCGGGGCTCCAAACACGCAGAGAAGCTGCAAGAGGTCCACAGAGCGCGCATGGCTGCCCAGCAACAATACCGATCCACGCACTCCTCCAACGCCGATTCCTTATCCACGAGCTCCAGCAGCGCAAACCTCTTCCGAATGCCGTCGTCGCACCGTGGCTTGACCCACGAAGTCGTCGAACGAGCGCCCGCCCTCACCGAAGAGCCCATAGCCCCGTGGCCCACGCGCTGGAACGAGACTGACAAGTTCCATCAGATGGAGGTGGAGGAAAACGGCAGATTGTGCAAGTATTCGGGCTCACAAAAGTCGCATGACGAAGCGGCATCCATAAGATCAGACTACTCCATGCCGCGGCAGTGTGGTATATATTATTATGAGGTGACGGTGATATCCAAGGGCAAGGATGGGTGAGTTTCACCCTCTTCCTGATCTTGCCCGCGACTAATACCCCAGCAGTAGAATGATCGGTGTCGGGTTTTCTGGTCCCAAAGTATCGCTGACTAGAATTCCGGGCTGGGAACCAGACTCGTACGCATACCACGGCGATGACGGGCAGTGTTTCAGTAATACGACGTCGGGTAAATCGTACGGGCCAAAGTTTGGTACTCTGGACGTGATAGGGTGTGGCATCAACTTTCGGACAAACACGGCGTTTTTTACAAAGAACGGCCACTACTTGGGTATGGAGAACGCGACTGGACTGCGAGCTATGCTGACGATGACAGATGTTGCTTTTCGAGACTTGAAACCAAACGTCAACTACTACCCTACCGTCGGTATGAAGAAGCAGGGCGAGATGCTAAGAGCGAATTTTGGCCAGGAACCCTTTGCGTTCGATATTGATAAAATGGTGCAGAACGAGAAGGCGACGATACAGGCTGAAATTAACCGCTTCAAAGACGTTGCATCCATTGAGACGGATCTGATACACGGTTTAATTGGACAGTATCTGGCTCATGACGGATACGTAGAGTCGGCGCGGGCGTTTGCGGAGGAAGTGGACGCAGAATCAAAGGCACTTGCGAATGAGTCAAGTCCAACGATCAATTATACGGGGACCGAAGACGATGTTCACGCGATCAACCGGCAAAGTAAGATAAGATTGCTTTCTTGATGAAAAGGCGACGATGCTGACTTGGCCAGAAATCCGAGCTGCGATCCTCGAAGGAGACATTGACAAGGCTCTGAAGCACACGAATCTACACTACGCCAATGTTCTTAGAGACAACGAAAACATCTACTTCAAACTCCGTTGCCGGAAATTCATTGAAATGATTCGGAAATGCAGCGAACTGAGATCCCAATGCCACGGCGCATCCGACCGCACTCCCCCATCAAAACGCTCCACCACAACAGCCGTCCACACCTCAAACTCAACAGCCAAACGCAATTCGACCGCCACCGAGGAATACGATTTCGAGATGGAACTCGACGAGCAACTTGGCGTACACAATGGCGCACCCTGGGAAACTCCAGCCAAAGGCGAAAACGGCCAAGACGGCGGCGCAGAAGGAAAGGAAAACCAGACTGACGAAGCAGACGATACAGAAGCGCAAGTCAGAGACATGACAGACCGCATGATCCAATACGGCCAAGAGCTGCGCGCGGAATTCGCAAACGACCAGCGGCGCGAAGTCCAGAAGGCCCTTGAGGATACGTTTGCGCTTATTGCGTACGAAGATGCGCGCGAGAGCACTTTGGCGCCGCTGCTGGATACCGCAGGGAGAGTGCCTGTAGCGGAGGAATTGAACAGTGCTATTTTAGGTAATCCTCCCCCCTTTTCTTCCCTCCATTCGATCCCCGTGGAAGAGAGAATTCGCTAACTCTACGTGTGTTTTTGTACAGTGAGTCTAGGGAAATCCAGCAGCGCGGTGCTCGAGCGCCTAGTCCAGCAGACGGAAGCCCTGGTCAACGAACTCACCGAGCAGGGTGGGCCCGGTGCGTTTGTCAACGTCAGGAAAGATTTCTTGCAATGATGATGACGATGATCATCGTTGTTGTGCGGGCGGTGGTGGTGTCGGGCATGTTTCCTTGCTGGGGAATGGGGCGGGGAGGTTTACTTTTCTTGCACACATACACACAAGGGCGTGACTATGTATTGTTTTTTGGGGGGGTTTCATTCTTATCCCCTGCGTCGGTTCAGTCAGGAGTGAGAAGGAGAAGTGGTCGGGTTAGTGACTGTGAGATTGCAGAGAAGTAAGTCACGTCCATGATGATGAAAGTCGAAGTCGAAAGTGGACAACTCTCTCTCTCTCTCTCCCCTGTCATTTTATTTATGCATGTGGCGTTTTTTTTTATCCCTCTCCCCTTCTTTTTTCTTTTTATCTCTACAGAGACGGCGTTTTTTTTTTCGGGGATCAGGTTAGGTTTGTGCGGGGGTTTTTATGTAACGTCTTATTTATCTATTTATTTCCGTTTCTGGAACTTTACTACATAACAACAATGATTCGGGGAAGGGAAAGCAAAGGAAGGGATCGGGATTAGATTAGTTTGGGAAGGCGGTTAGGGGCGGTTAGGGGGGTAAAAATATACTCATCTTTATTTTCATGTTGTCTGTTTTTTCTGAATCTTCATGTTCCTCTTCTCAAAAGAAGAAAGACTTTTTGCAAGGCTCTCTCTGTCCTGAGTGGATGCTGCTTTGTGAGTTGTTGACTCTGTGCGATGTTATCTACTCGTTTGTTCATTCTGTGGGTATGGAATATCTGCTGCTGCTGCTGCTGCTGCTGCTGATTGAAGAAATAATTGGAGGGTCAGAGGTTGTAATTTGTGCGGGGATGGAACGACAAAGTTAAAGATTTTGGAGTTGGTGAGAAGAAGGGATGAATGATTGGGGTATTGCTTTAAAGGTATCTCTTATGGTTTATTTTTTCTCGGTATATATTCGCAGTGCTATACTCTGCGATCTAAATAGGTGGCCGAGTTTACAAATTTTGTATCTTTTATTTGTAGACTGGTCTCTATTGCAGTGTTGGTTATGCAGGGGGTATGGATACGGAGAACAAGCAGACGAGAAATACACAAAACAAAAAATACAGCAGTGGCTAAAGAACCAAATGCTCGTCCAACTGAACAAACAATATCTTCAGGCTCACCAAAACCACCACCTTCTCTTGATTTGTTCCCCGCCCTCCTTCTCCTTCCCCCCCTGGGTATCCAACTGATCAAAAAACACAACCATGACCGTAGTATCATCCACAGCGTTCCTTCTCGCAGGCAGACCCATAGTAACCAACCCTGCAACCAAACCCCTCCTCAACCCGCCCATCGCATTCCTCGTCAAGCAAACCGCCGCGTTATCGTCCTCGATGGCGAAATATCTCGGCTCAGCCTGCCACGTGACTTCCTGCCCGTCTTCGACGGAAAAGGTAACGCCGGGGTCTGGTCTGGTCGGATTGGAGAAGTCGGCGTACGGGCGGTTGGGATCGGTGGAGACGCGGTGGTCCGGGGAGCGGGCGCGCGCCGTGAGCCAGGACGAGACGCAGGAGACGGCCGTGGACGACGACATGTGGTCCCAGAGGCCGTCTGTGGCTATAATCATAAAGTCTGATTTTCCCGAAGGCGAGTTGGGGTGGACGCGGACGATGTCTGTTTCGGTGATTTCGGGTTCCGCGGTGAGGTAGGGTGGGGTGGTGGAGTTTGGACGGGGCGCGGGGCCCCAGAATTTGTGCTGCGCGGTTTTGGTGGCGTTGTTGTCCCATTTCCAGCGGTGGTCGCCAAAAGCGCGTGTTACGGCTAGGCCGAGGAGACGGCCGGTTTTTGGGTCGAGGATGGAGGGCTCGTCTGGGTGTTCAGAGGTGATGCGCGCGACTTCGGATGGGTTGAAGCCGGTTTGGTCGACGCTGAGGGGCTGGGCGATATATTTACCTTCGACGTCGTCCCAGCGGCCGAGAACGGCTCGTGAGTCGCCGGTGCAGGCGACGTGGAGTTTGCTTTGCTCGGGGTCGAAGGCTGCGACGAGGGCACAGCTTCCGTGGAAGGCGGGCGCCAGGGCGTTCATGGCAGCTGAGTTGGCGGCCGGGTACCAGTTAACGGCGTGACGGGCCCTGTCCATGATCTCTTTGTCTAGTCCGATGAAGACGGCTTTCATCGAGTCGTGGATAGACCACGATGCTGCGTTTGGGGGGAGGTCGGACAAATGGCGAGAAAGCTCGGGGTGCATCGTGTTTTGAAGATAAAACGCAGTAGCTTTTCCAGCATGGCCGTCAAAGACCGACCAGTAGTTCCAAGGCTTCGATCCAGGGCCAGGGGCCGTTCCAATACAGTAGAAATCCTCCTGAGGATCATCAGCGACAACAATGTCCATAATCTGTGCATGGCTAACTCACGCATGGTTCGTTGGATTTGAAGCGGCACCCATGCGTTACTGGTATGTACCACTCTTGGGCATTCTCCTCATTCATCATCCACCCATTCGCTATGTCGTTGAATAGATCGTTGATCTGCATCAGCCGCTCCGGATCTTTCAGTAGTTCGAATGCGCCAATGTAGAATTGCTCAAGTCTATTGTCCAACGACTCTCGGTCCCTGTAAAATTGGAGAGGAACAGAATGCGGCTGATCGTCGAAGCCAGCCATGGCATTATCAGTCCAATCAGGCTCCACGACTTCGAGTAGAAAGTACGCTGCAGTGCCCAGGATCGCAAAGAACAGGACAGTCTTTTTGGGGAAACGAGATTCCAGAACTTGAGTGGGCACTACCGGCGATGAAGTCCAAGTCTTGTTATCATTCTTGCCCGCGGATAAACGTGACCGTGAAGAAAAATAGCGGCACTGTGTGAGGGCTGAAGCACGTGATTCGAGTTGAACGCGTCCAGAGACCGAATGGTGAAGACGGGATGTTGCTGTACGTGGCCGCAAGTTCGGGTGCCTGGTCCCCATCAATGCCCTGGATATGGCTGACGGTTGTCCTTGGAGCTGCCGGACTGCAGCCTGCCATCGTGAGGACATCATTTTGGGTGTTGTGGTGGATATATCCAATGTATAAAACGAGCTTGCCTTTTGATCAAGGATCGGCCAGAACGCACAGACCATACATGAGCAATCACGTGGTCTGGGTTGCTCGATTCATTTGAACATTAGCATTTGAACACTCAAATGTTGATCAACGACTAAAACAATCCAATATAAAATCATTAAATGGGTATCTAATTACAAACTATCAATACAGCAAAACCTGGCTACTCAGTTAATCCCGTCGTCTGCGACCGTCTCTATCATCCCTCCCATAATGATCCCGACTCCTGTCTCTACGAGAATCCCTCTGTCGGTCTCTGCTACGATCTCGTCGGCGATCTTCATACCTCCCATCATCGCGACCACGATCCCGTCTGGGACTTCGACTGCGGTCTCTCTTCCAGCGATCATCGTGATATTGCTCCCTCCGCTCGCGTCGCGGACCATCATCTCTTCGATCACCTCGTCGGTCGTCTCTTCGACTACCATTTGACACTTTTGGACGTTCCTCTGCCTCTTTGGCAGGCGCAGCGCGGTCCATGACGAGATTGTTCACCACAGAATCGCTGGCAATCTGCCTACCATGGCCTTCGCGGTACTGCTTCTTCCTCTCCAGGTTGTCGATTCCTCCAAAACCACCCGCTGCCTTTCTCCGCTTCTTCACAGCATTGTCGCGCCAATCGTCAGCAATCTTGGATACACTCTGAGAGAAGTCCACGTGAATGCGATGATCGTCGATCAAAACACTGTCCATCTTGAAGTAGGCCTGCTCGCATTCCTTCTGGCTTGAAAACTCAATGAAAGCATACTGCAAGCTGTCGCCTGTTTGCTTGTCTCGGATAATCTCGCAACTCAGAATCTTCCCGAACCGCGAAAAGATGAGCTCCAGGTCTTCGTCCTGCGTGATTGGATTCAATTTACACACAAACAAGACGTTTTCCGGGGGTGCGACTTCGGCAAACGGCAGATCGCCAACCATTTCAAGCGTCAGGGCTTGGGCCCGCGCCTCACGCTCGCGTCGCACCTTCTCCAGGGCTTCCTCGTCCCGCTCTTCTTCCAGGTTCTCGTCATGCCCCACGCGCACAGTAGCAAGCTGCGCTGCAGACGGTACGGGGCTCTCTGGTGGTTCCACCAAACCTGGAGGGTCATCGTATGGGTCGTCCAGAACCACGGTGTGTAGAATGCGAATGTCCTTCAGCGGCTGGCCCTTGTCGTCGATGAAAGCTGTGTTGATCTTCTCCAGCGTGTCAAAACCCTCCACGACTTGTCCAAATATAGCTGCCTTGCCGTCCAAGAAATCAATATTCTGACCAAGCGTGACGATAAATTGGCTGCCAGCGAATCGCGCGTCCGGGTCATCTGGCGCCGGCGCTGTGGCCATGCTGACGGTGCCCATCTCCTCGTGCTTCAATTTTGGTCGGAACTCGGGTTTGAACGTCTTCTTTGCGGGGTTCGATGAGTCCAGTTGGCCCCAGATGGAGCGCCCGCCATCGCTGTCTTTGGAATTGGGGCCGATCGGATCGCCGGTTTGGAACGAAAAGTTGGGTTGGACGCTGTGGACTGGCGAGAAGTTGTAGTACTTGGTTTTGCACAGCTTGAGAAAGCTACAAGGCGAACCGTTAGCGTCTATCTTGTGCTCAGCGTCAACATATAAAGAGGTGCATATGCCGTGGCAAAAGCGCAGCAATTGGGTCAACTTACTTCTCACAGCATTTTGGCGCTTCATCAACTAGAAGATCGATAGTCACATCGCCGAGTGATGTTTCGAGCAACACAGACATGATTGCGCGATTGCAGGTTGTGTTTGTCGCAAAAGTCCAAATGTTGCAGAGGCACGCGCAGGCCTGGGGAACTGGTCCGGAAATCGGCACTACGTTTTTCCGTGTTGTACAACGTCGTCTGGCCATGTACCAGACGGTCCATCCGTCCAGTCAACAATCCTCACAATGTTCAATCAATACTTCTGGGAAACGTGGCCCAAGTCTCCTCTCGTCCACTGAAGTAACTCTGATAAATTTGAGGCGATGGATTGGTGAGCAATCGGCGTGAGTCACGTCATGCAGGACTGAGCAAACACAAATACGAGTGATCGAAACAAACATGGTAAAGGCATCGGGCATCGATCACCTCAATCAGCCGGAACTGGACAGCTCTGATACCTCCATGGTACGGCGCTGAGAAGCCGAAAGCCCCGTGTTATTGGATGCTCACCCGTCCGCCCTGTACGCTCCCGCTTTTCGGCAATGTCAGAGTTGTCAGTGCCATCGGTTTCTCTGCCGATAGTCGCGCTGAAACGCAGAGGCTGGGTTTTCACATCTCAAAAACATACATATCGAATCTTTTCGACCTATTTAGAAGACGGCTGACGATCTTGCTGGTTTTGAGCGTCCGATCTCTTCATCTCAGGGACGAGGCCTGTGCCGAATCGGCATGTTCATAGGCTGTCAATCAGCGGAGAATACAACTCATTCACCACACGATGCACCCAAGGCACGGGCGAGTGGGACAATCACTTTTGTTGCACCACATTCAGCGCTGCTTGCGCCTTACATCTCCCACACTCAATGCCGCCACCCTTTCGTGAATAAAACGCCGCCAACGCCTGCATCTGTGGTCCAACCTATTGTCTTATTCGACCATGAGACCGGCAAAGTTTGCTTGGCTGTCCATAGCCTCTGCTGCCAGTGATGCACTACTTCAAGCTACGCGCTCGGACGTGGACGATGACGAATGACCTTCACGATACTTTGTTTTACCAAAAGTGTGCTTTCTGTTTGTGCCTCGGACTTGGTGTTGCATGTGCGCGTTCATCACAAAGACCCTTCACAAATCTCACATCTTCCAGAATGCGAAGATCCATCATTGCACGGGCAACTGGGTCTGCTCGTACTCCACCGCGGCTTTCTAGCCAGTTCCCCGTGGAGGCCTGACCCTCTTTTCTGTTTTACAAGGAACACGGAACGTAATCCGTATCTTGTTCAGGCGCACACTGATTGATCCTACCCCTGCCCAAGCTTCTTTTGCATAGCGTGCGTCGTGGCGGCATCTCCTCCTATGCAGGATCCGCTGCGACTATCGAGCGGTGAAAGACGTGGGGCTTGGGGCCAACAGCTCACTGGAAATCGACCCCATGCCCTGCAGCGCTGTAGACGTTTGCTCCGCCTTGCATCAGGCCCATGCAGATTCCGCGCCGTCATCATCAGGAATAAAGCCAGAGTTGAAACAATGAGTACTGCTGTCACCAGGCTACAATTGACTTCCAAAAGCGCCCACATCGCACTGTACCTGAGATTGACTGCTCGCCGTACCAGCACGTGGTTGTACCTTCCTTGTTCCCCGGTGGATCTGTGCATACAACCAGGTAGCGTATTGGGTATTCTTGGATATCAAACCAGGCTCCTCTTTCTCTAGCTAACGCCCCGTAAAAAACGAAGAGCTACCATAGCTTCCACTGACATGAGTCTCGTGCTTGGCGTCAAACCGGAATACTGAGGGCGAAGGGTACAGTCCTTTGTCATACGAAGACCCCCTGTTCTCGCTGTTGGATTGGGTGACAACTCTGCATCTATCCGTGCGTGTGGGGGGCTCAGGACGCTACATCTACAAACATTAACCAGGCTCCCAAGCATATATACAGGACCGAGCGGTAAGTCGTCTGTATCAAAATATCCACGCACTTTCGTTACATCCTTGTGGCTATTCTTCAAGATCTGAGGTGGAATCACTTTGTTGAAACAATAGCATGATTCTTAGGTCGGTCAACAGTGCCACATCGTCACTGATGAATCTAATGTCTGTAGACGCTCCTGCTGCTGAAGATGGAGTTTGACACCGGTCATCGATACTCTCAGAACGCCGCGTCAGGATACCGACCCCATTACTACTGCAACCCTCGCAGCAATCCGCTTTCAACACGCCATGGAGCCAGACCAGATCCTCGAGCGTATACTGGCGGTCCCGTTGGTGGACGGCTTCGGCCCAGCATGAACCAAGAGATAGCTCATGTCGAAGGTGGCCAATCCAGGCGCCGTATCGCTGTAGCTGTGAGTTGCCAATCTTTTATTGCCATAACATCTCATCAACTCACATGTGTGTAGTGTGCTCGGTGTAGAAAGCGCAAGATTCGGTGCAGCGGTGATCCTGGCGATGGAACGGGATGTCTAAACTGTAGGCAGGCCAATGTCAGCTCTGACATGTGTCAGTTTCACAGGGTAAGCCCACAGGAATGATGTTTTGAGTTCTTGCTAATCACGACAAGGTTGGTTCGGGCGAGCCATCGAGAGCCATCGACCAGTATAACCTCGCCCAAGGTCTTCAGGCTTTGAGCAATGCACCGGTCACAATGATGCAAATGTACGGTGGAGTCCGGGAGGGGGTATACCAACAACCTCCACACTCGCAGCTAGAAGCGAGGCCACTATATGCACCAACATGGGATGTGCCTTTTGCGGGAAATACTTCTCCGGTAGAGACGTATGGCCTCGAGTCTCCCGCCACGTATCTTCCACACCAGCAGGCAGGTTCAACCTCGGATTCTTATGCAAACAGCTATCGATGGTCCGAAAGGTCGAGGCCTGCTCCCGTCAATGCATACGCTGAGCATGATTCCATTCCCGCATTCAGCACTACCGGTCTGTCCTTGCCTTATCCCGCGGCAAATCTACGAAACGTCGCAGCGTCCTCTGAAGCCCTTTCACCTCTCAATATGGGCTCTCTTCAATTGTCTCTGCCTGACAGGACTCTACCCGAGCGACAAAGCACAGAGTCCAACGCAACACAACGACAACTGCCGATCCCCCAGCCTAGCCCTGCGCAAAAGACCAGAAACATAGTGGACCAACTCCAAGATCAACGACTCCGCTCTATCCAAGGCCCCCCCGACTCCAACGCTTCTGGTAATGGCTTCACACAGCCTCCGCTAATGTATCATAACGACGGCGATATTCCTTCCACTTCTTCTACAGAATCATCAATTGGCGCAGCCTCCGTTCCTTGCTCTGGAGGTTCTGGAATGTCCTTTGTATCTTCAGGTCCGATCGACGACATCACCGCAACAACTATGGGAACCCAGCATCAGTTAAACTTCAGTACTTCTAATCTACTCGATGGTATGCCAACAGCCACTGCGCCTACCGCGTATTCCAACTTTCGAAATTACAACCTATCTTTGTCGAATGACAGCAAACCCGTCGTTCGGAAAAGCTCTCCTACGAACGTATACAGTTACAGTGTCAACGAGAGCTCCCGCCACCGCCGAGGAGGCGATTCCAACGACGGAACCTTAGTCAGTGGTCATCGCTATACACCGCTGACTCCTAGCCAACCCCGTCATCGGGCCAGTTTAGAAGACACAATGCGTCGCAGTTCGCACGATACTCTCTCTTCAGAACGAACTACCTTGACGAGCCTCAATCGCACGTGTTGAGTCGCTCGCTTAATCTTGTTACAAACTCATTCTCATATATTCGGTACTTCTATGGCGCTCGATTTCTTCAACTAGGTGCATTCCAAGGTAGACTGGATAGGACGCAGCTTCACCGCTTTCTCGTAGCATCTATCCCTCGACTTTCTACACAAAAGCTTTGCTTGTCGAAGAATTTCCCACATCATATCCCGTCTTGGGAGTTGACGGCGTTTCCTTTACCCTGTTTGTTTTCATGATTTCTTCGATCAATGGGCAGCCTTTTCCTACGCTTCTGTTACATTGCCTTCTCGTTCCGAATGCCCTTTCCACAAGTACTTTGTTCCAAGACAGCGGACGGACCGTTCTGGGCTACAAGCATTTAATCGGGGATGGCAATGCCTTGTCTGTATCGTAATAGTATCGTTACCTCACTACATCATGGTATCCGCATCTATCTATCTCATTCCTAATCGATATCTGATCTCCCGTTTCTCATTCTCAATACTGACATTGGGTGGGCTGGTGTCAACAATGCGCCAAAAAGTGTCGAGAGTTGTACTACAAAGCACGACTGCGGAGATTGTGCATACGCCTTGGAGGCTCAGGCAAGGCATACAAGCCTGAATCATATAGTCGTTTCGCGAACACACAACCACTTGTCATGACCATATATAAGACGTATTGGGAAGGTCGTATTCAACAAAGTAGTGCTTGAGCGTGCGGTGGGGACACCGTATCCCGCGTATCCAGGCAATCGCACACATACGGTACATCCTGTGTACTACACCCATCATCATCAAGACAGCAAAGCCAAACCACACTTCGGCCTCACCGACATGTCAAGGCATCCCTGCAGCATAACCGGGATACATTCGCAAACGGACGTCGTTCAAACAAGGCTCCGACACCACAAGACCCACTTGCGATGCTCGAGCTTCATATCGACTGCCCAAATCTGTCGTCCGAATCCACTACTTCACTTCCCCGGGGGCGGAGTTTGCCAGCGGTAACCGCGCCTTGCCCGCCCGATGCTCGTTCTACTACCAGGGGTCACCGCTGCAATGTAAAAATCTTCCTCGTTTGTACCCGCGTACATGCAGCATCGTACCACAGCTTTCATGCATGTCATTTGCATTCAAGTGCAACGCACCTCTCGATGTATGTATCTACGCCGCCACCGGAATCAATCACAAATCCCGTTCTCCGGTCCCCAATGCAACGATAATGCAGCGGTGATTAAGGGAGTTTGTCGGTCTGTTTCAGAAATGCAGTGTAGATGATTGCGCTTGAATCGATATTCAGGACCCTGCATGTACGGTTGTGGCGCTTTTCGGTGGGATATGTGTATACATTGGGCGTACTGTTTCACGCATCACATCAAATTTTACATATACCTTTGCCATATGTTGAAGTACTATTATATCTATTTATTCACATGACTATTACACGTGCAAAACATCAATATCATAAATCCCATCTCAAGATGTCTATCTCCATTTTGAACTTGGGAAAATAAGAGTAAGATGATATATACAGGGATATGCAGAGTTGATATGGAACGCGATATCGAGGTCTATCAATGTGTATCTGGTATGTGTCAAATTTTTGTATGCCGTGTTACTTGTGTGACATTGGAGATGTGGGGGTTATGCGTGTTACAATGTTTGGTGTTTGGGGGTTATGCGTGTTACAATGTTTGGTGTTTGGGGGTTGAAATGCAGTTGGTATGATATTCATTTGGTTTCTTTTGGTTTTCACAAGAAGAGATGAAGAGATTCACAGTCGTATAATAATTCTAGACATGCGACAGGATGAAAATCATGGAATACGTATTTCTTTGCTAATTGTGATGCTGAGAAATTACGATCATACACCTTAGGAGCAAGGTGATGAAGTATCATGAAGTAAAGGTCCTATTGTCCACTTGTACACAATATAGACGGTGAATTTGAACAAGACTTCCATCTCAAAGGTAGCATTACATCAACTATACACAGAAAAAAGAACACTCATCGCTCATCCCACTACCCGATACCCCCAAGAGCCCTCAAAAAACTTCCACCCCCAACCTTCACCCCCAACCTCCCCTCACCAACGAACCATACCAGGATTGATTTTTTACTAGGTTTACTCCTAGTCGACGAGTGTGCTTTGGCATGCAACAAACATCGAAAAAGAAAAGAAACAAAAAAAACGCGGGGAATACTTACTCAGGAAGAGGGGGTTGAGGGCTCGCAGCCCGCTCCGCCAAGGCCATATCCTCAATGACCTGGATCTCCACATCCGATAACACGGCGTTCTCTCTTCCATACGCCGAGATCAGGAGATGTCTGTGCGTCCTCCTCCACGACGCCTCGAACGGCTCCAAGGCCTCCATATCGACCGAGGTCGGTCGCGTGTCCGGGAAAGTGAAGTCTGGCAGCGGCAAACGGCGCCGCGGGGTGCGGTATGGGGGAGTAGAGCCCTCATTCGCGGGGGCCTCGTGAATCTCCTGGATGCCCTCGTCCTCGATCTCTTTCCGCTCGACGGCGGGGGATGTGGTGGTGGTGGCGGCGGCGGGAGAGGGCTTGTCGTTCTTCGCCGCGGTGTCCTCAGCTTCACCGCGTGCCCCAGCACCGCGTTTCTCCACGAATGGATCGTCGGTTTGCTTCATCCGCGCAGGCGGAAAAGCAGGGACCGCGTCTCCACCCGGGGTGAAGAACGGGGTGCTGGGGCTCACGAGGGGCTTTGGACGCTCTGGGACGTCGGGCGGGAACAGCGGCTTGGGGATATCTGCTATGCTGAGTTTCTTGTTTTTCGAGACTGCCCTAGCACGCAGGCTACGCCACGCGGGGCTCATGGTGGTGAAGGGCGAGCGCGGTTGCATTGTCGAGGTTGGCGTAATTGCGACGGCGGGATGGGCGGAGCGGGATGGGGTGGAGAAGGGATGGGGGATGGGACGGGGGAGGGATCGGGTTGCTTTTGGGGTCTTAGATTCCTCGCGGAAGGCGTCAGTGATGGTCATGTAGGGGTTGTTGGGGTCGTCGTCCATTTCGTATTTAGGTCGGAACACCCTAGCGTCGAGGAGGGCTCGGAGATGGTAGTTCTTGATGCGGAGGGTGGAATAGTCCTCGGGGAGCTTGAGCTCACGGATGTACTTGGCGGCAAGGTGGAAGTTTTTGTCGTTCTCGTTCAACCAGGAGCAGAAGAGGCGCAAGGTAGTCTCGTGGACAGTGCCATCGTAGACTTCGGCCGCGATCTGGGGGATGGTATTGTCGTCATAACGGACGTGAATAGAGCCAATGGAGAAGGCAGCAGCGTGAGCTGGGGAAGACATTTTGTAGAGATTGGCGTGAGAGCGTAAAGTTGGGTATGTGGAAAATTTGTAGAAGTTGGTGGGAAAGCTGTCAAGAAGCTGTCCGGAGGCTGTCCAAAGACGGAGCAGAGATTTGTCGAATAGAGAGCAAAAGCTGGTCTGAAAAAGGCACAGAGGCTGATATGCAGATGATGCAGACACTGGGCTGTTGACAACGCAGATACTGAGCTAGAGACGGCAGATTTGCTGACCTAGAAGCTGGAGTAGAGCAAGTGATGAGACAGTCCAAAGACAGCGCAGAGACTGGACAAAAAGTGGACAAAAAGGTAGTCTGGCGACAAGGCAAAGACTAAGCAGGAGAAAGGCAGTGAATGGTCCGGAGACGTCAAAGAAGAGTGAAAGTAGTGTGCTGGAGTGCGCAGAGAAGGCTTTGTCAAGTGGACTGGACAGTAGGTCGCTGAGAGTGGGGTGGTGAGGTGCGAGGATTTAGTCTGGCGGAGCGTTTGTATAGAGCTGCGGCAGACAGTTCGAAGAAACGGCGCTAGTGGAAAGAAGCGTCCAGAACAGCGCAGTGAGAGCGGGAGGATTGGTGGGGTACGCAATGGATACTTTTGCTGTTAGGTTAGAGCTTTGTATGCTCCGGGCTGTATATACATGACTGGCAGAACTTGCATCACTTCGTGTGAATGAGATGACTCACCGGAATCCATTAGTTCTATGTCTTTTGAAATAAGTATAGTGTCCTGTCATATAACATACACATGAAAAATAGGCATTGAACAACATGTTACACTATCCCATCTTTCGATGCCTAGAGAGATAGAGACCGATGGATTTATCAACGTGGATTCAATAGACGGCAAACGATGGCGGCCATGTGCAAAAACATCAGTTCAATCACAGGCCAGCTTCAAGTCTCGCAGTCATGCGTTCAAGATGGAAGCAAGCAACAATTCAATTTGAAACTAACATACAATGGGACTTGGGATTAGTTAAGATTAGAAGATAGAAATGTGAAAAGGAAGAGAATGCAGGCACTTGACTCCATCATATGCCAGCGAGGTCTATGTGAGATAATGAGTGTGGCAGAAGCAATTAGCGACAAGCGGCCGCTCCGTACAAGAGATCTCACTCTATTCGGCGGCCTCATTCGGGGTGTTTCTCCATGGGTTGGCGTTGACGGCAGCAAGAGGCCTCTTCTTGCACCAGTCCTTGCGAACGCCTTGTTGAGCAAAGTTGGCGTTGTTGACAAAGACCTGGTACTGGCCTGTCTCGCCGAGAGGACAAAAAGCCCATTCACCATCGAAGGCAATACCAACAGTGCTGGGCCAGCTGAGGTAGGAAGGGCTTGGGCTCGTTAGACCGAGAGGGTTGTTGCCAGTGTGGTAGAAGCTGGTGGATATGGCGCTGGGAGGAAGCCATCCAAGCTTGGTGTATTTGAACGCACCCGTTACAGAGTCAATGTAAAGCTGGAGGGGATCTTTGCTGACCTAAAGAACTGTTAGAGTGTACTATCGGGCGACCTGAGGAACTAAACTTACAGTGTACAGCTGGGTGTCGTCGTCGACAAAGAAGGTAGCCAGCTTTGGATCATACCATTTCTGGTATGGGGTGGCGACTACGATGCCATTCTCTAGCCTGATGGCGTATCCTGCCAGAGGGCATCGGTTCCATTTGCTCGATCCTTTGCCGGGAAGGATTTTGGCGTTTTCAATTTCAGGAGTCTCATCCTCATCATCCAGAGACAGCTCTTCTTCCTCGTCTTCCTCCTGTCGCTTAGTCCACTTGCAGTCATCGACTTTGAGATTGAAGAAGTGAGGTTGTTGGGTCTTGAAGTGGTATGATTGGGCACTGGAGCCGGGGTCGTCGCGGCGCAAGATGACAGATGCATCGGCCAATGCCAACAGGGGAATGAAAAGAGCGGCCTTCATGCTGAGCAGAAATAATGAGTGACTATTAAGGACTGTGGGAGTGTCTGAGACGGGTGGTGATCAGGACAGATGGAACCAAATTTATCGTTGGGTGAGATGGACGTAGTCTTGTTATGACATGGCCAGGAATGTACGCACGATCCCGATTAGGGTGCTAATACAAGCAGAGGAGTATTGTTTGGTAGCATCGTAGGAATGGAGGAGGAATGTTGTCATGGCAGATTACTCGAGTTACGTCTTGTCGACTTTCGAACGGCGCTACAGAAAGGAAGTGTATAAAGCGGTCATTTGCTGATGAATCTGGAATATTCCGAGTTGATTTATATTCTCAATCGTTCGCAGACAACTATGGTGGCTATCCGGATTGTCATGTTTTGACGGCCAAGAATCTGGGAATGGGAGCTCCCTGGCGACGAGGTCACAGCGGCTTTCATGTAACCATTCCATATCATGCGTCGAGTGACTGTGGAATGGAGCAGGGAAACCTCTACCACGGCCATCAGAACATCCCAGACAACGCAAGCTGTGGTTATTCGAATAACATAGATACACAAACCATGAAGGGCTGCGTGTGACTACCAATTCCTTCGGTAAAGGGTAGGATGGTTGTTTGGTGTCCAATCCGGCTTAGCGTAATATGCGCTCGCAGTGTTATCGCGTACAGACTCGCCCACGATATACTTGTTTCGAAGACCGTGCCTCTCCGCCACATCCTTCATGTTATCCGCCGCATGCTTATTCGGTGAGACGCGTTTATGCCAGGTCTTATAACGGTCCGCTGCGGGGAACACTCCGCACGACCGCCTAATCTTCCAATTCGACGGCATCTAGGCGGCAGCGAATCATTTCCCAGAACGGTACGGCTCGAAAAGCTGGCGCTTACAGAATGGCAGCGATATCCGCCTGCTCCCCGTATGGTTCCTCGGATCTTGCCGTTTGCCCACGAAGGATTACGTTTGACGTGGTGCCCACACTGCGACCATTGGACGTATTGAACCGTAAAATCATCGAACCGCGAAGACGTGTCAGCTCAGAATGTCATCCACGAACGGCTGAACCTAGCTTTTCGGGCGTTTTCTTCCTTACAAGGCATCAACTGCGCCGCAGTTCGTCTGCTGCGCTTCATTGGTGCACGCTCCTCATGCTGTTCCAACTTCCTAGCCAGTACACCTCCTTCCGCAAATGTCGCAATCTGTGAGCCAACACCCTGCATAGATTGCCTTGAAATGGAGTGGAGCGGGTCGTCATGAGGGTGTTCGTAAGGAATGGTTCACACCCTCAAGCTCACTGTGGACACTTTCGCGACCTGATTGGCGTAGAATGGATCACGCGACTCTACCAATAGGATTGCAACCTTCTCACGACGTCTTTCTTTGCCTCTCTGAATGCAAATGCAGCTGATCAAACAGTACGCCTCTCCCCAATGACCTTGGTTTAGAAACAGCCGCGTCTCTACGATTTCCTGCCGCCGTGCCCCAGCAAGTAGCCATCGTTGATCGGTGGAGAGGTACTTTGCGCGGGCCAATGAGCATTCATCCGTTAAGCGCCATCTGCCCCATGCGGCTAGCTCGCGAATACCGCGCCGCCCCCTCTACCTTCAACACCCTCACAGCCTCGACGTAGTGTTTTACAATCGTACCATTTTGCTTCCGGTAGTCTGGATACGCGTTCAGCAAGTTAATCTTGCTAGCCATGGAGCTCGTCGCCGTGCCTCGCCGCTCGAGCGCGTCACTAGTAGCTAACGGCTGGCAGGCGTTTCCACCACTATGGATACACCAACTTGCCCAGAGTGTAAGCTCATATAGTAGTAAATGCTGCCTGCAGCCAGGCAAACAAAACGTAACACAGCTTTCAGCCTGGGGCGCAGTTTCCTTCTAGTCTTCTTCACTTTTGCTGCTCTTGGTCTCAAATCAGGCACTGTTTCACTCTATATACGTCTATGATACTTCTAGGCACTGGTCTCGGCGGTGCTGGTCGTACACAGCATCTTTCGTCTGCCACTTCCAGCTATTAGCCATGGAGTCGACCAAATCCCGCTCAGCTTCAGTCTCCTCTTCAAGCACTACCAAACACCACTCAAATCTGGCCGGCTTGTCAGCCTTTGGCATGACGAGGCCGACTCCACCACAATCCCCAGACAACGGCCTCCGGCCTGGCAAGTTCGCGCGTATGGGGCTTCCCAGCTCGCCTCGTCCCAGCGACCCACCATTGACCCCAATGTCGCCTCCCATGTCGGCAAGATCGTTCGGTACCATCATCGACTCGGAGCCATCCACACCCGCCTACTCTCCCAGATCGGGCTCTTCGTGGGATGAATCTAGGCTGGTTTTACTCTCACCTGTTCCGCCTTCTCCTTCTACACCCGCCGAGCCTTCCTGGGATATGATGGTTCCTATTCAAAAGGCTCCCAAGAAGCGACCTCGTCGGTTTTCGAGGAAGCCTTCGCTGGCTCGGAAGTCTACATCCATTAGTGAGAAGGAGATTGAGACTAGGACGGCTCTTTCTTCTCATCCAGCTAGATCGAGTCATCTCCGGTCGCACTCCCACAAGGAAACCTACTACCCGACATCCAGAGACATCTCCGAGGAGACGACCGAGAAGGAGAAGGAAGGGGAGGAAGGCAAGGTCGACGAAGAAGAGACTACACAGCTAGACAGGCTGGCGTTGAAGATGAAGGCGCTGCTGAGACGGAAGTCGGATACCGACCGCAGGACAGAGAAGAAGTGGGGAAATCTTGAGCTCCAGCGTATGGAGACTTCCCACTGGACTGAACTTTGATCAACATACGATAGTACTACTTTTCTTTTGTTATGTGCGAAACAGGCGTCGCTGGGTGGTCTCTTTGCTTTATCAGGGCGTTGTATTTTCCTTTTCCCGTAATCGACAGATATCCAGGGCGGTCACAGATTGAGCGTGGGAGGTGTACGTCTCGTTATTTCCAGCAGTGTTTTCATCCATAATCTCGTTGTAGCGGTAGAAAATCAGCGTAATTCATTGATTCCTTCCTTGACCAACCATCTTCCACATAATCTAGTGAGCCTCTTCAAAATCGAACACTGCTTCAGTTGCGATAGTCCAGCTTTCCCATAGCAAAGCTCCACTGTCAGGATATCTACACCTCACTACTACGCTTCACTGCCTATCCCACACCTCCCACGCCGCCCGCCTGACCACACCCACCCACGCTCTCCTAATCCAACATTTGTCCTTCCTGTTTCGATGATACGCACATGCATGAACACGTACTTTGCCTAGATCGTCGCCTCCCCGCGCCCTCGCCGCACACGCGCGTCGTGACTTGTGATGCATCCGCGTTCAATGACGAGTCCGTACGCTGATCTCGCTGCATTCACGCATGCAGTGACGGAAATGAAGAATGTGCGAGAGCGGCGTATCACTCAAAGCCTAATACTATGAGCATGGATTTCACACTCGCGATGTTGTTGGTTTTTTCTGGGTTGTGAGTGGGGCGGCGTGTTTGTTGCCGGGAGGTCCTGTATGCTGGACCGCGAATGAGATGAATTGATTTGCTGTTCTTCACTTCTCTCTCTCGCATGTGTTGGTTTAGTTACTATCCAATGGACTTCTCATTTGAGCAGTGATTCTATTGTCTTTGTTGTCCATCCCACTTCCTGTGCCTCGCCAACTCCAATTCTATCAGGATAACTGCGCCGTCGCTAAATCAGGAACCCCGAATGCCACCGAATAACTCGAAAACAGTATAAATAATTTAAATTCATGCATGATGTCGTTCTCACCGCCAAAGGCCAAGAACGGAAGGGAGTGAGTGTATGCAGGCTTACGGGAGGCGGCGCGCTTAGCTACCGCTTGTTTCAGGAAAGGATCGCGGGTAGTGTTTTGGATTTTTTTTGTTGTGAGGCTTTTTTATTTTGGATTAAGGAATGGACTTTGCCGCTCGGGTACTTTTGGAGATTTTGGGGGTCGAGAAACAGGGGAGGGATGAAAAAGACGATGGAGAGGAGAGCTTGCCTCGCACTCGAGGCAGGTGTGGTGATCGAGGTTGGGGAGTTGCAGACTGTGTAATTCTAGGAGGGTCAGATGTAGGGATGATATCGTATTGCTGATGCTACAGTAGCTACTGCAACACTCAAATAGAAACACGAAAGAGCAAAATCCCACATAATATCACGTCAAGATTCAAAGCCTCGATGAGGCTCTGTCGCGTTCGTGGAGAAACACGCTAGTTCATTTGCGGAAAGGTGAAAGACGAGACAAATGTCTTGGCACTGCTGCAATTCATTGTCGCCTCCATCGCGACCAGACAGCCAGTCTCTCCGTCCTTCGCCCTTCACCCCGACCACACCCACCCCTGCGCACCCCCATCTCGCCTGTGCGCCCTGCTTTCCTAATACCCTGCTTCCAACATGGCCGAGCAGTACGAGTACGACATGGAGGACGAGGAGCTGTACGAGGAGGATGAGGGCGTCACCTCGGAAGACAGCTGGACCGTCATCACTTCTTTCTTCGAAACAAAGGGCCTCGTGTCGCAGCAGCTCGACTCATACGACGAATTCACGCGCAACACAATACAAGACATTGTCTCGGAGAACGGTAATGTCATTCTCGAGCAGAACCAACCGTACGACCCGGACGTTGACCGAGATCCCATCATCAAACGACGGTATCAAATCACCTTTGGTCGCGTCTTTCTCGCACGGCCTACACATGTCGAAGGCGATGGCTCAACGAATCAGCTCTACCCCCACGAAGCGCGTTTGCGTAACCTTACATACTCGAGCGCCATGATGGCTACCATCGATAACAAAATCATGATTGCCCGCGAGACGACGGCCCCGGCTGACGATGATGATGAAACAATGGAGAATTATGGGGGCACACAGATTAAATGGGAGCGTGAGGATCCGATAGACCAGGAATCGGCGCAAGTGTTCATCGGGAAGCTGCCGGTCATGCTTCGGTCGGAGCTGTGCCACTTGCGCAACCAGACGGATGAGGCTCTGTTTGGATTGAACGAGTGCCCTTACGATCAGGGCGGCTACTTTGTCATCAATGGTTCCGAGAAGGTCTTGATTGCCCAGGAGCGTAGTGCGGCAAACATCGTCCAGGTCTTCCGCAAGAAGCAGGGTCCCATTCCATGGATCGCCGAGATTCGAAGTGCTGTCGAGAAAGGTACACGTCTTATTTCGTCCTTCAACATCAAGTGGACCGAGAACTCGCAATTGCAGCCGCGTACTCCAGGTCCGTTTGTGTACGCTACACTCCCATACATCAAAGCCGACGTCCCCATGGGTCTCGTTTTCCGTGCGCTTGGTATCGTTTCCGACCAAGATATTCTCAATCACATTTGCTACGATCACAGAGATACCCCTCTGCTGGAGCTGTTGAAGCCCAGTATCGAAGAATCCTCCGTGGTACAAGACAAGGAGTCAGCGCTGGACTACATCGGAAAGCGTGGCATAAGCCAGGGTGCAACCAAGGACAAGCGTCTCAAGTTCGCAAAGGACATCATGATGCGCGAGTTCTTACCGCACATTTCACAAAAGGAAGGTCAGGACACGCGTAAAGCGTTCTTCTTCGGTTACATGGTGCACCGGCTGCTTCAATGTGTTCTTGGACGTCGCGAGGAAGACGACCGTGATCACTTTGGAAAGAAGCGATTGGATCTGGCGGGTCCTTTGATCGCCAACCTCTTCCGAATCCTCTTCCTCAAGCTTACCAAAGACGTCTACAAATACCTCCAGAGGTGTGTGGAGAACCACCAGGAGTTCAACGTGCAAATCGCAATCAAAGGCGCAGTCATCACCAACGGCCTGAAGTATTCGTTGGCTACCGGCAATTGGGGTGACCAGAAGAAAGCCGCATCAGCAAAAGCCGGTGTATCCCAAGTGTTGAACCGATACACCTACGCATCTACCTTGTCCCATTTGCGACGCACAAACACCCCCGTCGGACGTGACGGAAAGCTGGCCAAGCCTCGTCAGCTGCACAACAGTCATTGGGGTCTCGTCTGCCCGGCTGAAACGCCCGAAGGACAGGCCTGTGGTCTGGTG
This sequence comes from Periconia digitata, assembly GCA_948474695.1. Taxonomy (NCBI): domain Eukaryota; kingdom Fungi; phylum Ascomycota; class Dothideomycetes; order Pleosporales; family Periconiaceae; genus Periconia; species Periconia digitata. The sequence continues at coordinate 1,737,571 of CAOQHR010000009.1, read as the reverse complement.
AAGAATTTGTCTCTCATGTGCTATGTCAGTGTCGGCAGCGAGAGTCAGCCCATTACAGATTTCATGATTGGTCGAAATATGGAATTGCTCGAGGAATATGATCCTCAGATGAATCCCACGGCCACCAAGGTGTTCGTCAACGGTGTCTGGGTCGGAACACACAGCAACCCGCAGCAACTCATCAGTACTGTGCAGGAGCTTCGACGGAACGGTACTCTTTCTTACGAAATGAGTTTGGTGCGCGACATTCGAGATCGGGAGTTTAAGATCTTTACCGATGCTGGACGTGTGATGAGGCCGCTGTTCGTGGTAGAGACTGATCCCCGCAAGTCGATGAAAGATCGGTTAAGGTTCACAAAACAGCACTTGCACATGCTCCACAATGACGAGAGTATCGACACCGCTGGAATGAGCGACAAGGAACAGAGCGAGGCCAAGTACGGCTGGAGAGGTCTTTTGCAGAACGGATGCGTAGAGTATCTGGACGCAGAAGAAGAGGAATCGGCCATGATTGTGTTCTCACCCGAGGATCTCGACGAGTGGCGCGACATGAAGCAGGGCAACACGGCCGTTCAAGAGCAGCCAGCGGACAGACGACTGGCACCTGTCAAACCAAAGCCAAATCCGGCCGTCGCCGCATACACTCACTGCGAGATTCACCCAGCCATGATTCTTGGTATCTGCGCCAGTATCATTCCCTTCCCCGACCACAACCAATCTCCGCGTAACACTTACCAATCTGCTATGGGTAAACAAGCCATGGGTGTGGCGCTGACCAACTACGCGCTCCGCATGGAAACCATGATGAATGTCTTGTACTACCCGCAGAAGCCTCTCGCCACGACTCGTTCCATGGAGTACTTGCGATTCCGTGAGCTTCCGGCCGGTCAGAACGCCATTGTCGCCATTGCCTGTTATTCTGGATACAACCAGGAAGATTCCGTCATCATGAACCAGAGCAGCATCGATCGCGGTTTGTTCAGAAGTCTGTTCTACCGTGCCTACACGGAGCAGGAGAAACGCATCGGTGTGAACGTGCTCGAGCAGTTCGAGAAGCCGACCCGCGCCGACACTATGAGGTTGAAAGCGGGCACGTATGACAAGCTCGACGACGATGGTGTTGTGGCGCCTGGTGTCCGTGTATCCGGTGACGACGTTATCATTGGCAAAACTGCGCCTATTCCTGCCGATACCAAGGAGCTGGGCCAGAAGACGTCGCTGCACACCAAACGTGATGTATCGACCCCGCTTAGGAGCACAGAGAACGGTATCATTGACCAAGTGCTGTTTACCACTAACACCGAAGGCTTGCGATTCGTCAAGGTCCGCACTCGTACCACCAAGGTGCCGCAAATTGGCGACAAGTTTGCCTCGCGTCACGGACAGAAGGGTACGATTGGTATAACATACCGTCAGGAAGACATGCCGTTCACGCGCGACGGTCTCACGCCAGATATCATCATCAACCCTCACGCCATTCCCTCCCGTATGACTATTGCTCATTTGGTCGAGTGTTTGCTGTCCAAGGTTGGTGCCATTAACGCGCGTGAGGGCGACGCTACTCCCTTCATGGACATTACCGTCGACCAAGTCTCCAATTTGCTCCTTGAGAAGGGATTCCAGAAGCGAGGCTTCGAGATTATGTACAACGGCCACACCGGACGCAAACTGCGTCACCAAATCTTCTTGGGCCCGACGTACTACCAGCGCTTGAGGCACATGGTCGACGACAAGATCCACGCCCGCGCTCGCGGTCCCCTGCAGATTCTTACTAGGCAGCCTGTGGAAGGTCGTGCGCGTGATGGTGGTCTGCGTTTCGGAGAAATGGAGCGCGATTGCATGATTGCGCATGGTGCAGCAGCCTTTTTGAAGGAGCGTCTTTTTGAGGTCTCGGATGCGTATCGCGTCCACGTGTGCGATATCTGCGGGTTGATGAGTCCCATCGCGTGAGTTTTCTTTTGACTAGATACTATGTGGATTGCAGCTAACGAGTGACTACAGGCAAATCAAGAAGGGTCTTTACGAGTGCCGTCCTTGCCATAACAAGGAGCGCATTTCGCAGATTCAGATCCCGTACGCTGCGAAGCTGCTGTTCCAGGAGCTCATGGCTATGAACATTGCCACGCGCATGTTTACGGATCGTTCGGGACTTTCTGTGCGTGATTAATCAGGTACTCGCACGTGGGTCACCGAAGAGTATATATTGACCTGCGGTTTCAATCCCCTTCTTTCTTTCTTTTCCTTTTCTGCAGTAAAAAAGAAATTGATATCCATTGCTGCTACCCCGAAAAAATAGTCGTTTTTTCCATCCTTTGGGGAGCATCGGCTTTCGAAAGTTTGTCTTTTAAACTGGATATCTTAAATCTTGCATTGCGATGGCGTTTTGCTGTGTGTACCCCGCATGCTTTAGCTGGGGGAGGGAGATGGACAGTATGTGGAATATCGTTTACCTCGTTCTAGTCTGGTGAATCCGGGGTAGAATACTTATTCAAAGCGAGAAATCCAATAATATAGAATTCTCTGTGCTCATTGTGTGCGTTATTGATGTTGTCCAATGCTTTTTTTGAAGGTTGGTGCGCCGACGAATGTGATTTCGACAACGAAAACAAGTGTGTCCGCAGGAAGATGAGAAGATGCTGAATAGAGCACTCCTCTATTCGTGGCTGAAGTTCGCTCCTATTTTCGTGAAAGTCACTAACCAACAATCGTTTGGACTGATGTATTCTTACCACATGTCGCAAACCGATAAATGGTAAGTCATCATGACGATGCACGGGTTAGATGGTGATGACAACGCATTCAAAAGTCCCATGTTGATTAGCAAGTACCAAGGGCTGATCGCTATTCATTAAAGTGTCGCTATTGATTTTGAGGAATCAAAACTGAACGCCGTTACGAGAAATGATCGGCGAAGAGAATAGAAAAGGCGAGAACGTGTACCGCGGATCTAGACGTAAAGCGAGCATGTGTTTAGCAACAAAGTCCTTGTATCCTACCTACCACTTCTCTATCGAAATCCAGGTGAAGAATCAGTCATTCAGGCATATACGAATTCATTGAAATGAGGTGCAACATCGTACAAATCACAGCTCTTTAAGTAAACAAAATGCATTTCGGAATCTGAGTGTTTGATTCATGTCAGCGCACGTCGCGTTCATTCCCTCATCGAGCACCGTTGTCTCATTTTGAAAGCCCGGAAGATTAATCGTCATTTTCCTCGTCTTTCTATGCGTTGTTGTCTTCATCTATTCCTCGTCGCTACGTTTGTCTTCTCTCTCGTCTTGTTTTTCGCACGTGGTGGACAAGTGCGGTAGACGTCGGCGTGCGCGAGAATGGGGTTTCCTTGAAATCAAGAGAATTGGTACGATGCTCGAGCTGATTCGGTGGCAAGTCGCGTTCATTCTCAGGATCGCCCATGTTGGGAGCAGTCGATGCCAGGTTAAGGCCTCTGGGTCCCTGGAAAATGGACAGACTCTCGTGCTACTCCACGCCGTACATCAAGGGGGTTGATACCTTCCATGATACCTGCGGCGATTCCAGCCGTGTACAGTATTTCCATTTGACCGTTCGATTGCGCCTTCGTGATGTGGCAGGTAGGAGCTCGATGATGGGTGTTTCGGTGACGTTTTCTGACCTAAGAGCGTTGATTAAGACCTGTGTACAATCAGTTCATACTCGATTCTTCTTGAGGCTCGAATGGTTGAAGCTTGCCTTGAGAATGCGTCAGTATGCCGGCCAGGGGCTAACATGATGAGCTACACGATGATCGATGGGGTTGTTGGCATACCTAAAAGCTTTTTGTTGTGCGAATGGTGATCTTCTGCATCCATCTTTGGCATCACCTTACTGCGCAATGTCTCCCGCCCACGCACTTTAAACTGTGCAGCAACTTGATCGAGTTTTGTTTTGGTGGCGACAATGTCAAGCGACCCGGCAAAGCATGTACAGAGGATGACCGGGTGAAAGAGTGACACACGTAGATGTGAGGTGGAAATAGAAGAAGTACGGAATGGAGGGGAGAGGTCGTCTGCGTTCCTTCCTTCTGCGGCCAATTTCGTCACACCCACGTGGCGTGCCTTCCCTCTGTCACCAACCCCGTGCAATCACAGGCTTACTCATCACAAGTCTCCAGATGTCGTCTACGAGCTATTCACACCCACGCTTATTCTCGGTCATCCTTGATATAATTTCATATTCTGCATTCGTTTACGTGGCGGCGTCTTGCGTCTGGCTGCAATGAAAACACGGGATGTAGAATCACTTCGATTCATTACACCTCTCGGAACTTATTGAAGCCGCGATTCTCTTCGCGTCAGTAGCTTTGTATAACATGTCGGCATATATGAAAGATAATTTAGTAATCTTCCCTTGTGTTCTCATTACCTAAGGCAGAGTAAAGTTGATTTGCCATGGGACACCTTGCTTTTGCGTCGGCGCAATCTCTTATATACTTCACTCTATTGATTTCTGAGTGACCAACTGGAGCATGAAGCCATGGATGAGCTTCTCTAGGTGATAAAGAATCATCTGTTTCATTCAATATACGCGCTTTTACAAAGAAGACAAGGCAACGGAACCCTTTTATGAGATTTACTTCTACACGCTGAAAAAAAAAAGATATCTTAGTAGCACATGTCCGATCGATACTTCTTAGATTGGTGGTCCATCGAATGGGCCTGCTGTTCTTCAATCTCTTTGACCTACCTATTAAATATTTTGAAGCACTTCACTCTGCTGGAGCAAAAAATCGTTTTGATGTAAGCTATGCGGCGCAGTTTGAATTTATTGTTAAATTCAAAACCATTGTCAGTAATAGAGTTCACTCAGTCAAAAGACTTCAAACTCAATTTCGGTTCATGTCAATTGTCACAAAAGGACTACCAGCCGAGTACTCCCCCTGGTTCGCCCTTTTTCATACCGACTCCTATCTCGTAGGAACCCCGTGACTTATAAACTAGCTGTTCTCTGTATAAGCCTGGCTTCCCTCTTGAACTGCATACCTGGATATACGAAATAATCTGTAATGATCCTGCTTAGCTTCACCACATCAGTTCTTTCAAAGAAATATTAGATGGAACCGATCAATATTCTCCCTCCAACGTCTGGGACTGACGCTGTAAAAAAAGATCGAATTCTACTCGGGGTATTGTACAACTGTGTGTTCGCACCTACGTGTGCGTTCATGTGATGCACGTCGCAGTTCCCAGCATTATGCTTAGATTAACTAATCATATCCGGAGCTTGAAATGTCACAGGTAACTTGCTATATTCGGCATAGATGCATTACGATTACACCCGGACGAATTGCGGAGAGGCTGTAGAGCGAACGACACGTGATGTGCTGAGTCAGCATAGATCTACACCCAACGCCCGATATAGATCTACACGTGAGTGTGGATCGCACGTGGGTGCAAGGGCCTCAACAACCAACAGCCAACAATGGATTCGATTGAATCAAGTATGCGCATCATCATCATATAAATCGGTGATCAATATGATGAAACACATTTCCTTGCATTTGTAAATGATGATTAGGTGATGGACGGAAGCAGCGTCGCGAGGAAAAAAAAAACAGATAGTATCGTGGACTCAAAACGCAATATGGAAGTTCATCAAACTTTGAATATCTTGCTACGATTCTCTAGTCAATCAATGGGTGGCGAATGTAAATGCATCCGTGAAATCGGTATTGCGCGAAAAAAAAGTTGGGCGGCACTCACCGCTCAAGCGACATAGAAAATGCGGGCCCCCATAAAAATTCGATCACCAAAATTTGGCTGCACAATACTTTCCAGCAGTGATATCCGTATTCCTTATCGTTTTTATGATGAAAACAACACAAAATAGACGGGCACTGATGATACGCTTGGTGCGGGTTCGATTTGAAATGGCGGAAGTCTGCTGTCGCATAGTGCATGCGAACACAGACAGTTGTTGTCAGTGCAAACGCTATCCTGTTCATCAGGAACCATATCAAATGCGTTACAGAATGCATAATCAGTTGTTAGAATAGCTTATCCATCATGAGCTGTGTGCGAAAAATGACTTGAATCTCTGAGCACATAATACCGCATCTCACTTGTGCGTAATAGTGCTGCCATCGCAATCTGGAGCCTAATGCGAATTTTGAGGCGAAGGAGAAGGCTGGAATAGTGATAACGAACATGTGTACCGCACGAATCACATAGGGTTTCACCCACAATCTCGTGTCGCTTCCACATACCCCCCAGGCGTCAACCAGTCACATATCTTCCCCCACGATACTATTAGACTTATTCTTTACCACAAGTGAGATCCGTATTGCTTAGGTGGGGCAGGATGCTAGCTGGAACGGGCTGCTTCACCTGCCCCGCCGAAAAACTCATGCATCACCACCGAAGTGAAATATATACCTTTTTGACAGCAACACTTCCATCAAATGAAACAGATGATTCTCTACCACCTAGAGAAGCTCATCAATGCCTTCATGGTCTAGTTGGTCATGACGTGGGTCTCATAGTATCAAAGCCTTGACTGTCAAGATGACAGAGTTATCCCGAGGTCGCCAGTTCGATCCTGGCTGAGGGCAGTTTCTTTTTGCCCTTGTAACGGTTTTGCGAGCGGTTTTTTGCGCTCAGGCCAATCTACGACATCTGATTGACCAGCTCAGTTCTTTTGGTACGGGTTTGCTTTTATTTTGGTTGAGTTATGGGCATCTGCAGTAGGGGTCTTCTGTGGGTACATTTGCTGAAGTCTGACGCCAAAACACGCAACAAAGGCCAGAGATCACCTCCCAGTGTTTGTAATACTCTATTCACATCTATCAGTATGCTTAGTTGAGCGGAATGAGTGCGTAAATCGACAATATCGAATTGGGTCGTATATGAGGACTTGGAGCAACGAAAGTCGCGGCGACACTCATGCGTCAACCCACCCTTGCATTACAAAGAAGTTCAAGGGAGACTCTGCGCAATTGCAACCCGCTCAATTCGATCGCATTCTCGTATCGTACTGTACTTCATTTCTGAAAATTGAGATACATCACGCATCCCTGCTTCCGCAGCTAGCAGAGAACCGAACACCCCAACACCACCACCACACTCTACAATGCGCCTAGAATCTTGACTATGCACAAAACTAAGCTGCAATTATTGCGATAACAGACACTCAGAGAAATTACATTCTTTAGGTTATTGTTTGCGAAAGGGGTGGGGTGCCGTATAGCTAAGGAGCGGCGCACTAGGCCTCGCTATCTAACTTGTCGCTAGCAGATCTCGGAAAGACAAAGACTTTACATACACTTTTTAATATACATCGACCAACTTTGTAGAGAGATATTTATCTGCTCCAGATAAAATTAGTTCGCCTCCTAACCCACATCTTATATGCCGTGATTACCTTTGAAACCAACATTCTCTTTAAATCTGGCGTATTCTTTACTGTTCCTAGCTAGTCGCATCACACTCACAAAACCACTATGTCGCGCATCGTTCCAACTATTTAATGAGCAGACGACCTGACGCTGAACGCATGATTCGTTTCAAAAGAGTTTATATTTCATTTCCATCGAAAGCAATATAAAATTTTACAGCACGCTCAATGTACTACTCAGATCTTGCTCTGCGCATCCTGCGGCACCGTAACCACCACCTTTCCCCAGGTATCCCTCGCACCCAACGCCTTCAGAGCAGGCCCGACACTGTCCAGCCCTACATACTCCTTATCGGTATATCCGATGCCTCTGTATTTGCCCGAATCAAATAGCTTGTACAGTCCCTCCCACACCACGTCCATCATCTCCGGCTCGTTGATAGTATACGCTCCCCAATGCAGTCCAACGACGCTCACATTCTTCAACAACACACGGTTCATCGCGACCTTCTCGATCGTGCCCGCAGCAAAACCAACCACCAGTATCCGACCGTTCCACGCTGTGCATTTCATCGATTCGGCGACCATCCCGACAGGATCGTACACAATATCCACACCGCGGCCTTTGGGCGTGAGCTTCTTCACCTGGGCTGCCCAGTCCGCATCACGATAGTTGACGGCATGGTCCGCACCAAATGAACGCGCCACATCCAGCTTGTGTTGAGTGCCTGCCGTTGCGACCACGGTGGCACCGAAAGCCTTCGCGATCTGCACCGCTGCCAGACCCACACCGCCAGCGGCTGCGTGTACCAGCACCCAGTCACCTGCTTTGATACCCGCTCTCACGACGAGCCCGGCATAGCTGGTAGGACCCGTGACGTAGATTCCAGCGGCATCGACGAAGCTCCAGCCCTTGGGTACTGGCTTCAATCCCTCCTCCTTACTAACAATATGTGTTGCGTATGCGCCCTGGCTGCCTCCAAAGACCTTATCGCCGACTTTGTATTTCGGGATTCGGCCATCAGGGAGTGATGAGGGTGCTTGGACGACAACGCCGGAGAATTCAGACCCTGAGATCCAGGGGAACGGCGGTTGGTTTTGGTATTTGCCGCGAATTTGGAGGAGATCGAAGAAGTTTGTAGCAGCGGCGTGAATAGCGACAAGGTATTCGTGGGGTTTCGGGGTAGGCGTGGGGACGGTTGTGACTTTGAGGTCTTCTGGACCCTTGATAGTGTTAGTACGGGGTGGGAAACGGAGTGTGACGGGGGGAATGTACTTTGAGGTATTCTGTGACCTGGATGGCTTTCATGATGAAATCTTCTATTCAATTGGTATCGTATCAAGCGTGAAAGGACGGAAACTACGCAAAAGTAAATGAATGGGAATAACATTTAACATCGTGGATGCCGAGTAGCTTCCAAGAGCTGCACAGTACCTCGGCTTGTCTCCATCCCATCCCACACGTTAGATAAGCGAAACCCCGCTTGCGGCTAACACCTGCTTGCCCTGTACCTGCCGTCATTGAAGTTGGCACCGCCACACATGTGACGTGCAGCAGCCACACTTCTTTCGCCTTCCTTGAACGTCTATCGCCCGTCTACAAGCAGCAACCGTTCATCCCGCGCTTCCTCTCTCAGTCTTACCGTACATCTGTCTCTATACTCAGCAGCCCATTTTGCCACGGAGAAATCGCTTACTCTTCTTCTGTTTGTCAAACGCCTCGCCTACCTGCATTAGTGACCATATACATAAACCTCGCCCCGTCACTGCGGGACATCGTATCACTCTCACCACCCCGTCCATCATGGCCGACGACGCTGCTAGAGCAGCCGAAGAGGCCCAGGTCACCTTCAACATCAAGGCCGCCAACGACCAGAAGCATGTGCTGACTCTGTCTGCCTCGACTACCATTGCCGACCTCAAGAACAAGCTCTCTACTTCCGAATACGCCGATATTCCCGCAGAACGCCAACGGCTAATATACTCTGGCCGCGTGCTCAAGGACCACGACACCCTCAGCAGCGTCAAGATCAAGGACGGCCATACCATACATCTTGTCAAGGGAGCAGCGAGCAATGCGCGGCAGAACCCCGCAAACCAGGGCACAAGCACAGCAGGAGGGGTAACGGCCACACCGCAAGTACCGACCAACATTGCCGCGGGAACGGGGAACAACCCTCTCGCGGGCCTGACCGGTGCGAGATATGCTGGGTTTCACGGCCTGCCTAGCGCTGATATGTTCGGTGCAGATGGAGGGGTAAGTTTTTGACTTTTCGAGCTGTACGGGCTACATAGCTAACAAGCATACGATAGATGGGCCCACCTCCCAACCAAGAGCAGCTACTCGAGCTCATGGACGACCCCAACTTTCTGCAGCAGATGAACGAGGCTATGAACAATCCTGCTGTCATCGAAATGATGCAGAACAGCCCCATGGTGCGGAACAACCCAATGGCGCAGGAGATGCTGCGGAACCCGGAGATGCGTCGGATGATGTTCAACCCCGAGATGATGCGGATGCAGATGCAAATGCAGAGGGCTATGGGCGGCAATGGCGCTGGCGGCGGTTCGAGCTTTCCCATGCCGGGCGCCACAAACACCACTCCCGGGAACGAGAACACACAAACTGGCTCCACACAACCACAAGATCCTTTCGCAGCTCTGCTCGGTGGAACGGGCGGTGCAGGCGGAGCAGGCGGAGCTAATCCTTTTGCAAGCCTCTTGGGTGGGAACCCATTCACACCTCCAACTCAGAACCAGACAGGTACAGAAGCAACACAAGGTCAGACACCTGGATCAGCACCGAGCGGCGACGGAACTTCAAACACCACATCACCTCCTCCAGCAAACCCCTTCGCAGGCCTCTTCGGCGCTCCTCCGACAGGTGGCCAGCAATCCAACCCCATGGCAGACATGACGCGAAATCTTATGCAGAACCCCGAAGCTCTACGCAACGCGATGCAAATGATGAGCGCCATGCAAGGAGGAGGCGGGATGGGAGGATTGGGAGGGCAGGCCGCACCTGATGGAACCGCCACATCGAACCCGGCCAATCCTTTCGCATCGCTTTTCGGCCCTGGCGGCGGCTTCGGAACACCCCCACCCGCAGACAACCGCCCACCTGAAGAGGTTTATGAATCACAGCTCCGTCAGCTTAACGAGATGGGCTTCTACGAGTTCGATCGCAACGTTGCAGCCCTGAGGCGGAGCGGCGGCAATGTACAGGGTGCGATAGAGCATCTGCTGGGCGGTGGATCGTAGAACGATGAGGATAATTCTGGTGCCAGGCATATCAATATCGCAGCACGTAGAGACGCCTCTCATGACGAAGGTGGCGGTATCTCTTTGGCGGGAATTGAGCTGGATCCCGATGACTATGACAAGGAGTTGGACGAGTTCATGGGCGAGTGAGTAGATTAGAGAATATCGACGGAAGCAACGGGTTGGAGGGGAGGATACGTAGACTCTTTATTCTTTTAGTTTTTTACCCCCTCGATGCCTGGGAATTGGAATGAGTTTTCTCTTTTGAGATTATCGAGGCAGACAGGAAGGCGATGATATGCAAGTGTATTCTTTTGGCTGTATTTTCTGTCTCCTTGATTGGGTGGTTGCAATGGAATCATACATTGAGATGATAATTGAGCTGTAGACAATCACGACCTATTTTTCTGTGTTGGTGGTTTGATACCGCTGCGCGACATATGAATTAGACTATACTTGTTATCATATTTTATCAAGATGCACAGAGATGTAAAACTGTATAAGAAGGAGTTCCAATCGGTCAAGGACAATTTGAAGTCCGGTGAAACAAGTGGCAAAAGATGTGCGCACCACCTATGCAATGGGTAACAAGGCAACTGACTGCATGAGGCTGAGTGTATATAATTAGATGCAAGGAACAAGTTATAAGCGAAACATATCACCAACAATCATCATACACAATCCACAACACAACCAGATTCCGAAGCTTCTGAACGAAATGTCTACACCAGGAGAGTGAGTAACTCTACATCCATTGCGTACGTGCGTCTGACATGACGACCGGTCAGGAGAGCGATTCAGCTATGCAGATGGCTCGTTCCGGCATCTATTACAGCTTCTGTGGTATTCCTCACTTTATTGTACCACCCATCTCTATCTGAGCGGTGGATGCTGGTTATCCTCAGCACTACAGTTTATATCAGCGTACTTGGGTGGATTGGGGAGAAGGTCTGGACTGTGGGTGAGATTTTGGGGTTGGCTGTGTTGTAAGTCACGTCCTCTTCAAAGAAATTGCAGCTTGAACTAACATTGTTTTATAGCTTTGCGGCAAATCTGGCTTGGATGATGTCGAAGGTGTGATACAGGACTTTAAGGTATCTGAAAAGTAGGCTGTGGACTCGTTCTACGGAAAAAGGACTTACGGAACTGGAGCATCTATCATATATCTTGATTACTTCAAAATTTTGGCATGGCAATTGGGAGTTTTTTTTTTTCCTAGTTGGAGACATTGAAGGTTTCGGGGATTTGTTGAGTAGTAAACTCCGATTTTGTTACTCGACGTTGAATCTTGTCGTAGATATTCGGGATATGACGGGCTTGGACTTGCCATCACAGGGTAATATCTCGAGAAGAAAGATAGCTATGGCACAAGCGGTTGATCTTTATAGCCTACAAATCATGACAGGATACTTAAGAATAAAAGTCATTTCTGATAGACTTCGGCAGGTGTTCAATGATGAATATCGCACATGTTGAATACTTCTAGTGGGCATTTTCTATTTTTATGTTGGTGAATATAAATCGCATCAACCTACGATCTCCCGAAAGATTGTCGCGCAAAGAATAGTAATGCTTCATTGTTAAAGCTCCTAACGGGTATGATTATGTGGAAATACTGACATGTGGCCAAATGCCAAGCCGCTCTATGACGTGACTAGTGAATACAAGAATCATCAATTCAACACAGCCACAACGACCCACCCACCTATTATACTCGTGCAACCTCGCCATTCCCCTCGATCATACACTATAATCTGTTATTGGACCCTGCAGACTGCCACATCGACAGACCCACACCTGTCCTATATCATACAATTCCCAGGGTTGACCTACTCATTGAACCGAAAGCACCAGACCACTACCATGTTCAAGAAGCTAAAGAGCAAGATCAAGGGCGACGAGAATCCCGATCAATATGCACATCTGCAGTCCTCAAATGACTATAGCCATCTGCAGTCGAGCTCAAATTTCCACCCCAGCAATCCATACTACACGCCTCCACCACAAGCCCAACAACACGATATCAATTCTGAAGAGAAGTATCAACCGCCTACTGGTCCTCCACCCAGTTATGGTGGCCCTTCCAACTCAGACTATGCGCCGCCTCTAGGCCCGCCCCTACAGCAGCAACAACAGTACCACGACTGGACTGTGATACCAGACAACTCACTCCTCCCACCGCCTCCATCAATCGGATATGAGGATTCCCCCACTGCAAACGCAACCGGAGAAGACAGTGACCGCGCAGCTGCATGGCAGCAAGCCAATCCTCTGTGGCCGCCTGCTAGCTTGTCATCGGAAGCCTACAGCATCATCCAAAACTCACACTTCACTCTTCTCAAAGCCCCAACCTATACCGGCGATGTGATTGCCCAAACACAAGCTGGCCATTGGAAATGCCGAACGCACGTTAAGTGCAACGACTCAAGCCTTCTCACTAACCTACCCATGTACTGTGTCTACAACGACTCACCGTTGACTACACACCGTCCGAAAACCATCTACTTTGAGCTCAAAGTGCAGAGCGTCGGCCGCGGCGGCTTCTCGCTCTCCGAAGCAGAAGCGGGAATCGCAATCGGCTTCATCGCGCCCCCGTATCCTACATTCCGGCTTCCAGGATGGCAGCGGGGCAGCCTGGGAATTCACGGCGATGACGGGAGAAAGTATATCAACGATACCTTTGGAGGTACTGATTTTACTACTACTTTCTTGTCTGGCGATGTCGTCGGAATCGGAATGACGTTCGCGCCGCCGAAAAACCCACCTTCCTACGAGCAGTCTCAGCAGGGAAAAATCCTCGACATTGACGTCTTCTTCACTCGGAATGGAGTCAGGGAGGGTGGCTGGGATGGCAACGAGGAGCTCGACGAGAGGAGTGTAGGGGGCACTATGGGTTTGAGGGGCGAATGCGATCTGTTTCCTGCTGTCGGCGTATTTGGAGGAGTAGACTTTGAAGTTTTCTTTCACCCGTCGCAGTGGTTGTACAACCCTCTGCGATAGACGGGAAACAGTCACTGTCGCTGACTCATCGCGCTAAGAGCTGTGATTGGCCGACACTTATATAGCTACTTCTTTCCCTGTTCAGCGACTCCACTTCAACTGCCTCTACTTATGTACATATTGCGCAGACGCAGCTACAATGTCTCCCAATATATCATGCGTTTCTCTTGGCATGGTGATCATTGACGACATTCACATGCCCGGTCGGCCTCCTCTGAAAGATGTTCTCGGCGGCTCAGCATCTTTCGTGACGCTAGGCCAGCGTTTGTTTGCTTCCACACCTCCAGAAGTTGGATGTCTTGTTATTGCAGGCAACGACTTCCCATCAAACGTAAAACGAACCTTTGATGAATGGGGCATAACGCTAGTAACGAAAGTGAGGACAGACCGAAAATCTTCGAGGGGCAAGCTGGTGTACCAAGATACCACATTCGGTCGTATGACAGACACCCTCTTGATCTGCAAATTGATTGCTAACCGACATACAGCAAAGACGTTCGAGTACAATGGCGAGCCACTTCGGGCAACACCAGACGATCTCGTGGGCACACCTCTGTTGCATGCCAAAGCTATCCATCTATTCGGGTCCCCTAAGGAAATCGTGGTCCAAGTCCCCCAACTCCTTAAACTTCGAAATGATCAGGGTATCAGTGAACGTCCGCTCATTGTGTGGGAGCCCCTTCCAGCTGCTTGTACAAAGGCAAACCGCGAGGCCATTCTCGCAGCTTGCCAAGTGGTCGATGTGTTCTCACCCAACCACCTTGAAATCGCTGCTGTCTTCGAAGATGCACCTCTGCCGGATTTTGATACCGAGCGATGGGAAAACTTTGGACAGTCGATCTTGGATTCGTCACTTGGGCCGAGTGGAGCCGGAGTGGTGGTGATTCGAGCAGGCGAAAATGGTGCGGTGGCCATGAGTCAAACGATGCGACCGATTTGGCTTCCGTCGTACTACGAGCAAGGATCCTCCAAAGTCATCGATCCTACAGGGGCTGGCAACACCTTCCTCGGAGGTTACATAGCTGGCTGGCAGCATACCGGGGATATTTGCGAAGCCATGAAATTCGGTCATGTCGCAGCGAGCTTTGCTGTCGAGCAGATTGGACTCCCCAAGCTTGGGAGCGTAGCGGGTCGGCAGCTCTGTGAGTATCATCTGACGTCACGACACATGTCGCGTGTTTGCATACAGTTTACTAATTGTATAGGCAATGGTGTGAGCGTTGTTCATCGATTACGAGACTACAAGGAGCGTCGCCTTTGCCGTGCAGAGGTAAGTTCGGAGCGTCTGCTCTAGGCAAATGTATGTGATTGGCTGGTGCCTGCTCTACCCATGTACGCGAGGACTATTTCGGTATCTTGTAGCCTGCGCCATACCGTGTGGCTTAGGCAGCTGCGGCGCCAATTCCTACACGAAATCCTCATTGACTGGAATTAGCAAAGGGTGTTCGATACCTAATTTCGAATTTATTGTTTAAAAATGAGCTTCCCTCAAACTGTGAATCATTCACTCGGAATCGTGGCCAGCTTACTCCAGCCTGACGTGAACAGACTTTAGCAACATGCATTTGGAACATATCGATCTGCCGAGTTTCTGGAATGGAATCGAACAGCTCTATGGCAAGAAGCATGACGTGGTGATCCGCCAATCCGGTCCGTCGAATTCCGGCAACAAGCTCAAACGCGCGCGAGACGATAGTTGGGCGGTCGAAGAAAAACAACTCAAGAGGACTCGGCTACAGAGCCAGATTATATCGGCGGCCCCTGTCGTCAAGATTGATGGCAACCGCGGTCCCAGAACGAGTACCAGAAAAAGCGTGAAGCGCTCTCGAGACGACTCGGACATTCCTAGCACTACCCAACACAAGAAGCTACGGATTGAAAGTTCGCTGCAGAAGCCCCAGGAGGTATGTATTATGCACGCTCATAGTCTAACGCATATTAACATATTATGAAGGCTGTATTCAATCCATTATGTGGGAACAGCGACGGCAAGAATTCTTGTAATTGTCGAAAGAAGAGGCGCAAGCGAACTACGCATACATGCATGTTCAAAGGTCGCAGCGTCACACCACTTGCGTTTGACCTGAAGCTTGCATCCGCCCATCCGCAAAGCCAATGTCCCTTGTTCAGCAAACTGCCTAGACACCTCAGATCAAAAATCTACGAATTTGCTCTATTGAACTATGTCTCTGGACCCGACAGAGGTGGGAACTGGCCTGATTCAACCATCGCGTGGCCTCTACTCTTGACCTGCAAATCAATCTACTTGAGAGCGTACAAGATACCTTACTTGATCAATTATTTTCAATTCGATGGCCCGAATCGGCCCTCGTTCGACTTTTCATTACTCGCGCCATGGCAATTTGCATTGATCCAGAACGTCGGGTGCAGTATCGTCCAAGACAGCTCAGAACCATATTTGAGAGACATCATCAGAATGTGGAAGCCGGAGTCCAGGCATGACTCCTCGTTTGTGGTACCACGCTTCTTCCAAGCTGAGAGTGTAGTTCCCGAACCGCACATCAAAAGCTTCAACTTCGCTCTCATGAGCGCATACAGGCCTAAGATCGAGCCACTCAGAGATGGCATGCTTGTAGAATATATCTCTGACCAATGGTACGTATTTTGAGGATTGCCGGATAAGCTGCTAGTCCGTACAGTCCCTTCTTGCAAGCATATGGCAGCCGCCAGTTTGAATTTTACTAATTCCATATTCTGCTCTTATAGGTCCCGCGAACGGAAAAGGTTTGATGTCGGCGTCATGCTCGCTCGTCAACTTACGCACCTTACGCTGCGACTGAGATACGACGACTGGAGCACATCGATGTGCCATCCAAACAGTCGCAAAAGGGACGAGCAGCTATCTTATGACCCTGCTCTCTGCTATGACAAGACGGAAGAGTGTATGGAGGAAATCGGCACTGCAAGCGATATGTTCAGTCTATACTTGGAGCGAAAAGCAGGGAAGAATCCGCCGGCCACAGATGGTTCATTGTGTGCAATTGTCAACACCATTCCATCACTCAAGACTATGGACATTGCGCTTGAGACGTACGAGCCCAAGCGCGGACAGCTAGACAGGGTAGTCGATTGCGCCAAGCTGTGGACGTTTCCCAGATTAGTTTGGAATGGCAAGGTGACAGAGGAAGAGTGGAGCACAGGTGATGATACTTCAGACACAAATGGGGATACTCAGATGCAAGACGGAACCCAAGAAACACAGGAAGCAGAAACCGGCGATTGGAGGGATGCATGCACGAGATTTGTGGTTCGCACTCTGCATTACCGACGGCGGGCTAGCGACGAAACGTTGAATGGGATTATCAATGGACTGGAAGACACATCTCTGATGGAAGTGGACAACGATGGCTCTGCCGATGACTTTATCGTGGACCATGGGCGTGAAGGAGATCATTAGTCGATGCACACAGATAGGTGGCGGCGAGGGGTGGAACTGAGGCAATGATCGATGCTCGAGTATTCCTGGAATTCTTTTCAACGGTCTATCTATTCTCCTTCAATTCTATATGATCAATGGAACATGCTATACAAGAAAACTACCAAAGTATCTGACCTTGAGGAACATCACCTTTTTGTGGGAATCTCATATTGTTCAAATCAGTCAGATAAGGAAAGCATGGATGTTATACGCGTTTGTTGTATCGCAGATATATTGCAAGTGCCATGCGTGCTCTAATCTACTGATATCGCCCGCTCGTTCCTCACTTTTCAATACTTTGCCATTGACTTCTAGATTGCTTCCCACGATCTTCATTCCTGCAGTGGCCCAATGCGGTTAGCCGACCACAATCTGGCCTAACCACCCGTTCTCTTCGTCCTCCACCTTCACCATCCCCATCGCCCCAAGAATAATCGAGCCAGTATGCGTCGGACTTCCTCTTCTGTTCCAGTTTGTTCTGCCGACGCATGAAGGTGTCATATTCTCCCTTGCGTCGTTGCCTTTCGCAAGAGACAGAACGCATTGATGCCGTTGTTTCTACCCCAATGCCAAAGCGAGTATGCGGCTGAAGAGCGTTTCCATGGGGCACCCAGTACTCGACAGTAGGCTGAATGCGCGATGTGGTAATATGAGTGCGACAAGCGTCATTTCGGCACAGCAGCGCTCCCTGCCGTGCTCTCGTGGAGTGGAAATACAGTATAGACGTTATTGGATCGCATTACTGATATTGTCGAGACTTACCACTGTCAACAACACCATCAGTTTATGATCAAGCCAGCCCACCGCTCACGACAAGGCTGCTGATTTCCCCTCTGAATGATCGTGGGCTCGCAATGGCGTTCGTGTCCTCGTTCGATTTACCCCCGGATCTTCAGCGCCCGTGTTTCAGGCATTGCTAATCGGGATGAGCCCACTGATCTACGCCCAACCCATATCCTTCTGGAACACACGTCTGAGAAAAAGAACACCCATCACCACATCAATGCAGGTGGTTGTACAATGCAACACCCCTATGCGAAGGCTTGCTTTTTCCCAATCTGTGTCCCCAGCCATGAAACCCCACATATGAGCCCGAACAAGCGAGATGACATTGCGTCTCCCCCCAGTCATCGGAACCGCGGGTGGCTAAAGGCAAAGGGGCCAGGGATGTGAATTACTCGATTAGATTGGTGCACCTCCCAAAGAAGGCGTCAGAGAAGATTGCACAATGTGTATGCGGCGGTTCTTCAATCTGACGCATACCTGGTTTTCCTACACCAAGGCTGAATTGCGCTGGCCAATCGGGGGATTTCTGAGGCATGTCCAAAAAGGAAAACGTAAATGCAAGACTATATCGATGAATAGGGAGGGATTCGAAGTATGGCTTATGTAGGTGGTGCATGCAGCTCTCAAGGTGCTTCTCTAGTCTCTCCCTCATTTTCGTTCTTATCCACTCCTTCAAGTCTTCAATTTCGTCTTAGTATACATTCATTTAGCGGATCAATAATCACACCAAGTCACCATGGTCTGCTTGACCATTTTCCTTTTCTCTTTCCTGTCGATGGCTAGTGCACAGCGTGAGGAAGAGTATACCGACTTTTCCGGTGCACACGCAATGGATAAGAAACGTGGGAGTAATGAGGTATGATCTAGAGTGGGTACATTCGACCAAAACGCTAACAGCTGTAGGGCTCTGGGAGGTCGTTTGCGCTTGAGCTCATCAACAACCAGCTCAAAAGCAATTCGCATAAGAACGCGCAGGAAAATCCCAACGCAGGCGGGCAGGACTCGGGGCAATGGACCAGCAGCAGCTCCAACGTTGGCACCACTTTCGTCCCCATGGCGCCTCAGATAGTGACTGAGCTCATCCCAACAACTACATATCCCACCATCACGTCTACAGCACCAGTTCCTGAGCAGCCTTCCTGGACGAGTACCCCTCTGCCTTCACCTACGACGAGTCTCGCAACATCGTTCTCGCCCTCTGTAGAATCTTGGGTCCAGCCGTCACCCAATCCTCTTCCAAATGCAAACACAGCTCCTCTAGCACAATTCTCTTTGTCGTCGCCCGGGCAATCTACAACAACGACCTCGATGACACTCGTGATCACCTCTCCATATCCGGTATCCGCCGCGACATCCACAGTCACTACATCTGCCGCCCTCGACCTTTCTGTCCCTACCTCCTCACCAACCCCAGGCTCGGGTGGTCTGAGCACCGCTAGAAAAGCCAGTATTGGAATTGGCGTCACAGTCGGCATTCTGAGCGTAACAGGACTTGTCTTTTTCTTCTTCTGGCGCCGGCGCCGTCTCCAGCAAGCACGACAGCAAAAGAATCATACCGACAAGAGCGCTACATTCGACGATGAAAACATTCCAAGCACTCCATTCTCCCCCACATATACCCGCAGAGGGAGGAAAAATATCACACAGTCCATCTCCGCGTTCTCGCCCTTCCTACGGACGCATTTCACCTCGCTCATCGCCAAAATCTCTCCCGAAAAGGATACGCCTCCATCTTCTGCCTCTGCACCAGAACCTAGTCCGCCTACGCCCACCAATGAGAAAGACACAGAGTTTTCCATCCTTTCCGCTTCCAAAGTCGAAATCGTGCATCACGCGCACAAAGGCGAAGGAAGTATTCGCTCGATCCGCACCCGCGCTTCTGCTTCTTCTCTGCTGTCTCCAGGCGCCGTCGCGCTGCCTGGCCAGAGTAAGAATGGTGGTGATTCACCTTGTTCTTCGTATCCGCCTTCGCCGCTGCTGAGACCGGTCTCTGCCGGGGCTATCGTTGGTAGTCAGAGTGCTGGAGGCGTGAAAATGGTGGATGTAAAGGCGAGGTTGAATATTGCGTTGACCAGTAATCCAATTTCGCCTTTGGAAGAGAGAAGCGTGGGTGGAGAGTTAGATAGGGGGAGGAGTCGGCGGGGAAGAGGCGAGAGTTGGCCTTTGGCCGATTGAGACTTGGAGTGGGGTCCTTTATGTATTTGTATGTTATGTTATTGTCAAGCGAACTGGGAAATTAGTGATATCAGCGAAAGGGCTTTGGAGTTTGTGTTTCTTGGAGCTTATTCTAGTGGAAATATCTGTTAAAAGAATCAAATATGATCATGGTATAGAACAACTAGGTTTTCTACAGTTCGAGTACAGATCAGATTAGCGACCTCATACTGAAGCTCGAGAGCTTATTTGACACTTCGAATCAATCTCAATACCGCGGCGGCACTTCGAGTTTCACTTCGGCCACAATTTGATGGCTGGGAATGACGCTTCTGTCACTGCCTCCTAGCGTAACACTGACTACTTGCCACGACCCGTCAAGGCCATAGCTCACCGTACTCCACGGGAATTCAAAGCTCTGCGTTGCGAAAACGACTGCAGTAAACTGCAACCGAAAATCAGCGTTACTGCAAGAGTCGAATTTTGATGCATTGTGATAGTATCCAAATGATGGACAAACACTTCGCCGTGGGAGAGCCTAATCCTGGACACAGATATCAGCACTAGACTATATGCCTAAGAAATGAGATAGGCCGCTGACATGCAGTATGATAATTGGTTGAAAGTGGCATGCGGTGATTCGGAGTACCCTAGCGAGGTCGACAATTGGGCCTGATAAGGCTCTTACAGATACTCAGCCCATGTTGTACAAGTGCCAAATCCAGTCCTAAAATGTTTCCACCAGCCGTTCCGGAGAAGCACGTTCAGCTCTGACTGGCGAGATCATCAAGCCATGACCAGTTGTCCCGTGTTGGCTACTATGAACCTATCACATAATCTGCCTTCAGGCTCGTTTTCCCCACTGATCGTCCACACACCAATCACTTGCAGTGGGTAGTCAACGTTACTTACTATAGTATAACTAGTAGTAGTTGTTAGCTAGAAGTGTGATGTTATTGCATTACCTCTACTACTACGCTCACACCAGCCTTCTTTCCTCATGGCATCAGTGCACTAGCGCGGCCGCTCTCGCTTCACCTGCTATGGGTGAAGCCCAAAAGAGACAAATGACATATGTTTTACAGTGTTGTACAAGTTGATTCATTAAGAAAGGTTTAGCTACGGTAATAGAAGGCACCCGGATGCCAAGACCATGTGCTCATGTATCTAAGCACGCCATCAATAGCCAGTTCTGCGTTGTGGCAAGCTCTATGATGTACAGTTCAAATGTTGAAGTCCAGACGAAAATAACGTGATCTAAAGATGTGGCGCAGTGTGGCGCAGTGTGGCGTCTACCATCGGCCGTGCGGGATTCGTGCATGATAGCTAGCATTTCTCAGCATTCAAGCTCTCATCCCCGCATCCCACTGTCGCAATACCCGACCGAGATCGCATCATGTCCTGATTGCGACGACTGACGCTCCTTAATCCTCCCCAATCAAACCACCACAATGTCTCTCCGAAGCTTCCCGCGAGCTTCAATTGTTCTGCGGAGCGCTCATCGGACCTCCGCGGTGCCGCCGACCTCGAGGTGTATACAGCAAAGATGGAACAGTGATGATAGAAAGAAGCAGGCGTTTAATGTTCAAATATACGACAGTGTAGCGAAGCGTGTGGAAAAGGAGAAGTTACAGCAGTTGCGCGAACAACATTACACGCGAGGAACCGCCAGAGGAAGGTTTTTCGGAACCCTTGCACGTAAGAATTCACCTTTTTACAAACAGCATTGAGCTAAGGAAAGGACAGTCGTATTCATGGCCGCTGGTACGGGATACTGGTACGGTCAAGCGATTCCTCAATTACCACCTCCCATATCGACCCAATCCCTCGAGACACTCATCCCTCCTCAACACAACATCTCGGAAGCCAACATGGAAGCGGCATGGGTAGATTTCAGGGAAATTGTTGGCAGAGAAAACCTTTCGCTGGAGCGTAGCGATCTGGAATCGCATTCCGGATCGTCCTGGTCGTCACATCCTTCGGAGCCCGGCGATGTGCCTTTTTGCATCGTCAAGCCAGGCAGTACAGAGGAGGTCAGCGCCATAATGAAGGTGTGCCACCAGCGCAAAATCCCTGTCACGCCATACAGTGGAGGAACGAGTCTTGAGGGACATTTCGCGGCAACACGAGGCGGCGTCTGCATCGATTTCTCCCGTATGGACAAGATCATCAAGCTGCACAAGGAGGATCTGGACGTGGTGGTTCAGCCTGCGGTGGGCTGGGAACTCCTCAATGAGGAACTTGCCAAAGATAACCTTTTTTTCCCTCCGGACCCAGGCCCAGGCGCTATGATCGGCGGAATGGTCGGCACAGGATGTTCGGGGACGAACTCGTACCGCTATGGCACAATGAAAGATTGGGTGTTGTCTCTCACAGTCGTCCTCGCAGATGGCACCGTCATCAAAACGAGACAACGGCCGAGAAAGTCTTCAGCCGGCTACGATCTCACCCGCATGTTTGTTGGCTCCGAAGGAACTCTCGGACTTGTCACGGAGGCCACTCTCAAGGTCACCGTCAAGCCCCAACACACTAGCGTCGCTGTGTGCGCCTTCCCGTCCGTACGATCTGCCGCTGATTGCGTATTCGGCGTCGTAGGTGCCGGTGTGCCCATCGCGGCCATCGAAATCCTCGACGATGTGCAGATGCGCTGCATCAATGAAGCCGGTCAAACTAACAAGACGTGGAAGAACGCGCCCACACTTTTCTTCAAATTTGCAGGCACGCCATCTGCGGTCAAGGAGCAGATCGGACAGGTTCAGAGTATGGCCAAGAAGGCAGGCAGTGTAAGCTTCGAGTTCGCCCGCAGCGAGCAGGAGAAGAACGATCTGTGGCAAGCGAGGAAGGA
The DNA here is from genome assembly GCA_948474695.1 of Periconia digitata. Lineage (NCBI taxonomy): Eukaryota > Fungi > Ascomycota > Dothideomycetes > Pleosporales > Periconiaceae > Periconia > Periconia digitata. The sequence continues at coordinate 1,714,736 of CAOQHR010000009.1, read as the reverse complement.
AGCTCTCTGGTCTGTCATGGCGCAAGGTGGTGGCGACGAAGATATGGGTGTCTGGACCACTGATGTCGCCGTTCCCATCTCAAAACTCCCTCAGATCATCGAAGAGACCAAGAACGAAATCAGCAAAAGCGGGCTACTAGGTAGCATCGTCGGCCACGTCGGCGATGGAAACTTCCACTGTAAGTCGCCAATTCCAGGTAGTTGGTTGTTTCGGTGATACTAATCTCATGTCTAGCTATCATTCTCTACAACAAGAAGACTGAATACGAAAAGACAAAGCACCTCGTTCACGACATGGTGAAGCGCGCCATCGAGCTTGAAGGCACTGCGACCGGCGAACATGGTGTTGGCCTCGTTAAACGTGACTATCTAGCCCACGAACTGGGAACTGACACTGTCGATGCTATGAGGAGACTCAAGCTTGCTTATGACCCGCGATGTCTGCTCAATTGTGATAAGATTGTGCGAGTGAAGACTCCACGACAAGGTGAGGTGGATGAGTGGTAGTTTTGTAATATATGTCCAATCTATCTTTGAATAGTTCCCAAGCATCAATCATACTTCTGTCCACAAATCCTCTCTCTCCTCCTCGAAAAGTCTAGATATAACTCCAACCAGATTTTTCGCTCTTCACATGCTTCATTTCCCCCGCAGTCCGGCTGCGTCGACCTCACTTCTCCTTCACTCGCCCTCAACCATGGTTTCCGCTTCGGACAATCTGAAGAATGTGTGTATTTGGCTTCCGCGAGCGCGTTCGTTACATTCCACACCTCATCCTCAGATCCCAGATATCTGGTATGATTCACGAATCGAAACTCGGCACTGAGAGCGTTATAGGGGCGATGAGGAAGCACAATGCATGAATCCTTGTAAAGTGTATTGAGGATATCCATGTCGAATCCAGAATCTGATTGGTGCGTGAGCGCCTGGACGCGCTGGAAATCGAATTGCGAGGGCGTGAGAAGAACAACTTGGCTGGATAGGAAGGACTGATCGAGCCAGTATGCGCGCGGCATTGCTACGGGGGATGATGGCGTCAGGAATAACTCGTCCATGTGCTGAGCGCGCGAACATAACCATTAGTGTACAACACCTTGAAGTATATTGAGAGTGGAGATGTTGTTCATCAACTTACAGTCATTACTGTAGCATCGGAATCCAGTGATAATAGTCTCTTGTACTGGGTTTGGTTGAATGCTATGAGTTTGGTGAAACTGTCTCGCCATGTCGGATCACCCTGGGTACCCGACAGTACTCTGATGGGCACGAGCTTCGCTTTATATTCGTCTCTCGCACGCAACATCCACTCTGTTCTTTGTAAATCCTGGGTTTCTTCGACTGCGCGTGAGTCGCTAGCTTTGGGTATGTGCCAGTGGTCTGGATACATCATAATGCGGTCTGCCTTCGCACCCGCGCGATGCAACGCCTCCATAATCATGACTGAATTGCAGAGGTAGTTTTGGTTTGTAATTGACTGAATATATGCAGAATGTGTCCAGTTTACTCTGATGTTGTTTATGTGAAGTGGTACATGTGGTACAATCAGCTTCAGCAATGAGGGTGAAAGTGCGGTTAGGTAGACGACGAGGAATAAAACCAATATAAGTGCTGTGCCCAGTAAAAAAACTCCAGACACACCGACTTCTAAAATCCAGGAGCATACAGGCCAGCCTGGGGAAGGGAAACGTCGAGACCATCTGGAAATTCGAGTTGTACGAGTCCAGGAGACTGAAGGGCGGGCAGGCACGCACATCGCCCCTCCCCACTTTCACAGTAGCCACTTTCATCGCTGTCCTCTCCTCGATTCTGCATCTCTTTCTCTTCCACTACATGGTCGCGTGCGTATCCCTCACAGGGCTGTTCTTCTCTTACGCCCCTGTCCCTCTTCCATGCATTTTCCTTTCGAAAGCCGTGCACATTCGACACCCGCCGTTCAACCATGGCAGCCGAATACTTCAACTCCTCTGATGGGGAATTCGATTTAGATTCCAACCGGTTTCCTACCCTCGTCAAGCGTGTGCTCAAAGCCATGCACAAAGATGCAAGGGCCAACCGCATCGAGTCGAAGAAGACCTCCAAGAACCTGGTATGTGTTCCCTTCTCATCCCATTGCCCGATTGATTGCTCATTTTTTCGCGTGAATACAGGTCTTTTCCAATGGTTCGTTGTATCAGCAAAAGGCCGGTTGGAGCTGGTGGAACCGCTTCAATGCCTTCACGGAGATAGTCCTAGAGCAGCCAGCTGGCACCATTCCGACTTTCGAGACCATCGAACGATTCATGGACACCTTTGTCAAGCTAGTGAAGCTCAAGTCCAACCATGTCCCATCGTACATATGGCTGAAGCATGGGGTCGAGAATGTCATCGCCTTCTGCAAGTTCGAATACGAATCATTCGAAATTACCAAGCATGCTAGTCGCCGCATCGATGCCATGTACAATCACCTCTTCCGCGAGGGTAGGATTACTAAGGACCCTACCGTGGAGCGCCGGTTCGTCGGTTCCGCGATCGTTCGTAGCTTGATCACGGCTTTGCTCAGCAAAGCATTCGACGATGGGGCTATGAATTGGGATTTAATCAACTCCAAATGCCTTTCTATCGTACTTCTCGCTAGCTTGGGCTCACGGGCTGGAGACATTGCCCTCTATGAACACCGAGTGGAGCTCCAAATGTGTTGCGCTTCATGCTGTTCCTTGCATATCTGCATCCATCCACCAACTTGCGAATAAGGGGAGCTCTAAGCACATTAGAGTCGTTTCGAGATAGGTTTGGGGACTATATTTCAAATTATACGCCTTGCTCCTCGGGTCACACAATGCGCCTGATACAGTGGCCTCATCATGTATTATAGCACTGTAGGATAGATAGTACGAGGAACTCTTTTTGCATAGCATACACGACTTCAGTTTTATTCTTCAAACTATACGCTTTACCCCTCAAGACACTCAATGCTCCGGATACAATAGTCGCACCATGTATTACAGCACTATAGGATGTATTATACGAGCAATTCTTTTGTACGTGGCGTGCATGATTTTGGGAGTATTCTTTAAATCACACGCTTTACCCCTAGGGATATTCATTGCACGAGATATAATAGCCACACTATGCACTATTGTATTTCACAATAGATTATACGTAACCCCGTTCTTTACTACAAGCAATCCTCCTTCTTGCTTAGGGTACATGATTTCGGGAGTATTCTTAAACTACACGCCTAACCCCCCAGGTTACTCAATGCACTAGATACAACTGTCTCACTATGTATTATTACACTTCAGGATATTTCATAAGTAATTTGGTTTCTGTAGTATGCATAATTTCAGGGATATTTTCAACTATACACCTTAGCCCTCAGGCCACTTAATGCACCGCATACAATCGTCTTATCACCTATTCTAGTACTACAGAGTAGACTATACAGAAAAAAGAATCTGTCTTGTACAAGCCGCTCTCTTTTGCGTATCATGTATAGTTTTAGGTGTATTTTAACCTATATGCCTTACCCCTTAAGATACTCAGCGCACCGCATACGATTATCTTATTACCTATTATTGTACCACAGGATAGACTATCCAAAAAGAAAGAATGTGTCTTCTGCGAGCAACTCTTTTGACCTAGCATATATAGTCTTAGGAGTACTTAAACTATACGCCTTACCCCTCAAGCTACTCAATACACCGCACACGATCGTCTTGTCGCGTATTATCGTACTCCAGGATAGCTTATACGCCGGCAATTTTCTCGAGCTACACACTGAGGTAACATGTTCTAAAAATTGTTGTTTATCGAGTTGGCTTAACCTGATTATGGATTGTTCGCAAAAGGATATCAATTGATGTCTTCTACGAGCAGCTTTCTTTTGCATGCCCAACGCGACGGGTTGTCTGACACCGCTAGGGCTGGCGATTGTGGGGTAGTGTCGACAATTAATCCGTGCGTCATTCACTCTTAACTCCATTAGCGCGACTCGTGCCTGCGACATTCGATCCATCCAATCTCCATTCATCCATCACCAGCCACGATGCTTTCGTAACCCGCAACCATGGACGCGCCATCAGCGCAGCTCAACCTCGAGATTCGCGATGCGATCGTGAAATCACTGGCGACGCGCCGCCCAATCCTCCACCACCTTAACGCCGACACGTCGTGGTTGCTCCAAATTCCTCGCCCGTCCTCCGCCGTCAAGCATGGCGGCCGGATATACTACAACATCCTCATCGACCCGTGGCTACAGGGCCCACAGTCAGACGTAGCGCGCTGGTTCTCGCAGCAATGGCACGCCATCGAGAGTGCGGTCAAAGACATTGCCGAGGTGGAAGAGCTGGCCAAGCAGATTGAGATACTATCTGGGGGAGGAGTGCGCACGGGAAAGGGTCGGAGGAAAAGCAGAGATGTTGGCGCAGAAGTGGAGTCGTGGATTGATGCTGTAGCCATCTCGCACGAGTTCACAGATCACTGCCATCAGGATACACTCTTAGAAGTTCACCCAAACGTGCCAGTTTTCGCGACCCAAGTACGTCCAAATACACTCAAATCTCGTGGCCAAACTAACACCTACAAAGGAAGCAGCAAAACTCATTTCAAGTTTCAACCACTTCCGCTCTGTAACCACAACACCGACCTTTACCTCTGCCTCCCCGGACTGGCACGACTACTCGCTCCTCGAGCTCCCGTCCTGGCTCACCATCACGCGTCTAACCGCAGCCAACGACGCCCTCGATTACCACTCCGCACTCCTCATCACCTTCGCAACACACCCTTTTCTCCCCACGACACCGAGAAAGCGTTCCTCGCTCTCTATTTACGGCGACGAGCCTTCCTCCACCGCCCCGGAACCCGCCGAATGTGTCATCTATACCCCTCATGGGATTCCGCACACAGCTCTGACCCCCATCGCAGCCGCGGATCCTCCACTACATACCCTCGCTTTTTTGCACGGGTTACATGACGTCTCCATCTCCGCGGCGCAACAGCTGAATCTCGGCGCGAAGAATGGCGTTCTAGCGCAACGCTTGTTGCGCGCGAAATACTGGGTTGCTACGCACGACGAGGTGAAGAAAGGTGGTGGATTGGTATCGTGGTTTTTACGGAGGAAAGTTTGGACGTTGGAGGATGCGTTGAAGGAGGCGAAGGCGGAGATGAGTGGTAGTAATGAGCTTGATGATGATGAATTCGAGGGCGTGAAGCTGGAAGATGTTGGGAATGGGGATAGTCGGATTCTTGAATGATTTATTCTTTCCCTCTTCTCCTTTCTCACCACTCGCATATGTAGTCCCTCTCGTAATACCACATCTTGATTACAAGAATAATACATACATTACCCCCTTTTCTATATTTTCCCCACGCCACCTCTCAACGGTAGACTTTCAGCGCCAAACAAGCACGGAAAAGACACAATATCAAACCCACATCCCCCAAATCCAATACCCAGGCCCCCTCCACTTGCCACCTATGAAAGTAAGCTCGTCCGTATCTTCAACATACCACCCGACCTCCTTAAGCCCCAGTTTCTTCATTACGTTCCCACTAGCAGGGTTATCTTGATCCCAGCCAGCTTCAATCCAAAACATTTTCTCCGTTCCCTCGTTTTGCGCGGGTGACGTAGCAGCGGGCGTAGCAGAAGACGATGACGAGGAGCGAAAAGACTTAACAGCAGCAATGTACATATCAAGCACACACCTTCCTGCTTCAGTCGCGTAGCCTTTCCCCCATGTATGCGTGAAGTATGCGTAGCCTAGGGATCTGACAAACAGATTCTCGTTGCTGACTTCCTTCTCATCTTCTACACCTTTTTCACGCCCCTCGTTTTTGCTATCAGAAGGGAGCTGTGCGAATGGTGGCATAGTAGGCTTTGGCAGCCTGCGGAGCCCAATGTTACCTAGAAGCACCTCTTCTTCCTCTCCTCCGTCTGACAACGTCGACGATGTTTGACTCGACGCCGCGGATTTTGCAAAGACAGCGTATTTTATCCCGTCGAATGTCTCCAGTTGCGATGCCATTTTCTTTTTGCTGTCTTCTAGTGATGTCGATCTGCCTGACATACTTGAGTTTTAGACGGTTTTGTTAGCTCTTAGTTCCGTTCTGTATATCTGTTTTTGGAAGGAAAGGCTTGAAGATGCAGGTAGGTGGGGGCAAATAGAGAAGGCTGGTACGTTACTTACCTCCATAATGTACACGCCTCGTCACTCCAGATTTTATGGAACCAAGCTATTTGCTGGGGATCGGATGGATCGTTGAGGCGTTTTAGGATTAGGCGGTCGGTCTCGAGAGTTGAGGGGATGGATAGACCGTCGTCTTTTGGTGCGGTGGACGCCATTATGTTGTTGTCTTCGCTGATTTTCTCTTTTCTATTGCCTTGTCGCGTTGTTTTAAGAAGGATAGTAAGTGTAAGGAAAGAGTACGAGATCCGACGATCTCTTTTATAGGTAGAAATCTGAGGGAGGAAGAAATGTGAGTCACGTCTGCGCTGTTGCGTGAGAATCAACGCGCTTTCTTTAGCCAGCTCCAGTTGTAGTTACAGGGAACATGAACGGATTCCGAAATTCAGCTATGCCCTAACAGTATGACCGAGTGAAACAATACTTGTTGGCTGGAAAAATGAGTCACAACTTGTCAAGCTGAATACTGGCGGTGAGAGAGCAGAGGCGTAGGAAGAAAGGGACAACTCAAGTATCAATCTCATGGATAGTAGTTTTCGAGAAACATTATGTTTATTTACAAAGTAGTATTCACACCATCAAGTAAGCTGAAAGTCGAAGGCTGAAGGTCGCATCAATTGATGTAGTCAGATTCGTATTTCTCAAAACAGATCAGCCCCACTTGCCCGGTACAAGTTCCATTGCCATGCTAGCAAGGGTTAACAATTGCCAAATTTAGTGATGTCCGCCAACAATCGTAAATTATATAGAAAATCTAGACAAGTACATTACAACTTTAAATTGCGCGCTTGAATATTCGCGTCCGGGTATCCTGCATTCGATTCAACAGTAAAACTCGCACATCCCATCAACCCCGACCATCAATCCCAGTCAATAGCCGAAGCACCCAGCGAAACCATCCCTCCCTCTCTGCACCACCAATCACACTCTCCAGCTCCTGTACTCGTTCCTCGACATCTATAACCAGACGCTCCAACTCTGCGACTCCATCCTCCACATCATCGACACGACTTCGCAGTCCACCAATCTCGTACTCGAGCTTGTCCCCAACATTAGCCAGTTCTCGTAGTGCTTCGGTAAGCTGCACACGATTCGAGGAGATGATCTCGTGCGCGTCTTCGCGGAGGCCTTGATATGTTTCGAGAGCAGGATAGTAAAGCCCGTCGAGCTGCACAGCGTCTTGGTCGGCGGATGCGTCGAGATTGGTGACCTCGGAAAGGTGTGTTTGCGACCATGCGAGGTCCTGAGAGGAGACAAGGGAAAGAAAGTGGTAGAGGCGCTTCGCTTCCTCACTGAGAACGCGCTGTGACGCAAATTCAGCATAAAGACGCGCCATAGTGGTGGCTGGGGGAGGAGGCGTTGAGTCGGTGGTCGAGACGACGCTGTTCCAGGTCAGGACGCTCTCTTCAGCGATACTGAAAGAGAGATGACGCGGCCATCGATTGTCGTTGCGGTGGGTGGGCAAGTATGAGGCGAGTTGATCGGCTGAATGCGTGCGACGAAGCAAAGGAGGCACCAAGCTGGCTTCCTCAAAGGGTAGCTTATCATTGAGGTCAACTCCACGGTAGATAGAGCCTGCGACAGAGTCCTCGACAGTCGGTGGTCTAGATCCATCCCTCTCTGCCTGACTTGGTTTTACAGTCGCAATTGAGTCGTCATTGGCTTTACTCTTTAATCGCGCGCTTTCCTCGACGGCCAGGGTACTTGTTGAGTTTCTCGGGGTCTCGGTCAACGTATTCGTAAAGGCAGGGTCGGCATCTGTGGTGTTGGTGGCAGCAGTGGCAGCCCGGCCCAACTCTGTACTACGCCTGGTGCTCTCGCGACGCATTAGGGCTGCAAGGTGACTGTCGTGGTTCGAATTGGTAGGAGAGACTATCTCGTTTTGCGTGCGTGTTGCATCGTCTTTTGAAGATTTGGGCTGGTGTGTACGGCGATTGACCTTGTCTTTGATGCGATGGAATCCGGTTCCTGATTCAATCTTTCCAGTTGCTCTCTTGATAGCTGATCTTTTTGAATACGGATCACGTTCCTTCTCCGCGGTTTCGTTTAGCAAATTGAACTCGGCCCGTCTAGCCATTCCCAATTCCATACTGTTACGGGCTGTTGTCGGATGAGGTTCCTGTAAAGTATCACTTTTGGTGCCATGTTGTTGGTCAGCGGTCGAGGAGACATCCTCTCCACCAGGTAATCGACTGAACATGTCCGCCGTGTTGCTCTTCCGCGGCTTTCCATACCACAACCACTTGGCACGCTCACCCGAGACGAGCTCGATGAAACGATCCATGTCCACCGTCTCGATATCAGCAATCCCAGCCTTGTCGCCCGCTCCGACCATCCCCATGACCATCTCACCGCCCTTACCACCCAACTCAGCCACTGTACTCTTGAAGGCGCGGGGAACTGCCCAGCTCTCTTTTGTGGCTGCCTTTGCAGTAGCTCTTCGCAGTCGCTCGAGTGTTTGACGGTCCAAAATTCGTGATTTGGTGATGCGCTGCGCTTTTTGGAAATGCGAAATGGCTTTGGTCGTGCTGTCTATGTCGAATACATCTTTGGCAACGGGGGCATTGTATGCGCTCAGTCTGTTTCTCGCACCCATGAGCAAGCCCAACAGCGCAGCAACAGTGGTGGGCCCGAGAATGCCATCGTGGGGCTCGACAGTGTAGTATTCTGCGCCAAACTCAACCCACCAGTCATTGATGGCCCTTTCAGTGATGTCGCACAGTAGACCATCTGCGTATTCAGGAGCCAACTTCCCGAAAATGAACAATGCAACTTGACAAAGCTTGACCAATTCAATCACAGCACTGTGGAGGGGAACTTTGTCGCTTGTCCGGTAGAGCTGGTAGAATTTTGCCTGGGTTGCGCTGCTCGGCTCCGCCAATTTGATTCCCAGGCGTCCCGAACAGCCCAGCCTCTTCAAATTTTCATTTACAAAGAAGAGTTCTCGATGCTTTCTTGGATCCCCGTCTGGAACGGGAATGATGGTCAAAGATGATGGGAAGCCGTTGAGATTTGTAATCATGAGCGTGCCTAGGTTCGTCTCTTTCCTACGAGCGTGATACTCGTTCAGCGCCTTAAAGTACATCCTCATAGCCGGCGACCATTGCGATTCGTCTTTGGGTACGCTAATGACACCAGCCCAGGCAGTATCTTTTGGGTCGCCTGTATAAGTCGTGATGATAAAGGTGGGGTGCACGCGGGAGCACGCCCATTGCTCGACCAGGTATACTTCATAGCCCTCGAGCTTTTCGCGGCGAGAGAGGACAGTGGTGCCAGGATCGTCTTCTAGATACTTGAGAGCCACATTGTCCGTGAGTACGAAGCGCTGGTGATTGGGGGGAGCTGCAGGGAGGGCGTGTTCGCTGGAGGATGCTGTGCGCGTAGATTCGGACTGTTGTTTGATGGAATCGACGCGAGAGAGAAGGGATCGGGACTCGGAAGGGGTGGTATGGGTACGCGAAATATGGCCACGCACATCCCTCTCGCTATCCCGAGAAGATGGTGGAATTGCGGCAGACATGACGGATGCTTGAAGGCGATGAAACTACTCGTTCATGGTGTTTGCGACGGCCTTCTCAGGGAGATGGTCGGTGCGAAGCAGAGGCGAGACAATGACGGCGACTTGCTATCTTTCATGGTCATCGTCTTCTAGTCTGGAGCATTGTGAGGTGGAATAGAAAGCGGGTGATGTATGTGTACCTAGAGAGGTGTGAAGAAAGAAGTATCAATCACATGCGCTGATGAACAGCTTAGGTGAACAGCTAAGGGCGGGATCCTTCCCCACACGTCATAGCTTCAGCCAATCCCGGCCCGTCTCATCGCTGTAGACGTGCACCGCGTGCATCGTCAATGGTGAACCGTCACCACCACGACGACCGACTTCGATAACTACACCTTGTCTGGTGTATAAAATGGTTAAATCACCCGCAAGGGCCTCCCCACCGTCTTTTTCACCCCCAGAACACACTTCTGCCCACCGCACAATCACTTACAGCCCATCCCTCCTCCGAAATGACTCCGCAACCACCAACGTCGTCGTCTTCAACAAGTGGCATGCATGAGCTGCTAGAACAACTAGAGACACTCGAGAAGACGGCAAACCTCCGTAGCAGCATCGACGACGTCCAAAATGCCATCGACCTCCTCACCACCGCCCGAGCGAACCTCGCCGCCGAACCGCAATCCGCGCCTTTGACCCTTGCGAAGCTACAAGACCCCCTCAAGCGAAACCTAGAGCAGGCACAAAAGGATCTCAAGCCCATATACTCTGGTCTCAACAAGTACGGAAAAGCGCTGGACAAGAAATTCAAAGACAAGCCTCTACCCTCTGCTTCCAACGATGCTCTTTCGTCCCACCCTCAACTCATCAACCGCGCCATTGCCATGCACCTCCTTCGCGGAGGCGAATTCGCAGTTGCCTCCACCTTCGTTCAAGAGGCTAGCCGCAACCCTCCGCATCCCGAACCCACCCCCAGTACCCCGAATCCCGCTCTCGAAGACTCCTGGGAGAAGGAGCTAGCTGAAGACGCCCTAAACTCGGAGAAGCTGCAGGAGCAGTTTGAGGAAATGTATCATATTCTTGACGAACTACGGAAGAAGAAAAACCTCGCCCCGGCCATCGCATGGGCAAGACAGCGAAGCGACGTCCTTGAGGCCAGGGGCAGCAACCTCGAATTCGAGCTTTGTAGACTACAATTTGCATGCTACTACGTTGGACACCGCCCTCCCTCCGACGACGTTATGGAGGACTCAGACGCCAACTCTGACTCTACCGCACCAGGCCCCATGGAAGCGTGGGCCTATGCTCGTCGCGAATTCACCACATTCCAGCGCCGCTACTCCCGCGAGGTGCGTCAACTCATGGGCGCCATGGCGTATTGGTCCAACATCACTGAATCGCCGTACTCGCGCTACTTCTACAACGATTACGCATGGGAGGACGTTGCGACGAGTTTCACGCGCGAATTCTGTTCCTTGCTCGGCCTCAGCGCGGACTCACCTCTGTATATAGCAGCAACAGCCGGTGCTATCGCGCTGCCGCATCTCCTCAAGCTGCAGAGCATCATGGAGAAGACACGGACGGAGTGGACCACGCAGAATGAACTACCCGTGAGTTTTCTCTTATTCCGAAAGATACTCTTAGTAGCAGACAGTGACTAATGAATGCGATGACAGGTCGAAATCCCACTTCCCCCTTCCTACCACTTCCACTCCATCTTCGTATGCCCCGTGTCCAAAGAACAATCGACGGATAAGAACCCTCCTGTGATGATGCCGTGCGGCCACGTAATTGCAACGGAATCTCTGCAGCGCCTGAGTAAGGGCGGACGCTTCAAATGTCCGTATTGCCCTGGCGAGAGTCATCCGCGGGAGGCTGTAAAGGTATTTCTGTAAATCCCAGAGAAATCACCGAGTAGAAATCGAGCAAAGTGAAGAGTGCAAGGGATGTCTGCATATGCATTTCCATGATTGGCGTTTAGGAGGCTTGGGTGGGGGATTCTTATATTGTTATTACTTCCTTTATATTTGCTGGGCTAGTGGCGTTTAGGATTGATGTTGGACTGGGGTATCCATTGGGGAGTTTCCTGGCAAACTCAATCACAATGTATTTGCGTGTTAAACTCTGGAGGAGGCGGGAGAGTCTACATTCTGGTGCGGAATCATCACAAAGAGTTAGCATCGTCCAGCTTTTTTGTCCAATTTATTCATTCATGACAAACCTCTTCAATGGCTCGTGTAGAATAAGAACGAACTTGTAAAGTCGTGCGCCTGGTACGTAGCGCTGGCTCCGCTTACATTCAACTTCATACCTCAGTGTATATATATGTATACCAAATTCTTTCATCATACACACCCTAGCAGTTACTCAAAAAATAAAAACCCTTCACCCCAGCAGTGCTTCATTCTCAAGTTCATACGGGTTCCACATTTCCCACGTCTACCTCCGAGGCTCGTGGGCAGTCTCCGAATCAACGTGTTAGGTTACCCCGCACATACGATGTATTTATGTTTAGGGTACCGACCCCGACGCCGACGCGACTCAGGCCCCAAACCCAAGATGGACAAACAGCCGTCCGACTATCACCAATAGCTAGCTCGACGGCATAACGCGAACATCGAGATCTGTCTAGATGGGTAGACTGGTTAAATAATATCTGGGCTGGTTTTGGAGGATGGTGTACGTGCTGTGGTAAGCAATAGAGAGATGGTGCATCTAGCTACAATACTACATCAGATGGACATTGAATTAAGCACGCGATAGTACGGGAGGTTTATCTCGCGGTATGTCAATCCAAGAGATGGTGTGGTTATGTAGCATTTACAAGTACCGGTCGTTAGTTTGAATTCAATCGCTCGATTCGCAGCCCTTGGAACACTCACAAACCAATGAGGTGCATTGGAGACCCGCCGTCCCGGGACATGGTCGAATAGGTAAGGGGGAGAACATTCGGATTGGTTGGTCAAGGATGAAAAGACTCGACAGGGCATGAAGCAGTCAGCCTGCAAGTAAGAGTAGGCGAGATCCGAGAGGGAGAAAAGAGGAAACAAAAAAGCAATCCCGCCTTGTGTCTGTTTGTGCGTATGATACGACCTACCTGATACTGTAGATAGACCAGAGATAAGCGGTAACCCCCAAACTCAAAGATACGAGTAAGGTTCGAACAAATGGAGTGCCTGACACGTGAAAGAGTCTACCATCCCAACGTTTGACGGTTGACTGTCGCAAAGCTGGCAGCTGTAGTGCTGTTAGCCAGCCCTACCAGATGATGCGAGTGACCCAGCATTCCCGGCTGTTCGGATTTGCGCATCCACAGACTTTTGTCTTAAAGAGGGAGTGGGTTTGCCATGCGACGCGGAGAGGTGGAGTTGGCAACAACTGCATGAGCGTGGCATGCAAGAAAGGGAAAAAGGGTCCAGCCAACCGCGGCATATCCTCCCATCTCGGAGGCCCCACCCTCGGTATCCGCATGTGCTGGTAGGTTTGAGATGATACGCAGTAGGCAAAGCATAATCAGATCAGTGTTTGCACCGAAATTGCCTCTGTGCTCTCAGAGATTTTACCGCTCGTTTGTTTCCATTTGGCAGGGAGACGGAAAAGGAGTGACAAGGACCTGGATCGTGACATCTGGGCGACTCCGACAACGCGCCGTTTTGGGGAGGTGATCACAAGACCAAGGCCAAGGAACTGTTAGCGCAGCTTACTGCGTTGCGATGCTGGTACTCGGTACATGTAAATTCCAGATGCTACGGAGTCGATGAAGGATGGGACAGCTCGTAGAACCGTTGCTAGATTGATCGAATAGATCCCTTCACAGAATCAGCTCCACCCATGATCCAACGTGATTCGTCATCAGAGAATGAAGAAGATGACAAGAAATCCTTCCTCGGGGTTCACGATGATAACCAAAATGAACGGGCAGCGTTGCCAGTAGGCGTTAGCTTCCAGAACGCCACGAGAATCAAACCTGGAGCCTCAACCGAGCCCCCGCAGAGATTCGCCGCGCTTATCTCTCCGCACCAACACGACCATATCAAAAGTGGACCAATCAAGGCCGCGGGACGGTCCCGACTCGTGATAAGGGAGCAGCCCAGACGTCGAGCAGAGAAGGCAGATAGGAATTCGGGTCAGACCTAGGCCAGGAGTGTACCATGTGCAGTGCGAGAGAGGGCCAGGGGCGAGATGCCTGTTGGCAGGCCCACCAGCTGGAGACGCTGAAGGAGCTTTTTCTCTTGGTGGAGGGAACCATGAGGTGTGGCGATAGCTCTGGTGCCAATCAGGATGACACCGCGCCAGAGAGCGGTCCAGCTAGACTAACCGTATAAGGCAGCTGTCAAGGATGTCGCGTGCACGGTGGCACTACTGTCGTCGAGGCCGAGATGGTCGCTCGCGGTCCCGTTTCTCGTTAGTGCTATTCCCACTACGAACGAAATAAAAATCCCACCATGCGCCGGTCGTGCCGACTTTTGAACTCCTCGACATCTTTCCACTCCCAGGAATCGTCAAGCAGTCATGGCCGACAACACTGGCTCCCATCAGGCGGCTTATACCGACCCTGCCCTCGACATCAACCGGGATGCCGACTCCAAGAGCCTGAGGGACCATCATGCGACCCCAGTGGAGCCCTCGCCTGTGCCATATGAGAAGCACGCCGTCCACGACGTGGAAAAGACGGGCATGTACGACACCAAGGAGGGCAGTGTGGAAAAGGGCTCCTCGTCCGATCCCAATTCTACCAGTGGCGAGGGACATGAGAGCAGCTTCGCGCGCTTCATCCGACAAAACCGCCGAATCCTCCGCATTGCCTTCCACGTCTTCTTCGGTGCGCTCATGACTGGGTAAGCAGACGCCATTTGCAGTTGGTCATTCCATATCGGAGCTAATCTTTGCTCGATAGCTGGTGGATTGCCAGTCTCGTTGTCCATCGCCATGACAAGAACTGGGTGATTCCTTTCTTGCTGTGGTTGGCCATCATGCTTCGCATACTGTTCATCTACGTCCCGATCAGTATCGTTTCCAAACCCATGCACTGGGTGTGGAACCAGACTGGTCCCCGGATTGTCGCCTTGATCCCCGAGCGATTGCGCGTGCCCGCCGGAGGTGCCTTGGTCATCGCGGTCATCATCGTCGGCGCTTTTGCTAGCGAGGAATCAGAGGACAACACGCGGGACAACCGCGCTGTGAGTTTGTTTGGTCTTGCCGTCTTCATCACCTTCTTCTGGGCCACTTCGCGCAACAAGAAGGCCATTGTATGGCACACTGTCATCGTGGGCATGCTCATGCAGTTCATCATCGCCCTGTTCGTCTTGCGAACAAAGGCCGGTTTCGACATCTTCGAGTTCATCTCTACTCTAGCTCGTGAGCTTCTGCACTTCGCTGCGGACGGAGCTGCCTTCTTGACGACTCCCGAAATTGCGGCTCAGACCTTCTTCTTCTTCAGTGTCATCCCGCCCATCATCTTCTTCGTGGCCCTGGTCCAGCTCCTGTTCTACTATGGCTTCGTCCAGTGGTTCATTGGCAAGTTCGCCGTCTTCTTCTTCTGGTCCATGCGCGTGTCCGGTGCCGAAGCCGTTGTCGCCGCTGCCTCTCCCTTCATCGGCCAGGGAGAGTCTGCCATGTTGATCAAGCCATTTGTGGCCCATCTCACCAGGGCTGAGATTCATCAAATCATGACCTCTGGTTTTGCGACCATTGCGGGAAGTGTCTTGGTGGCCTATATGTAAGTCATTTTTTCGACATGATAAGGAATAGGGAACTGACTTGCGCTAGTAACATGGGTATCAATCCTCAAGCTTTGATCTCGTCTTGCGTGATGAGTATCCCTGCTTCCCTCGCCATCAGTAAACTCCGTTATCCCGAGGAGGAGGAGACCCTTACCTCCGGACGCGTCGTCATCCCCGAGGATGAGAACGACAAGGCCGTCAACGGTCTCCACGCTTTCGCCAACGGTGCCTGGCTCGGTATCAAGATTGCTGGTATGATTATCAGTACACTTCTTGTCATCATCGCTCTCATCGCCCTCATCGACGGTATTCTTACCTGGTGGGGTCGTTATATTGGGTTGCAAGGCGAGTACGACTTGACTCTCGAGCTCATTCTCGGTTACGTCTGCCTGCCCATCGCTTTCCTGCTCGGAGTCAAGCGCGACGTCAAGGAATTGCTCCTTGTCGGACGTCTCATCGGTATCAAGGTCATCGCCAACGAGTTTGTGGCCTTCGACACTCTCGTCGCCGCAAAGGATCCCGATTCCCCTTACCACAATCTCTCCCCTCGCTCCAGGCTCATTGCTACCTACGCCATCTGTGGTTTCGGAAACATTGGTTCTCTCGGTACCCAGATTGGTGTGCTGTCGCAAATCTCGCCCGCCCGCAGTGGTGATGTAGCCCGTCTTGCCTTTAGTGCTTTGTTCTCCGGTGTCGTTTCCACCCTGACGAGTGCCAGCGTGGCTGGATTGGTTATCCAGGACCAGTCCCACTTCTCCACCGTCGCGCCTTCGTAAGGTGGGAGATTGTCGATTAGCGTTGTCTGTTGTATATATTAGCAACATTGTATAAAATTGGGGTGGTACGCGCTGCAGCGAACGAAACGAACCAAGACTTTATAAAAAATATACCTTTTCTTCTCAAACTACAATGTCTCAAACGTGTGAAGTTGAGAGCTGGTTACATCTGTTGTTGCTGACGGGTGTACTTTGACTCAATTACTCTTTCCCTCTGACAGTTCTGTGCGACATGAGGATCTCTCCTGTCAAGTATGGGTTTGGACGACATGAGGAATGAGTACGGTCAACTGGTGTCACCATTTGTGGACCGTGCTCCCACGTGACCCATGGCGCCTCACCTCTCAGGCGACGCGACGCGACTTCGCTAAGACACCATAGAAAACCGCGCATTTGTATTTCGATGGAATATTTGCCCGCATAAGTAATACTGAGTTTTACACTATCATTCGAGATGCGTACACACGTGTGAAGTCTGAGCCCGTGGGTTATGTACTTCGCGGACCGGCCGTTTTGTTAATATTGACCGTTCCTTTTCAGTTCGTCTACATCTCTTTTGCGGATGGTTTCTTCCTGCATAAGATGCATGGGACAGCTCTAGATGTCTACACAACCCCCACGCTACACAGACTCTACTCCGCAAGTCGTCAAGAATTGAGGCTGCGTCAACTCCCATATTTATACAGCAGCTGGTACGAGAGGCCTCTCAAACTTCAGCGACATCGGCACGATGCTCATGCAGACCTGAGATGCAATCAGCAATGATTATCAACGCAATCGAGTAACCATCGTTCTGCACTCGAGCTGCTGAAAGAGAGTGAGAGATAAGGATATACACGTCGGCCAATCATAGCCTCGCAGCTAGTCCGCTTCCAGTCGCACCCTGATAACGCACGCCAAACGGCCGCTAAATCCAACTTTGTTGAAACGCCATGTCTATCCGTCTCACCTCGACTTCAGCGCGGAGATGCTGTGCTCTGTAGCTCATTTGCTTTTTCTAGCGACATTCTCCCAGTTGGGCTGCCAAAGATATGCCTTTACGAGGACAACGTGGGAGTAAACGCCTCGAATTGACATTTCGTTCTATCCCAAGGGGCTGGAACCGCTTTTACGAGTTTTGGCGAGTTTGACATGACAAGAGGCGCATATTCACTCGTGCCCTCCTACATACAGTCGTGTGATATCGTCACCAAAGTTCAACCAATTGGTTCATTCCAGTTCTTTTCCACCAAGCAAATATGCGCACCAAGTACATGTACAAGCGTTGACTAAAAGCTGCCATTCAGACTGAGACGGCTTATCTCGACGAACCGTTCACCACATGCCAGCTCCCCCTGCCCCCAGTCCGCTTGCTTATCGTTTTCGGCCCAGATCCTCGCTCTCCCACGGCAAAACTTCCCCACGAGTCCCTCTCAGCACTCTCATCAACCAAAACATGTCTTTCCATTTGCTGGCTGAGGCGGAAGTATAGCTAGGATGCGCGGCTAGGCGGTTATGCGTATCCCACACCCCATCTCTTGGCCACTACTTGAACCCTGGGCCCCCAATGGCCGCCCTCGGAGGTTTTTGCGAGTATGCCGCTCAGCTTGACCTCGTCTCCTCTTCTCAGGCTTCACTCTAGACCTCTTTCACGCCTCCATTGTACAGGATAGTGATGCTAGACCTACATTAGCGTTTGCATATCTGCACATCTTTTTTACAATTCGCTCTTGTGCCAGATAACTCCAGGCTCGGCAGTAGACTTATAAAGTCTTTGCTTTCCCTTTTCTTGCTGGCAGTCGCTGTCCTACTTCACCACGGTCTGTGCTGAAGCTTCCCTGAGCTGACCTGCATCAATTGTTGTGCGTCGATACCACAACCTTCTTGCTCTGAACGAGAGCTCGTCATCATGTCGACTACTCCGCCACTTAGTCAGAGTGTCGGGTATGGAATTGTCATTGGATTGGGCTTTGCCTTTTCGTAAGTCGTTCGTTCGTCTTCAGCATGAGGTTCTCACTGACATTGATAGCTTTGGTATGATTCTCACGACCTTTGTGCTCAAAAGGTAAATTCGAATAACACCCAAAACTCCAATTCGTCCTATCCCGATATCCAAACACATCGACTCCAGCATATCAGCCCCTCGACACATCACATCGCGTACATCAACGTTTGACTAACTTTCACAGATACAACTATGAACTTCAGACTTCTGAAATGTTCAGTACCGCTGGACGATCGGTTAAATCAGGTCTCGTCGCTTCCGCCGTGGTATCCTCCTGGACATGGGCTGCTACCCTGCTCCAGAGTAGCGCAGTCGCATACAACTATGGTGTTTCGGGGCCTTTCTGGTATGCATCCGGCGCCACTGTCCAGATCATCCTGTTCGCAACCATCGCTATCGAATTGAAACGGAGAGCGCCCAACGCCCATACCTTCTTGGAAGTAATTCGAGCTCGGTACGGTGCGGCTACCCATATTGTGTTCATGGTGTTTGGTCTATTCACCAATATCTTGGTCACTTCTATGCTGTTGACTGGAGGGAGTGCGGTTGTTACTTCGGTAAGAATTTGGTCACCAGACTTCTTTACTCCGATATACTGACAGTACTAGCTCACTGGAATGCCTACTGCCGCGGCTTGTTTCCTCCTTCCCGTTGGTGTCGTTCTGTACACCATGTTCGGTGGTATCAAAGCAACTTTCCTCACGGATTACGCCCACACCGTTGTCATCCTCGTCATTCTTTTGCTGTTCGCCTTCACCACGTATGCTACAAACGCCAACCTTGGAAGCCCGGGCAAAGTGTGGGAACTCCTCCAAGAGGCTGCCAAGCGCCACCCCGTCGAAGGCAATGCTGGTGGCTCATACTTGACAATGCGTTCCAAGGAGGGCGCCATCTTCTTCGTCATCAATATTGTTGGCAATTTCGGAACGGTCTTCTGCGACAACGGTTACTACAACAAAGCCATCGCTGCTAGCCCTGTGGATGCTCTTCCCGGCTACATCATGGGCGGTCTATCATGGTTCGCTATTCCCTGGCTCGCTGCTACAACCATGGGCCTTGCTGCCGTCGCTTTGGAGAACAATCCGGTTTTCCCTACCTATCCTGCTCGCATGGCCTCCGCCGATGTTACTGCTGGTCTGGTTTTGCCCACTGCTGCAGTTGCCTTGCTTGGAAGCGGTGGTGCCGTAGCTACTCTCCTCTTGGTCTTCATGGCTGTCACCAGCGCCATGTCCGCTGAGCTCATCGCCGTCTCGAGTATCTTCACCTACGATTTCTACCAAACCTACATCAACCCCCAGGCCACCGGAAAGCAGCTCATTGGCATGTCACACGTCATGGTCGTTGGGTTCGCCATTGCCATGGCCGCGTGGTCTACTGCTCTTCACTACATCGGCATATCCATGGGCTACCTTTACCTCCTCATGGGCGTCATCATTTCCTCGGCCGTACTCCCCGCCACGCTCACCCTCATGTGGAGCAAGCAAAACTGGTGGGCCGCGACTCTCACCCCACCTCTAGGATTCTGCTGCTCGCTCATCGCCTGGCTCGTCACCGCCAAAAAGCAATACGGCGAGCTCACCGTCGACAGCACGGGCGCCAACAACCCCATGCTCGCAGGAAACGTCGTCGCGCTCCTTTCCCCCCTCGTCTTCGTCCCCGTCCTCACCTACGCCCTGGGCCCCCAAAACTACGACTGGGTCTCCATGAAAGCGATCCGCAAAGGCGACGACCACGACCTCGCCGCCGCCGCAAACCTTGACCTCGAGCTCGTCCCAGGCGAAGCCCGCACGCACTCCATGGCCGAAGAAGAAGCCGAGCAAGCCAAGCTCCTCAAAGCGTCCCGCATCGCCCGCTGGATGACCGTCTTCATGACCCTCGCCTTCCTCGTCCTCTGGCCCATGCCCATGTACGGCTCCGGCTACATCTTCTCCAAGAAATTCTTCACCGGCTGGGTCGTCGTCGGTATCCTTTGGATGTTTTGCAGCTGTTTCGCTGTCGGCTTGTATCCGCTTTGGGAGGGCAGGAGTACGAGCGCTAGGACCTTCAAGGCTATTTGGTTGGATGTTACTGGGAGAGGAGCCAAGACTGGGAGGGCCGCTGCTGTGCATGAAGGCGTTGGGTCTGAGACCCCTGAGGAGGTTGTCCCGGAGAAGGTTAAGAGTTAGATTGGTGTAGTTGTTGGTCTATGTGTGTGTGTGTGAGAGAGTGAGAGAGGCCTGCGGGGTCTCTTCGTTTTGGAGGGTGGATACGCGGATGTTTTGATTTGTTTGCGAAGCGTTGCTTTTCGTTCTAATACGTCGTTGATCTTGATTATTATAGTTTGATATCCAACTCTCTTTTTATCGCTCTGTCATTTTTCTCTCTTTCTCTGACATAATGTCTCATTCGGAGAGCATCGAACACAAAAGCTAGTCCTTCACGATTGCGATATGCAAATGATAACTGACAGCGTGAAAAAGGCGTTCAAATACATGGGTTATGTCTGTTCACTGGTATGTTTATCAGAATGTTAGACGGGAGGGCTTGAATGAAACAATGACAGTGTCCGAAATTAGCGCTGTCTGAGCTGCCATCTTAGCTGCCATCTGTTCCGATGGGTGTGGCTTCGATGGAAATCATGCAGCGTTCTCTCATGCTTATCCTGCATTCAAAAAAAATCAAGCAAAAATCTAGACTCGACCATGTTCCATCTCGTCGACTTCCCACAATGCGATCCAACATCAAACACAAATAATCGAACACCAAAACCTAACCACTCTACAATCCCAGCGCACCATCAGCAAGCCAATGACTCCCACCAGCACATCTATATCCCCCACTCTGCTTGATCCAGCGGAATCCCGCGGGACAGGGTCCCAACTCTCTGAGTCTCTGCTGCCTCTTCAACTCCAGCTGCCTTTTGCGCTCCACCTCTTTCAGAATCTCGTCCTGTCTGCGGCGCTCAAGCTCCGCTTCGATCCGTTCTTGCTCCCACCTTCGCTTCTCTTCATCGTGCTGCGCCTGTTCCTCGGCGCGTCGAAGCTTCTCTATACGCCCCGTTTCGTCCTGTTTTTCCTTTTGGAGGCGCATATATTCGCGTTCCTGGGCAATGGCTGCAAGTTTATCGCGGGTGAGTTGCTCCCAGACTGCATCTGAAACGCCTGGATCTCGCTTCGCTTTCATGATGGAGTCGATCCATTCTGGCTCTTCGATTGTAGTGTTGCCCTCGTCCTTTGTAGGGGGTGGATCATCAGGTTTTCCATCAGTTGCCGGAGGTGGGGGCGGTTTCGCATTGGAATTTGATTTGGTGCCAGCATTTGGATCTGATGGTACAGGTGGCGGCCCAGTTGGGGCAGTCTGTACTTGCTGGAGAGTCCGTGTCCGGTTCCGCTCATCAAACCGTGTGGTGCCAACCGCTTCATTGCGACGAGAACGCTCCGCTAGCATGCTCTCCATAATTTCAGTGATGACCTCCTCAGTCAACACAAGTTCTTTGATCGGAAGAGAAGCTGCCGAAATGAGTTTGTTGAACATCCCTTTGGCCAATGACTTCACATCACGTGCATTCCCCCACGAATCTAAGCTTGAAAGTTGCTTGAACAGACCGAGTAGTTTACCCTCAAACTTTGGCTCGGGATTCACCAAACACTCTATACGTAGTGGAGCTTGCTGGGCATTCTTCTCCAAGACTTTCGTCATCAGTTTGATTGAGGTCGTTGGGTCCAAATGAGGGAAGACGACGCTTTCTGGAAAACGACTCGTCAGACCAGGGTTCTGCGACATTAATCGATCAATGTCCTTATCGTATCCAGCGAGAATACAAATCAGCTTCTGATGGTATTTTGGTTTTGTAAGACAATCGACAAGCTCATCCATAGCTTCCGTTGCGAAATGGCCCTCGGCAAGGCGATACGCTTCGTCAATGAACAGAACTTTGCCAAGAGCTGTCTCGAGTAGTTTCTGCACCTTTGGCCCCGTGTGTCCTATATATTGGCCAACAAGATCCGTTGCGGAAGCCTCGACGACTTTCGCCTGGCCCAGGAAACCCATGTCGTAGAAGACCTTGCCCATTTTCTGGGCTGTGGTGGTCTTTCCGGTGCCTACGAAGTGTCAGCGAAGAACAGATAAGCAGAATCACATATCATACCTGGAGGTCCTTTGAAGAGGAAGTTGAATGGAATTTGCTCCCGTGGGTCCATGTTGAGCGCCTTCATATTCGCGGCTGTCGTCTGGTAGCTTTGCATTTGCTTAATGATAGCTTCACACCCCACAACGTCCTTGAATAATAAAGGTAGATTGGTTGCTGCTCGGGCTGTTCTGTCGAATTCGGGGTCAAAATCGATAGCCTCTAACGTGTCAATATGCTTCACTTTCCGGGAGGACAGATGTTTCTGATGAAGGGCTTTGGCACGGTCAAGCATTATATCTATCTCTCCGGCATTTCCAAAATTGGGTCGATTACGAGCTCTCTGGAGGGTTTCTATTGCGACGCGCTTGGCCTGGTCTGTCGCGTCATAGCCGACATCCTTTAGCTTCAGGTTCAAAACCTGACCGAGTTCGGCATCAGAGAAATCTTCGAATTCGAAAGAAGAAGCAAGTGGGAAGCGCCTCGCCAAGCCGGGGTTGGTGTCTCTGAACATATCCTCCATTTGGTCTTTATAGCCCAGCAGAAGCACGCACCGGTCTTCTCCAGGAGTGCTCTGGACTTCTGCTACAATGGTGTCGATGACAGCGACCTTGAAAATGTCGGGTTTCCCGCCTCCGGCCAGCATGTAAGCCTCATCGATGATCAAAACTTTTCCTACCGTTGATGCCAATATCGCCTTAGTCTTGGTTTCCGAAGCCCCTATAACGTCCCCAACAAAATCTGCGGGATTTTTCACAACAACTGTATCTTGTCAGCATGCGCTTATCGAAACAGAGGTCCGCTCACCTTCTCCATTGGAAAGAAGCCCAATGTCTGCCAAGATATGCCCGTATAGCTTTGCGACTGACGTCTTTCCAGTTCCTGGCGATCCAACAAAGCATTTGTTGAGTGAATACTGAACTAAGGGTTTTTCCGCAAGCTCCCGATCGTAGTTGTACTGCACCTGGTCTAGTAGAATCTGAACACTTTCTTTGACCTTTTGAAGACCGATTAGCTCTTTTAGCTTTTTCCACGCCTTGTTTTTCCTGAGTACTGTCGACGGCTCCGGACCAATTAGATCCTCTTTGGTGAGCTCATAATCATCGGGGAGTTGACCTGCTTTACGTTGTTGCTGAAGTCGCTTTGCTTGTCGCTCAGTGATCTGCGAGATCTTGTTCTGGACATCACGGGCATTTCCAAACCCATCCCGACCACGCCCTCTACCGATCCGACGAGCGACAATCCGGACGAAAAGGCCTAGCATACCGTCTTGTATCTTCATCCTCCCACTGTATTTCTTCGAGATATGTTGACAGAATATCTTGTGCAGTTCCGTGTCAGTATAGTCTTCAAACTCCATCTGAATGGGGATGCGGCTGGGAATCCCAGGATTATGTTCGAAGAACGCCTCCATCTGCTTATGGTACCCAGCCAGGACAAACACCACTTTACCAGTGAGATTTTCAATTTCTGCGAGAAGATAGTCCAGCACAGCCTTGCCGCCAGGTGAGTTGCCCGAAACGAGCTGGTAGGCTTCGTCGATAAAGAAGACACCCCCACCTGCTTCAAGAATCTTTTCAATATGTTTTGTGCATGCCAAGACTCCTTCGTTAGCAAGTGAAGACCCGGAGCTCTCAATGAAGTGACCTCCAGGTAAGGCTCCCACTTTGACCAAGAATTTGGCGTAGAGGCGAGCTACGGTAGTCTTGCCTGCAATCACATCAGCTTGTAATCTCATTATCTTTCGACCTAATCTCGCACCTGTTCCAGGATTTCCCAGCAGTGCAGCGCCAAATCTTTCACCTCCCAAGGAGATGTTCTGCCGAACAGCAGTGTCGACCTTAGTTTTGATGAGCAGAAATCGTTGCTTGACAGACTCCAACCCTATTGAACAGTTACTTTCTAGATCCTGCATCTTGGATCGCAGACAATGCAATACATACCTATCATATCCATCAGTTCGTCGAGTGCCTTGTTCTCTGCAAGCTCATTTGCCTTTTGCCAATCCCATTCATCTCTAGCTTTGCTCTTGTCCCAGTTCGTGGGAGCGACTGACGAACTCGGCGGGGTATTGGTGTTTGGGCTACTTGATTGTTGAGCAGAGATCTCCTGTGTGGATGTCGCTGTAGGGGTCGTAGATGACTTCGCAGCCTGTGTGGATGTGCCGGCAGTAGTTGCCTGGGTCGATTGTTGCAGGCCAGAAGCACGCAACTTCTTCATGTTGGCCAAGTCAAGCTTCTTCTGCGCTAGAACATTGTTTCGAGCTTGTTCATCAGTCAAATCTTTCATCCGTCGCTTCTCGTGCTCAATCTCCTCTTCTAGCTGGGTCAGCTCCGCGGCATAAGCATCTTGTTTAGCCTGCCTTTCGCGGTCCAATTCCCAAGCTCGCTTTCGTTTCTTCTCGCTTGCTTTCGCCTCTTTCTCGCATTTTTTACAACTCTGGCCAGTTGATTTGTAGCATAGATTCGAGGTTTTATGGTTCTTGGGACAGAATGATTCCACTATTGCTCTGCACGCCATCTTGGAGTGATCTTGGAGCTGATGGCATTTATGTGGGCATTTGTGCTGATTGCAGTTGAGTAGAACTCCGCTGGTGGAATTAGCTACGCTCATATATGTCTGAAGAAGCTTTTCCATTACTTACCATGGCTCGGAACAGCCCCCATCAGGACACTCGGTATCGAAAGCTTCCTGCGTAGACAAAAGTTGTTTTCTCTCGGGATGGTTTTCGCATTGCACAGGGAAACCATCATAGATATGCCCGTCTCGCTTCAGCTGATCCATCAAAGGAGTCCACACTTCTTTACCCTTACGGCTATTCAGGAATGTGTCGGCATTTCCGATCATGATCAGGGCATTACGAGCACGTGACAGCAACACATTCACTCGTTGGGGTGCCGACATGAAACCAACGTCGCCGACCGGGTTACTACGAGTCAATGAAGCAATTACAATGTCGCTTTCCTCTCCTTGGTAGTTGTCTGCCAAAAATTAACCAATGACTCTTGCAGTTGAATGGGTCCAGGACAACAAAATTTACCTATAGTAGAGATCCTGATTTTACTTTTCGAGATGTTGGCACCGGCGGGAGTGAGTAGACCAGCACGTATCAGTTCAAAGGAGTCCAGATCATTCAACACCGGGTCGTTTTCTGTTGATAACTTGCGCATTAAACAATACAACTGGCCCAGATACGGTGTAAGCACCACAATCTGATGGGTCCCATACCCTTGCTGACCCAAATAGCGGACACACTTGAGGACCATATCTACTTCGTACTCGTTCTCTTTGCTCGATTTGCCCCCTTCGTCTCGACGATCTGCAATATTCGTGGCATTGAGTTCAGGTTTGTCATGCGAGACAAATATGACACTGTTTTGGAAGCCACGAAGAGGGGGTCTCCCTTTAGTTTTGGGAGCATCTTCGAGCTCAGGGTAGGTCAAGGCCCGTACAAACTTTGATATATCCGGCTGCATCCGGTGTTGTCTGTTCAATGTGACATGAGGCACACCTGCCATCACAAGTCTTTCGAACATAGACTCGTTGAGGTTGTAGCCATCGCCTTTCTCGATGGTGAGTGCATAGTTACTGATCTTCGGTCGAAGTTGTTTGTGGTCACCAATGAGCACGAGCTGTTTAGTGTAAGGCGACATCGCTGTCAATATATGGCTTTCGAGAATCTCCCCAGCCTCCTCGACGATGACAATCCCTGGTGAGGTTTTCTGTATCTCTTCCGCATAGATCGCTGCAGCCGTTGTAGTACATCCGATGATGCGCTTCTCGCCCATGATGTGCGCATTTTTTCCACGGAAAAGTCGCGTAACTTTCTCTTGACAGTGATCGTACTTTTCCGCAAGGTTTCCGAGTTCAGCAACCTCCTCTTCCAATAATACCTTTATCCAAGAATTCAGACGAGCCTTTCGGGCTTCCGGACTCAAAGACCAGACGTTCGGATGATCACATGCCGTGGTTTTCCGGTAGATCCCAGCATCGCGGCCTTGTATCCATCGATCGTACAAATAGGATCGTTCAATCTTTTTTCCACGCCTTCCGACCGTAGTCTCATCGTTCTCTGCGTCCGGGATCTGGAATGCGTCAAAGAATTCGGAATCTTCAGAGAATTCCAGAAACGCAAAAAGCTGCGTCTTTGTAACGCGGAGTCTGGTGAAGTTGGCGCTCTTCCGTGATAGCATGTCCTGATAGTTCTCTGCTTGAGCTTTCTGCTCATCTATAATGTGATGAGTGGAACCATCTATTCTGTATGCAGTCTTCTGCTCTTTCATAGAGAGGGCTCTGTTTTCTTCGCTGTATTTGTTCCCAAGACGCACAATGGAGTGTGAAGGGACTCCAATTTTCTGAATATCACCAAGGAATTGATCAAGCGCGTGGTTGGTGTAAGTCAAAACAAGAATCTTCTCGCCGGTATGATCGTGGAGTATTTTCGATATCAAAGCTCCGATGAAAGATTTTCCTGTACCCGGGGGTCCTTGAATAAGACTAACGCGCTTCGCGATGCCGGCCAGCAACGAATCAGCTTGCGCATCGTCGAGTTGGATCTCTGTATTGGTATCAAGTACGTCTTTTAGGTTCTGGTGTCGTGCAGATTCAATACGATCAAATATAAGCTTGGGCACGATCGCAGAAAGCTCTTCACTTGAGTCGGAGTGAAGGTCTAGCAGCTGTTCTTGCAAAGGTACATCTCGCATATCCTGGAGACATTTGAGGATGGGCTCGTAGGCAAAGACCGCAGTGTCCACTTGAACAAACTGTAAGTCTGACGACATGCTGAGCTTCATCATGACTTTTTGGAATGAGGCGTTGTCAGTGATGCGCAAGACAAGAATCGGTGGGAATGTAGCGAGCTTGTCCACATCCCTATCTACACTGGCGAAAGCGACAAGCTGACCATCGCTTACTAGACAGCCCAAAGACTGATGTTTGAGCAGATTTTTGCTCTCGTGTAATTTCTTCTTACGTTCGTCCAGACTCATAGACCGGGGAACCTGAGGGATGCCATTCGTGCAGCGAAGCTCAACACAGCATAGCTTACGCCGAGATACCGTACCACAGTCGATGCCGCAGAACTCCAAGTCCGTAATCACAGTCTTACGCTTGCCTTTCTTCGTGCCAGAAGCAATCTGGAAGTCACTTCGCAGCTCTCCGAGAAGGTCCTCGCGTAATAGTCGGAACTGGTTGTCAAGGTGAAGATTGCCCCTGAGTCCGGGCTCTCCGGACAAGATGGCTTCGGCTGGTCGATAGAATGGTCGCTCTGTCGAAACAAATTCATCTGGGGTAGGCATAATCTTGACTTTGCGATAGTCAACAAAGTCATTGTCATGACGCCCGCCTGGGCCATCATCGGTAGTCTTGGTCGTGCTTTCGATAATGTGTTTGATCTTGTGGCCCAGATTTCTGACGTTCAAGTTTTCGGATTGAGTGAGAAGCTTATCGCTTGTAATCTGTTCTGCAAGACCTCTTACGTCTGGTATCCCATCAGAACGCGAGCATAGAAGCTCAAGGAGAAGCCATGCGAAAGCGAGAGTTGCGTCATCATCAAGGGTTTGATCCCGATGAGCCCGGACAAAGACATCCCAGAATGTTGGAGGCTGGACGATTTGTTCAAGAATCTCGTTCAGGAATTGACCTGCATAGAGCTGTTTGAGAGATGGGTTCGAAAGGTAGCGAAGGGTGGAGGTGGCATGCCCAATGAGGAAAGCGCGATCCCCAGACAAGCGAAAAGCCTTGGCGATCGCTGTTAGCCCTTGGGGGGCGGCGATGACTTGTTCAACTGCTTTGGACGCGTCTGGCTGTGCACACCAAGCTTCCAAGAATCGATTTCCATCTCCACTACTCTTCAGCTCTCGACGGCCAAAGATGACCGCATTGAACAGCTTGGTCAAGCCTACTAACCGTTTATCGGCAGCTTCCTGACTGGCCATGTTGGTGTGGATGGTACTTGTTTGGTATCAAAAATACGAATGATGGTGATTTGAAAGAGGTGTCAAAAGGTGCAATGGTGTCTGGACAGTGGGAGAAGATGGTTGCTTCTCAAGAGTGCGGGGATGATGGTCGCACAGCGTAGTGGCCGCCGTTCTTATCAAAGGCTGTGCAAACTGATTTGACAACGAAGGCAGTTGAGCAAGCAGGAAATCGCCTGATGATTGCTGCCTACATGTTTGAGAAGCTCTCTGCGAATCGATAGCGACAAAGCAGATGTTGTGCCACATACAAACATGCACCTATTGGGCTCAGCCTTGCATAATCAGGCAGCATACCATGCTTAATCAATACGACAGCCCACTTGTGCCCATAACAAAACGTGTGATCATCTACAACCATATTTCACACCAAATATGGCATACAGATCACGAAGAGGAGGATTTGCGCCACGTTCCACTCGTGATAGACCACATGGTGGTTTCCCATACCAGAAACGCGATGAACCGACCCTTGATATCGAAAAATACCCGTTGGGGGAACTGTTACTGACATTCCAGAGCAATGACTTTGACAGTAAAACGGAGGATTCCTTAGATGAGGTCATTCAAGACTGCACACATATCGCATCCTACAACTGGGTTAGTAGGGGCTTGCCTACGATCATGATACCGGGTAAGTGAGCTTGATTCAAATGTTAAATATTCATTCGAACTCCTGGACGCACTCCATCTTTCTTCGCATGTCTATGTTCCCATCTACTTTACTTACCATAACCAAGGCAAACCACCAAAATGGACCCCTTCGACCACTCCTCAACGTCTCCAAGAAGACAACGGTTCCTACTTCCGCGACCCAAACGCAGCCCACTTCCCACTCTATCCAATGCTCCCCAGCGTCCACGCCATCCTAGATCACAACCCAGTCTTTCCAACCCCCTCAATCGACGTCTTCGCCTGTGGCTACACGCTGGGAAATCTCCTTCGCTTCGTTCGCTTCATTGACAAGCCATTCCGCTTCACCTTCCAAACGATCGGCAACACCGTCTTCTTCGTTCGCAAAGAAAACGACCCTCGCGAACTCCTTCAAGGCGTTCGCGGCTATGGCCACACATTTCCCGAGGCATCTACAACGTGGGAGAGTAGCGTCAAGGGCTCCGAGTCGCACCAGCGGCTTGTCCAGTACAATCTCGCTGGTCTGCAATGCATCGTACGCTTTGAATGTGACGGCTACATTGCCTCTGAATCCACATCATCATCACCTCGTACCAAGCAGACTACAGGTCTTGATATTGACAATCTGGTCAATGAATTAGCCGCAACGTCTACCACCACCGTCCGACAAAATTCCAATCACTCTAATCCAAAAGAGGAACTTTCTTTGACTGTCGAACACAATAACCAATCAACCCCACCACCAGAACACATCTTTGACCTCAAAACTCGCTCCAACAAGCATGGCAAGCAGATCGACATGCAGGATATGTACCCGATCCTCTGGCTCAAACAAATCCCCTACTTCATCATCGCATATCACGATGGCCATGGCGGATTTTCACCAGCAACAACACACGTCATGAACGTTGTTGACGCGCTCAAAACCTGGGAAAAGGCGAATAGAGAGGCGATCTTGAGATTCCGAACGCTGCTGGGACGAATTGTGGAAGTTGGGAGACAAGCGGATGGGGAGATTCTGGAGGTTGTTTGTTTTGGGAAGGGGCAGTTGGAGATCAGGGGGGTGAGCGGAGAGAGGAAGACAGAGGCCGTTCTGCCGGAGGACGTGGCAGCGAAGTGGGCAAGTGTCGATGTTGAAGATGGTGATGATGGGAGTGAAAGTGAGAAGGAGGAGGAGGATGATTATGACCAGGGCGGAGGTTTTTCTTTTGCGGATGAGGATGAGTGGGACGATTACACGGCTTGTGGTGAGGATTGCGGGTACTGTGGTAAATGCACGTACTAAGTATCTTTGTATACTGTGCGAGCCTTATTGCTGGAGGGCAATGGGCATAAACTTTCTGTAGTTTCGTTCAATTGTTCTTACTTCCTTTGTCAACTTCACTCAACGCTCATGACCGCAAGCATGGTTCACAGAAAAAACATGAAATTAATTCGACCAAATCAAACCACAAAGCAGACTACATAAGAGATACAAATCCCACACTCCATCTTCTCTGCCTACGCCTCTATAGCATCATCTGCATTAACAAACATCTCATCAAAAGTATCCATGAGCGCAAACTCGTCCGCAGGCCTCGCAGACTGATCCATTCCCCGCTCAAAGATTCTAGTACCAACTCTCTCGCCTAGCTGCTCCAAAGTGATCCTCTGAGCTGGGTCATAGATTAAACATTGCTGAATCAAGTATTCCAGGCCTTCAGAGTACTTCGAGGAGTTGAGGTCTACGTCGTTACGGACTGTGATTCTCGGATCGGGGGAGAAGGCGGGGGGAGCTGGATTGATATTTGTACCTTGCGGGCTTATGAACACTGCGCGAGGAGGGTTTGAGTCCAGTGATTGCTCAAGACCGGATCCAAGGTTGCGGATCATGCACCAGATAGTGAAACCGATGCCGTATACGTGGACTTTATCGTTGGATTTATTGGAGATTCCGATGGCTGCTTCGAATTGTTCTATTGGAGGAGTTAGTAGA
Organism: Periconia digitata; assembly: GCA_948474695.1. Lineage (NCBI taxonomy): Eukaryota > Fungi > Ascomycota > Dothideomycetes > Pleosporales > Periconiaceae > Periconia > Periconia digitata. The sequence continues at coordinate 1,683,902 of CAOQHR010000009.1, read as the reverse complement.
GTGCTTTTTATTGAACGTAGAACTTTTGGAGAGTGGACAAACCCGGTGACGTAAATCTGTACATATTGTCAGCTTCATGGTCATCAATTTAGCTTTTCTACTCACCCTAATTTACCCGTATCGTGAGGACCGAGGGCCTCGCCAAAGGGATGTGTTTTGCCGAAGTCTGCAAGGACCGGTCGATAAACATCAAGCCAATGGCCTCCTTGGCGATCATGATTGGTACTGAGTAGAACATTGTGAGGCTAGACATATGTGAGCTCAAATTCCGCGTGATGGTGTCATAGTTTTGCCCTTACATTGATGTCCAGATGTACAACACCTACTTCTTCCATCCGAATACACGCCTCTACTAGGTTCATAAGTACGATCCATACAAAATCTTCGGGAATTGGGCGTTTCAAAGCCCTTCTCGCCTCCATGAGTGACCAGAGAGAGCCTCCTTCCGCGAATTCGAGACTGCGGGTGTGGCGAGTCAGTAACGTGATTCAAAGGGTGATGAACACGTCTATTACTTACAAAATTCTATGGTGCAGCAATGGTGAAGATTCGGAGCTACAGATGGCTGCGCCTCTGAATCTAATGATTGGTTCCGTCTGGTCTGATGACATCCAGTGGTGTAAGATCTCGGGCCTCTCGCCTCGTGGGTGTGTGACCCATTGCTGGTGAGCCCCGGGATCTGCAGTAGTGAACTGCTTCATGACGAGGCGCTGATAAGAATTTAGATCTGACAATAATTCACTGCTAGTAGTTCGTAACTTACGTCCATGATAATGCGATTCACAATACGACCCCACAACGTCACTTTGCTTTTCGATTGAGGCGGCTGCGAGATTATTTTCAAGAATCGCCAGCACCCTACATTGATGTCCTCATTGTAGTCCCTGATGCCATTGCCTTCGTATTTGAGTGTGGTAAAGCCTGGAGCTTCAAATGCATCATCTATCAAGCTTACGGACGCAAGAGGGTTTCGTTCTGGACGGCTTGGGCCCACGTTGACAATCTGGTACACCCGATCGAGCGTTTTGTTCCATATCCACATCGTGCCAACTGGAATCGATGCCTCAAGCTGCTCAGATCTTCGAGCGCGCTCTCGGGCTATCGCGGTTCGTTTTTTTGGTTCCTTTTCTGTTACCTCGACTGACTAACAACAGTCAGCATGCCATGTACACGCAACGCTCATTTCCATGAGCAACCTACATCTTCTGGGGCCTTCAAATACATGACATATTCATTCTTCGAGACGCATTTTGGTCCGGTGTTAGCGGCTATGACTCTTCTTTTCTCTCTCTCTTGCAGAGCTCGTCTACGAATGGCCTCTGAGTGTCTTGAAAATTCGCGTGTGTCGTCGTGATCCTTCCACTGCATTACATGCCTTGGGTTCTCGGGGTGACCATCCTGCCACCAGATGCATGTGTCGTCCTGGTTACTAGCAACCTTGAATCTTCGCCCGATGTTTTTTTTGGTTCGCATCCTTTTCTTATCTGATACATCGGTCCAAGCCTCTTCTTTTACATTCGCCCAGAAGACCCAATTTCCTCGAGAAAAGTTTATGCGGGCTCGTTCTTCACTGTTAGACACGCTTAAGCTTTAGCGTCAGAATATACATATGTTTGTGGGCGCAACTTACGGCGAGGGCAAATGATATCGTGCCCGTCCCGTGTAGACTCGCTGGAGAGCCCGAGCAGCGGTTCGAGATGTAGCCATACGATATCGCTGAAAAGATCGTCGTCCATCGAGACGCTGCACTGTAATATCTAATTCAAGAATTCAGCAAGTGAACTGATCGGAAGACAGTTCTCAGCTGTTGTAACCCTGACTCACCATCGCCTGGCCAAGACCAAGTGTCGTATTTGCTAACAGAACTTTCATAGTAGTAGCTTTTCGGGTCCTTGGAACTATTCTCAAGATAATCCGGCCACCTCTCAGGAAATGTTCTTTTGTAGTTTTGTGTATTGTTGAACCATAACGAGAACAGGGAGTGTGTATATGGTATAGGCTCGAATTTGCCTTTCTCACGCTCCCCAATGTATATCACGTTCCTGGCCCCATCGGCACTGACAGGTACGAAGTTGGGGTGAACCGAACCAAAGAGTTGTACAACATGGTAAGACCAGTATCCATACGCATCAGACGTTCTTGTTCTCTCTGAATGCCAGATATCTTCTTCTTTCCAAGAGATCTCTTCTTCCTCGAGCGGCACATCTTCAACTTTAACATCTGGCTCTCGAACGTATACGTTAATTCGACGCACGATCAACTTTTGCGCCAATACCCGAGTATATAAATCGCTCTTTGGAGGCACCGAGAAGCTCTCCATGGCGACTTGCTTGCGGTTAAGGTAATGGCAAAACCATTTTGTAAAGTCTGTATGTGGCCGCTGGGGACCTCGCCGGTCGGGGCAGCCGAGATCATCATCTGGTTCGTTTCCTAGTCCAACGAGCGGATTGTCTGCAAATTCATACACTCTCTGTGGTTTAATACGATTGGAGACGCGGTCAATGTCCGCACCGTCCGCGCCGTCCATGATTTGGCGACAGTTGCTGATCAAGACGCAGAAAACTTCATTCAACCACGCGAGAAGCTAGTTAACAAGCCAAAAGAATTCGAGGTGAATCACAGTAAAGTAGCCGACTCGATTTCAGGAGATCACTCTGGGATTGAGTTTGTCTTCGTACAGTCATTGACGGCACTCTTCACACAAAGCGCCTTTGTCCAATTTGAGCGAACGAGTACTGCAAACGGACGATTACATCTTGTGTGAAACAAAGAGAGTTATCAAGTTGGGCAACAGTGCAGCTAGAAAGCTGGGCGAATGTTCTTTGCGGAATGGACTGTTGTCGAAATGAAAATGTGTCGGAGATTGAAACACCGCTCGCGCTTCTCCGTTCCTTCCAACTCTCATGTTCAAAAAGTGGCACAATTGACTCACGAACAACCATCTATCAGTTTCCAATTATCGGATAGAAAGCATGTTAATTGTTTAGAAAGAACAACTTGATTGCGTGTATGCCTTGCTTGTAGATCACCACACCCTACTTTCGCTCCGGAAGAGCGCATCAAATCACGGAAACATAAAGTACACATGAATTCATATGCTCGTGGATTCCGATGAAATGTATTTCCAATATCAAGACCAACCCGCTAATAATCCATTGATGATGATGGCCAAACACAACCTCGTAATCGAATCATCATTCATGCCTAGGTTTTTGCCATCATCTCCGCCTCTTGGTTCCGTTGACTGGTGGCGTTCCATTAGCAGCCCTGGCATCCTCATCATTCATCCACTCCCTTCCCGCCCCGGGACTTCTCCTCCTAAATTGCCCCGCACCCACAGCTACAACCTCATCCTCGCTATCACTAGCCTCAATGTTTAACAAAACGGGCATGCGGAAGTCACCGGTCGCGAACTGCGTCGTGGTTTTGACGGGCTCAATGGTAAGGACGTCGACTTCTTCGTCCTCCTGGTCCAGACGGCGCTTGTGAATCTCCTCAAGGGGCTGAATATCGAATTCGTCCTCGCGCTCAATGTATTCAACGTTTTCTTCGACTTCGATAAAATCGGGTGCTAGGGCGGACCAGCGTTGGGGCTGGAGAATCGACCAGAGCCATACGCGTCCAGTGTCGACGCCGACGGCTGCGACAAAGGGGCGGAACGGATGCCACTGGATAGTGTCAGCATGATTCTTGGATTCTTATTGGCAGAAAATTGTGTACCTCCACGACCGACAACTCTTCTCTAGTTCCTTCCAAAATCTTGACAAGACTGCCCTGTCCGCGCTCCCAGATATAAATGTGATGGTTCATCCAGGTCGATGCGGCGACAAATTCACCGGTCGAGCTGAAGGTGACATGATTCCATGATAATCGTTGCACCAGATCCTGAAACTTGTGTTCGACTTCGAGCTGCAATGCGTCGAAATCGAGCTTCGGATCGCTAAAGTCGGGCAAGGGGATTGTTCGCACGATGCGGTCACTGGAGTTGAGAACCATATCGCGGCCAGACTGTGTCAAACGAATCAACACAAGAATGTTGTTACCGACGCGGAAAGAGTATTTTATTTCGTGGGTTGTAGCGTCTATGATGTTCAACCATCCTTTATTCGTCCCGGCGATGATGTGATCCCCCGAGGGAGTGAAGAGGGTAACCGTGGTGGTCTGCTTTGCATCCTGGGCAGCTTGCTTCTCAGAAACGTTTTCGCGTTCCATTGGAGATCGACGAGGAATTGTGGGTAGGAGATGCTTGACAGGGACGTCGTTGGACATGTCAACAAGCACAGGCTGGTCTTCGAATAAGGCAGCTGCGAATTTCATATGATTCTGCGGGTGCAGCTCGGCGATGAAGATGGCAGCCTCGAAGCGAACGGTGCGTACACGGGAGCCATCCTTAAGGTCCCAGAGCACACACTTCCAATCCTGACCAGCGCTGAGGAGAAAGCGGTCGTTGGTGGACCAGCTCAGCGACTGGATTTGGCGGGTATGGCCACGCAGCTTGCGGGCAACGCCGTTGGTTTCAATGTCGAAGACGACGACGATACCATCGCTCCGACCTGACGCAAGTAAATCGCCGCGGTGGCTGAAGCGGATAGAAGTGGAGTGGCCGCTGCCTGCTGTAGACGTCAGTCAATGTCGCAATTTTATATACGCAAATATTGGAGAGGGCAATACTGACGCAGACGACCGGTGATAACCTCAGGGCAATCCTGGGCGAGCACGAAGGGATCAACAAGCGACAGATTCATGGCGGCGACCTCTGCAGCGATATTATCATCTTGCAGCCGCGCCAGCGCTCATCGCATGCATGCCTGTCAAGTGATGGTCGTTTGGTTTGTTACCATTGTCTCCGCGAACGACATAGCAGCTTCCTGGACGCTAGTCTACTTGCGGACAGCCCCTAGATGTGAATGTCAAGTTTTGTAAGGTATTGACTTTATAAGACCAGATACTGAAGATCTGGTGAAGCTTCTATTACCTTGAGACTCTATAAAGTATACTTCATTAATGTCCATGCAAACATTCCAAAGTAATTGACGATATATCAACATTTGAATGTTTCCTCCAGTCGCTCCCCGGAGACACTAATAGCACTGCGCTAAAACTCTTGGCGACTCTCGCTCTTTGTCGCCGCCTCTTGTTCTTCCTCTGCCGCCTGGATCGCCGCCTCTCACCAACTCTCTAACACCACCCACCCTCCCCATCTCGCGCCCCCGCTTCCACATCAGCGAGCGCTCCTCTTGTACGGCCGACTACGCGTGCGCCATCTACACTGCGCTGTACGCCTGCGCAGCCCGCGGCCGTCCCGACGCGATCCACGCGAGTCCCTCTACCCCCGACCGACCCAGTCGACCATCCTCACCACCCCATCTCATCGCGCCCGCCGAGCGCATCCCGACACCATAATTACCGGCATTTATCTTACTTTGTAGAGTCTCTCTCACCTGTGAGGAGGCGCCTGCCCCCCGTGGCCACTGCCACAGTCTGTACAGCGACAACGACGACGCGACGACAACCCCGACACTAAAGCCTCTGCCTCACTCACCCAGTCGCAATCATGGCGCCCGGCGCCCCGCCCGTGTCGAAATGTCCGCTCCGGACTGTCAAGGAGATCCAGTTTGGTCTCTTCTCGCCCGAGGAGATTAAGGCTATGAGTGTGGTGCACATCATCTACCCCGAGACTATGGACGAGGAGAAGCAACTGCCTCGCGCACAGGGCCTCAATGACACCAAGCTGGGCACGATCGATCGCATGTTCCAGTGTTCCACTTGCAAGGAGGATATAAACACCTGCCCTGGTCACTTTGGACACATCGAATTGTCCGTTCCCGTTTTCCATGTCGGTGAGTTGAGCACGCCATCCAGCATTGTGCTCTGTTTGCTAATCTCGTCTCAGGCTTTGTCACGAAGATCAAGAAGATTCTTGAGACAGTGTGCCACAACTGTGGCTTAATCTTGGCTGATTTTGTAAGTCTTCATTGCGGAAGACGAACAGCTTAGATATTGTGATTGTCTCAGTGCTGACCTACTTTCAGAACCATCCGGACTGGAAGGCAGCTATCCGATTCAAGGATCCTAAAAAGCGATTTGACGCGATATGGCGCCTGTCAAAGACGAAAAAGGACTGTGTCAACGATCCACCCGAGGATGATCCCAAGAAGGCAACCAAGATTCCCCATGGTGGCTGTGGTAACAGGCAACCAGACAGCATCAAAAAGGAAGGTCTGAAGCTCACGGCCGTCTACAAGCCGCGAAAGGACGACGACGAAGGCAAAGGCGATGAGAAGAGGACCCTTAGCCCGCAGGATGCATTGAATGTCTTCCGCATTCTGAAAGAAGACACCATTGCGCTCCTTGGTCTCAACGCCGATTACGCTCGCCCTGAATGGATGGTCCTTACCGTGCTTCCAGTTCCCCCACCGCCAGTTCGCCCCAGTATTTCCGTCGATGGAACCGGTCAAGGCATGCGTGGAGAGGATGATTTGACGTACAAGCTCGGCGACATCATCCGCGCCAATGGTCGTGTGCAGGAGTGTCAACGCGACGGCTCCCCAGCTCACATTTTGAACGAGTTTGAGACGTTGTTGCAGTACCACGTGGCTACGTACATGGACAACGATGCGAACGGTGTGCCCCCAGCCCAGCAAAAGTCGGGACGTCCTCTCAAGACGATTCGTGGTCGTTTAAAGGGCAAGGAGGGACGTCTTCGAGGCAATCTGATGGGCAAGCGTGTCGACTTTTCTGCGCGTACTGTCATTACGGGCGACCCCAATCTGTCACTGGATCAAGTCGGTGTTCCCCGCTCCATTGCTCGAACCCTTACATACCCGGAAGTGGTTACCAAGTTCAATATCAGTAAACTGACCAACCTGGTTCGCAACGGCCCTAATCAACATCCTGGCGCCAACTTCGTCATCAAGTCGGATGGTGTACGTCTTGATCTCAAGCACAACAAGAATCTTGCCGACCTGCGGTTGCAATATGGTTGGAAGGTTGAGCGACACATCAATGACGACGACGTCATTATCTTCAATCGGCAACCTTCCCTGCACAAGGAATCCATGATGGGACATCGCATCAAAGTCATGCCTTATTCGACATTCCGTCTGAACTTGTCTGTCACATCACCCTACAACGCTGATTTCGACGGTGATGAAATGAATCTACACGTTCCTCAGAGCGACGAGACCCGCGCAGAGGTCAAGAACCTGTGCATGGTTCCCCTGCAGATCGTATCGCCGCAGGGTAACAAGCCTCTGATGGGTATCGTGCAAGACACGCTCTGCGGAATTCACAAGATGTGCCATATGGATGTTTTCATGACACGGGAACAGATGATGCCAATCCTGTTATGGGTACCTGGTTGGGATGGTGTAATTCCACCACCCGCCATTCTCAAGCCGCGCCCCCGCTGGACTGGTAAACAGATCATCAGCTTGGCCCTCAAAGAAGGTATCAATCTTATGCGGCCCGATGACTCAGCTCAGGATCCTTACAATGATTACTCTGGCAGCTCTTTGGTGGTACATGATGGTGAAGTGGTGCACGGCCAGCTAGCAAAGAGTGCCGTTGGTGCTTCTGCTGGTGGTATTGTCCACATTGTCTACAACGAGCACGGGCCTGAAGATACAGTCACCTTCTTCAATGCTGCTCAGCGTATCGTCAATTATTGGTTCCTTCACCACGGCTTCAGTATCGGTGTTGGTGACGCTGTTCCTGACACGAAGACAGCCAACAAGATTCTAGATGCCATCAGGGTTGCAAAGGCGTCTGTCGCCGATCTCATTGATAGTGCCAACAATGACGAGATGGAGCCTAGTCCTGGTATGAGCATCCGTAAAACGTTCGAGAACAAGGCCATGAAGGAGCTGAACGGAGGTCGTGAAACTGGTGGTACAGCCGCCAAGAACGGTCTCAAGCCATTCAACAACGTCGTCGCGACTGTCAAATCCGGATCCAAGGGTTCCAATGTCAACATTGCTCAAATGGTGTCACTGGTGGGACAGCAGGCCGTGGAAGGTGCACGTATCCCATTCGGTTTCAAGTACCGAACCCTGCCGCACTTTACCAAAGACGACTACTCTCCAGAGTCTCGAGGCTTTGTTGAGAACTCATACTTGCGTGGCCTCACTCCTTCCGAGTTCTTCTTCCACGCTATGGCTGGTAGAGAAGGTCTCATTGATACAGCTGTCAAGACTGCTGAGACTGGTTACATCCAACGTCGTCTGGTCAAGGCCCTTGAAGACGTCATGGTCAAGTACGACGGTACTGTTCGCAATTCCTTGGGCGACATTGTCGAATTCGTTTACGGAGAAGACGGTCTTGCTGGTGAAAAGGTCGAGAAGCAGAAGATTGACACAGTTTCCGTGTCAGTGAACAAGCTTGAGAAGCGTTTCAAGATGGACGTCATGGGCGACGTCCCACCCATCGCACCCAGTCGCTTGGAAATCGCTACAAGCATTCAGGGTGATATCGAGGTGCAGAAGTTTTTGGCCGAGGAATACGAGGCGATTGAAGCTGACAGGAACTTCCTACGTGAAACCGCCACTGAAGACAACGCCAACTACTATCTGCCACTCAACGTCCAACGCATCATTGAAGATGCCAAGCGCCGTTTCAAGATCAAGGCTGGCCAGCGCAGTGATCTGCAACCGATCGAGACTATTCAGACTGTTCGCCAGCTGACGGACGACCTTATCGTCATTCGTGGAGAGGATCCCTTGTCGCTCGAAGCACAGCACAGCGCTACTATGCTTTTCAAATGTTTGTTACGCTCCAGGTTGGCTTTCAAGCGCTTGGTTGTTGAGGAGTCTCTCAACAAGAAGGCATTAGACTTCGTTGTGGGCCAGATCAGGGATCGATTCTTGAGAGCTGCTGTTCCTCCAGGTGAGATGGTTGGCGTGTTGGCTGCCCAGTCGATTGGTGAACCCGCTACTCAGATGACACTGAACACGTTCCATTTCACTGGTATCTCGTCCAAGAACGTCACTCTTGGTGTTCCCCGACTCAAGGAAATTCTCAATATTGCCAAGGATATCAAGACACCAGGAATGGTGATCCATCTCGAAAACCCAGAGGAGGCCACCATGACAGCCGCAAAGGACTTGCGAAGCAGGATTGAACATACGACCCTTCGCTCTTTGACCCACTCTGTCGAACTCTACTTCGATCCCGACATCCAGTCTACTTTGATCGAGGAAGATGCTGACATGGTGGAGTCGTACTTCATCATTCCCGAGGAGAACATCGACACCTCGCAGCAATCTAAATGGCTGCTCCGCATCATTCTGGAGCGAAAACAGCTGCTCGACAAGAACATCACAATCACCGAGGTCGCAGCCAAGATCAAGGCTGAATTCGCTCCTAATATTGCCATCATTTTCAGCGATGAGAACGCTGAAGAGCAGGTTCTGCGCGTGCGATTCGTATGGGATCATCACCTTAAGTCGGAAGAGGATGAAGACGACGAGCGCGATGAGCGATGGATGCGTAAGCTCGAGAAACATTTGCTGGACGATGTTTCGCTGCGTGGTATCCGTGGCATTGACCGAGCCTTCATCCGAAAGGATACTAGGCTCATCACCCTCCCTGACGGTTCTCTCTTCTTGAACAAGAACGATACACGATGCGACGAATGGCTTCTCGACACTAATGGTATCGCCATGTCTGATGTACTTGCCATTGAGGGTGTCAACACGCGAAACACCTACTCAAACTCTTTCATCGAGGTTCTCCATGTCCTTGGTATCGAAGCTGCGCGACAGTGTTTGCTTCGCGAGTTGCATGCTGTGCTGTCTTTCGATGGTTCCTACGTCAATCACCGACACATGGCTATCCTCGTCGACATCATGTGTCAGCGCGGAACTCTCATGGCCATCACTCGTCACGGAATCAACCGCAACGATACTGGTGCGCTGATGCGTTGTTCCTTCGAAGAGACGGTGGAAATCTTGGTGGAGGCTGCTGGGCATGGTGAGCTTGACGACTGCCGAGGTGTTTCGGAGAACATCATGCTTGGACAACTTGCACCCATGGGCACTGGCGAATTTGAAGTCATCATGGACAATGCTATGCTTCTCACCATGGTCGAGGACAATTCACAGATGCGTCCCAACGCCGGTGCAGGCAACTACTACGATAGCGGTGCAGCGACTCCCTATGACCTCGGTTCGCCTACTTATGAGGGCGGTCTCGGTGAAGCCGGCATGGGCGACTTTTCGCCTCAGCATATTGCTGGCACAGACGATGGCCGCGCCAGTGTCTGGGGCGCTGATCCCTACGGCAGCGGCTCATTCAGTCCAGGCGTCTATGCCCAAAGCCCTGGCTTCAATACAATCCAGAGTCCTTTCAGTGGACAGAGCCCTGCCTCACCACAGTATTCCCCCAGCTCACCAAACTACTCGCCAACCTCGCCTGCCATCAGCAGTCCCCGTTTTGGCGGAGTCACATCTCCATCGTACAACATTACGAGCCCACAGTATTCGCCTACCTCGCCGCAATACTCACCTACTTCGCCAGCGTACGGGTCTCCAACTTCTCCCTCGTACTCTCCCACATCCCCGAGCTACTCGCCCACGTCTCCATCCTATTCCCCCACGTCGCCCAGCTACAGCCCTACATCGCCTATGCATTCGGGTGCTCGTGGTGCAACTTCTCCACACTATAGTCCTACCTCTCCTGCCTATAGTCCTACATCGCCCATGTACAGCCCAACGAGCCCGCAGTTTGGCGCTGGTAATGATAGACGCTCCCCCGCCTCCCCTACGTCTCCAAGCTACAGCCCCACAAGCCCGGTGTACAGCCCTACCTCACCGGCGGGTATGGCCTACTCGCCGACTTCGCCGAAGTTCTCACCCACCTCTCCGGGCTACTCGCCGACGTCACCCAAGTATTCGCCGACATCGCCGCAGTATTCTCCAACGTAAGTTGCATCTGAGTTCAGATCAATGTATGAATTGTGCTGACATGTTATGCTGTAGATCACCAAAATAAGTGGTGTTTGGAGTCTGATGTGCATACGGATACTTGTCATATGTAAGCCAGGTTCTTGCCTCGCTTCCTGTACAAAACACATCTTCCTTTCTACCTCTGGCACGAAAAGCTGACTCTTTTCCAAGCGAAGAGAAGATTTTCCATGGCCTGTGTTCAAATAACTCACGGTCGGCAACGTTGTGCGTACCTTTGACTAGGCCCACGTCTGCTTTCCGGCCTGTGATCATTATAATATCCTCTGCAAATAATGTACAACACCCGCGAGACCCGTTCATCTGGGTCGAGCTTACTTGCGTGGGGCCTCGATGGCACCGCCGAAAATCACAAAAAAAGACATTCTCTCCATGCGCCAATTTCCCATATTTCCACTGTTCCAGGGCCAACGGCGTTTGCTCCTTTCCGGCTTCTTTGACTTGGTTATGTGCTTTTCTTTGCTTCATCGGAATACACTGTCGGCTCTGCCGCAAGACAACCATAATAACGGCTGACGCTTTCCCCTTTTTACCGACAAAAAAACTATCGACAAATGCACAAGATTGCGAAGGCGTTCCGGGCATATGCGGGATTTCAACTCCTATGAAGGGGTTTCACTTTTGTTTGCCAATCTTCTTTTTCCCTTTTTACTTCCGTGCACCACTTGCGGTGCAGTTTTTGCTTGCTTTTATGTCACATGCTCTTTCTGGGTTCAGCAAGAAATAGACGAGGGGAGGACGGACAAGTGGTCCAAACTAAATTGCATTTCTTTGAGGGTGATCAAGGGCTTACTATGCATGAGTGGAACGGACTGGTGGAAGATGACAATCCGCAGTTGACCAAGTTGCACATGAGATACCACTGGACAAATGGGTGGGATGATTCGAGCAGGTGTATATAGTGAAATTGACGGAAAAGTCGAACTTGTCGTCTTGATGCCATTGAGACCGTGATGCGAAGTATATGCATGCCCAATTGACATCTGGAAGTAAATATGTATGTAGAGCAACAGGCCAATCAGCGTGTAGAATTGCCAAGAGGGCAGGCCGACCGCCGACAGTTGTCGAGTAGAGGACACCAAGCACCTTCCACCTTTAACAATCGCAACAACAACACCACCACCGACAATCACAACGCCGTGCTCCATGTCGACTCCGCTACTTGACGTCTGGGAGGCTGCTTCTGCCTCACCCTTCCAACCCATCGTCTCAAAGGACAACGAGTTCACGCTGGGCTTTACCCTGCTGTTGTTCTGTATGTTCGCCCGTCGCACTACACTACGTCCACCTACGCTAATCACCACAACTCACAGCTCTCTTCATTGGCGGCGTCTTCAGTCTGAGTATGCGCCCACTCCATCCACCAACTGTTCGAATCTCAATTGACCGCCTCAGATCGATCGTTCATCAACCTCCCACTTCTGGGAGTCCCCGCCTCAATAGCATTCGGGTACGCGACCTCTCCACAGCTTCCCCATAACTGCTGACACGCTTCCAGCTTTGGCTCCGTTCTTATGATCTGCGCTGTTGGCGTCTACGTCTAGCTTTCCTTCTCACACCTACAATTTACGGCGTTCGGAACCCCTCTGTAGTCTACTCGGAATGAAATAGAAGCTGTGTCATACCCGGCTTCGCGATACTACAAACTGCCCTACCCACTTGCTCTGACTTAACCACCTTTCTGATACTCAAATCCGATCGATTCGACCGCCGTCATGGACACCGAAACCCAAACCGAGTCCAGCGACCACCTTCCTATCCTCACAGCCGTCTCAAGTTCCGCTCGTCAACTCTACCTCCTCCTTCGCTGCATCAACTTCGCCGACAAAGCACACGTACAAATCAGTGAGGAAGGTCTCAAATTCTCTGTCGATGAAGCAAGCGTCATGGAAGGTAGAGTCCCCGCTCAGTCCACACTTCCCTGTCTCATTAACACCCCTCAGGCTCTGCCTTCCTTTCGAAAGCCCTTTTCACATCCTACACTTTCCGCGCACCGCTGCCAGATACCAATGCACCTGCCCCCGACTCCGACGACGAAGACGGCGAAGATCCCACCGCCGACATGCCGACCTTCCAGATCTCGCTTCCCTCCCTTCTCGAAACGCTTCAGATCTTCGGCTTGACCGATCCTTCTACCTCTGGCAAACCTCCATGGTCGCGCTCCGACCCCACCTCTACCGCCTTTTCCAACAACGTGCTCGGCATGAACAACCTGTGCCGCATCGTATACACCGAGGTCGGCGCTCCACTCACCATCATCCTGACGGAATCCACAATCCGCACAAGTTGCGACTTAACAACCTATGAAACTGCCTTCAACGATGAGATCCCGTTCGACAGATCTGCGCTCGCGTTCAAGACTATTATGCGCGGCAACTGGCTCGGCGACGCCATTGCGGAACTCTCTTCCACCGCGCCAGAGAAACTAACCCTCTGGGCGCGCATCAAAAGGAACAAGCCATACTTCGCGCTTTCCTCGTCGGGCACCCTCGGATCCGCACGCGTCGAGTTTAACAACGATGATCATACGGGCAGTACCAGGAACCCACCACAGACATACACGATGCCCGACCCAGCAGCACCAGATGCTACATCTTCGACATCCGCACAACCCCAGCCGTCTGTCCTGGAAACCTTCCAGCTGGGTGATCCCACCGCCCCTCTCCGTGCCTCGTATAAGTTTGCGCTCATTCAACGCGCCGCGCGTGCAGCGAGTGTAGCCACAAAGGTCAGCATACGTATCGATGACCAGGGTGTTCTCAGTCTGCAATTCATGATTGACGTGGAGCCGAATTCTGGGAAGGTTAGCTTTGTGGATTTCCGGTTCGTGCCGTTGGTTGAGGACGATGATGAAGAGGGCGAGGAAGAAGGGGACGAGGGTGGAGCTGAAGATACCTTGATCGGATGGATGGAGCACTGACGCATAACTGGGTGAGGGGGTTTATATTACTGTATGGATCCCGAAATGTACGTGTCTTTCATACAGATCAATAGATAGCTGGCATTACGTGAAATTACAATCTCACTTCCTGATCTTGCATGCCAATATCTCGCAGCATTCGCTTCAATTCAATTTTCGACTAATTTTGAGTGGCTAACTAACTGACTGACTGGCCCCAGTCGAACCCACAAATCCTCGGGATGGTTCATAAACCGGGAGAAACGCCCACGCACGCCAAAGGAAAAGAAAATGTAAAGGGGAGATTGAGGGGAAAACGCCCTTCGTCATTGCTATGGGGAGGGTGGCTTTCGATGGCGAAAGGAGATATTCAAGTCCACTACTCCCAAAATAGTCGAGAAACCGTATAGTACAACCAAAGAATTGATCGAGAGGGTTCAAGCGCACCTTCCAGGGCATCTGGAATGCCGAACACGTGCCCTACTACCACTCAAATTCGCCCGTGGCCTTGTGGAACAAGTATCTAAGCGTCGTTAGTATTGTATATCAATGCTGCTTCAACATGAGCACTCACTCTCGCTTGTTCGTGGTCAAGATGCCGTCCTTGAGCGTGCACTTCCACTTGTTCTTGACGCGTTGCACCTTGTCATAAGTGCAAAGCATGTAGTCCATGGTCTCATCGTCGCTGTCCTCACCATTGATAGCATCGTCTTCCGGATCGTCAAGATCGGAATTGATAGCGTCCGAGTCGTTCTCCTTTTCGTCTTCATCATCGCCATCGTAGCGAGCTGGGGCAGATGCCGAGACGCTCGAAGAAGCTTTTTCAGCATCTTCGGCTTGCAGAACACGAGTTGCAGCCTTGCGCTTTCTACCTTTTGGCATATCGCTGAGAGGCATCATGAGTCCACTATCCTGGCGGGCAGCAAGAGCATCCACGCGAGCGCGCATGAATTGGTCTGCGGCAATACGCCCCTCTTCACCTTCGGCAGCTCTGGCTGCAATTAGAGCATTCCAGTCCTCATTCGCATCCCCGGGACCGTCTGTCTGCGACGGGTATACAGGATTCTGCGGTGGGCGCTGTTGCATAGAGGGTGGCGGTTGACGCTGCTGCTGTTGCTGCTGCTGTTGTGGCTGACCAGGCATCATGCGCTGTTGCTGGCCCGGAACCTGTCCCCCGTGAACCTGGCCATGCTGCTGAGGTTGTTGAGGGTTTGGCTGATGTTGCGGTGGCATGTTTTGAACACGCTGCGCGACCAAGGCTTGAGCTCGCTGCTGGGCAACAGCTTCGTTGTAGCTAGAAGTGTAACTCGAATTCTGACCATATGAAGGCACAGGGGGATTATAACCCTGCTCCGTCTTGATAGGCACATTGGGGAAATTTACATGGCCATGCTGTTCCATTGGTGCAGAAACCGGAGGCATCAAGTCAGGCTCCGTCTTGACGTTGGACGGGACAACCTGAGGTTGGCTCGCAGGCGGCTGGGGCTGGGGCTGAGGATCCCATGGAAACGAAGCTACTTTGAGAGACGAGAGCTTATCTTGCCATACCTAAATTGCGAGTTAGCATGAGTACATACACAGAATGCCTGGCGTTGTGAGTTAAATGCAGCAAAGTGAAGGACAAAAGAGTAATCCAAGGTGATATCACATGACCCGGCTATACCCAAGGTAGCAAGGATGTGCAGATCCTTGGCAGGGTGCGTGTGCCAGCGCAGGGGGTATAAATGTGACCCAAATACTGAGGGCGCCCCCGATTCTTTGCGAGACCGCCGGTACTCAGCCCCGCTTTCGGCCAGCCCCAACAACCCGCCCAGGCTGCGATGCCTGCGCGACTGCGGAGTCCCCAGACAACGACAGGAAAGTGAAATGGACAAGACAAAATGGAAAAAAAGAAAATGATGAGCCGTAGGACAAGAAGGAGACGAGCTGCGCGTGAAGGAGCTCTCTTGGGATGGGAAATCCAGAACAAAGAACGCGGGAGGTGACCACGTACATTCTTCAGCTCGTCGAGCGTTCCAGCATCCACGCCGAACTCTTCGAAATCGTTCTGCGATGCAGCAATCACCTTTTCGATGATCTGCTGGTAGACAGAGCCCTGCGGTCGCTGTTAGCAACCCGCTTCACCCATAATTCCTTCCATTGCCACCCGCAGGTGCATCAGGGTTGCTACTAACCACGACCGTGTTGGACATGCTTGCGACAACTGGAGCTTCCTCAACTGTATAAAGTCGGCTTGTACGTCTCCGTACGCAGGGCGCAAGGTGAGATGAATGAAGTGTATAGTTATCGCGTGGGGCAAAACAGTCGGTGCAGCTCCGGGGACGGTCAAGCGGAAGTCAGCGCTTTTGGCTGTGGTGGAAGCTACGGCGACGCCTCAGCAACCCCTTTGCATGTAGATATTGGCTATACAGTAGGTAGGGACGGGTGGTTTTCCTTGTACAACGAGAGGGAACGGCCGCACGTCGGGTCGTTGACGGGCGCGTATAGGTGTACGAGGTATGGCCTGCCGCGGGTGGGCGAAGCTCAACTTACCCATGCCGGTATCCCGAGAATCTGCCGGCGAGCACGTGATGGGATGTCTTGTCGCTGACAAACTGCTTGTCCCGTGTTTTGTTCTACTTTTACCAACCTTCATGTTAATTATCATCACTAATCAACGATCGTCTGCCATTGCAATAAACGAAGGCCAATTGAGCGGAGTAGTAGAGGTTTCGCTAAATTTGTTGTGATTGAGGCCATGGCGATCGGAGATCTGGTACATCAGTTGACAGTATCAAGGAACACGGTGAATTGCCCCAGGACTCACGCAAGTACCTACGTAGGTGGGTACCTACCTAGGTATGTATGTTTGTATCGGTAAGTGACGGGAAGGTAAGAAAGAGCGACTCTTGTGGTTGAGGTGTGGATGAATGAAGAAAGGAAGGCACGACATGACTAGTGTGGTCTGGTGAGTATAAACCCCCCCCCTCTCTCTTTCTCGTCTTCTTCTCTTACTCGTCCTCCTCACTTCCCTCTCATCAGGTTCCCTATCGTTCGTGGTACTCAAGAAGTTGTTCTTACATTTCTCCGAGACCAAAGAGGTAACGGCTGGATGTCCTGTCACTGGAAGAGAGTGAAGCATGTCTTAATGCCACGATGATGCTTGCTCTCTATATAAATGTGGGTATACGAATAGCAGTAGAAGAAAGGCTTCATTTCACCTCACATGTGCTAAGCCTCGAGACAATGAGAACTTCCACAAACTGCCGTGTTGGCATGGTTGGATGGTTGGTATTGTGTTAGAACTCATTGAAAGTGATGGCTTCAGATTCTACAAGCAGGTGATGACTGGATGAGTGGTAGAGCGGGGCCGGGGTTAATGGATAGATGAAGGATGGAGGAAGGAACAACCCCAAGGGAGGGTACGGACATGTGAGGGATGAAGTATAGGAAGGAACGACATCATTAGCGTGGACACGTGAGTATAAACCCCCCCTTCTTCTTTCTTCTCTCTCCTCCTTTTCTTCTCCTTCTTCCTCATCCCCTCCCATCCGGTATGAGATTTTTGATATCGTGTCTGAAGATTTTCATGAGTTGAAAGTGATGATATGACGGTTGTTCTTCTGAATACTAGTGTTCAAAGTGTGAGATGGCATATTGTATACGCTGGGGAATCATAAGATGCACAATATCTTTACCGGGGGAAAGAACAACAATGAGTGTGAGTGCAACTTCATGACATATACGCGTATGCTAGTGGATGAATGAGTTGATGATGGAGGTCGAACGTCAGTGGTACGTGAACTTTTGAGTATTTATAAAAGATTGGGCGAAGTGTGCGGGCTCAGGAGCGATACGAGGGATTAGCCCGGTAGCAAGGCGTATAGTGGGCTGTGTTTACACGTATTGGTGCGATAATACCATTGCCACGGCTTTCCTAAAGAGATTATATGCTCTGTTCTGCATGAATGGCGCAACGGTACGCATTTGTACTCGATTGGGGATTTGCGGTAATGCCACTACGTTGTATGACTTGGGAATTGGGATCACGATATAGGATCAAACAAGCATCTAGGAAGAACGCCATGCTTATAGAAGAATCAATCACTATCACAATGTACCATATGCGTGTTGCACTCTTGTAGTGACCTGTCGTGGCCGCGCCGTCCGTATGCTCGTTCGTCCGTTCCGGTTAAACATGTGTAAGACCTAGATTCTATGTTGAAACACTAAAATCAACAACAAAAGCAATTCGATGCCATGGAAGCGTTCTAAGATACATATGTAGTGGTGCAGAAAGCAGGTGCCGTGTACTCACTACTGGCAGTCTCGTAGATTGTCTCACATCCAAACGTCGAGCAGTGCCGCTCTCATCCCGTTGCCCACGTTCAACTTCAGAAACAACCCCCAAAACTAATTAAAAATCTTATTTCAATTCCCTTGTGACCAAACACACTGTATCCGCGCTTCGGGCAAAGCCTTCCCACCGCCTCCTATTTTTTCAGTGCAACACCACGCCAAGGTTCACGATACCCCGCCAGAAGTGTTTGCTACGTGCTTTCACTCATCTCCCAGGCAACGAAGCAAACAATGTATCGATAGCGCAGTCCAATAGGCTGCAAATATTCCGTTTGCTGGCCCAGAACGATTAGTTCCGCTGCGTCGTTGCGGGCAAGGGTGCATTGTGTTGCTACGAGGCACGCAGGTTTATCTTACATAACGGGCAGCTTGCGCACTTTTCTTGGCATTCACGCAGCCATATATTTCCCTTGGAGTGCGAGTCTGAAAGCCACCCCACAGACCCAACCTACCACCGCAGCTTGAGTCTACCGCCTCGACTCAACCCTTGTCCTGTCCAAGATGGTTTGTGCTCGAGCTGGCCTGAGGGCTTCAAGCTCCGACTTCAATCTTCTTTTCAAAAACAACTATCCCATAATCTGCGAGTGCATCAGTCACGCTACTTCGACCACCGTATCTGTCGACTGTCACCGATCCTCCACTGCGCCTTCTTCATCCGGCACGGAGTGCACGTCCATTTCCGAGCCCATCTTCAAAGTGGCACTTCGACGCTTTGCCATTAACAAGGGCTCTTTCTCGGGGCTCGAGCTTCTTTCAGAGCCCCCTCGTCGTCATCAGCACATTCTTCACGACACAGCTTCCTTGAGCGAGCGTGTGGCGCGATGGCTTTCTAGCATCAGCCTCTCCACTCAAAGCTCCTTTGGCCCTTACTCTGGGACGTATCACAGCACGGAACGTGAAGATTCCATCTCTTCCTCCGAATACCAGTCAACTTCAAGTGGTGAGGACGATTCGCGCCTGCTTCACCTGACATCCGTTTCCAGCACTTCCCCCAAGACGAACGACGAAAAGGACCGCCGGTCATTGGTTCATGTCAACGAGATCATGGATTCGTCAGACCCCTCGGAGCTTTTCTTTCCAAATCCTGCCGAGACTCACTTGGAGACGAAGAAAGGCTACAGTGGCGATTCATTTGACCCGTCAGACAGTCTTACGATCTCAGCTTACACTTCACTCCTTTCCAAACACATCCCATCCCTCGAGGAGGTCGAATCGTTCTCTCCCGGCTGTGTTGTTATGGGACGCAAAAGCAGTGGCACTGTACGTATATTTCTAGAATGGTGGTAGGTCCTCTCGCTAACATCTTATCTGCGCATCTAGTTCCACGTTGTTCAATTCTTGATGATTGTCCGCGGCCCCGCACAGGGAACTTATGTTGTCAAAATACCTAGATCTGGCGTCGAACAAACCTGGACAGATTTTGACGCATGGAACCTCTGCTCTGAGGCTGAGACCATGATTCTCATCAATAAGAAGTCAAAGTGTCTAGCTCCAGAGGTCTTGGGCTATCAAGCTTACCTTCCAGGGAGCGTCATTGATGTCCCATACATCCTCATGAAAGCAATAGATGGTGTATCAGCGTGTACGTATATCCCCTCTTTAGATTTTCCAGAAGTATTTGGAGTCTTTGGCAACAGGTTAAAGTATATCTACTGAACTAACATGACTGCGAATTTAGTCGATATATGGCACAACTTCGATCAGCTTGGCAACATTGTACATGAGTCGCAGCTGTCACCCGATGAACAGCGGCAGTCCAAACAGAAGCGGGTAAACTTTGTGGAGTCCCTCGTCGAAAACATGGCTAGCCTCTCTGTTTTCGAATTCAGCCGCAGTGGTGTCCTGTTTAAGTTTCTCAGGGAAGATTCGTATAAGCTTGGGAACACCAACACCTGGATAATGACCAATTGGCATGAAATAAGCATGACTGTCACGCCGTCGTTTGATTCGCCCTATGGTTACTGGAATTATACGTTCAATTCTCTCTACTGCTCCGTGAAGGCTGGAGATTCTGAAGAGACGGTTTTGAGGAATATGGGTCGAGCGTGGATCATGAAAACCATTTTGTCGACCCCGGCGTTCCAGGGAGATACCAACAACCCCGAAGCAAAGAACTTCGCTCTCAGGCATGAAGACTTGGACCTACAGAACATTCTCTGTGATCCAGAGACTGGAGTGGTCACGGGAATAATCGACTGGGATAGATGTCGAGCAGTGCCCCGCCCCATTGCTTATAGTTCGCTTCCCCTGTTCCTCATACGTCCATGGCACCCCAAATACGAAGTCGAGCCTGAGCGTCTTTCCCCACAAGAGGTCACTGAATATTCCCGACTTTATGCAAACGCAATGCATAAAGCCATTGGAAATTTCAACAATGATGCGCAATTTACGCTCAAATCTGGGATGTACCAGGCTGTAAACTCCTCTCTGTATGGCAGCAGTTTGGGCGATAGAAACACCGACGATGTCATTCAGAAAATCATTGCGGAGTCCGATGTGCTGAGGAGGATGAGCATCGCTGATGTATACCTCAGTCTGGGTAAAGAACTGCAACACCCCCGCGCAGGATACATGGTCGAGCAGGTCCGTAACGAACTTTACCGAGTCATGTCTCCGGTTGGAAATGAGGAGTGAGGGAAGGATAGAAAGAGCGAATGAGAGCATAATGATGACAACAGTGGCATCAGCCAGGGATGGAGGGAGGAGGGAGGAAAAGCCTGTACCCTGAAAGCTGCGGGGGAAATTTCTTATTGCATTCATTCCCAGGATTCTCTTTTGGCGCTCTTTTAGATGCCAGGCTGGAAAGGGACAGGCGTTGGTTGCATCTATACATGATACCCAAGCATCTCAGGGCTTATTGAAGTAAGCCGCTGTGTCTTGCAGCTTTTTCACAATGCATGTAGTTGTTTTCCGAACGTCATCTGATGAAAGTGAGGAGACATGCGAAGAATCCTGAACTGTTGCTCATATTCGCTACTCAATGATTGCACGTACTATTAGTAGAATACGAGATATACTTCTTCCCGCAGTTCATCATGGATATGTCTGTGATGAAAGTGGTCCCGACTTACAGTGGCGTTCATCTATCGACCTCCCAAACTCCACTTCCTTCCTTATACGTTAAAATTGTGAGTACACGTCTTTCTTCATTCATATTTCATTTCTTTATAACTGAGATGGGCTCCAGCGAAGTTGATTGATGTTTCGTACGCCGGTTCCCTGCCTCTGCCACTTGTGAGGTCAATTATAGATGATCGTGAGAAGATTCCATCATATGATTATCTTGTGATTTCTCATGATACTGTTGATCAATTGCTGCTTATATTAATTTGCTGCGTAATGAAGTCGATTGCGTTTAAGGTCACGCAACTCCGGGCAAGCGTAAGCATCTCGCTTGGGTGACGATAAATGATGATGCGGGACATCATGATTATATAGTATTACTTGGTTAAGCGATCATAACAAGCGCAAATATGGCTTGAAAGATTGCTACATCAATCATGGACTGATAGGGGATTTGATGCCGTGCTGTGCACCTGATCAAGAGGTGAGAGCGGTACGCAGATTGTAGAGTCAAACAAAACAAGCTGCTCACTTGATGAAAGCATCACTGACCGAGTATCAGCTGGGAGACAACGCCATACTTCCTCATTCCCAACAAAAACCGTTTTTTGCGGGCGCAATAAACAAAAGTAATCAACTCTGCTCACCCCCATGAACAATAAGAATCACCAACTAAGGCGTAGCCGAGCCCAATATCCAACACCCAGTAAGCCTACACCGCGCCACCAGCCAATCAAAACTCTCCGCAATACCCCTCCCGCTCGCGCGCTAACTAATAATAACACAGCCGACATCCACGTTATATCGCGGTTTTCTCATCTACCCAAACCTAAGTCTGAGGCCTTACCAGTCGCGAAAACATGATTTCTCTGATGCCGCGTCCAACCAGCTCCACGACGCTCCGTTGCTGCATCGGAGGAAACGCCTCTACATACCTGATTTGGGTTTACTGGCGCTGAAGTGCGCTGAAGTGAGGATAGTCGAGGTCGGAGCGAGAGTGCGAATGTGGTAGGCTGGTGCGTGGATACATGCTCTGATCGATGGTTTTTGTGCAAGTTGCTTGTTTGGGTATGTTGATGGAGATTTCATTCCGGTGGATGCGTCGGGGACTTTTATTTTGTGGATGGATGTGGGCCAGGGGGTGGTGATGGGTGGTGAGCTGAGGGTGGGACGACGTAGATGACTGGGGAAATGCTTGATAGGTCTATGGATGTGATGACGTTGGTGTATTGTGGAGAGGAGATATATGCGAGAGGGCGTTGTAGGATGGGTTTGAACGACAGTCAAATTTGGTTTGAATTCTCGATAAAATGAATGACGACACTATACACGTTCCTCACTACTCCTCGTACAGGAAAATGGAAATAGAAAGCCATCTTGCGTGCGCTCCCTACACAAAACGAGTGGTCCAACGAAAAAAAGAATCTTGGTATCACGCAGAACATCAGTAAGCAACCCCCACCGACACCAAGCACACAGTAGGAAACCGCATACAGTAACGAGAGTTCAAATCAGACCACGACATAGGTCCGACTAGGCCCTTCATCTAATTGCATCATGTCTTCAACTTCTGGGAACCAGTGCTCGAACAAAGCCTCCGCATCTTCTGGTTCTCCGCCCGCATCGTCGTTATGACACTCGTAGCATTCGAAGCGACCAACCCGCCGGTACACTTGGGGATGCGACTTGGATTCCTTGAGTACGAGCCCGAGAATCGAAGATCGATACGTCATACAGACAAGCACACACACAAGCTTCTCGCCTGAATCCATGGCATCCGCGCCACGAGGAGGAACAACATCAGGCCGAAACTCAACGCTAACACCGTTGCGCACGAGCGAGTACTCGGTGTTGGAGTCCGCGCGGAAGTTGACTTCGGTGGCCATGCTCGCTGTCAGTCGGAGCTGTTCCCCATTGAGTGGCGACCAGACAGGACTTTGCGGTTTCGCAGAGAATGTCGCGCTACATGCAAGATCCATGGCAGATGCATTGTCAAACAGTATAGATGAATCTTCGACGGAAGCCCAAGACCAACTAGGAACGTTGCGGCCGGGTATGTTCTTAGGTCTGCGACACTGCGTGCTATTGTTTGGGTACCAGAGAAGTCCGAGGGTGCTGCAGGTCCATTGTCCAGCTATGTAGCCAGAGTCAAGCGTTCGGGATATTGTTTTCGCAACAGGTGCAATCGCTAACAATCGGTCGGAATCATAGGTGACACGCTTGTTTGTGTACTCGGAAACGATGTATCCCCAGGTTTGGAGAGCTTCTTCGCGCTGCTCAGACGTGATTTGCCGACCGCCATCTGTGATCGATGCCTCTGCTAGGGCAGATGTGACACCATCCATTTGGTCATCTTTGTGATCTGTAGAGTTTGCCGGAGTTTTGGTTTCGTCTACGATTTTTGCCAACACCTGCTTGATAGGGTCGGTGGCTCTGGAATCATAGGTCAGATTGTCGATCCTTTTGCATTCGCACTGGTAGCCCTCTCTACACTCCAGAATCATTTCACTTTTGGCAAAATGTAGCACCCGTGGCGATAAGAGCCGTTCGGCATATGTCCATGCCCGATTAAGAAGGGGCGTATTCGCGCTGGTTACCTTGGACATGCTGAGTGGAAAATCCCACTCGATGATCTGCGTGCACGGGTCGAATGGTGTTTTGAAGCTATAGTGTGATGGCTGTTCGCGAACATATACCTTGGAGGGTGATCCTTTATTGACGTCGGAGGTCTGGAGTCTGAAAGGTGGAGTACGTGAAGGGAAGAGACCTTGGCTGGGATCTACCGAAAATGTAGCAGCGATCGTAACGAATGCGTTGCCGAATGTTTCGTCCATTTTCAGGGCTTCTTCGAGTTTCTCCAGCGGATCATCCTGAACAATGCACAACGCATCTATCCAAAGCCAGCGGAAGCCGCGCGAGCGGGTCAATAGGATCGCTTCTTGAAAAGCCCGCGGAAAAGATGCCCAAGGTATACCTTGTTTGTGTGCCTTCAGCGTCTTTGACGTTGTTTGCGGGATCCCTCTTCCAATGCCGCGACAGTAAGAGAGTGCGAGATATTCACCAAACTCGTACTGTTCTTGATCACTGTCATATTGCGATTCGTGAAGCTTGATACCCTTGGACGGCTCGTCGATCAAGACGTCGAGGACTCGTCTGGGTAACGTTGCAGGCTTGACATGGGGTTTGACGTGACGGCATCTTGCATGGTTCGTGAGACATTCTTTGATCAGCTCTCTCGAAGCTTTCAGTCCTGCATCATCGAGGAAAGTATCTGCAATGTGTCGACCTTGCCCGATAGCCGAATACGGCGATTGTTCGTCTACACAGAGTCAGCCTTTGAGTGCCACATTGCTATCAATGTATTACTTTGATCTGTAAACAGCTCTAACTTCAAGTCGGGATAAGCATCCTCGTTTTCATGTTCAGCTTCCACATTATTCCATCGTATCTCGATGGATAGATGATCCTGCGCATGCTCTACCGCGCTTGATTCGAAAGATTCAACGACGACGCCCACAGTCTCCTCGCCTGCTCCGGAGAAACGGCTATGATGCAGGAGAATCGCTTGGAGGAGTAACGCGCATGCGCGACAGTTTGCCGATGATTGTCGCAAATGCGAAAGCGTCGTGTTCACCCACTGAATCGCTGCCAGCCGATCCGCCTGCTCCCTTTCCTCAAACACCTGCAAATGCTTCTGTAGGCCTTGACAAGTTGCACACGCTGATGCCATTCTAATCGCGACAAAGGTGATTGTGGATCATGCAAACGTCACTCTCCGTTGATGGCGCGATGGGTGGTGGGGTGTTAGTATGTTCGCGAACGGGCGACGCGGCGGGGCAGTCGTCATTTTGTACGCCCATCATCTCAATGCGCAGAAGCACAGCACTACGGCGGAGATCGAGCTTGCGGGAAGTTAAATGCTTTATTTGAGACTAGTAGGTTGATATCAGACAGCCAGACCACTCCTGTTGATACCACAGCTAAAACCATTTGCTTGGGCAGCTTCCCAACCCTTAGGTGTTGAGGTGTTGGTTAAATCCTCAGTCTGAGGCATGGGTTCTGTTCCACGTGCAAGTGATCTGGAAAGCTCTCGTGTGGCTTGATAATGAAAAGCCCTTTGAGTTTGAAGAGGCGAAGGCCGATTGCGAATAGATGGGAATCCATTCCGTTGCCACCCTATCGCTGGACGTTCGTTCAACAAAACTTTGCGTGGCGCAGAGAGAAGTTTGTCACTGGATGAATGACGTGTGGATTCTGGCTTTGCATAGGTGGAAGGATATTAGCGGTCCATCTCCCGCGTGAGCAACCTTTCTGGCAGAATGTGGCGTCGACCTAGTCAAACCATATAATTGCTTCTTTTCTGTTCCGTGTAGTGCGAGATGAATACAAGTCTAACTCAACGTCAGTTATGGCATTCAACGTAGTCGATATTGCAGCAAGCCAGGCTCTACGGTAGAGAATCTCGTTTATCAAAGTCATAAATGAGATTCTTTACCGTAGAGCTTGGCTTGCTGCAATTGTCGAGTTATCGGTGTTCATCAAGAGGGTTGTTGATTGGCCATGTTATCAGCTGCGACACGTAAGCGGAAATTTCCATTTGCGGGGTCGTGAATGTGAAAATTTGTAAGACGTTAACAGTAGGGAACTTGTACTTACCTACCTCGCGCTTTTATCTTTTGTCTGTTGCCAGTCAGCTGACAGTTATAAGATGCCCATTGTTGAGTCTTTGGGATGGTTGAGATGTTGTACCATGGCTCTCGAGTATCTTTGTGGCAGTTACCCACATGTGCAGGATCTTAGTAATTAGGTTGGCCCGACTTTTTACAAACACAACTTTGTAGAACCTTTGGTTTTTTACTCCAGTGCTCAGCACGGAAAGATCGACAGTTAGCAGAGACGCAGACAGCAACAGGCTGTGCTGACTCTCAGTCGAAAGTTCGACACAGTGTCTTGTAGAATCACATGATGTTCCTGGGTTGGGATTAGCGTTTTACTAGCGTCAATGATTGCTATCAGTCATACATTGATCCGGCAATCTGTCTCGACTGCCTTCAGCAAACCTAGTATGTCTTTGGATCAAACCGTAGAGTCGTTGAAACGGCAGATAGCAAGCCACGAAAGTCTACTCGAGGACTTACGCCGGCAGCTCGCAGAAGCTCAGTTTAATCAACCGCCACCCGGCGCACAAGAGTCTCAAGAACAAACTTTCCAGGCTTCTGACGACCCACTTGCTCATGATCTGTCTCACGGGATCGCGGAAGATTACATGAATGAGGTGTTTGCTGCACTCTCGCGTCCTCAAGGAGATCACTCGCCACCTAATCGATGGCCGCTCAGTCAAGACGAATACAAACGATATGGTCGCCAATTAATCATGCCCGAGATTGGACTGCAAGGTACTGGCTCCACAGGAGTTTCTTCCCTGATATTGACTGGACGATTAGCTAATTCCTGTTTTTCCCAACGACAGGTCAGCTTCGTCTCAAAAACGCTTCGGTGTTAATCATAGGAGCGGGCGGGTTGGGTTGTCCCGCCGCAGCATATCTAGTAGGTGCAGGCGTGGGAACTTTAGGGTTGGTGGATGAAGACGTTGTGGAACACTCAAATCTACATCGTCAAATCCTACACTCGACAGCAAGAGTTGGCATGTCAAAAGTCGATAGTGCATTGGTATCATTGCAGTCGTAAGTCTGTGTCAATAAAAATCAATGGAACCGTAAGAACATGTACTAAGAACCATGTCAGACTCAACCCTAACGTCAATCTGGTACCACACCATGGCCGGTTAACCCCGGAGACAGCCATCTCAACAGTTCAGCCATACGATATCGTACTCGACTGTACTGATACGCCCGCATCTCGGTACTTGATATCTGATACTTGCGTTCTCCTTGGGAAACCGCTTGTTTCAGCATCAGCCTTGCGAATCGATGGGCAGCTTATGGTGCTGAATAACCCTCCACGATCCGCCGGGGACCCCACTGGAGGTCCTTGTTATCGCTGCATCTTCCCAAAACCTCCTCCTCCGGAATCGGTCGTCACGTGCGGAGATGGCGGGATTCTGGGGCCTGTAGTTGGTACCATGGGCGTTTTGCAGGCTTTGGAAGCTATCAAGGTTTTGACACGCGCATCTACTTCTGAGAACGAACAGCCGGTGACGGAACCGCCAACATTGCTTATATTTTCCGCGTATGCCAACCCAATGTTTCGGTCCATCCGGCTTCGAGCGCGCAAACCGAAGTGCGCAGCATGCTCTGCGCATGCAACCGTCACCCCAGAAGCCCTTAACAGTGGCAGTCTGGATTATGTCCAGTTCTGCGGCATGATTGATCCCGTGAATCTTCTCAGCCCAGATGAACGCATATCGGCGGAAAATTATGCGAAACTGAGGTCCGAGGTGAACCCTTACACGGGTATGGAGCCAGCAAAGGACAGCCATGTTCTCGTCGATGTACGAGAGAAAGTTCAATTCGAGCTCTGCAGTATCGATGGAAGTGTGAATATCCCTTTCGCTGATGTATCCGGATTTCCGATCCCTCAACCCACTGCAAGTGCTGCCATTCCCGATGATTCGCATTGGGTGCACGAGCTAAAGAACATACCTGACAAACCTATCTTCGTGGTATGTCGCCGGGGTAATGATTCACAGGTGGTCGTTCGGAAACTGAAACAGCTTGGGCTTGACAACGACGGTCAAAGGTGGATTGGAGATATCAAAGGCGGTCTAATTGCGTGGAGAGAAAAGATTGATAGCGACTTTCCCGAGTATTACTGATATCACATCCGGTACCAGAGATTCACGATGTTGGGGGCGAGCTCATTGTTGATATCTCTCGAATCTGATGGCTTCATGTCACAGTGTGGCATGAGTTCGCACAAAAACATCTTGATTGCCTTTATGACGCAAAAGCTAGTGGCTTAGGGTTGCCATACATATCGCAAGGACAGAATCGCCATGCTCCTCTGTGCGTGCCTGCGAACCAATAATCCACCAAATACGGCATGAAGAATGGGAAAGGGGGGAATTTGTGTTTCCCGTCCTCAAATGTCTTGTCCGCACACCCAAGCACCATCGGTAGAATCGTGTCCTTGAACGAAAGCGTCAGCTTATCGAAATATCCTCTGATAATTTACATATACTCACAAACATGTTTGGCAGTCGAACGTCACCTTTCGCTTCGTCTTCGGTTTTCTTCCATACTTTGCGAATCCCCTCGCTGTCGTATTTCTTTAGGCTTAGAATCGTAGGGATTTCGTCATTCAGGTGCCGCATTAGATCCGGAGCGAAAGCGTCCAACTTTGCCTTCGTAGCATTCCAGTCAAAAGAGTTGCGGTCAAGCTCGCGCATGTAACGATCGAATTCGAACATCCCCTCAAAAAACTTTTGATGTTGTTCTAGATTCTCTTTCATGACGTTTGCATCCTGAGTGAACTTTTGGAGCTCTGGAAACAGCACTTTTTCCTCGGCCTGCGATAGTGGGAGACGTTAGCAGCACATCAAGAGAAGTAATAAAAGGTCAAACGGGCAGGCAGGGTACACCACTTTGAAGGATTTCTACATACGTCGTGGTGGTGGTGCACAGTTTTTACCCACGCGTTACAGAAGAACGCAAAGTCGGTCACATCTTTGGGATCTTTTACGTTGGGTCCTTGGAGGTATATGGCGTTAAGTCCTCGGATGAGTACGTTGTGAGCGAGACACATTTCCGCCGCAGCTTTGACCGCGAAATGGGCATCCTTGGAGATTGACACTTTCAATCAGCTATCGTGGTGGCAGGTGGAATGAGACGACTTACAGGGGAATCATCCTCTGGTGGATTCATCAGCGGAACAGGCCCGTCAACCCACGATTGCTGCGCTGCCATTTTTGAAGAGCAAAAATTGTAGTCACTGAACAAAAAAAAGTTCTGGTTATATATATACTTCAACGTAACGAATGCTGGTGAGATGGGAGAGAATCCGATGTCCGGGCAGATGCCTCAGATATAAGCAGAACCTGTACTACGCCGCAGTCGTGTTAGACAATTTGGATAGCGTGGATTTTTAACGCAGGGGCCAACAATTCGAAAGGGGGCGACTACGCCGGTCCCCTTCTGACGAATGTGGCGTGAATATTAGTGATGAATTGCAAATCCAAATGGAATTGAAAACAAGTATGCGCCAATACCGTCGCTCCCATCTAAACCCTTACCGTCCAAAACACCAAAACACAATGCTTCAAAAAGAAAACGGATATAGGTTCCCGATGTCTACATCGTGTTCTCCAAATGCGGGCCTACTCTTGTGCCACGGCAGTAAATGATCAGGGTTCCCATGTCCACTCTTTCTGCACCGCAGTGAAGATACCAGCAGATGTGGAATCAACCGTCAGCCCTTTACCGCGTTACGTGCAAGTGATCTGAGAGTCGCCTTCCGAAGGTGCTGCTCCTAGGTCTTCAGTGCTTTCCAAGACTTCCCCATGCCTATTTCGGGTTACTGATTCCTCATCATCATTCCCTGCTTCAGAATGTATCACGGTCGCGTTCCTCTTTTTCCAGTCATCCAAAAAATCTCTTTCCGGCTTACAGTGTACCCATACTTCATCTCCAGGATGGTAAAACCCGTGTTTTTTTGCCCTTTTGAACTTTCTTTGGGCTTGTGCAGCTACTCGAGTCCTGAACTCATGCGGAATCTTGAGACGGGCGGCAATCCATTCGTCATCCGGTTTGTGCTCATCAGGAACCTGGTCAAGAGGTTTTGCTTCCAGAAGCTTCTCGTCGGTAAGACAACGTTGTATGATGGACTTCCCGGCACCTTCTGTCACTTCGCGAAGGAACTCCAATGAAGCACTAGTGACGAATGAGCGAGTTGTTTGGTTCCAAGAGAAGAGAACTCACCTGATGTTCAGATCAATCGCTCGTTGCGGGTTGACTGTAGCTTTGAAGAACAATGAGATAATATGTCGATACAAAATCGAGTAATCGGACTGTGTTAGATGCACAGAGCCCCGTACGGTACAAAGCACCGCTGGTGCTTTCTCTCCTTCTGCTTCGTTCATTAAGGACATAACAGCGTCGAAGTTAGGCTGCCAATACATGAAAGCCTCCGAGTTGATCCCCAAGATTGGTGAGTGGATTCGATGCCGTGGATCATCCTGTGGCGGTTTTATCGGCGCACTACAGGATTGTTAACCATGCTTACAATGTTACGAACGTTTCTCCACTTACCCCCAG
Source organism: Periconia digitata (assembly GCA_948474695.1). Classification (NCBI taxonomy): domain Eukaryota; kingdom Fungi; phylum Ascomycota; class Dothideomycetes; order Pleosporales; family Periconiaceae; genus Periconia; species Periconia digitata. Next base: position 1,653,429 of record CAOQHR010000009.1, on the reverse strand, counting down.
ATGTCGTATATTATACCAGCTTTGACGTTCTGAAAGCGATCGGCATTCCTGAGCACCTCAACCACAGTGGCAGCTCCAAACGAATGACCAGCGACGATAATGTTGTCAACATGGAACCTGTTTTTCCATTTTTCCCAGTCGACACCCTGGAGACCACGAGAACTACCTCCAGTATAGCCTTTCTTACGCATGTTCTGCTCCTCCAATTCCGCACCCCTCCCTTCGCTGATGACTCTCACGACTCGATACGCTTCCTCTAGTTCTGCAAGTCGTAGTTCAGTTTGCGCAGTCCGGAGCTCCCGATCAACGCCTTTCTCATTGTTTGGCGACGTATCCGTTGGATTGCCTTTGGGGAAGACATAGTCCTTTCTGTGTTAGCTGCCATTGGACATGTGAAGGATGATAAACGAGCTCACCACTTTACTAAATCCTCTTCGTCTTTCTTCTTCGGTGTGATCAATTGGTTCTGCTTTTGACTCGCCTGGCACACTCGATTCCCTGTTCTTAGGGAAATTGACAATGCTTCGAGGCCCAGATCCATCCCGATGCTCTACCGCACACACCACAAAACCGTAGCTAGCAAATTCCGCACACATTGCCGAGTAGCAGGTTCTAGTTCCCCCTAGGCCATGACTGAAAAACATCAGGGGGAACTTAGGCTCTTCTGGCGAACCATCCGGGGGAGACCCTTTCTGATTTTTGATTTTATAGCCATTGCGCTTGCTGTTGCCCTCAGGAGGCCAATGCGTAGCCGGAGGCGCATTCCTGAATGCACGCAACTTCGTAAGCATAGTTGTCATTGCGAACCATGAAATGCCAACAGCATCTGGTAGACCGGCAAATTTGCTATAGCCCCTTGCTGTCTCACGTCTAGGTCTTGGAAGCCATGTTTCTCGAGACCACTTGCGGTTGCCGGCTGGGTCTTTTCCATGACCTGTACCAAATGCTGCTGGGTAGTAGAGAGTGAAGAGTACGGTTTCGAGTTGCATGATGTGTTTGCCTTCGCGTGTGATGTTGGAGAACGTTCGTGGATTCTCAGCTGGTACTTCAATGTCCATGGAGCCCACCGAGTACGGCCCAGACTGTGATGGTAAATGCCCATGCAAGAAACCAAGTTTGTCTCGCAAACTTGTTGGGGGACGCGACCTGGGCTTTTTTGCGTGTGGGACTTTTCCCGTGCCTCCTATAGCACTATGTGTACGTCCAAGCTGTGCTGGCTCATCGTGGCTTCCTTCCCCGGTAATGCGCGTCGTCTGTCGCTTTATATATGGCATGATTGATAAATCGATGTGAATAAAGGTAGGGATCTAGATGAAGAAAGATCACCCAAGAAAGATTGGCTCAGGGATGAGGCTTGATCGCATGGTACGGTGACGACGCGTGTGGGGTAGCGGCCGGCAAAGCAACGTTCGTTAAGAGAACAATCGAAACTCAGATCACAGATCTTGCCATCGAGCTTATAATATTCAGTCTTCCGGACACTCCGAGCCTAACTGACTAGCAGAGTGTTTGGTGTTTGACACAACATCTGACGTCACAAGTACAGTTGTCCCTGCCAAGCTCAGCCTCCTTTTTCATGGAATCGAAACGGGATTAGCTCGATCACGTAGAAAACGCTAGATCGCGTGACTAGATGAGATTCTATTTTAGTGGTGAAGTCATTTGGGAAATTTAGTAGATCAGGAATATACGGATAATGTGAGAAGTCGATGCGAGATGGTTTTGAAAATCAATTTGGATTCGAGCTCGATATGCAGAATACCCCGCAATCCATCATCTGTTTTCAGAAGCTCCCAGATGCCTGGTGTATTCAGGTGAGCTGCCTGGGTATTTGTGCGTTCCTAGCAATTGATACAGGATATAGCGCCAATTAAGCGTGCGCTAAGAGTATCGCGAGCAATGAATGTCTTCGAAATCATCGGACAGCTTTCGGGTCAATTAGTCGCTTTTACACTAAAAGATGGGAGCATCTGCCTACCGAGGTGCCTGAAGATCCATCCAGGATTTTTTTGGCTCTTTCAATCGAAATAGCACCTCAAGGATATTCCGTCGTAATCTGGCTTTGGTTGCAAAACATGTCGTAGGAAGGCTGGTCTTTTCATGATTAATCTCTTTCGAGAATTGTCCTCCACGTCCTCTTTTCATTTCTTTGCAAACTCCGGCTTGACCTCCATTGTACCCTGCACATGGTTCTTCAATGCTGCCCATCTGTCTGCGACCGCAGTGCTTGTCCCGCTGCCTGTGCTCGCCATCTGTACCAGGTTCGCATTGAACCTATCTCTCTCCATCTTCTCCAGTTTCTCTTTTCGCTTCGTAGCCCCGGGTCTGCTCTTCAGACTTTTCATAGTCTTTCGCCGCACTTTTGCCTGCCCTACCTCCACTTCCTCCTTTTCCCCATCGTCGTCGAAGTCGGGCAACGCATTGGCGATGGACTCGAGATCAGCGACGAGCTTCTTATTTGGGCGTCTTCGCTTCGTGGATTTGGAAGATGATTTTTCAATCTTGCCGACGAACGCGGAGTGCTTGATTGAGCGTTTGTCTTTCTTGGAAGAGGCGAAGAGCGAAGAGGATTCGGTGGGGTCGGGTGTTGGCAATTGAGGGCGCGCTGCGCGAGCGGATTTTGCGCGGGCGGTGGTACGCTTTTTGCTTGTTACGGGAGCCTATCATCTGTCAGTAGATGATTCAGTCATACGCTGTGAGTTTAAGCCTTACCATTTTCGCGTCTCGGCTACTCTCACAAGCTGCGGCACGTCTTCGATGTAGAAAATATGAAAAGCTGGGGAAACAGAGATCAAGCGAAAATCTCGCGCACGGACCACAATCGACATCACGTCACAGCAGAATCCGAGTCTGCTACACTTCATAGGTTAACTATTACTCTTTACGAAATCTACGGGAAAAATGGATCGTGTGGCAACGAATATCACCGGTATTCGTAGATGGTGGAGTAGGGTAGTATCTGGAGTTGTACGCTGCACCTCGAATTGGCTTTATCGTGGGATTCCGGGTAGCTATAGTCGCACAAAGCATTGTTGCGCAGCTCAATACCACCTGCAGGCCGGGTCGCTGTACTGCATTGCTCGGGATCGAAATCAGCTATTAAATCCATCAATTCTTTCACAAGAGACCCAAGCGATGGTAAGGCGTCTTCATCATCATCGAATGTATGGCCTCGAGGGGAGTCTGCGAAATTGGCAAGACCTGAAAGTATGGTTCAGTAGCTAGCTGATTTGATTCATCGCCGAAAAGCATAAATCCAGGGTGTGATCATGACAGCCGGAAAGTTAAGACCTGAAGGTATAGGTACCACTATCACCAACCGACAACGGGAGCCCCGTCCCAAGCCACAGCTCAATCGGATTTCACCTACATGCATCGAACAAGGGCAGCTCTCGCATCCTAACAATCGGTTGTGTCTTGTGTCAGCCATTGCCGCAGACCAGATTGGGGTCAGAGAAAGAAAAAAGCAACTATGACGTGTCAAAGTGACACAGGCGCAGGTCACACACCTCTTACAATCGGGACCATCATGAGACATCCCGAAAATCCACTTACCTGGATTGCATAACCATCGCATTGTATGGGCCATTCGGGTCTCCCTGGTTGCAGCCGTCGCTTTACTGTGGATTCGATGCATGCTAAATCCGAACTTTCGGGAAAGAAAAAATAATCCATCTATCCACTGATTCTTCTCTAAATCGGGCATCTGACGTAGAAGACGTGCATAATTGTTGTGGAATTTCTTTTCGGTGTAACAGCTTGCCTCGTTTTCATCCATCTTCACTCCTCAAATACTTCTGTTCTCTCTCGAAGAGGTTCTGCAAGATCTACCTGAAACTAAAAGGAAGGAAATGTACGTAGCGAAGGGATCGAGTGCAGCTGAAAACTCAAGTTAACGTAACATTCTGTACTCCAAAATCTCGTACATCTAGGCGTATGGTCGCTCCCGAGATCTCAAGGGTTACCTATCTGCTGAACACGGCAGCTGGGTATGAGCTAAAATCCACCGTTACCCACCCCACGGTTCCAATCTGGACCAAGCATTTCGTGTATGATCTTCTTGTTCTTTCTTGTATGTTTAATTATCCAGAGACTGTTGAACTCCGTTCTTTCATGAAGAGCAGTACAAGGCTTCTGTTATCATGACTGGAGAGTCAAATCAGACGGTCGTTACCGATGATGATCACGGTGCCATCTTGGCAATTGTTACCTGGTGTTTGGGCTGCATTTTGGTAAGAAGTATCACTCGAAATCACACAGCAATGAATGGGAACTTACGCGGATAGATTTTTGCTACTGCATTACGTATTGGGACGCGATTTCTGACAAAGAACGGCCCTTATGTGGATGACTTATGTGTCATTATTGCTGTAGTAAGCGGATCTGCCATTCGGCTTGCTCTGAAAGTCCAGATCAACGACAGCTGACTTTAGTTACCAGGCAATCGCCATCGGTGGTATGGTCGTCGTGTCCTTCGCTGTACAGTCTGGCCTGGGGAAACGATACTCTCAACTGAGTGCGGATCGCCGTGATGAAATACAGAAAGAATGCTATATCGTTACCATACTATATGTATTGAGTGTCGGCATCTCGAAACTATCTGTCATGGCATTCCTCGACAGGCTCGCCTGCACGCGTTTACAACGACTTTGTGTGACCGTACTCAGTATTCTTGTCTTACTCTGGACTATCTCAGTCACCTTGGTCGTTGTGTTTGCTTGCGGACTACCTCAACCATGGGGGTTCTACCAGAACCACTGCATAGAAGTTGTATGAATACCTATTCACCACTCTAATGATATTTTATGGAAGAGACTAAACATGACAGTTGCCCTTCTGGTTCTCCGCTAGTGCAATCGACGTCTCGACGGATGTTATCATGATACTGCTACCCATTCAAATTGTTGCTGGACTGGACATCAAAACAAAGAAGAAGTTGATTGTAATGGCCATCTTCACCCTTCGATTATTGTGCGCTAGGTCTTCCCTGAGAAGTTTGTTCTGAGCTAACAGTCCCAGTTTGATGGGCCTATCCGTCATCCGCGTTGTCCTCATGCGTGCCTATCTTCCCGAAGGCGCGGACCTGTCTTTCGATAGCATCCCTTTCCACACTATAACACAAGCTCACGCAGCTCTATCGATAACTCTCGCTTGCGGACCGGCTTTCAAACCATTTCTACACAATATTCGAACCAGTATGCTGAGTTCTCGATTAGCGAGGCGTAGGACACAAAGTTCATTTGGGCATGATTCATACGTCTCGAAAAGTCTTGTTGATGGTACACAAGGCAGTAAAACCACGAAGAGCCTCAGAAGATACTCACCGGTTGATTGGCATTTTGTGTCAAATGACAATCATTCATCACCCACTCGAGCCGAACCTGCTCCACTGGCCAATGGCTACCATAGCTGCGCGTTGCTGCACGAAAGGCATACACTATCTACACTCAGAACTAGTGAAGGATCTTTCTCTAATGATATGAAAAGCGCGCCACCGATACGTCCGCCACCTCCGCCTGATGAGCTAAGGTACGTTTTTCAGAGCAGAAGGTTTACTGAGACATCACGGTGTGAAAAACACGACTCAGTGTTGTGAGGAGTTTTGAAATACTCACGAAAAACTGTTAAACTCATGCTTGTACTTTACTGACTTTGATTCTTGTCTTTTCAGGCCTGATCTTTCCATCTTCGGACCAAGGATTCTGCCAGGATGTACCGACCCAGAAATGCATGCTAGTAAGACGGAGAACGACCTAGAAAGCAGGAAAATTTATGAGGGCCAGTCAAGGGATAAGGAGATGGCCAGGAGACCTGTGGATCATGAGTATTCTAGAAAACGAAAGGAACACGCTTGAACCGAGGTGTAGCTATTTTCCGGAAACGAATTGCAACATCTATTAGGAATGGCGACATACTATTACTTGCTCTATCCGAACATTAGTCGCTCCTGAGGTAGAACCGAAAAATATCATTGTCATCTTCAGATTCCGTTATTTGGATGGTGTTTTTTTTCGGACCTTGATCGCCCTTCCATCTATCCCAAACATAATTCTTGAACATGAGCATATCATTAATGCTCCCAGTGCAAACAGGAGGCATGTTTGTGAATGTATATACAATAGACAGATTGCCTACTCAGTACCGTGACCAAAAATATTCAAGAATGCATTGGTGATATATTCGCAAATCTCTTTTGGTAACCGCCTGTTTTTTGGTTCATTTATTGTTATAAACAGTTGCTATCGCTATATGTAGGATCACCCAATTTCCAACTTACAATTCATTCGTCATTGGCGATAAGAAGGGCTTTATGACAGGCTCCAATCTTGTAGAGGGTGGCTCTTAGAATTCCGTGATTATCAAACAAGCCAGCTTGTATTACTTGAGTCAATTTCCGATCAGACTGAGGGATCAGACACTATAGAGAAGAGGGAAAGGTGCACGTAAGCGAAACGTTTAGTAATCGAAATCTGCTTATGCATCAGCGGAAAGCGACATTATCTGTGTGCACACAACAATCCCATCAAATTCCAGGATTTCTTTCAATCCTGAGAGAATTGCCTCTCGTGTGCATTAAAAGACCACACCCACCATTAGGTTCACCCCGCATATACGGAATCAACGTTGGTGGATCTCGGACGGAACTGGCGCATCGGCGTGGACGACTTCCCGGCCCTCAAAGTACGCCTGTACCAAGGAGTTCGCATCTGCTTACCAAGCTAAACCTCCTACAGCTCGTCTCGTGTGCTTTGGGCATGTTTCTCCCTGACTGTTTCGCTCAATAGCTACATCAATTTCTACTCACAAGATTGTGCCCGTCTGTATTTCGTAGGCCATCGCATTTCCTCGCTTTCTGTTGGATCTCACCGGCAGTTGTTTGGGCGGCCAATCCTTCGACTTCCAGCTTTGAGAGAAGCCGCGGAGCTGTCCGGAACCGGGCCAGCCCCACATTAGATCAACGCTGTCCCTGACCCTATCAAGCCCTTGGTAACGTGACTATCAAGGGCACTGTCAAGATAGTAGATCTGAGGTCAGTGTCAAGAGGTGGGCAGTAGGATGTCAAGTCCAGATGAAGTGGGGCAACGACGGGGAACGAAGCGTGGGAGAGGCCGGGCGAGTCTGGAGGATGATGCTGCTGGAAAGAAAGCTAGGGGGAGACCGCGAGTGGATACCCAGGATGCCACCGCTGCTGATGTGAGTTATAATCTCAATAACTTGGTCGCTATCTTCTCTATCGCCATTGTTCACCTGAGTGGGGACTATGGATTAGAACTCCTAATGGGTTATGATGATACTGTAAATCCATCGCCGCGGTTACTGAACTGCTACTTAACATGGCTCTTGTCTCATATACGGATGCTCTTTATTGTTATTTGAAGTAGCTTCCTCTTCAACAGTTTGCTCACATCTTTATATAGCGACGGCGCACTCAAATTCGTCTTGCTCAACGAGCATATCGACAACGTAAGGAAACAACGATAGCTTCACTGCAAGAAAAGAATGCCCGCCTACAAGCCATCATTACTCAAATGAACAAACTTGTCACTGAGTTCGATACGGCCGCTGCCAAGTCAAGTGTCCTTCAATTAGACACAAATCTTACCACGCATCTGAAGCAGATCACAGGTCACTTTGCTGCTCTAGTCAAATCTGCATCTGAAAATAGTGTCGATGGAGATGACGATATGGCGGAGTCGATGATCGATGCAACTACAAATGGCCAGGATGCGCCAGAGTCGAGAAGTCAAGAACAACAGCACGTGCTACCAGCACAACCAAACAGCGAAAACCGTATGGATATTGGCTGGGGCTACAGCACAGAGATGGCCGATGCAGTACCCAGATCAGGTAACTGGGAATCAACGCAAGCCGTCCACAGAAGCGATAAGGAGTTTTCAAAAGCACCAACTGCGCCGAATGCGCCCATGTACGGAGACAATAATTACACATCTAGGGTACTGAGACCGCCAGTCAGAGTGGGACAAGTCATGGACCAAGCCATTTCATGGAACTCGGTGCAAGCGCCGGAACGTGGCGAGTCCAATGAACTACCTTTTGGAATGGTTGATGTCAGGCAGCAAGAATACTCTTCCAGGACGCAGAGTTCCCAAGCAATCACGGCGGCTATCCTTACACCGGAGACTACACCGCCATCCAAGCGCTTGCCATCACCCCCTACGTTGAACATTCTGTCTACCAAGCCAGTGAGAACTGCTTGTACATATAGCCATGATGAGACCACCTTCGCTCGTCGGCTGAGCCGCGCCGCTTTTGAGGCTGGCTACCAACTTCTCAGTATTGCTCCGCAAAGGCCTGCGACCATCAACCGGGTCTTTAGACTGTGGGTACCGCATAAGAGCGTTGATGAACTTCTTGAAGGGTTCAAGGGTTTGTTATCTCGTGGCATACACGAAGATCTTGACAGCTGGGAGTCTCCTTTTCTACATCTAGGTGGCGCGGGAACACATTATCCGCCAAAGGATGCTCAAGGGACGATCATCTCTAAACCAAATAACTGGAAGATACGAAGAGTAGGGCCGATATCATCAAACACAGTTCTCGTCGAAAACATTTCGGATCCATCCAAGAATCACGAGATGAAGATCGATCTCACAGGCTTTGAGGGCGAGTGGTTCGACCCAGTCGATGTGGAGGGCTATCTGGAGCAGGAGAAAGGCTGCCGCATTGATCCAAAGCAGTCTTTCGCGGAAGTTCTCGTCGACGAGGATTACATCAACACTCCGGGGTCACCGGGCGAAGAGTTTGGCGCATTCATGGGATTACATGGGAAGACGTTCCACCCTTACGATACCGGAAAATGGCCACCGCCGCCGCCGCCGCCAGCTCCCACTTCAGCCTCGCACCCAGGGCAAGCCGCAAGTACGCAGTCTACATCCCACGGTAACATGCCAGCACAAAATGCGGCCAACGCCAGCAATACCAGCAACCTGTTTACGCAACCCGACGCACCATTCGGCATGGACATGAACATGGGTATAGACATGAACTCCAATCTACCCTCTCTAGATTTCAATCTCTTCGACGAAGCCATCGGCCTTGACCTCGCTCCCGGTTTCGCCATGAACACGCAAAACCAAGTCCCACCGCACAATTTCCCACCCTTGAATTTCGACAGCAATGTCGACATGGGACCATTGGGGTTGGACTTGATGGGTGCAGGGCACGGGAACAGTAGCAACGGAGAGCCACTGGAAGCAAGACAAAATATCAAAAAGAAAAAAGTGGCGTGGGTGGACGTTACAAAATTAGTCGATGGTAAGTCTACCGTCTATTCTTGAAGATCGGAACAATCGCTAACGAACGATAGAAATGATTTTACATGCTGTTTGTCTAGGGAGATCGCCGGGGTTCAGGAGAAAGGATGTCGACCGAGCGTTCCGCAAGTGCTTGATTTCTGCGTTCTAGGTTGTGAAAGATAACACAAAGTCTGCTGTTGGACAATTGCTGGCAGGTTTCCATGGCAGACACCGAGTCTCTAATACAGGCATATCTCGTATTCTAGCGTGTACAAATAATTAGCAATCGTATACTGCAAATCAACCGTCTCATACACCACCGAACCTAGATTTGAATGTGGGACGATGACAATAGCACGTGGGCAATGATGATAGACTATGTATACCACAGCATTGTCCGCTCAATGTCTGCACTGTCTAACCACAAAGCATCTATATACTACGTATAATTTATCAATAGAGAGAGCTTTTTCTAACCAACTACCGTAGCTACAAAGTAAATCTAAACTGCTCCCCGCTTCAACTTCCTGTACACAGGCATTCGAAACTTGCAACAACATTTCCAATCTCGAATCTAAATGTAGCGGTGTTCTTACCCTCACTTACATACATCCACACAAAACATGCACACGCCTTTTTATCTACTTACCGACCGCAAACTTTCTACAAAGCAAGCAACATCATAGCCACAGACTCCTCCGGCCCCAGATCCATACTACTGGCCATCACTTCCCTAACGATGTATTCGATGAAGGAGAAGAAAGAGAAGAACGAAAGAGGGGGTGGGGGGGCCTTACACTCACGCAATACAGCACTAGTAATATCGTGCCTTCTTTCTTTCCTTCACCCTTACACATCCATCCCCATCACCACTGCATCTCTCCTTCAATTCTCCCTCTCTATTTATCCTCCTCCGCTTACTTAGAGCTTAATACAATCGTACATACCTAACGCATCTATTATTTACATTTTTTCCTTCTAACATCTGTCTTTTTTTATTTCTACCTTTTTTTTTGTTAAGAGCATTACAAATTCTACATTATGTACACACAGAGTCTTCTAGAAATATTTTTAGATATTAACACCAGTAGAGAAGAAAAAAAAAGGGGGGTTGTTTAAATTTAATAATAGACGATGGTTGTTGCGTTGTGTATAGTGCTATAGGATCAGAGGATGTAATGATTTTTGTTGGGATTAGGATTTTGCGAGGTCCTTTTTCTCCTCTCTCTCTCTCTTCTTCTTCTTCTTTTTCCTTCTTGTCTGAGGGTTTGTAGGATAACGTGAATATTTTGAACTTCTTTCCTTGCTAAACTAGAGGATCGTGATGTAAGAGAGAGAGAGAGAGAGAGCGATGAAAACAATGCAGGATATTAAGAGGAGAGTAGAAAAGTCATACAAAAAAAGGGCAAGCATAGAAGCTAGAGTGAGAAGTAGATGTTATGTATTCATCATGCAGTATCTATCTTGATCTGTCCTCACAACTGACTGATATGATGGTATTCTATAGACGCGTAATCATTAGGATTCACTTCAACAACACTCTACCGAGTTTGCAATACACATGTGGAGGGAAAAAAGGGAGGGGAGACAAGCGGTCCCTAGAGATGAGGTGAACCACGAGATCCTCTGCCATGATTCTACCAAACGCCTCACACGCCTCACCTCCTCCCACGATCGATCCCCAGACTTGCTAGGTAGATAGTGATGGATACGCATTCTCCAAAAAATGCAACTTACGCGCTGCGTTACCATGGTGTACGATAAGCCACCCGGCTACATACGTCACGGCTTTGGAATAGAAACGACAAAGGCCCGTTAGATGCAGAGGATGGGGTTGGCATTGACGTCAAACAGCGACTTCGGGATCCCGAAAGAGGGTTCGGCGGACGTGATGTTTCAACGACACGAGTATCTCTACACGGCCTGATAGCTGAGGATGTTGAGCGAGGTTGCGGGTACATACACGCGTGGTTATCTATGGTGTCGATAACCAGACATAACTTTGGTTCGTGGGAGAAGGATGTCCAGATCGAGGAGACGTTGAGCATCAAGAGGGAGATAGGGACCAGGGTACGAATGCACAATGACGACAGCTTCCCGCTGGGGCTGAACGATCCGAGTGTTTGTTTCGCAATCAATCGAATCCCAAGATCCATTAAGTCGATTGAAGATAAGGCATGAACGGATCAGCACGCAGGCACGTGGTCTTGTCAATCACTGGTGCGCAGGTACAGCTGAGAACTACATCTGTAGTTACCCGCATCGAGATGCAGATTCGTGGAGAGGCAAGGGTCTACATGTACAATGACGACAGGCGAATACCTCATCAGTGATGCCAATGTTGGTGGAGGGTGCGTTCCCAGTCATTCGGCGGTAATAGAAGGTCCGACATTGCAGCGAAAACGAGCCAACGAGCCGAAGTTGTCGCGTAGGTGACAAGGGTCAAGAGCTTGGTCTTGAGGGTGTACATGTTGTTGATGCCTTTGTAGCTTGTTGGTGAGGCTGAGGGTGATGGATGGAGGAGTGAAGGTGAGGTGGCCAACCAATGCAAGCACATTCCGATTCTCTTCCCTACGTGCTGATGTTTCGTAGTGGGGAAGGAGGTCGGGTTAATGTGGTGACATGGGTATGAGAATGTCGATCCGTATGGGCTTGCTCTTTCTCAGTGGACTGCGTGACCTTAGCTGCGTCTCAACAAGGGACTTGAGGGTCAATTCGGGTTGAAGCGAGTATGTATGCCGAAACACAGTGTGTAAGCTTCATAGGACGGGACGATGTACGCCTTCCATGAACGATCCTTCCATCCGAATGTCTGATTGTAAGAGTCGGTCCGAATCATCAAAATGGTGCATCATCCATTTTCGAGAACGCCCATGATCTTCGACTGGGATGGGATTCCCGCACCCACTCAATCTTTCACGGTAGAATAGATCCCGCTTGCATCAGCGAAAGAAGTTCATCTAGCTCCCGTTAGCGATAGGTCCAGTGTGGATCTGGTACCCTCATAACGTAATGTCGAGTAGGTGTGGGCGGCTTGTTCATTTAGCAGCTGGGTCCAAGGAGTTTTGAACAATGTAGTTGGCCGACTTGGCCTATAGTAATATTACGCGTTATGTGGGCGCTGGAGAGTATCTGAGATAGTGGAGAACAGGAGACGGGAGGAAGCTTTCGGGACGAGCTACCCACCACGTGTTGAGTGTAGCATGACTCTGGGACCTCAACTCAGCGGCGGACCGAACCCGAAGTTGAGCAACTACATCAAACATGGTGTTGAGAACTGAGTACTGTCCGAGCCAAGTTGATGGCGCGGTGTTGTAGCATAGCGACGGACTCGAGATATTTTGGAAGTCGAATTAAGGCCCATGCGACAAGTCACTAGGACACCTGTCGACTACGATCCGCAGGTAAGCGAAAAAACGAAGAGGTGGCAAAAGAGCCTCGCGTTTCTTTTCGCCCTTGCCACACGGACCGTACGAGCACGTTGTGCATACATGCTAAGCAGACGTGACACGAAGACCACATGGCCCTCTATGCTTGACAGCAATTCAGTCGACCTCGTCTCGAGCTGGACCATGTTACAGTATTGAAGTAGGTGAGTTTCATGTGTTTTGAAGTCAGGGAACAAACGTCACTAGAGGCGGCCTGGAGATGTGAGAACCCCGATTCTCGAGACGAAATGTACAAAAACTCGCCACGAATAGACATATCTGTCGATACTCTGGAGTAGACCCTGAACGAGAGTGCACTCAAGACGAACAGGTTCAGGGTCGAGCAAATGGCATGAGGCGTGGTGGTCACTGGCGACACGCAAGCTCCTTGCACAACGTGCGTCGCCTGGCAGGACCTAATGTTGTCTCTAACGCGTGGGTGAGAAGTTTGAAAGCGGTGAGCGAGACTAAGCCCAGAACGGTAGGGCGTTCCCAACCTTGCATCCTGGGAATGGACGTTTCGGTACAGGGTTCGTTTGACTTGCTGCAAAGGGTAGGTTAATATAGACGGGATAATTTGCTCTTGGGGGTTGGGCATGAATTGTTCCTGATGGAGTTGGAGGGACAGTACAAGCGTCCACAAGCGTGACTCCAATTCGGCGAGGGGGGGGATGTCATTCAGGGAGCATCATTGATTGTTCCATGCGGATTGGCATATGGGCGACGAGCGACAGCGTGGCGTGGCATGGTGTGGAAAGAGAGTTTGGGTTCATCGTATTCGCTCACGTGCAACAAACAGTCGGAGTGCTGGCAGGCGGTGCGCCACAAAGGACGCAGCCGATGCTGGCCGGGAAGATGTGGCCCAAAGGTACATAGGAGAGAGGGCTGAATGGATGGAGGTTAGATGGATGGGAGCTGGTGATAGGTGGGAGCATGGAAACTTGGGGATCAGCCAGGTCGCTAGCCTCGGTTTGTCGGCTTGGCGTCCAAGCTCCGACGTTTCGACGTTGAGACTGCTTGCCGCCCCTGGGGAGAAGACTCGGAGGTAGGCACTTGACATGGCGGGCCGGGCTATGCTTGTTTGCGTGCATGCTTGGAGTCGTTTCCATCCTCAAGCTGGGCTGGCTGGCTGGCCAACGCATAGACAGGACCATTCATGATATTGCACGGTTGGCCGAAGCAGGCCGACATTGCACCTAGTGAAACGCTGCTGCACGTGGCTTTTGTGGGGTGGTGGATTTCCGAGCGCATAGACGGCGCCTTGGAGGCGCTACGGCATCATGTGGAGAGTGTACAGCGACGATGGCTCAGAGACAGAGAGGTCGAGTTGGAGCTGGAGAAAGCCGTCATGCGTGCACTTTTTCGAAGGATCAAAAGAAAAAAAAAAGGCGAAATGAGATATGCAGGGTCCAGCAGAAAGGGGAATTGGACCCAGTGATTGGGTACATTTGTCAGTGCTCCTGCTGTTGATCGGCAAGGACGGGCGGTGCGCCGCTGTGTGATTGGCTCAAGCAGCATCTGGCTGTTGCATCTCCGTCATCGGATAGAGTCACGAGGGCACAAGGGTGGCAGATTCAGGCAGGGAGCAGCAATTGCACACGTCTGCGTCTTGTTGGGGGGGTTTGGACTGAGTTGAGGCTCTTCTGTGCGGCGTCTGTGGCGGCGGGTGGGAGAATCAGGCAGAGGCTGTCATGGCTGGTATAATAATCTATAGACTTTGATGCTCGCTTGGTGAGGACGTATGTGACGGGGTACCAAGTACCGAACGGTAGCCAAGGTAACGAATCTATAGTCACGATGGTTTTCTCAACATCTGCCGCAAAGCATTGAGCCTACCGAACAACGCGTACAGGAGCGACACCGTTGTGGGATCGAACAAGGTCCACGTCTTCGTTGATCCTTGGATTGTATCAGAATTAAATTGAAGTCACTCCTTCAGCCTGTACCGTGCAAGATACCTACGTAGGACGGAAACGCGAAGGTGCAACTACACAGATGATCGTGCTTGGTGGTTGCCATTTTTTGTTCTGATAATCTACATGGTACATGCTCTATTATTGCGTGCATGGTGTCTGTCTGCTCGGTTCGTCATCGGTTGAGAAAAAACGGGTAAGCCGTTCTCGAAGCAGACAAACAGCCGAAGGAAAATCTCTTTCGAATCTGGAAAATCCGATTCTAGCGGCACAACGACACGGTAGGGATTCCTCCGCCGGTCCCTTCTCCAACGGGGACAAGGTCGACGTCAACGTACAGATGTTGGCACGTACGTGTAGCTACTTGTGCGTGCACTCGATACAAGGCGAGGGCATGGACGAAAGATCAGGCTGGCCAACGGGCCGATTGACCCTTTTGACACGAGCAGTAGTGTAGCAAGCAAGTAGCAAAAGTGACAGCGGACGGAACAGTCAGGTCCCAGTCGGTAGTAGGCCATCCAGGGCTGCGGATTTGTGGGGGGAGGGAGAGCATGAGACTTGAGCAGGTAACACTCCAGATGAGTGGGGTGGCAGACTTTGGTGGACGATGAATGGTTGGTTGGATGGGCAATGGAAGAAAGAAAGGAAAGACTGGTATGCAGCACATGCATGCATGGATGCATGCAATTACACACAGAGTTACGCATCTCAATCACCGAGGGAACAACCAAGTAGTAGCAGGGCAGTGGTGGGTCGTGATGCGCATACGGCGGGCGGGGCGGCAAGGCGACCTTCTGGGCGACAGTACTTTGTAATTGAGCAAAAGGGTGTAACGGCGCGCCTCTCCTCACCTTCTCCGCGCTCGTTCCGCGGGGAAAAAAAGGAGAGGGCACGATGGCTTGCTTGTCTCAGGCGGCTCTCAATGTTGTCCATGTTTCTCCATCGGTTTCTGTCGGTTGGTCGAAAGGGGGTGGTGGGTGTCGGCGGAGTAAACAGCGTACTCTGCCATCAACGAACTAAGTGGCCGATTCAAAGTCGACGGAGGCTCAAGCTGGCTTCAGCCACATAGTGGCCCGCCACGTGCGAGGGGCGATTCATCAACCTCACTCTGTTTTGTGTTCTATTTTGATGGGCGTATCATCAATTAAGTACCTGCACTGTACAATGAGTAGATGCCGCCTCAACCATGTACTGGCGATGAGTCAACGGGGTGACTCGAATGCCGTGCATGGTTCGCAGCACGAATGATTGAATGAATGAATGATTAATCACTGTGTGCAAGAGGAGGCAACATGAGGCATCAGCTTCGTCATGCCGATTCGTAGCCGGCCCAGCAGAGCTAGGTAGTGTGTAATCAATAGCACCACCACACACGTTGGTTGTGAGGCGACAGCCTTACCGTAGCGCAATGTCCCAAGGCCAGACCCCTTTGCTCCGATGGATTGGTCTATTGGATTTGATCTTAGCATCGCCGTGGTGGATAGGTACTTGGGTATGTATGGTAGTAGTCGAACAGCAGCCAGCCAGCCAGGACTTGAAAGCAATGCACGACTGTGCCAGGCCTGCCTGTGCCTTGAGGTGGGAGGCGGCAGGGCCAGAAGAGCCTCGGCAGGTGAGCCGACGATGCGTTGAACAGGTCGTGGTTCGGGCGAGGCAAGTGCGCTACCTACCAGCAACCATGTCAACCTGTACTGTACTTTACTGTACTGTATACTTAGTCTACTCTACTGTCCTGTACTGTACCGCATGTGAGTAGGTACGTGCATCGACTTGAGACACGCGAGCAGCAGCCTGGCTTCGGAGACATCAAGCCAGACAGTCAGTCAGAATCACTTCACCACTGGGGGGGCATGCAGTGCAGCGTGGTGTAGCAGTGACCTCAGAGGCCAGGGCCAACGGCTCTCACTTCGGCGTCACTCGATGAAGCCGTCCAGCGCTGGCTGCATCATCAGCATCATCGCTCTCATCATGATTATCATGGACGGTGTCGATCACGCCCGTCGCCAACGTCGCCATCATGGAGACAGGCGGCTATACCATACCGTACCATATAACACGGCGTACTATACTCGCAATAGTCACGGCCATCCCAGGCCATGGAGACTTCGTTGCAGCGGCGAACCTGGGTAGCGTGGAGAGTTAGACTCACATTAGCCTGGCCGCTCATTCGACCGAACACTTGGACATGGCGGCAGCCCGACAGGGATGGTCGCTTCCCGTCTCGTCACCGCTTCCCTTGCTCTTTCCTCCTTCCCTCGAGCGCCTGCTGGCTGTTGTTTTTTTTGGGAGGGTTGTTGTCTGCTGCTTGCCGCCAGTCTGTCTGTACATATTTAATAATCCCAGTCTGCCCGCGGCGGCCCTGTTCTTGCGTCGGTGCACCAAAGCCCAGCTACCTACCGAGTATTGATTGACTGACTGCTGCTGGATTGATTGCTTGGTTAATCCATCGAGTGAGTGAATACATAATTCTTACCTGCTGCTGCTCTTTGATATCATACCTGCCTACCTGCCTACCTACCTACACCTGCGCCCTCCCTCTCCAACACACCAACACCACCTATCCGATCCATCCATCCAGAACAAAGTCGGTCAGTCGTCGTTGCAATTGCCCATTGCATACATCGACAGCTACATACATACGCGCCACCATCCTCCCCAGCCAACCGCACTCCCCGCAGCTCACACGCATTGGCTCGGCTCGGTTCCATCCTATCCTATCCTATCCTACGTAGAGGGACAGCCAGAACAGATTCCTTATTCCTCATTATATCGGATACTTATCCATCCATCCATCCATTCACCCATACCTCCATTCGTTCCCTCATCCATCTCTACAAAAACGAGGCGTCTGTCTGCAGGCAATCCGCCCAACCAACCAGCCAGCCAACCCAACCGCGTACCAAGCGAGCGAGCGAGCCAGCACTACTTTTGCTACCCACTCGTCCGGTCCCGCTCCCGACTTGCCTTGCCTGCCCACGCCCGCCTGCGAATCAGCCCCGTCCGTCTCATCGTGACGAGTCGAGTGCACCTTTTTTCCTCCGTGGCCCACCCGCCCAGCCTCTCTTCCTCTCCAAATACCCCCCGCACACCGCGAAGCTGGATTTCCAGGAGACTACGCCGCCTCCCCTCTGCCACTCGCCTTTCGCCAGCGATCGAGGGCGTGAGTCGACTGCAGACACCACCCCCATCAGCACTCCCACCGAACCCTCGGCCTCGTCCCCCCAGTTTGGCCGTCTGAAGCCCTCGCAGCTTTCGCTAGCCTGGCAACGCAAGCCGCACGAGCTCAGCGCCTCTCTGTGCCCTCTGCCCGACTCGGATCTCTTGTTCGAAGACGCCGGCGACTGCAGCTTCCCGCTGTTCCCAGACAGCCCGCCGCCGACACACAGCCTGTTGCAAGACATGGCACAGGCAGCCTCGCCTCCCGACATTGCGACCATCGCCCCGCGCTTCGGCTCAAACTCCCCGCAGAACCAGACCTCCAATCTGACCAGTGCTCTGCGCGAAGCCGCTGCCTCCCGCGAGGGTTCAAACAACACCACCCCTAGCAACGCCGGCAACAACACCTTCTCCTCTCCTGCCAACGATGTTCACCACCAACGGCCCAGCCTCGGCGTTCACCGCGACTCCTTGACCAATGGCCTCGGCGGCTCCTTCTATGGCAGTGGCGCTCACCCTATTTCCATGAAGGACCGCCCACGCCGCGAGTCTAACAACATGGGCAGTCTGGTCAATGGCCTTAGCTGGGGTGGCGTTTCTGTAGGCTCCTGGATACGCGATGAGTAAGTCTTTCTCCACCCACCGCACCGCATCACGCAATCCGTCTCAGCGCTAATCTGATCAAAACCACAGCATTATGATGGGAACCTCTCCCGCAGGCTTCAACAACCAGTCGCCTTCTTTCCACTCGTCGTCCTATCTCCCCAAAATGGAGGCCAACTTCATGCGCGACTTCACCTGCTGCGGCCTAACTCTCGCCAATCTGCACGACGTGCTTCAGCACTTCGAAGAGGTTCACGCCGATGCCCCCGCTTCCCGGCATTCCAAGCCGACCCAGAGCGGTCTACCCCCCACATCTGGTGCACAGAATCCCGGTATCACGCCAGGCCAGACCCAGACCCATGGAGATCCTGCGACACATACCCAGCTGGGCTTCCAGCCTCGTTCCGGATCCATAGGCGGAGGTCGGACACAGCGAGTAGGCTCGGATGGCTTCAGCCGGACCAACCTATCCACTGTACAGGACATGGATTCGCTCGAGGACATGGAGATGGACGACGTGAATGACAACCTTGCCACCATCGAGGAGGCACCGTCGCCCTTCCCTAACCAACAAAACCAGTTCAACCAGAACCAGGGCCAACTCCCGCCTCTGAACGTCAACCTCGCCAACACAATGCAGAACCACCAAGGCATGCATACATCTACCCCAACCACCCCGGCTGCTTCGCAGCAGTTCAACCTGCAAAATAACCCCACGGTTTCATCGGTGAACACACCTACTCTTGGAACCGTCCCAATGCAGAATGCTTACAACCTCACATCTCCCGAATCATCGCATCCTGGCACCCCTGCCGAGCTCGATATGGATTTTGTGGGGTTCAACCAGCCCATGATGGGTATGCAAGGCATGGACATGAACTTTGGCAACGGCAACTTCGGCGCCATGGCCGGATTCGACGGCACAATCGATCAGCCTGGAAAGCGTCTGTTCAGTAAACAGGGTGGCGGCCTCAGCCAACAGCAACTCCAAGCTGCCCTTAAGAACTACCAACTTGCCAACGGTGATCAGAGTGAGATGGCGAAGCGAATGCAGCAGCAGCAGATGATGAACGGTGCCAACGTGCCACAATTCCCCTTCCCTGAGGAAGTCAAGCCATTCAGGTGTCCCGTCATCGGCTGTGAAAAGGCCTACAAGAACCAGAACGGCCTCAAGTATCACAAACAGGTATGTCGTACATCACATTATGCCTTGAACTTGGCACTAACATATGCTTCTAGCACGGTCACCAAAATCAACAACTCAAGGAGAACGAAGACGGCACCTTCTCAATTGTCGATCCCGTCACATCCATTCCTTACCCCGGGACCGTCGGCATGGAAAAGGAGAAGCCGTATCGCTGCGAAATGTGCGGCAAGAGGTACAAGAACCTCAACGGCCTCAAATACCACCGGACGCACGCACCAAGATGCAATCCGGAGTTAGCCTTCAATCAAATGCCCGCGCTGCAGGGAATGAACGTGAATACGAATGTGGCGGGTGCCGGCATGACGGGCATAGATACAAATATGTTCTAAAGGTCGGCAGCAATACCCCCGTCCCACGGCTGCTTTCTTCTATCTCGCTGCGTGTAGCACGCCTCTTTACGGTTGATACCCCCACGGTTGAGCATATATTCTTACATCTGCACGGCGTTCGTCTTCGGCAATCACAAAAGTACTAGACTTGGTTCACGGAGTTTTATCTTCGTTCTGTTTTTTATTCTCCTATATTGGTTCATCGCCATGTTGTCTCAAGGGGGTCATTGCGTCATTGCAAAAAAAAATGTCACGATTGTCACATCCTCTGCATTCGGTCCGGCGCTATCTGTTTTTCTTTTTTTGCTTACCTTGGTTTTCTTCGAGGGAGGGGAGGATGCGGTGTATCGAAGACTGCGAACTCACCCTTGAATACGTGAGGTGAGGTAGAAAGAGACGACTCGATGTCTAGACGTGTGCGAATGGAGATGGACTTGGTTATCTGCCAAATGTCTGTCGTTTCTTGGAAGGGGGGGTTTTTTATCACTCAAAAAAAAAATCTTGGACGGGCGGTTTTCTTTATTCTCTCTCTTCTTTGCTTTTAGTTCCGCTCTAGGGGTTTCTTCTTTTTCTGCTTACCAGGAATCTCCTCCCATTAGTTCGCTTTTAATTCACTCAAATTCGTATATGAATACCGTCATCTTCCCCTCTCATTGCTTTCTCTGTGTGTATGGTGATGACTTTCTGTCGTCCAAGACATCAAGTTATTGCACAATCCATTATGATTAGAACTATCGCTGTCAAATCTTGCCAACAAATAAAAGCTTGGTCGACCCACGATTCTGCGAGATAACCTCCTCCCCTCCCCCCTCCATACAAGTAGACCAAATGTCATAGTTTCGTTTCAGGAAATCGGTCGCAAAAAGGGGGGATCGGACATCTTTAGCATTTATATTCCAGCAAATTCCAAACTGTGAAAAAGTCTTTTTTTCCCACATTCATTCACTCACTCATGCTTTCGTATAACTTCGACAAGAAGAAAAAAAGAAAGGCCAAGTGAAGTGGTTTGCTAAAAATCTATCCATCCATCAGTAAGTACCTTTAGCGCCAATTCAATCAATCTACACGCAAAAAAGACTCATTAGAATAACTCTTGATGGATATTCATATAGTTTGTGTAGGTCCCGCAGTTTTTCACTCCAACGGTAATCCGCGGTACGCTTTTTTCTTTTCTTCTTAGTCTCTGCGGTGGTAGGTATGTTAATAGGTAGAACCCTTTGCAATACAATATAACCACTGTTTCGCTAAAAAGGAGTGTTGTGAAGGCTGGATTCTGGAGAAGGAAGGAAATGGGAAAAAGGTGTTGGGATGGTCTAGTGTTCAGATTGGGATTTGATGGTAGGTTGGGGTGGTGGATTGGTGTGTTTATTTCGTTCCCACTGGTGTTTGATTGTGGAATGTGCTTTCATGTGTGATTTTTTTTGGGGATGGTAAGGATGTAGGGTTGAGTACTGCTTGGATTGGATTGGATGCTGTGCGGGTTTTTACGGGTTTCTGTTTTCTTGAAAGTGCGATGATTGTGATGCTAGGTCTGTGGTAGTGCATAGATATGAGGCATGTATATACAGAAATTGATGCATGTTTCTTCGAGCACCTCATCTACGTTCCAGGCAAATCTGAAAGACGGGGACATAGTGAGAATCGTCTGTGCCCACGAGAGCCATTTCCAAGTCTTGAGATGAGTTCACTCAAATGTTGTATTGTAACTCCAAGTATCTTTTCCAATCCCTGTGATAAGGTCATCATATTGTATGCCCCAAGTATCAAGATCCACCAAAACCAGTGTACTCGATCGTGATCCTCAAAAGAAGCTATCCAAAAAATGCTCCCCCCACTCGAGCTTCTTACCCTTGCTTCCCAGTCTTGTCAGAGAGAGATGTGAAATCTCTTGATGCACGCACGATGCAATGTCACGGCTCCATCCAGCTAGCCAAGTCATGCACATATCCAGATACAGAGCGCATTTCCCTCTCCCTGTACAGCTACCAAGCTGTGCGTTTCACCGCCAACAAGGAAACGAGGAAATTGTGCTGATGTTTTAGCCCTGAACAGGTTACTGTAGACGAAGCATGTGCCACGACCCATGTCTTTTCTCCGCGATTTAAACGCCCAACAGCTACCTTCGTATCGAGATTGACCAAGACTGATGCGCTCAGGTTACGTCGTTAAAGTGTGACATGGGGGTGTCTCTAACATCTTTGCTTGTTTGAGTTAGGTTAGGTGATGCGTGGTTGTTGTATAGCGACTTGTCGTCCAAGCGCGCAATCCAAAAACAGGTTGCGTATGTGGCTGCCACGTTGTAGCTTTACCGCGTCCTGCACCTGTAAAATTTTGGGAAATGCGCTTGCAAGCATCCAGCGAACGGGCGTGAGAGGGGTGTGGCTTCTTCTGCCAGTCGGCCCGTTTGGTAGTTTGGGAGCTGGGGTAGAAGCTTGATTTCAATCTTGTTCTGCGGGTCTAGCTTCTGAAACTGTTGCATTGATTGATTCATTTGTATTGGATAGTCAATGAATGGGGAATTATACTGATTTGATTTGGGGTTGGCTTCGATCCGTGAGGAGCATCGAGACGAGACGTGGAAGAGGTTACTCTTGGTAGTTACATTACACTGCATCCATGATTCATCGTCTCCCCTATTCTCCGACAAGCTGTTCAAGGTTGACCTGGGTAACTCGTCCATTCGCAACGTGCCGGCGGTCCTTTTGTGGTACAACGCATTCGAACGAGTAAAAGGGATACCACGGTACACTAAAGCTCCCTCCCTGTACAGCGAATGTTGAACCTGAACTAGGTTTCCCGTGTCAAGTCCAATGGAACTTTTCAGGGACCTTAGTTACACGGAGCACATGTTGCGTCGCCCGCCTGTCATCGGCCAACGTCGTGCCTGCGCTCAATTGCGCTCGTGTGGAGCTTGGATCGTGTTGGCCACGAGATTTTCAGTGCGCGATGGACCCGGGAGATTGTATAAGATCTCGTCGCGATCATTTTTCCGGTAACGAGAAGAATTTGGCGTATTGCCAATTGAATTGATCCACCGAAAATAAATATCTTCGTAGGTAATTACTGGCGTGGTCCGGCCGCTAGTGGGGCTGTTTCGGATGGGCTTCGGAGACGTCGGGCTCCCTGACGCGCAAGCCGATGTGTGGATCTAAATGCGTGTCGAGGTTTCCCGTACCAGGTGGCAAAAAATGGGATTGCCGTGTTGGAAAGACGGCGAATATATCAGTTTTATTTGCTACGGCAAAGACGATGATGGTACGGGTGTAAGAGTATCCTCGAACTCGTTTTCCTCCTCAATCGTTGGAAGCACATTGTATCTTACTTTCATCCTTCTTTTCTCAAGACACCTGGACGTATGAAGGAGATGACCGCGCTTCTGCCTCACAAAGCTGGCGAAACACACAGCGCTCAGGGCAATAGCACCTGCGCTGATGTAAACCGGATATTTGAACTGCTCTGGGGCAGCGAATATCATCGTCATGGCGAATGAAAGCATCTCGAAGAAGTTTTGGAGGCTCGCCTCGACAGCGGAGAAACTCCCGCGGGAAGCTTCCAAGGTAGACTCTTGAACGAGATATTGGACACTGAGGTCGAAGCCCCAGAGACCCAGCCGACTGAGTGTTACTCCTGCTATTAAAGCTACGCCCGCAATCTTCCCCTTGCCGTGCAAAAAGCTGAAGAGACCAGTGGCGAGGGCGATGGAAACAAGCTGCTCGTTGACGAACCAGAGGCCTGCACGGATTGCGCCGATACGTCGGATGAGGAGCTGGGCTGCACACGTCGCGCTTAGTTCGACAGCAACGGCAAGGAGGCGGAAAATCGAGATGGAGACACTTGTGAAGCCGAGTGTAAGGAGGTAAGTGGTCATTTGCGAGGCAAAGCTGAGGGTGGTAAGGTATAGAAGGGAGAGCGAGAAGGAAGCTAGGAAGGCAGGGTTGTGCCAGTAAGCCTTCCACGGAGTAGCAAAGGAGAACAAGGATACTGAAGTCTGTTCGGATCCAGAAAGCATCGTCGGAGTCAATAGTGTATTTTTACTTCTAGCAAGCTCGGGAATAGCTGCGTATACGTGAACCAGGGCGAAGTATTCCTAATAGAATCAGCAACTCATTCAGCCGTGCATTGTCGACTAAAACGTACAAGGCCGACGCTCGCAAGAGTCTGTCCCAAAATAGCCCATATAGCTATTCTGGTCGAATAAGCTTCAACGAGCGAAACACACAAAGGCGCAACCAGCTTGCAGATTAAATCGATTCTCCGCAAGCCGCTATTGAGGTCTTCTCTTGGAATCTGCAGCTTATCCGCAATCACTACAGCCCAGTCTCTCTCGACGGCTACTGTGTTGCCAATGAAAGCCAACTTCTCGACGCAGGCCAGAATAGAGCAGAAGGAGAAGAGCAAAAGAGTCCAGGGCCGGTTAGTAGCGACGGTGGGGTGGAGCAGAGCGAGCAGGAGGAGACAGGAAAATGCGACGGAGAAGCGTTGGAAGACAATGGATTGTCGGAGGAAGTACAGCCTTTCTTTTGAATCTACTAGTCTACCTATCCTGGAACTCAGCACGGTGGCAGCTGCAGCGCGGAACAGGGCGTAGGTTGAGGCATAGAACAATGTGCCCGGGAAAATAGTAGCCAGAAAGATGATACATCCGAACTCAAACGTCCTCGCGTTCCAGGTGGATAGCGTGTGGGAGACGTATAATTTCCAGAGGGTTCGTGTCATGGCCTGGGGCCTTTGCCGCTGAGCAACTGTTTCAGGGTCGTTGGGCGAATGAGTTGATGCAGCTTCGGAAGAGGGCACGACAGATGGTGTCGACGAGGATGCCATGATGAATGAAGGGCTGTTGGAATCAGAATCAGGAGGTGTCACCTTGGGCAGGCCATGGCGTAATAAAAGGTTACATTCTTTGGTACATGAATAGGTAGGTCTGGTGACTGCAGCGTGGTGTGAGGCTGCATGGACATGACCAGACTGCGGATGAGGAAATCCCCGCCCTCATAGGCTGGACCGAGTTCGGCCGACTAGCGCTCGATCGGGCTAGAGCCAACCTTGATAGACGATACTTCTGATGTGCATACATTGTATCATCACTCTGAACTGTATTCATGTGCTCTTGTTCGGTTCAAACAATGTCGCCCATTATGCATGTACCGCTGTCCAATCGAATTCGTGTCACGACATAGAGGTAGCTGCCGGGGAATCGTCATAGAATCTTGAGAAGATGCCCACACGGCTGGCTAATCGGCCACTACCTACAAGCTAATATCAGGGTCCAGTCTATCAGGTAGGTACTTACCCGTTTACACAGCACGGTTCAAACCTCATTCCGGAACTCAACGCTGCTTGCTCCGTTATGAGAGCATCCTCACAGCTTTGATCTTCTGCTGCAATGGCCTGGTAGCCCTATTCTCTGCACGAAACATGCCTTTCGGTTGTTCGGCACGGCACCGGTGATCGAAACCTCCCTTCAGCTAAAGACGCTTAGCTACAATCTTACCATCTTGGCGTCTACGTACCTTCGAACAACGACCACTCCACGACATGTGAGCAACATATGTGCCCGCCCGAATACGTAAGAGTAGAGTGACCGAAACCTCTGAATTAATGCCACGCGCTTCCATCAAACCTCCCCGAGGTATGCCCCCCAATGCCAAATGCCATCAAATGCATTCGAAACTGATCAAACTCAGGATGGATACTTCTCCCCCTCAGTAGGCGCTCAGCTCGCCTTCGCACGCCGCAATTCTCCAATTATGACCTTACGCCTCGAACCCAGACTCCTCGAGACCATCCCAAGCAAGAGCGCTCCAAATTTGCCAGAAGCGTGCTCGAAGGCAGCACCGTCGCCCTAATCTCGCTCCTCGGTTTGGGCCTGGGCGGCTACGCGTACAGTCTGTTCTACAAGCAGACTGTGATGAAGAAGATCGAGAAGGCATTCTCCAAAGGATACAGCTCCAATGAACTCGTCGCTATGGGAAAAGTCGCCTTCGGCACCCAGCCAGATAAAATTCAGGAAGTACTGGAAAAAGAGTACTGGGTCCCCCGTTCGGAACAAACATACATCGATGATATTGTCAGTGGCAAAGCTCGGGGGCGATACTACTTGATCCTTGGGGAGAGAGGCACTGGAAAACGTGCTCTACTACTCGAAGCTATCCGCAAGATACACGGGGATGGAATTGCAATGATGGAGGCACATAATGACCTCGAAGTCTTTCGTTTGCGCTTGGGTAAAGCATTGGATTACGAATTCCACGAGGACTATATTGGCGGTCTTTTCAGCATCAGAGGCCCTCGGGACAGTACCCCACTGCTGGATATCGAGAGAGCGCTGAACCAGATGGAGAAGGTAGCATTGAAGCTGCGACAAACGCGCGGACGGCCATTGCTTTTGGTCATCAATAACATTCATCTGTTCAGAGACGATGAAGCTGGGCGTAACTTGCTTGAAATCCTGCAACAGCGAGCCGAGATCTGGGCCGGAAACGAGCTTGTTACCGTCGTCTTCACTTCCGATGAGTACTGGACTCAAGAGAAGTTGATCCCACTTGCCACCAACATGCACACTATCCATGTAAGAGATGTTCGAAAAGACATCGCGCTTGAGGCTTTGAAGAAATACCGTGCTCGTTTCCACAACGAAGAAGTCCCTCAAAGCATTCTGGACACTATCTTCGCAAAGGTCGGCGGGCGTCTTATCTTCCTAAATCAGGTCGCAAAGTCGAATGACATGCTAGCCACATGCGACCACATCAACAGGAAGGAAAAATCGTGGTTTCTCAACAACTGCTGGATTCTCGGTGATAGTATGGACGACGATGTGGAGGAGCCGCAGAAGTTCTGTGCGGCTGCCATTATTCTTGCTCGCGCTTTAGTGCTCAGAGAAAAGGACCAGAAAGACCCCGAAGGTGATCCGAGGCTGCCAGAGATACCTCTTCACGAATCCCGACAAATCATCACTCGAGAGGATTTCGTACACAGTTTCGACCATATCAACGTTTTCCACATTGATGGGAAAGGAATGGTGAGAGCGGACTCTGTGCCTATGCAAAACGCCTTCAGGGAAATTTGCAGTGAGGAAGGCTTTGAAGAACATCTTAAGGCGACGCTGAACCGCTTGGATGAGCTGGAGAGCCTGGCCAGAACGCGCGAGGTTGCCATCAGAGACCCTCCCGACCGAAGTGGTGGCATTGTGCCTGTTCAAACGTATTGTGCTAAATTGTAGATTCGTAAGCTTGCTAAGCTTCCGACCACGGGTTGTGTCTGTCTTGTTGGAACAGCAGCTCGGCAACCAGGCAACGCAACGACGGGGGAATATGATTGATCGCAATTTGCATGTTATTTCTATCTAAGTTTCGTATAGTATTCAGCATAGCGAGGATTTTAGCAGTTCCCTTTGTCTCCCTATTCCAACGCTGACGTGACATGTGAGACATCGTGAAGGTGACGCAACATCCTCAAGTCAGCATCCTTGTCTCGTCTACTGTGAGGGACCATATTGGGATTGGCGCACATGCAACCGAGGCAGCGAAGATGGGCCCGAGTATAACGAGAGACATGGCGAGTCGATGTTTATAGGTAGGATCGAGTTATCTCACCACATCTTGAAGGACCCTTCCGACCACCAAACTCGTGTTCCACCAACATTGGTCCTTCTCCTTCCACCCAACAAAAGTGCTGCTACGGCACCTTGCTTTGTTCACGGTCAGGCCAAGACTCTTATCTTTAAAAATTGCGCCGACTCCCACGACAAGTGGCCCGAGATTGTTTTCCTGTTCATTATACTCTGCTTCACAACATCAATTCCTGACATCAGCTTCCGGTCACCTCGGCATTTGTCCGTGCAACACGAAACTTGAAGCATCCAACTCTTGCGTAGATCCTATTTACCATCTCATCTGATTGGAAATGTCGTCCACTCTAAGTTCGGACCCAGTTGAACGGTCACAGGCTCCATGGACTACCAAAGCTGAGACCTACTGGATGCTCGTCAATTTGAAGAGCCTGCCAAAAGGGGTATACGATCCGCTCGAGGAACCTTGCTTGGAGCATGGCGAGTTCAAAGGAGGGATGGGGCTCATAATGGTTGTGAGGTACTCGTATACACCTGTTGGTAAGTTATGCATATCGATGTTATGATTCAAAAACAACAGTGTGCACCATGGTGAATAGCCTTGCAGAAGGAATCCAAGTTAATGCTCAGGCAGGTACATACGATGAGATTATATTTGTTCCTGGAAAGTTTACTGTCCCTCAACCACTCAGTGGCCCGCCAAAGATTCCCAAGACTGCAATGAGGATCTGCCGTATCTACGTCTCTCAACGAACGACAGTGTACAATGGACGTCTAAACTGGAACATCCCCAAGCATCTGGCACGCTTCAAGTTTTCCGCACCGCCAACTCAAGCTGGACAGTCTCCTCCTAAAACTCTTGATGTCGCCGTGTACCCACCCGGAACCATGGACGGTGATGGCGTCCGTCCGTTCTTCGCGTGTACTCTCCAACCGTTCACATGGGTGCCCTCAATCCCGTTCAATGCCAACTACCTCCCAATAGACAAAACACCCGCGCTACCCCCTCTCCCCGAGGCCCCAGCCCAGAAGAAAGCAGCTGCTGCGGAAGTCGAGGCAGGAGCTAAGAATGCCGAACAAATCAACCCGTACAACACCAGCCCCCAGCACGAGGAAGCTCTCCTAGCGGGAACAGACAAGTGGTGCACGTTCGACTTCGTAGCTTCTGCGCCTAGATTGCGGGGATGTTGGGTAACTGTGCACGAGGGCGTAAAGGAAGGTAGAGAGAGCGTGGACGAGTCGGACCAGTACTGGCCTCGAAGCATCCAGCCGTGGGCTGTCGGTGCTTGGCTCGAGGAGACCGAACTGTACATCGGTCCTCCTGTGCAATGGAAACTATAGATTCCCCGTATTGTCCATTTGGGAGCCGTCTCCCGTCATCCTCGTGCTATAGGCTCATTTCCCTGGTGGGGTAGAGTGAGTGAAAGGCCTTTTCGCAAACGGGCAGTGTCAGCAATCAGCCAACCACACGATATCGAGGTGTTTGCTCTGAGTAAAAAAAGCTTGCCCGCCACAGAGAAAATTTGCACGTCTATCTGTCCAAGTTACCTAATTTATCAATCTCATTAGTATAGCAATTGGTTCGCTAAAATGCCTTGCCATGTGCGTTTGTTTGCTCCCCCATTGTGCTAATTTATAAGCCCTCGACGCCGCGTCCTCCCTGTCCTCCATACTTTCTCAACCACGGATTGCCTCCACCACCGACTACTCTTGTCTACAATCTGCACTTCAGAAACTTGCACTCTTTGCAATCCCCACTGACGACCTTCTTGCTACATAGCAATCTCTTTACACACACCACCCACACAACACTTCTTGCTACGGCATCCTATCTGCACTCTTTGCACCCCCCATCTCCTGCTACGGCATACCCCACACTCTCTCCATCCACACATTACCATTTCACAATGAAGCTGTCTCCATTCCGTTTCTCTGCCCGTCAGGCCTGCCGCTTGATCAAGCGCGACGTCTCGAACATGTTCAAGCGTGGCAGCAACAAGCAGTGCAGCGAGGAAATCAAGGAGCGCCTCTCGCAGGTCTCGAGGGATATCTCGCCGTTCGACGACGTCTCCTACATTCTCAGGCAAGACGTGCCGGCTGTTGAGCCCGTCGCAAGGACCCCATCTACCGAATTCGCGGTTGGAGTTTGCGACTCTGCGTTCGCTAGCGAGGCTGGCAGTGTAAGTCAAATAATTCTGTGCCTTGAGGATTATGCTAATGTTGTTTTCAAGATCTCTCTGTCCCCTCAGTTTAGCACTAAGCGTGCCATAGCCGCCCAAGTTGCTGAGTTTGCGGCTGGTATTCGGGATGCTGCGCCCGCCCTTGAGGTTCGCGACTTGACTTCTGCCCATAGGGTTGAATCTGTAAGTGAATGCTTTGTCGTGCCCAAACGTCATACTAATACTTCCAAGGTCTCTTTCTCCCACCCTGAGCCTCAGGCAGCCACTGTAGTGGGCGAGCTTACCAAGGCCCTTTCACCGAACCGCAAGGCCGACACCCACAATCCTCGAGATAATGGTATAAAGTCGCCTACCATCAGGGCCGTTGAATCTTCATCCTCAACCATCACAACATCACCCACCAGCTCTTTCACCCGACCCTTTACCGCCTCAACGGCCGCAACCGAGTACAGCACCGACCCAGCCAAGCAGACAAAATTGGATTCTTCTCTGCTCGACCACACGATATTGGTCATGATGGCAACACCCGCTGCCCACCCTGAACTCCCTCGATTACAATTCGACTATTCGGTTGCCGACGAACAATTGGAGAAATGGTATCGAAACTTGGATACCAGCGTTGACAATCCGGATCGCTTTACCTACCGTGGCGTTCGACTGGTGTTTACAATCGCCTTCATCTATAGCGAGCAAAACCCAATGTACGAGCGGATCTGGGGCCGTCGCTTCTTCCACGATGTCGAGGGTAGACAGAAGAACGCCGCAAACAACCTCCTGGCGAAATTGGTATCGAGTCTGGATGATAGCCAACCCTCGATTGCTGTCAAGACAGCTGAGGCTCTTCTGGGCGCAATCTACGAGGACAAAGACGCGGCCACAATGCTCAAGTCCATTGGGGATTGGAAAGTTTCGACCAACGATGTCACCGACGACCTCCACCTCAAGTTCGCTGACATGTTGCTGCCGGAGTATGCGGTCCTGCCGCCATCGGGGTCGGAGCTCGGCTCTTGGAGTCGTCTCCAAAACCGCATCCGACGCGGAGTTGGCCGTCGAGTGGACGTGAGGCGCTAATGACCAATTTTTTCTTGCCGCCCCCACTCCCTGGTATCTCATCAAGCACTTTTCCCCGGACCCTATATATTCTCTCCACAGACCCTCCATCAACGGCCCTGTGTGCGAGAATAAAGCCAGAGTCCCATCATCTCCAAAGGTTTTTTTCTGTCTTCACAACATCGATACCCACTTTTACCCTTATTATATATATATTAGCAGGAGCTTATTTCCACGTCGAGTAACCACTACCCGGTTTTGTCTACGCAAGCGTCGAATGAGCATCGATCTCAAAGGCAGCACGCCAGGACTACCACCTACCGTCATTGACGATGAATCACGCTCGGTCGCGGAAGCCCGTCTGAGGGGAGCGACGGCGCAAGACGATGATCAAGCAGAGGTTTCTTCGTACCCGGAAGGCGGATTGGCTGCCTGGCTTGTCGTGCTTGGGAGTTTCTCTGGCATGGTTGCGTCATTCGGTATGATGAATACTGTCGGCGTTTGTAGGTCTTCCTTCTCGTTTTTGTCTGTTCACGGGAGAATAATATGGCCTGGCGTATGGGTTCTGGCTCCTCTTCCACAATTGTCTCATTTGCATTTGAATTGGCGCGGATATGTGGTTTCTGGTTTATCTGCTTTCTCTTTCTTTCTTTGTCTGCATTTCTGGTCGCATTGAAGGAGTAACGGCTGGTATACCCCTTTCGGCTACAATAATCAAAATCTTCCTCTCTTCTATCCATGTGAACTTCCCCTGTCAATCTTCCGTCTCTATCCAAAGATGTTCCCAAGAACTAAGCAGACATGTTTCACTGTCTTCGGTGAACTCCGCTAACATAAAAGAACAGTCCAAAGTTACCTCAGTGAACACCAACTGAAAGACTATGATGAATTCACCATCGGCTGTAAGTCAATTCTGCTTATCGTTATATTTCTCTCTAATTCTAATTGTACATCTCCAGGGATCTTTTCCGTTTATGTCTTTCTCTCCTTCTTCTGTGGGATACAGATCGGACCCGTCTTCGACGCCCACGGCCCGCGTCTATTGATCCTAGCTGGTAGCATATGTGTATGCGCTTCGATGCTTCTTCTTGGACTATGCACAAGTACGTCCCTTTTTACTCTCTCCCCTGCCCTTACTTCACATCAACTAACTACTCCTGCTAGAATACTGGCACTTTATGCTCGACTTCGGCATCCTCGGTGGTGTAGGTACTTCGCTCATCTTCACCCCGGCGCTCTCCGCCGTCTCCCACTTTTTCCTGCTCAAGCGCGGAAACGCTACTGGTATCGCCGCGGCCGGTGGGTCGTTGGGTGGTATCATTTTCCCGCTGTCTTTACAGCGATTGTTCCCTGCTGTGGGCTTCGCATGGGCCACGCGTATCATCGGGTTCGTTTTCATTGGACTTTGCTGTGTAGCTACAGCATTGATCCGGTCCCGCTTACCGCCGAAGCCTGGACAGACCGTTATGCCCGACTTGAAGATCTTGAGAAATAAGAGCTATGCGTTGTTGACGGTTGGAATATACTTCATGGTATGTATTCTCCTTTCCCCCATTCCTCATTATTGGAGAACAGATACTAATGTTGAACGTCTTGTTTGGAACGAACAGGAATGGGCACTTTTCGTCCCAATCGCATACTTGGCCTTATTCGCAACCTCAACAGGACTCTTCGAGCCAGCCTTCTCATACCACCTCATCGCCATCTTCAACGCCGGCTCCTGCATAGGCCGCTGGGCGCCAGGCTACGTTGCCGATAAACTCGGCCGCTTCAACAGGTACGTCCCCCTTCTCACACTTTCCCCCCTAACCTGACATCGCAAAACTAACCACCTACACACGCAAATAGCATGATCGCCGCCCTCGCCCTCTGTACAGCAACAACTCTCTCCCTCTGGCTCCCCGCTTCCCTCCTCACCCCAGACCCAACCTCCTCCTCCTCATCACTGACCATAAAAGCGCTCTCTGTAACCTACGCGCTCATCTTCGGCTTCGCATCTGGATCAAACATCTCGCTGACGCCTGTGTGCGTCGGCCAGCTCTGCGATACCAACGAGTATGGAAGGTATTACGCGACGTGCTATACGATTGTGTCGTTTGGGACGTTGACGGGGATCCCGATTGCGGGCGCGCTGATCCAGGCTGCGGGAGGTCGGTATTGGGCCGTTGTGGTTTGGACTTTTGGGTGCTATGTTATTTCGCTTGCGGCGTTTTGTTGGAGTCGCGCGGTGAAGGTTGGGTGGAAGGTTGGGGTTCAGTTTTAGGTGTTGAAGGAAGTGGGATGGAGTGGAGGTGTAGGAGGTGTATGGTATGGTTGTAGAAAAGGGGGTTGGGTAGCGATTGTTTTGCGTGTATGGAGATTGAGAGAGTAAAAAAAAAAACGAGGAGGATCGGAAGAAGCGGACTGACTGTGCGTCGTCGGTCTAAATAAGAAAAGTCTCGCAGTCACTTTCGCCTGTGATGTCAAAGTCCCAGTGTCTTTATATCAGATACAATAGTCATTCTTTGGGTAGCTACCTATTCCATCAATGTTGATAAATAAAATGCAAGCACTGCTCAAGATTTGAAGCTGAGTAGCAGTGTACAACACAATCCTACCATATTACACGCCATATGCACTCTCAGTATGCCCCACTCCACTGTAGGTGGTACATAGCCTCGAGGCCACTGCCATGCTTCACTCCACATACACCGCGTGCTATGATCGTTGGTGTCGCTGTCTTCTGCATTGTGTGTGCATATAGTTCGCCATGTAATGTCATAAATAGATCGAATTGGAACCAAACAAGGGGGCAGTATCGTTCGTAAGCCTCGTGAGGATATGTCGGTCTCGGCGGTAGGCAGTGTATGATATTCTCATCTGCAGCATACGAACGTTTTATTGTGTATGAATGCCGTGAGTGAGCAGCTGTCAATCGTCGAATTGCTCCCCTCCCTCTCGCCTTCAACCCCTTCATTGTGTAAACTGATCGGCTGCCATTGCACTGTGCACGAATACCACTGTCATCGTTGTGTTACACAACACCTTAGAGTGAAAGCTCGCGATGATACGCTAAAAGCGTTTGCTAAAGGCTCTCACTTTCGCCCTAGCGAAATTGAGGTGGCTGTAGCCTGGGATTCCGTTTGTCATTTGACTGGCAAGGCGTACGATTGGGTCCTGTAGAGTGAATGGCTAGTACGCATTGTTTGTTTACCAAGCACGCGCCACAGCTGCACTTTTATATCGCTCTCGAGGCTGGAGAGATCTCTACTGCACTGACCTGGTCGGAACACTCAACCACCCACACATACTTCAACACCCTCTGTGAAATTGGTCGACCTGAGTAGCCAATTTGTCGGCGTGACTGAGCATCCGCTTCTACTTATTTGCACTCAGTGCTTCCACCTACCGTACAATCCACCACTGTCTTTCAATACCACCCTCCACGCACTCCCACGACAATTTCCTCACCACCCACCACCTCTCTGCCTTGCACCGACCAATACAGCATGGCATACACTCGCATCGGGCTACGTGCCTTCGACTATGAGCGATACATCAAAGCCCCAATCCCCGTTCCCCGTCCAATCATCCCTGCCCACCCGGTATTCGTCAACTCCCTTCGTTCGATCCGACATGGGCTTCGCACATCATTCAATTCTCAAAAGCGCACACCTTCCGCATTCTCCATTGCAGATCCTATTCTAGCCGTGGCGCTTCGAAGGTTCGATATCTTGAAAGGTGTTCTTGCAGAGGAGAAACCTTGCTCCGAGAAACACCTTCGCATTGCCCAATTGGTCGCGCAACATGTTCTCAAAGATAGCCGGCCTGCGATGATTCCGGAAGTGGAGTCGGACAGCGCGGAAAATAGCATTCAAAACGCATCGGATGAACGCATCGTGTGGGGCCTCGATAGCGATTCTGATGACTCCTCCACACCGCCATCAAGTCATGATGACACTGAGGTCAAAGAGGATCCCGAATCACTGACTTGGGTAGAAAATTCGAGCCCTTCGCGTATTTTTTACCCGCCAGTGGATGATCCGGATATCAGACCAACTAGGAACCAAGTCAACGGAGTGAACCCCTTGGCCAACATGAATCCGCGTAGAATCATGGAAATGCTTCATCGACACCTTCCTTCCCTCCGGAAATTCGAAGTCCACCCAGATCTCTTTGAGTTCGGTAGTTCCAGCAGCGGCACCTTCAACGTCGTTCAATTCGTCAGCGTTCTTGGTGGCCCGGATATGGGCACATACGTCGTGAAGGTACCTCGGTCGGCACGGAGGCAAGACTGGTCAGAAGAGGATGGCCTCATGCTCCAATCTGAAGCAGAAACTATCCATATTATCTTCAACAAGACCAAGTGTCCCGTTGCAGAAGTGATGGGCTACAATCGCACGAACAATAATGTGCTTGGGCTCCCTTACATTCTTCAGCGAGCTGCCAAGGGTGTACCGGCGCATCAATTGTGGTTCGTTACCGACAATAAAGGGGGCTACTTCTCCAAGTCTCAGTTGCGGAAGCAGGACGCGATGGCATTGGAGATCAAACGCCAGAAGTTCCTCAAGTCGCTTGCTCGCGCAATGAGCGAGCTTAAGGTGATCTACTTTCCTCGAACCGGAGTCGTCATCATAATGACCACCGATGATGGGGAGTCGTTTGACACCCAGTCTTGCAACGTCTATATCTGGTTCAACACTGCCAACAAACTGCGATTCATGCAAGCCTACCCCACGGTGCGAGACTCACGCGATTACTGGACGCAGGAAGCTGGGGAGGTATATCCACTGAAAACTCCCGCTGATGTGGGCAAGAGGGCTATTTTCGACATAATTCTTGACTCGCCTACCTTCAAGAACGCATGCCGAGTCCCCCAAAACTCCGGGGTAGAGAGCTACGTGCTTAGGCATGAAGATCTGGATCTCCAGAACATCCTCTGTGATCCCGAGACAGGAGAGGTCACCTGCATCATTGACTGGGACGGATGCCGAATGGTCCCTCGGAACATTGGATATGCCTCTTTGCCACTGTTTCTGATCAAGGATTGGTTCCCCAACCACAAGATCGACCCCCTCATGTCGATGACAGAAATCCAGGAGTATCGAGCTTTTTACGCCAAAGAGATGGCCGAAGCGATCGGAGATTACAACAACGACGCTCGATTCACGTTGAAATCGGCCATGTTTCAGGCCTTCAACTCCTCTTTGTATGGGACTGGTTTGGGCATGGCCAATAGTAACAACATCATCGAGAAGATCTTTGGTGAATCTGAGGTCCTGAGGAGGGTTGACCTTGATGGTCTCTACGATGCTCTTGGCTACGAAGTCATCGAAAACAGTAATCTGGATGGTCCCTACGCGACCGAAGTGCGACGGGAAATCGAGAAGATCATGGCCTGCTAAGAAAAATGAGCGGGAAAGGTTACCAGTGGATGGTTTGGAAGAGGAGGCGAAGATTATCGGCGTTCTTTCTTTGGTTCTATATTGTATTCTGGGCACCCGGTGTTCGAAATTGTTTCACTCTATGATACCCCGGGACATATTCTTCTTGCAAAAAGGCGTTGATTCTTCTTGTATATCATGACATACCGCAGCGCTTAGCAACGCGTGCCGCGAAGGACCTCTCAGGGTCATCAGTCTTATCAATCCAATGTAATATTACCACCTCGTGCAGGCTTCTATCGTGACTGAACCCCTTCCGCGCCTCACCAAGATCAACTTACTAGTCTCCAAGACCATTTAAGTGAGTATGAGCTCATAATTGAAATCAACGGTGCACCTTTGAGAGGCATCATTCGGTCAGAGCGATCCAAAGTTCGAGGATAATAGGATGACGTGTATGATTTCTCGAGAGATGAAATATAGTATGGTATTGAGAACGGCGAAATTAATCGCCCATTCTTTGCTGTGAGGAGGAGTTGGCAATGAGGTTATACGGATTCAGTAGTTCGACGCCCGGTTCGAACGACACTATACATAAACATAATTAGGAATTCGGAGCTCTAGCAAGCTGAAATTACAGTCTCTCGTTCCCAGAATATGAATTGAGCAGAAGAACACAGTGGAGACGTATGCATACGTCTTCTGCTACGCACTGGTAGACTGGACGATGCAACGGCGTTGACGATCCAATCATGGAAATTTAATTGATATACCCGGGATTCGAATGTGTATATAGCTGAGTAAGAAGGATTGTTTATATCATTTGGATTTGTCGTAGGATTGCCAACATCAAGACTGCTATGCTTTCGCTGGAAGTGAAACGTTATATGTATGAGTAGGTGGCAAACACGAACTTGGATGTGTACGTAGGAAAACTACCTGTTAGAGTTTTGGTAGCAGCTTGAGGATGTTCGGTACAATTAGTTGATACAAGCAGGTCTCAGTACCGAGAACCTGTGAGGAGGTAAACGATACGTATATCTTAGCTGCTAAGGACAAACTTGGGTATTTGCTAGGGCACAAATGAGATGCAACCACACTAGTCCTTGGGTCGTTCGAGCACAGTCCCATGACGATATGAGAACATACGTGGCAGTATTCTTTATCAAAGATAAACGCTCAGTTTTCATTCTCATGTGTTTCGTCAGATCTTATACTGTGTAGAGGTAGACGATGGCTCGACGTGCGTACACGCTATGAAGTTTCATCCATTACATCTATGATTATTCTATACACTCACATATACCGTAAATTTATTTGCTATTGTTCTTTACTGCATGGTACGTATACATACTGAGAACAATACTTCCCACGTGCCTCACGCAAGCACACTCATGGTAACAATCCACTTCTCTGACTTCGGATTTACGGCAATCGACAACGCGGAAATTCAAGAACCCGTGTCTCTGTGCCGTCGAACTTGAGCTCTTTTAGATGAAATGAGAATCCGGCGCTTGCATAGGACTCTTCTTTTCACTCCCCCATAAAAAGCTATAGCAAAGAGGGTAAGAACATCACTCATCACGCATCACTTTCTTCTTAAGGAAGAAGACAGACGACCAGTGCTATCACTCAGCGTGTAACAACGAATAAGTAATATAAATCCTGAAATTAAGAAAACACGTCACCATAACTTGAAGAACACTAGAAGCTGGCATGGAAACACAAAGGGGATTGGCTATAGAGGTGAAAAGGGAGGCCATTTATATAGCAAATTGAGGAGACAAGCATAAGACAGCAAAAAGAAGAAAACTCATTGAAGGATAAGAGTGATGGATGAACAACCAAATATTCGTGTTATGTTTGACAGAGAGGGGGTGGAGGATGGCGAGTTAAATTTACGAGTGTGTGTATGAGAAAGAGAGGGCCAGTTTCTCCTTCCAACTGAAAAAGGACATAGGGGAAGAGGACAGCCATATAAGTAAACAAAAGAAGAGGAAAAGGATTTCAAACAAGCAAGCTACATAGGACGGAGTAACGAGGAGAAAATATAAGATAGATGGCAGAAAAACATGTAAATGGCAAAAAGAAGTTATACCCAGATTCCCCGCCGTCAAATCAAAACTGAAAAAGAGGGAGAAGGGGAAACGCCGCGTAAAAAGCAATAAACAAGATATCTGTCTTCCGCCCCCACCTATTCCTTGGCCGGCCGATGAGATTTCCCGTAACATCCCGTTTTCCCGCAATATGCTCCGGAAAGAAAGCGAGAGGTCGAATAATAACAGACGGGTATATAAACGATTTTGTTGAAGTCAGCTTCCCACTCACTCACGCCTGCTTAAGCACTTTTCAGTATAACTTCCTCATCCTGCTGATGGCGTTGGCTAATCCCCATCAAATCAATGTACAAATCAGACTCGGGATGCAAGATTCGATCACGGGATACCGTCTCCCCCAGCTTCAACGCCGAAGTCCAAACCGGAGTCGAACCCGTTGCTAAGGCCGTCATTGTCGCCTACGTGTAGGAATGATTCGAAATCGAATGTGTCGAGTGAGGTGCCGTCATCAAATCCGCCAAAGCCAATGTCGGTGAATGGAGTCTGCGTTGCGATTAGCTTATATTTCATTGATATCGATGTGCAGTGTGTGATGAACGGAGGCTTACATCGTCAGGAATGTTGCCGAAAGGAGGACCAGCGTTGTTCTCCATAGGAGGCTGATGTTGCTGTTGCGGTTGCGGTGGCTGTTGTTGCGATGCTGCGGGAGGCTGAGGCTGGGCAGAAGCCTGAGACGGCTGCTGTTGTCCGTTCTGTCCAAAGTTCTTGTGCATGGGGGTTGTTGGCGTAGGTGGCTCTTCAGCTCCAGAGGCTGCAGGGGTTGCACCCGTTCCTTTCTTGTTTGCGGGTTTCTAGAATGACCATTAACGATGCTCAAAGAGATAAGAAAATCGCGACACGTTACCTTGGTATCCTTGGTGTTCTTCTTCTTTGGATTTGGCTTATTGCCTTGCGATGGCGTTGGAGGAGCTTGAGAAGGCTGAGAAGGTGAGGGGACCTGGGGACGAGATGGCTCGTTGGCAGGCGCTGGAGGTGGAGGCATTTGCCCTCTTGGCTGGGGCTGGCCACCCATTGGTCCCATTTGCTGCTGGCCAGGCATCATTCCAGGTTGACCAGGAGGCGCCCGCCAGGCTCCGTTGGGCTGCATGCCGCCGGTTCGCTGCATTGCCTCCATTTGCGCCGGTGTCAATTGTTGCCCGTTGAATTGGCCGGGATGGGAACTTGGGTTTTGTCGCATCATCGGGGTGGTAGGCATTTGTCCAGGAAGACCTGGGTAGGTCTGTGGGAAGCCTTGTGGAGGTGCGTTGGGATCATATGGCATGTTAGGTGCCGGGGAGTTCCGCTGTGGTTGCATCATACCGTCTGGCATTGGTGATCCAGGGAGAACTTGAGCTCCCATCCTTGGTGTGTTCTTCTTCATTTGATCTGTTGGATTAGGGGAAGGACCGCCTGCTCTGCTGCTCCCCTGGGGAGACATAGCGGCAGAAAATTGGGCAGGACCACCTACACCCTGGCCAGACATGTTATCCTGTTCCTGTCGGGCCATTAGCAGCCGCTTCTTGTTCTGTTGTTCAAGAAGCATGAGTTGCATCTGATAGTCCTGAAGAGCGTGGTTGCCGGGAGGCTGGCCAGCTTGGCCGGGAGGCATTCTGTTGGGGTTGTTGCCAACAAAGATCTGCTCAGAGCCATCGAGGGCGCCTGGTTGAATCAAAGGAGACCCTTGAGCTCCCGCATTCATCCCCTGGGTAATCGCATGGTTATTGAGTGCCATTCTTTGCTGTTGGCCAAGGCTTTGGGCATATACCTCAATGGATTTTTGCTGCACATTTCCACCAAACTCATTAAACTGATTCGACCCATTGGCCGCATTCATTCCACCTAGAAGAGCGACGAGGTTAGCAATGGCCTAGATTTGACGAGCATAGATTCCTTACCTTCGACACGTTGCCGCTTGTTCGGCGACGCAGCATTATCGTTGGACCCTGGTGATTGCGGTCGCCCGTTCATTTCCATCTGCGAGCCATCTCTTTGCATCTGGGCGCCCATCATGGCCTGTTGTTTCTGCAGATTCATGTTTGCCATGGCGGCAGCTTGACCACTGCGGTGGATAAAGGGTTAGTGTCCAGAGGAGGGCGGAGGGGGGCTTCAAGTAAGACATACGGATTGCGATTGTTCATTGCTGCCCTTTGCAGCTCGTTAGGCTTGGGCATACCGTTTACGTTACGCATCATGCCGCCATATTGCTGTGGGTTCATGCCGTTCATACCATTCATACCGCCAGTCATCATCATGCGATCATTCCGCTGCTGATTGTTCAGTTGGGTGATGTTCTGGCCGAGAGTTAGCTAGC
The DNA here is from genome assembly GCA_948474695.1 of Periconia digitata. Lineage (NCBI taxonomy): Eukaryota > Fungi > Ascomycota > Dothideomycetes > Pleosporales > Periconiaceae > Periconia > Periconia digitata. The sequence continues at coordinate 1,612,969 of CAOQHR010000009.1, read as the reverse complement.
TGGTCATTGCCAGAGACAAACAAAATCTTACCCGGACATGACCAGTGTAAAGAGTGCTCTTGGCAGTGCCCCCACCGCGAGCGGAGCTGAAGATATCCCAGAACTGGAACCACCAATCCGAAAGGAAGGAGGTCTCCGTGACATGGCCATGGGGTAATTCGGCGGGGGGGAGGTCGTCCGCGGAATCGTCCATGCTATCGACGCCATTAACGTTCCTGCCACTCGGGCTTGTTTTCTGGTTCTTATCGCCGAGCTTTAGCTCAAGTTCGCATTTGATCATCATGCGCGCTATTTGGGGATGACCGTTGCGGAGGAAATAATCGTAGATGTACGTGTTGAGGTGGTCGCGCGGCTCTATCACCTGGGGGCGGCGCTGGCCATTGTTCATGATGGGAGTTCCAGTCACAGGACCGCCAGCATTCATGTTGGCGGCCATGGCGGCGGCCATTTGCGGGTTCTGCATAGCGACAGGAGATGACGGTGCAGGCGAAAGGGTGGGCGCGCAATCAGTGAAGGCGGACAGACAGGAGGCGGAAGTCGCTGGAATGGCCGGAGTCGAGGTCGAGATGCGCACCTCAGTGCTTTACGAGCATCCGATCAATGTTGCATGGACAGATGGTGGCGGCGATGGGTGGATAGCAGAATGTTGAAGAGGACGCGGGAAGAGACAGGGTCGGCCGCGTCGGGTGCTTGCTGTGGTCGCTGGCAGAGTAAAGGAGTGCGAGTCGCTGGCGCGGAGAACAGCAGCAGCAACGGCAGCGGCAGAATCCTAGAGGCAGCAAAGCGAAATGCAGGTGAATGTGTTAGAGGAAACGCAGTTGGTGGATGATTTGGGTTGATCTGGAATGAGTACGGTATGGGTACAATATGGGATGGGGACGCCGGCGAAGCGCAGGCGAACAGGGTCTGGGGGGAGGCAGGAGGGCGGAAGGCTTGGACAGTGGGCACGGCGCAGGATCGAGATCAGCCGTGGCGCGAAAAGTGCAGAGTGCAAAAACAATCCACGCAGGGTGGTCGTAAGACAGTAGGTAGGTAGGTGATGTCGCGGGAGTTGCGACACAGGGATTCCAAACGCTTGCTTGAGCAGGCTAGGAGCAAGCCGCAGCGATGGGAGAGGAGAAGTTAGTTAACGACATCTGGGGGGGGGGAGGGTGAGAGGGAGATCGAGGGGAAAGCCCGCCAAGCCCTCCTCACGTGCTATAATTACATCCCAACCACCGGCATTCATTGCCATTTCCAATCTTCATCTTTTGTTTTTGCGCGAACGCACGTTTATTTTTTATCTTCCTTTTGCATCTGGCCAAATACCCTTCTATTCTACACTAACCAGATCATACATCGCAAGATTAAAGTCAATGGCGGTCTTTTGAGAAAGCTGCCCACATAGTCATCTGACCTGCGAGGCCGCCGTGAGAGGCCGCCGCTTGAAACTCAAATCACATCATCACGAACACGTCGACCATCACCATTGCACGCTCAGCTGCAATTGATCCATGGGCCCAACTCGAACACTGCGTCTTGTGTGCAAATTACTGCTCGATATTTTGTTGCATGTGCCGTGCTGATTTTGCACCTTCCGCGAATCCCAACCTACCCAAGTGCAATGTGACAACAGGGTGCGAGCGGATGTGGTACAGGCAGACGTCTTGGCGTACCACACACCGAGATGTGCACTTTTTTCCATTGTAGTAGGCATTCACCATCCGCTGCCCATTGCCACTGTGTGCACTTTTTCACATCAGGTCATTGTTCTATTGTGGGATCCTATACACCTCGACGCCATCCCATGCAGGTAAAATTGAAAGTTCAACCGAGTTAGGGTATACCATAGCCTTTCCTTGTTCATTCGTCATCGGGTGGCATTTCATCGTCCATGTAGCGAATCAAGGATATCCGCATCTCTGTCGTATCATTGCCTCGCAAGACGTCGCTGATGAAATGCGCCTCCACTTGTATGTGAACCTAGGTGAAGAAGTAGTTAGTTGGTGGCTGTGGGAATCGCCTGGGTCGATCAAACCCACCATCTCCAGCGCTCCTCTCAAAACACCGACGAGGATGTTGGAGAACCATAGCTCATCTTGTGCACGCCCGTCGTCTGGGAGCTCTACAAAGTCCGCCAGCGGGTTCTCCTCAAAGACAAGTGAGAATTGCTTGTTGTCACTGGACCAGTTCGTGATTGTAGGAGTGACGTTTAGAAAGATCTTGAAGCCGACCTATATCCAACAATCAGTTCTCCTGTGCAGCGCCTGCCTACCAAGCGGTAGTGTGCTCACTTTCGAGATCATCTCTGCTACTTCGCGGAAATTGGTGCAGGCAGGAGCGCTCGATTTTGCGAGGAAGTCTTCAATCAGACGCAAGCCAATGTTGTAGCCCATGCGATCCAGCTGCTTGTTCACCTCCGGATAGTTGAACTCGTAGTCTTTGCACAACTGAGCAACAATGGTACCATAGGTCAGGGTAACAAGCTCGGCGCTGACCTTATCTACGCGTGTTCTGTGACAGTATGAGGGCTCGAGCGGCGGTCGTGTAAAGAGAACGACTTACTTCCATACTCTAGCAATCGTCAGCGCAAGGTACGGGTCTCATATGGGTTCTTGGAAGCTCACTCCTCGCCCAAACGGGCAGCCTTGGTGGATGCCATGCCCCGCAAAAATAGAAATACTTCTTCTCGTATATGGAAATCAGGAGGAATGGCCTGAAAGTTGTCCAGATGCAGCGAGTTCTTGCGGGGGTCGTCGATATAGAGTTGCCAGATGAGGACAGGAGCGGCGGACCGGCATGCTTACATAAAGCCAGCTTCGCGGAGCCCTGCCCAAAAAGTTAGCGTCAACTTGCCTACTTTCACTCGCAAGCTTCCCAAGAACCCAGCCACGCACGCCAAATCTCCCGATCCCTTAACACGCCTCGGACGTTGATTCGAACCCTCGATTTCCCTGCGCCATGTCTGGAGAAAAAAGGCCTGCTGCCGACTCGTTTGGGTCAACACAGCTTGTCAAGCGCGCAAAATCAGATGTCAACCTCAACGGTAATTCTGCCTTGACGGTCGCAAATGGGTCCGGTCAGGGCGGCGCGCTCATACAAACGGTATGTCTGTCTTAATCTCCAGAGAAAGAGGAGCTATTTTGCTAAAGGCTGTATAACTGACAGCTAGTATAGGGGTCGCGCATGGGATCTCTCGAGTCACCCGTGATGGAATTGACAGGACATTCCGGCGAGATATTCGCTTCTCGCTTCGATCCAACAGGCCAGTTCATTGCGTCTGGATCTATGGATCGCTCAATATGTGAGTTCGCTTCTTGCCATGAGCTCCGCACGGTCGCTAATGAATAACAGTACTTTGGCGTGGCAGCGGTACCTGTGATAACTATGGTATTCTCACCGGCCACAAGCAAGCAGTGTTGGATCTACATTGGTCGCGAGACTCCAAAGTGCTATTCTCCGCCTCTGCAGACATGCATCTAGCAAGTTGGGACGTGGAAACAGGCGAGAGAATACGAAAACACCCAGGTCATGAGGAGGTTATCAACTGTATGGACGTGAGCAAACGCGGAGAGGAAATGCTTGTCAGCGGCTCTGATGACGGTTACATTGGTGTATGTGAGCTACAATAGTAATATGTGAGACGAGACGCGCTAACTGGCAACAGCTTTGGGACACACGGACGAAGGATGCTGTGTGCTTCATACCGACCGAGTTCCCCATCACGGCAATCGCCCTCTCCGAAGCCGGCAACGAGCTCTTCACGGGTGGCATTGATAATGATGTCAAAGTTTGGGATCTTAGAAAGCAAGCAGTCACATATGCGCTAATCGGCCATGCCGATACCATTACCTCCTTGCAGTTGTCTCCGGACAACACCCAACTTCTCTCCAACGCACACGATTCGACTGTCCGCACGTGGGATGTTCGACCTTTCGCACCAACAGACCGACACATTATGACATACGATGGCGCGCCCACCGGGCAGGAGCGTAACCTTCTCAAGGCGAGCTGGGACTCCAAGGGAAACAAAATCGCAGCAGGCAGTGGAGACGGAAGCGTGGCGATATGGGAGGCACGTTCCGGAAAGCTCTTGAACAAATTGCCCGGTCACAAGGGTGCGGTCAATGATGTGCGCTTCAGCCCACATGATGAGCATCTATGTAAGTTCCACATCTCCTTGTCAGGTGCAATGCGCGTGATCTGTTTCTCTGTTGTTTCTCTGCACAGCTGGAGCACACCAAGGATCTTGGGAGTCGCAGCGCAAGGGCGGTATGCGTTGCATGAGCGGTATTTGCAGATGCCGAGCCGCGGGTGCCGAAACCTAAGGTGGTTGAACTGGTCTGAACCTTGACGAGAAGGTGAACATAAGGCTGACTTGGCATTTTTTAGTGGTCTCCGCATCGTCGGATCGCACGCTTTTTGTAGGCGAGCTGGGAAAGTGAAGTGTGGGGATCAGATGAATTCCTCAACCTTGGCTGATAGTCGGGGAAGGCATGGCAGCGAAACACAAAGCCACATTCCGGGCTAGAACCGTGCTATTTGCACGAGTCCTGGCGTGTGTCCCAGGGGCATCGCCTAGACACTGGACACGTCGATGCGACGTTGGCTGATGGCTCCCCAGCCAGACGGAGGAAAAGGGTGCTCATAGTGTGAACGAGGGTGGACGGGTGGGCAGAAGGCGTTCAGAACGCGTCCAAAGCTTGTTTTCTTCTATAGTCAAACACGATACATGGCACATGCTGCGTGAAGGGCAGCCAGAGTTATATCAATTCAACGATAGCAAAGCTCGGATATTTGCCTGGAGTGCAGGTAAAGGTGCAGTAGGTTGTTGCATCGGGTGTGGTTGGAAACGATTGGCAACGAGAGGTTGCAAAGTGTCGGAGGTTTATTTGTGCGGCCCCCATTTTTGCCAGCGCAAGGCCAGGAAAGGCTGTCCTGCACCATCCAGAGACGCACCATGCACTGGCGGCTCCGTGTTGCGGGGATGGCGTATTGGGTGCTGCAGCGCCATAGCGTTTCACACACCTCCTGCTGAGACACGCTTTGCCGCAGAAGCTGCCCCGGCCTCTCTTGACGATTGTCCTGTAGCCGTTCCTTAGACACCCCGTCGTGTGACTCTGCAACGGCAAACAACCCCTCGCTCTCGAATCAATTCCTTTTGTACCCTCCACCTTGCTGTTTGTCGTTCGGAGAAGGACCTGGGAGCTGAACTGCTGTTGACCATCAGTTTCGCCTCCACCTGAGCGCGGCCCTGTCTTTGGCCATCGTCGCTCCATTCTTCCTCCATCCTCCACCCATCTAACCCTTCGTTTCTCATCATCTCGGTCGTTTGCGAGCTTCGTGCTTCGCGTTGGCACATACATACACACGTACCTGGTCGATTTGTACTACCACGCGTCCCCTTTTCTTCCAGCAACAACCAACGAAGCCCTTTTCTATCCCACGACGAATATGCATGTATTTTCTTGACCGACGGACAGGTTCCAGTCATTGTTATTTTTGCTTCTTCCATTAGCTTTCCGGCTACATCTTCAGGATCCGCCTGGTCGGCCACCATAAACATTCGTTCCCGTTTTAATAACTACCCTCGACGTTTTCACAGTCAACACAGAAAAGGTGTCGAAGCGCACGACACCAACAGTACAAGGAGCGCCATTTCCCATAGCTAGTGCAGCATAAGTTTGCGTCTTCATACCGTTTTTGCCTACTCGGAGCCAGGAATTGGACCCGACAATATGACAGTTCCACAGCTATTCAAATGGTCTCCCCGGCCAGACCAGAGCCCGGATGCGTCGCCCGCCTCGCAATCATCGTCACGATTTGGTCCCTTCAGTACTCTACATAATAATGTGCGCTCCATGGTCAATGGGTCTTCCATATACTCACAGTCACCAAATCCCAACCACTCCAACGAGAACACACCCAAAATCCCCTTCCTAGGCCGCTTCCGTCGTGAGCAAGCACCAGCTCCATTGGCGATATCAGGCTCCAACGATGCACCACGAGAGTCGACCGATTCACGCTCACCTTTACAACCCCAACACACAGCAGGGTCATACATGCGTTCAATTGCTCCTTTAGGCGATCCACGCGCGCCAGAGATGGCATACCGTAGCCACAGCACTGACCGACACCCGGCTGATGTCCAATTAGATTATCATGGCAGTGGCGGTGTCGATCCAGAGATTGAGCAGCTTCAACATGAGATCAATGGTCGAAGGAGGAGGAGACGGAGACACAGGCGAAGACGTCATCCTCGCTCTGAAGGACAATGGGTTCGAAGACGCAACAGTAACAGCCGTCGCGCACGTTTGACACGGGGCTCTGCTGCCAGAGGAAAATTGATGGCTAGTATCATATCTGGATCGTTCCTCATTGGTGTTCTCGCAGTTTGTAAGTGGCCCTTCCACCCTCATAAAATGGTCCCTATAGCTAACCATATGTCATAGACCTCGCACTCGCGTTATCCCGCAGCGACATCGGCCAAGAATTCCATGTCCTCTTCATCATGATCGTTCTCGCTACAACCATCTTCTTCTGCCACTCCCTGATTCGCCTTTGCATGCTACTCATGCACCCACCTTCCGACGAGCTACCCTACATACCCTCCATGACCGGACCCGAAGGTTTCCACCCCACACAGCCCATTCGCGTCCACCTCGCAAGGGACGAAGATATTTCTTCTTTTGACGAAGAGCGCGAGCTTTCCTCTCCCACACACTCCCCTACCACCAGCAGCCCTTCGAGAGGCGAGATCAAAGAGAAGCCCGTCGCCCTTCCACCACCCGCCTACGGTCTATGGCGAAGCAGTGTTCGCGTCGACCCCAACCTTCTCCACTGGCAACGCGTTGAGTCGGCTCAGTCTATCCCACCTCCTCCCACCAACCGCTCTACCTCTGCACTCTCGAGTTCCTCGCGTCTCCGTGAGGTTACCACGGAAGCAGATCTCGTGGTGGAAGAAGATCAAGGCCCTCGTCCGCCGTCATACGTGTCTGATGATGGCGTGAGCTACATCGTTGAAGCTGCGCCAAGGTCCATTGCCCCGAGCCATTCAGGCGTGAGCGATATCCATCCTGCGTGGCGACCCGGATACGCAGTAAGCGAAGTGCCAATGGAGGAGTGGCCACGCGGTGTGCCTCGGCGCATCTAAAACCGTAGTCGGTGCGGAAGAGAGGACATTATTTACTGGGACAATCTTCCATGTACATGGATTGCAGGACCAGGAACTGGGGAAGTAAGCAGCTGACTCGATAGTCTTCTCTATTCTCGACTCTGTATTACTCTTCCTCCTTTTCCACGATCCTATTCCTTCACCATCACCACATGGACAAGTTCGATCAGACACACAAAACACTGTTGTTCATGTTAACACGTACTACTCTATCCTGCCATGTGCTTCTCCTTTCCTATTCACTCTCTCTGTATGTCGTTGTTATCGCAGCACAGAAGAAAAAAAAGTTCAACTCAGTCTTTGCCTCCTTCATGGCGTCCCCTCCAAATACATGGCTGTCATCATATCCAGCTTTCCTGTAATACCTCCAAAGCTCATTGTTTCATCTGAATTCCTTATTGTTGTTTGATCATTTTCCTCATAGTTTACAGCGGAGCGTGTTTGGTTGGTTTTTTCTATTGTCGTTTTTGCTACTCAGTCATGTCACTCCTCGCTGGTTAGCGTCTCCCGTTCTTTCAGCGAAAATTGTCTTTTTTTTATTCAGTCACCGTGCTCTGTAATTTACGTCTCCTGTTTGTATCCTGAGTTCTTGAGCGGAGAGTCAAGTGGGTGTCGTGTATTTGAACGTACAGGGCGCAAGAGAGAGGGAGAGAGGGTTTACAAGCGTTGGCGCTTGGGTAGAAGGGACGTTGGAGAACAGATACATATGCTGATCCCAAAATCGTACATACACGTAAGACCGTAAGGCGGTGCAGAATATATCAGTTTTGGTGTTTATTACGTCTCCTGCTTTTGTGAAATTCACACACTCCCATCCATGAGAGGTTTCGTTTTTTGGTGGTTGATGATATTGTTAGTTAGAATGATCTGACTTTCACCGGCGCAGTACAGCGTTCAACGGCCGAACGTAGCTCGAGTAGCCACTTTCCTATATAGGAAGGTTCGGCTCCTCCACCGATTCTGTGGTCCAAGCGTTTGTGATCCGAGCGCTTACAGCAATCCACACTCGAGAATACTCCTTAAAGAAGAAGGTTCAGTCTATCAGGCAGTCGATTTCTCGTACAGGGAACCATTCAACGCACACCCTTATCAATGTCGCCACAATCATGAGCCACATTCATGCTTTAGTGCTCCTTGACTTTCCATGTGTCCTCTTGTGAATCAGCAACATACGATATACCACGAGGAGCTATGAAATTGCCCCAGAGTCAGGCAGTCGATCACCATCGACGTTTGCAAGCGAGGCTGGCGGAGGATGTCATGATTGGATAGATTGAGATATGATTCTCTTTTTTACCGTTGGCTGGTTGGTTGAGTTTCTTGTCGTTCTGCATAAAGCCGGTTTTCCTTGCTCTTTATCGCACTTCTTCATTTCTTTTTCCCCCTGGAATTATGAACTACGCACCGTTCTTTTCTTCTCTTTTCTCTAATGCATGTCTGAGTCGATGTCCATGTTGTTCTTTTTTGTGTTTGATGGTCATTGACGATTTCCTTCTTGTAGCCCCGAAATAGATTGCTTCGATCCTCCCCTGTTTGATCTGCTCCCCACACGTCATTGGCGCCCTCTCGCGTATGCGAACTGTGAACATTGAAGATCGGCAATGGCGAAGAATGGCATCTACATCTCCGATGACGGTGTTTCATAAGTCAACACAGCCTTCAGAGTGACTTGCTTGGTTTCCCAAACAAGCAGCTCGTCGTTACACGATGGACAAGCGCCAAGGCACCCTCGCTGTACCGCGCCCCACGAGTGGCAGATGTTTTCTAGGATACAGGGGACTTAGGCATTCAAGGAACAGGGATCCTTCCGACTTGACAATATGTGTGTGGTGCTATTTGGGACATGGCGTCACTATGATCATGGGAGCAGAGCAGCAGCGCGGATGTGTGCAGGCTGCCTGTTGTCGCGATGCTTGTTTGTGAACGCATTGGTGTGGTTAGGTGCGCTCTTCCCTTGTGATATGGCACTAATTAGATTGGATACACACGCCCGCACGGGAACGAACGGGCGAGCGGTCGAGCAAACGAGGTGGCATTCACTTTATACTGGGGTACTGTGTGCGCTCATCGTGCAGTTCGACTTTATCTCACCCACAACCCTAACCTCTACTACCGACGGCCTCGACCACGCGAGCTTGGTGACCTCCTCTATCTCGATCGTCCTCATACATACTCACTCTCACTTTGGCCTTTTGTCTTCTCGACCTCTCGTTCCTGATCGACGTGCTCAAGATATCAAACATTAGTTTGGGGTTCCAAGACGAGCGATCTGGCCAACGACGACAAAGCTCCCTCTAGGTCGACCTCGATGGTATTGGCGCAATGACCGGTCCACACTTCAATTGTTTGCGCCTCATAGGCGCTTTCGTGTTTCTCATTCAAGTTGCTATCGCGCAACAATGCTGTGAGCTTTCGAACCTCTCTTTCTTCCTCGCAATGATTCATTCATACATGCGCGTGGCACCAAAGACCGACACTGACAATCTTGGAATCTCAGACTATCCGAATGGCGAAGAAGCAGCTGATTCCGAGAAGGCATGCTCTTCGGCATCGGGTTCAGCATGCTGCCCTGACAAGTGGCAATGTCTTGACAACGGTCTGTGCTATTATCCAGCGGACAAGATATATGGGAGGTACAGTTGCACGGATAAGGACTGGAAATCGCCGGGCTGTGCGTCCAACATGTGCACATACGGTATGCTCAACTTCACACCCCTTCTGATGGACAATGTCAGTCATGACGGTTGACGCACTTGGCTGACCAACTCACACCAGACATGAATGCAGTGGGCGGCGAATCTATCACGCAGTGTTCAGACCATAACGACGACTGGTGCTGCAACGCCGACGCAACCCACGTTGACTGTTGCAAGGAATCGCCTGAGCCACGGCCCTTCTTCAAACTGCAAGACGGGAAACCGTATGCGACAATTGGTAAATCCACAGCCAAAAGCGCCCCTACGTTAGCTTCAATTACAGGCCTCGCGTCTGGCGGTGGAAGTAGCACTAGCAGCGACAGCAGCGATAGCAGCAGCAGCAGCAGCAGCAGTAGCAGCAGTAGCAGCGATTCATCCTCGTCTTCAGAACTTCCCACCAGCATACCGTTGACTTCGGTCTCGGCTCGCACCTCTACCTCGACCGGCTCTTCAGGTACAACTGTCATCACCGAGTCGAGTACCGTCACTTCAGCCGTCAACGCACCAACCAATTCCCCTCCCCCTTCGCCTACCCCCCCAGGTGACGGTAACGAGGGAACTACATCCAAGATCCCCGTCATTGTAGGGTGCGCAGTTGGCATTCCACTCGCTCTCGCTTTAACCGGCATCCTCTTCTGGCTCTTCCGCAAGCGCTCAAAGCAGCAAAAAGAGAAAAACCCCTACACCGAGACCCACGACCCAGACTATACCAACGAAGGTAAATCCTTTGCAGGCGGTGCAGGGCATGGATTCGCAGGCGGTAAGAAATTTCAAGAACTCATGAATGGCAAGACGACGAGCGAAAAGCTCACGGGAATAGGAGTCGCACCAATGCCCCCGGAACTCGAATCGCAGAGCGTCGGTCCCGACCGCCCCATCTCCACGATCCCCGGCTCCGCCGAACTCGACACTGGAAACGGCTTCGCAACGGACGCTCCTGTACCGCATGCACCGCATCTCGTCGGCGTCGGAGGCGGGAGCTCAAGTAGTCGATACTACAGCGGCGGCGATACAACGGCAGCCCAAAACGTACCATCTCCTCAAAACAACACCACTACGAATACCTCCACCGCGCCATACCCGGAATCACCCCCCGTTATGTCCGCGAGTTGGGGCAGCGCGCCAGTCGGATACTCGTACCCGCATTCGCCAGCCTCGACGGCTTCAGGCTTCGCACCGCAAGACGGAACCGCAGGAGCTGGTGGATACATCCCATATCGCCCGCCACCAGGACACGCGGCATATGGTGCCGGAGGAGGCGGTCTCTCGAATGTCCCTGAAGCTGCTGAGCTTGGAAGTACTAGTCCTGTACCCGCGGAATTGGCGCAACCTTCTCCCCCTGCGGCTACTGAGTTGGCGCAGCCGTCTCCTATTGTTCCTGAGACGAGACCCTGACCTGTTTGTCCGTGAGATGGGCATACCCTTCAAATGGTAGTGAGATAGGAATGGGAACTGGACTTTGGGAATCACGCAAATGGTGCAAGAACAGCATGTGCGATGGCAAGAAAGTGTGTGTATGCGTGGAGAAAAGGCCTCTTGAGGAAAAAGCCATAATTTCGGGAGCCTACCGGCCGTTACTTCGTGGAGTGGCAACAGCCTCTTTAAGAGCGATATAGTTGCCCTCTCTGCTCCTCTTCCCTTGACAAAAGGCCACTTGCTCCGATTCAGCATTTCCCCTTCCCTCATCTCCCCCTTCTACTACTACTTCTTTTCTGTTCTGGCTTTTCCCAGCATATCATACCCCCTTCAATTAGAAAACAACGACTTTAATGAAAACTGCACATGTCTTCTTCCTTCTCTTTTCTCCCCTTCCACTCTACAGTTATCGAGCGTATACATATGGCTGGGCGGAAAAGCATACAAAAGTACAAGAACCCATCCTTTCCTCCTTCTCGTTGCTTTCTTTCTAAGATATCTTTCTCTACGCTTTATCTCAAGAAGCCCAAGATACAAGAACGGGAAACGTCAGTAGAGGAGATTCGATCAGAAATAGAGGAGAAATCGAGTTGTTCCGCTGGTTGTTATGCTATGTACGATACATTAAAAAAAAACTTGAAACAAGACAGACACCTGCACACCCATAACGATTCTAAACAAGAAACAGAGTGATTACTAGAAAACTTCATCCTAGACGCTCCCTGGAATGCGAATTCCAAGCATAATAATCGACGGAGTAGACTTGTTCTTACGACATCTTGTCATACTCCCCCCTTCATCCCTACATCTCCCCATTCTTGTACGCAGCACCGCTCGCACAACTCCTCCACCGTCTATCTATACCTTCGTTTCAAGCCAGTCACACCAAAATATCCACTATCAATCCCCCCATACACCAACCAACCATTCCTTTCATTCTCTCACTCTCACCTCAAAACGATCACTTTACTTGTAGAGTCGTGAAAACCACTTAACCTCGATATAACCAATCTCCCCCCTCCCCCCCCCCCCAAAAAAAAACCAAGAACACAGACAGCAAGACCAAAATTCGCCTTGAAGAAGAAAAGACTCAGTATACTTACATATCGAAAAGTAGAAAGAAGAAAGCATATTAGCTCTAGTACCTTATGTATCCTCTCTTCGAAACAAACCTTCCATTGGGCGTACTCTTGGAATACAGAGATTTCTGTGTGCGGCGTTGTTTGCTGACTCTATCAGCTAATATTCTTCTTTTTTGGCATATCGCTATTTCTCGCAGATGGGTCTATTCCTGCCAAGGCAATGATTTGTGTGTTACATGTGGAATGATATATTCTAGATCCACGAACAACACAAAGAGGGGGAAAAAAAGACACACATTTGCCTACATCGACAATCTCACGTCTCCATAGTTAACAGACAAGGTGCGATTCCTTACCCGTCTATCTATCTGTGCATACTGAACTGAATTTTGTGTCTTTAGTAAAGAAATATTCATCTTTTCTGTATGGTTTGAGTTGTTGTCTTCCCCTCGCTGTACACGTCATTCGTCTGGATAGACCAGTGATTAATTAAGAGGCTATGCTTATGAATGAGATGTAGCCCAACACTACACAACATCAATACCAAGGAACAAAGAAAGAAAAGGTATGGGATCAAGGACTCGAAGACTCCGTCTTCACGATGCTTGTCCCTGTTGATTCAACTTCTCTCTTAGCTCATCTTCACCACACCCCTGAAAATACCGCTCGTATAATTCCTTCACTTTCGTACCTCAAGCCTTGAAGGAGTAAACAAGAGTCGGAATACTATTAGATTAACTAACACTTGCAGCGATAAAATTGAGATTTCGGCAAGTCATAATAATAAATAGCTGTGAAGTCTGTGAAACTTCATTTTGTCCTTGCCTCGGGATTGCGTGGAAGTGCGGTGAAGAGACTTGCATTTTGTGGTGCGTATGTCGCTTTGTTCATCGCGAAGTCATCGGTTGAATGGTTTTATTGTCATCGTACTGTCTGCGGATATGAATGGTTCTTTGAGAGAGAGAGCTGGAAGGCTGTGCCATGTAGGTCCTCCTAAAGTGTCGCTAGAGGTCGCTGATTTGTGTTGGGGAGCGATGTAGGCTACGGGTGGTACGGAGCTGTTTGGCTGTGAATAGTCTTGAACAGGATTTGAGTATCAAAATGATTGAAGGTTTCACCGGTATTGTTCTATCAATCAGTCGTTCGATTCAGTGAAGAAAAGGAGAGAAAGCCACGAAGACAAGCCAGAGAAACATTTCGTCTTTCGTACGGGGAAAGGAAAAGAATCGTAGACTCGTTCGCAAGACAGTAAAAATGAAGAGACGTGTAATGCTACTACCCTGGGAGATAATATCATGTCCGCCCAAAACCATGAAAAGGGAAACCAATTTTCAACCCCTATTCTAGGAAAGCACGCATACAGGACTTGCGTTTAAATGTGTTGGATGAAGTTTTTGTGTTTTTACGAGGTGCAAAATTGACGGGGGCCACATTATTGAGCGGGTAAGAGGATGAAGCAAGAGGAGACGCTGAAAATATGGAGATTTCGGAGGGAGTCTAACGAAGCGGTGAAGCCCTTAGTATCATCCTAGGGAACCATCCATGCCTCTGATAAGAAAACAATTAGGAGTGCTTAACCACGTTCCAGTGCACCGGCACCAGACCCAAACCGTTTACCCTCACTTTTACCACTCCGAGAAGACGTAGGAGAATCCCTCTAAGCCTTGGGCTCTGCAGGGGCGGCCTCGGCAGCCGGCTCCTCCTTCTTGGGTGCTTCAGATGAAGCGGCAGCCTCAGCGGATGGCTCATTGCTGGTCTCAGCCTCGGAGGAAGTCCACAGAGTCTATTATATGTCAGCCACTACATCGTAGAAAGTTCAGGATTGCAACATACAAGGTTGTCCCGGAGGAGCTGCATGATCAAAGTGGAGTCCTTGTAGCTTTCCTCGGAGAGGGTGTCGAGCTCTGTGACTATATTAGCAGTCGTCCTTTGGCTTTGGAGATAGATATGGTGGCCACGTACCGGCAATAGCATCATCGAACGCTTGCTTGGCCAATTGGCAGGCCTGGTCGGGCGAGTTCAAGATCTCGTAGTAGAAGACCGAGAAGTTCAGGGCGAGACCAAGACGGATGGGGTGGGTGGGGGCCAAGCTGGTGGAAGCAACCTCGGTGGCAGCCTTGTAAGCCTCGAGCGACTCGTCGGCAGATGTCTTGCGCTTGTCGCCAATAGCGAACTCGGCAAGGTAACGGTGGTAGTCACCCTTCCTGTAGCGCGATCACTTTAGTCTCGCTCATACAAACATATAGGACCACACTTACATCTTGTGGTAGAAGACCTTGGACTCGCCACTCTCAGCAGAGGGGATCAAGTGCTTGTCCAGAGTCTCGAGGATGTCCTCGCAGATCTTGGCGAGCTCGGCCTCAATCTTCTGGCGGTACTCCTTGATGAGACCAACCTGAGCCTCGTTGCCCTTCGACTCTTCTTTCTGCTCGATGGACGTCACGATCCTCCACGACGCGCGGCGAGCGCCAATGACGTTCTTGTAAGCGACAGAGAGAAGATTTCGCTCCTCGACGGAAAGTTCCTGGTCTGCGCCGGCGACAGCCTTCATGTTCTCGACCATCTCTATAGGCACCTATTAGCTTGGCAGAGCGCATGCCGTAGGTGGATGAGTTCTTACCCTCATAACGCTCGGCCTGCTCGGCCAACTTGGCCAGGTAGACAGAGTCCTCGTAACCCATTGTGAAGTTTGAATCTGGAGATGAAGCGTGTTAGCCGGGATCATATGGTGCGCAGACAGTCAGAAGGACGAGGTGTGTGCGTGGGACGCAGGGAAAAGGGCGCAAATCAAGCTGGCAATCTGTGCTTCCCACGGGCGAACAATGGCAGTTCTCGAGTAGAGAATACAAGCCTGGATGGCCAGAGTCGCGGGCTGCCACTCGCACAATAGGTAGGTGAGAAGGAGGCGTAATATGGAAGCCGGTGGAAGCGGCTTTGCCCACAGCCCACAAACGGGCGCTGCTCTCCCGTCACCCACGAAGTTGAAGCAAATGTGGTACCAGACAGGCGACTCGGACGAGGGTGGCGTTCTGATGAGCACCGGCAGGCAGCGAGAGACAGCGCCGTGGGAGGCGGGTGGGTGGCAGCGACAGCAGCAAATTGGAGCCCGATCCGCGAGATTGAGGGGGGATGACGAAAGAGCGAGCGGGAGAGGGACTTACGTGGGGAGTGAAGGGGGTTGGGGTGTGAATTGGAGTGGTGAAGAGAATGGAGGTTGCAAGAGTGGTAGGAGGCAAGAAACGGTGTAGGTCTCGCTGGGGAGGGTGGATTGTTGTTGATAGTGGGGAGATTGGAAGAGAGAGGTCAAAGCCGCAGCGCAAGTGCACCTAGTGTATTTGCCAAGACCCACGTCGATCGTGCCTTCCAGTAGCCAGAACGCAGCCCCCTTGGTTTCATTGCCTTCATGCTGTCTCTGCTCCGTGGCTTCAGCCTCATTTTTGCCTCTGAAGGACTCCAGGCAGAGAAGGGAAGCGTATCTACGTCGTCATTGCCGGCACGGCCAACAAAGTTGCTCGATTTTGCATAGCTTGTCCCAAGGCACCACCCCACCACGGGTACTTCTAGATACATTGTAGATAGTCGTTGACGCGTACAGCTCGAACGGTGTTGTCCTATACATCCACGTTGAAGCATGAATGTATTTTTATACATGATTGATACCTACTGAAAGTGAAAAAACTCAATACAAGCACACGTAAATTCATGGAGTTTGATCGAACGACAACATCGACATGGATATCACGACATCGCAGACGCTCGGTCTGCGCCACTCCAACGCTCGAGTTAATTTTGAATACACTCCAGGGCTGTACACACCGTGGCTGCTATCAAGTCTTCCAGAAAGACCTCCACGAGGCAACCCATATGCAAAACATCCACTGGCAATTAACATGACACATGCAAGTTTCACCTACTTTGCCATCTCGCAACGAGTGTCAAGCAGCATGTCCCCCAATTTCACCCATCACCTGACCAGGTTGTCCCGGTGCGAATCAACCGGAGCGAGCTAATCCCCTTAGAGCTCGGATGACGCACGGCCAATCCCATAGGTAGCTACACTGTATACCACCACTCACTCAGCTGCCAGACAGAAGCTTCTTCCATCACACCACTTTCATCGTTCGCAAACATTTATATCAACTCCCCTCGAGTCAATCCAATTGCAGCTTCTCTAACTTCACTGTCACTCCAAGAGAAACTCCAATCCATTTCCATCATGTTCCGCACATCTCTCGTCAAGGCCGCTCGCCCTTCTCAGCGCCTCTTCTCCACCTCGATGCGCGTCATGGCTGCCGGCGACACCGGTGCCGTGCGTCCTGGAGGCGTTCGTTCTGGGTAAGCTTTTCGATCCCTCCGCTCGCGATTAATGCAATAACTGTGTACACATGCTAATGGAGTTGCATTTTATAGCGATGCCTTCACCAAGCGCGAGCAGGCCAGCGAGGAGCTCTACATCAGGGAAGAAGAGAAGATAAAGTACGAGAACCCAACTTCCCACCCACCTTATTCCATTCAGAGAGGGGGTGGGCCAAAAACACAGCCTACTACAAGAACAAATAGCTGACTCTATTCGCTTTGTGTCCAGGCTCCTCGCCATCAGGGAGAAGCTCAAGCAGCAACAGCAACACATTGACGAGCTCACCAAGCACATGTGCGTAGCCCATTTCTCTTCCTACAAGCTCCCCTACGGCTCTAGACAAGTTCACGTCAGCGATCAGTAGCAGAAGTAATAGACTGACCATCTTTCAATAGTGACGATATCACAAGCCAAGAAGGTGGCCAGGGCGAGCAGCCCGGCAGCGACGGTGGAAAGCAGTAAACGATAACTACCACCACCGATCTACACTCCCTCCTTACCGCGAAGGAACCCATAACGATCAACAAACAAACCATTACCGGAGGGGAGACAGAGAAACAAACCACTACTTGATCCAGAATGTCTGACCAACGTGGAGGAAAGCATGAATTGATTCTCTACAGTGGATGACCCCTTGTAGCTGGGCTCCTTTTGATGCATGGAATTGTACAATTAGCAATGTGAATAATCGCTTCTCTTCCATTCTTAAAATGCTATGCCCGCACCTGTCAACGAAAAAGATCAACACTCGTCTCTTCTGTGTTAAAATGTTATGTCTAGTCCTCACCTCACGATTCTCGATTCTCGATCCTCGGCAGAGAACAACAGCTATAATATAGCCCTTATAATGGACCATGATACAAGAGAAAAAGATTCATTCCAAAGCACCAACAGCTTCACAAGCACTAATTATTGTCTTTGAAAGGGAGACAAGGACGCCTATAAAATATTCTTACATGTCCATATTACTTTCTAAAACATGCGATTCCATGTGTTCTCCACCCTGGATAATTCTACCTTCAAAATTCAGACTCTGGTCCAAGAAAAGAAACTTGAAAAGTTGGGGAAGACCAGCCGAGCGAGGTGATCCAAGACAAAGAAGCCAACGAACCAAGACTCATCCATCCGTTCGTACATGCTTTACTAGCCCAATGAGAAACCCCCTCCTGTCCTTGACTAACACCCTCCTTGAATTCCGCAATCAATCATCGAAATCTCGTTTTTTTCGATTCCATCGTTATACACGTACATACACAAGTTTTCGTTTACGCCTGCCCCCCAAATCGGTCGGTCCTCCCACCCCGATAACTCCGGTAGAAGTCTTCGGTAGGATCAGTTCCCAAACCATTCCAACCCGACCCGCCCGCACCGCTAGCACCGTGAGCACCACCGCGGTGGTTCTGCTTCTGGGCCTCGTCGATCTTCTCCTGGAGCTGCGCGGCGCCTGAGTCGATGAGCTGGAGTTGGGAGAGCTGTGAGTTGAGCACGCGGACGACCTTTGTCAACTATAATTTTGAGAAGAACGGTTAGCGATTGAATTATCCTGGTGTGATGGGAGAGGAGCTTACGGGGTCATCTGGTTTGCCTGTTTTGCTGAGTGTCTGGGATGTGCTGTTGATTTCCTCAATCATTTCCGTGAGATCCTTGTTCAGCTCGTTGAGGCGGTCTTGGAGCTTCTCCGCTAGTTTGTATCTGTACGTGGCATGTTAGCAAATGAATGTTCCCATGTCAAGGATAATTAATCATGGTGTGGTATCACGTACGTTCGCTCGCGCTCTTGGTCGGGCCCGCGCAGATTGTCTGACCTTCCACCAACGCCGTGGCTGCTCATCAGGTTGTCAATGTCCTTCTCGTAGCGATCAAGGTATGTATCGAGCTCCTGCTGGTTTTCTTCCATAATGGTCAACTGTCGCTCCACTTCGGCGGCATCGCGCTCTGCCTGGAAAGTTTTCGAGTAGAGCTGCTTCACTTTATCCGAGTTTTCTACCAGACTTCGGTCCCACTTGCTGACTGTCTCGGCTTGTTGCTGGAATTCTTTCTGGTATTTTGACAGGTCCGCAGCCCATCGGGTGATGATTTCATCCATGGACTTGTTCTTCAATCGGGATTGCGCAGAGGGCATCGGCCCCGCGGTCGAGTTACCCAATGTGCTTTTAGCCGCATCGCCCGCTGTTGCCGTCGTCGCCGCCCCAGCAGCAGGTGCAGTTGTAGTAGCTGATGTGGAAGGTTGGGAATTCGTACCAGCGGGCTTAGAGCCACCCAGATTAAACATTGAAGAGGATGGTGCGCTCGTTGCTGTTGGAGCAGTGGCTGGGGCAGAGGTGCCCGCCGCAGTTGAAGACTTCAGACCGCCAAACAGGCTACCGCTTGATGGAGCTGTAGTAGTTGTTGCTCCAGCTGTCGCAGACTCTGAGGATGAGCCGCCTGGCTTGGGAAAATTGAATCCGGCACCCGATGAAGATCCAGTTGCAGGTGCGGCATTAGAGAAAAGACTTTTGGTAGGCGCTGCTGTAGAAGCCGGAGCGGAAGGCTGCGGACTGCTTTGTTGACCTGCATTTGGCGTAGTTCCTAAACTGAGTAGTGATGGGTTGTTTGCGGAGGTCGATGAAGGGTTTGTCCCTCCCAAGCTGAACAAAGGCTTTGAACCCGCAGGCGTGCTTTGTGCTCCCGGCTGAGCAGCACCACCACCAAATAGACCGCCTGGCGCAGGTGCAGATTGTGTGGGTGTATCCTTGCTTTTATCTGCTGATCCGGCCGTTTTTCCAAAGCTAAAACCACCACCACTTGCATTGGTTGCGCCTGCAGTTGGGGTTGCAGAACCGAAAAGACTGCCAGAGGACGCAGATGTGGTAGGCGGTTTTGCAGCACCAGCACCACCGAACAGACCCCCTCCCGATCCCGATCCAGTATTTGAAGAAAGTCCGCCGAAGATGCTGTTTCCAGAAGGAGGAGGAGCGCCGGCAGGTGTAGTCGAAGGCAGGAATGAAGTCTTGTTCGCGGCTGGTGTAGCAGTAGGCGTTGAAGATCCTGAAGCACTTGGTTAGCTACAAATCGTGATCAAGGTTCTGCGCTTGAAGGGCAAGTACCTGGACCAGCATTCAACGTAAACGAAGGAGTAGATGTTGCCGGGGCTCCCCCACTAGGTGTGCCAGAACTCGGGACATTTCCTACTGCTCCGAACAATGGCTTGCTGTTCTCGCCTGAAGGGGTTCCAAACAAGCTCCCAGCAGGCTTGGGGGCAGCGGGGGTGCTGGATCCTCCGAACAAGCTGCTCCCAGAAGGTGTCGAGCCACCCGCACCGCCGAATAGCGAAGTGCCAGACGTGCTGGCTCCGGTACCCAGTTTCTGGCCTCCAGCGCTTCCAAATATCGACGTAGCGCCTGGCGCGCTGGTCCCGGAGTTTGGTGTCGCATTGTTGGTGGTATTACCAAAGAGCCCTCCGCCACTGGTACCGCCAAACAAGGGCTTGTTTGGAGTCTCCCCACCACCACCGGTGCCGTTGTTGTTTTGGTTAAAGCTGAACATGATCAGGCGTGTTGCTGGAAGCGATTGGGTGTCGCCTTGACGTTCTAAAAGTGGTGAAGGTCGAGCACCAAGGTGTTTACTTGTTTACGGCAGGTAGAGATGGTATGCGGCTGAAAGTGAATGATTGGGTGATGCGCTTTAGTGTCAAGAGCGCATTTAAGCTAGTGCTTGTGAATAAAAATCTCGGATTGCTCGCAATGGGCGCGTGAAGCGGATTGCAGCGTCAAGGCAGCGCGTTGTTTGTAGCTCCAAAAGTCGAGCATGGAGCATAGTCGCGCCAAGCTTGCCGGCGAATTGTTCTGCCGTGCCCCTTCCGACCTCATAGCATAGATCTAGGCCCTCCCCCCACTGCAGCTGCCATATCAAGATCATGCCTGGTTTCTGGGTCTAATTACCTACCTACATCACTTTCAACTTCATAGACTTGTCCTTTGACTCTCTACTAACTCGCTCCCCATTGACCTTGACCTACGAACCGCGCCCCTCCACACCTCCCCACCGAGTTGCCTCCGTGCACCGTACATCTGTTTCCCTACATCACCACTAGTTCCATTCACGACATATCCTCCGATCATGAGTGACGAACTTGCACCACCGCGCAAGAGCGTCGAACTCCAGGACGCAGGTACCAAGGATATGGGTACGTAGCATGTTCCTACTATCCTAAACTCAGGCCAAGCTACGCAGATTGTCTGACTTATTGGACAGCCGATTCCTCAAGCGACGAGCACTTTTCGGATGCTACAGAAGGTCGTGCTTCGACTCTACCTGACAGGGATGAAGCAACCTCACCAATCCCAGTCACGCGTGTAGAGCGTGTGGATGATAACCCCGCCCACGGCGAAGTGCCCGGTACCGATGCCTACAACAAGCGACTGCAAGATGCCGTCCCCGACGAGGTGGAAGTGGTTCCAGAAGGCCAGCGAAGCCGCAGTGCTTCTAGGTTGAGTGCTAGCGATCGACCGCATACGCCAGGTGGAACTCTGATCCCTAAAACGGTACGTTTTCCAGAGTACAAAGTACACTGATATACCAATATCCCGGCCCTCCAAGACCCTACCGCGCGGGATGATTTGCAGCTCTGATAGCACATTGAAACATCGTCGATTCAACCATACATATGCTGACTGTTCCAATCAGGTGGTGGAGAAGATAGACCCAGAACAGCCAAGCCATGGTGACGTTCCTGGCACGCATGCTTTTGAACTTCGTGCAGCTGATGCGGTTCCTGACATTGTATTGAAGGCTCCCCAGCCCCCACAGCGAAATCCAGAGGGTACGTAACCCTAAGGCGAGTTCTTTCCACTCCCTACGTACAATTGACGGAAGAAGGGTCACCAACAACCTCGCTAAACAGATCTCCCATGAACTCCGACAACGAAGACGACGTCGCAGATTCACCCGATGTCTCTGCTCATGAGTCCTCCAACCATACTAACGATGGTGAGGAGGACGACGGCGAGTTTGGTACGTTTTTCAAGATTACACAGACACCACGACATGAAGCGATAATGTAGCTTCATAGTTCACTGACCCCTTGCCGGTTGAAGCAAACTGACTTCTTGACGCAGGGGACGATTTTGATGATTTTGAGGAAGGCGGCGAAGGGGACGATTTTGGGGATTTTGACGATGGGTTTCAGCAGGGCGAGGCAGAGACTTCGTTTGACAAACCCCTAGATGAGCCTTCTGTACCCGCTCCTCCTCCGGGTCCTGTAAGTCAGCATTATTCAATTCTAGCTCAACTATCGTTCAAAGCTTTTGCCTTGTGGTGATGTTGCTTGGCTGACCATGGACCTGTGCAGCCCATTTTGAACTTCGAAGACTTGACCACGCTTGATGACATAGTCAACGCGTCCCAGCCTTATATTGATGATATATACCCTACCGTGAAAGACATCCCCAGTATTGCTACTGCAAATCAAGGTGCGCTGCGGTCTATATTCTTGTCAGAGCGAAGTGAATCGCTCTGGTCACAGTTGGTTGCCCCACCCCCGCTCCAACCACCTGACTGGGTGCGGTCTCGGATACGCCGGCTGTTCTTGGTATCACTCGGTGTGCCAGTCGACCTCGATGAAATTCTACCAGCCTCTAAGCAGAAGAAGCTCATTCTGCCCTCGATCCATATCCCTGGGGAGAAATCGCCACGGCCGTCAACGGACGGACGGAACGGAGCCCTCGGCAGAGTGAAGAAGGACAATGCTTCCTCGACATCGGTGGATTCATCAGCATCTAAGTCTGACAGGAAAAGAAAGGGACCGCCTCCACCGCCACAATTGGATATCAGTTCTACAACAATGCTTTGCTCTACAACGGATGCTGCGCTCAGCAACTTTACAGACGACGAACTAGAGGCGCATATCAAACGTTTGGGAGAGCTCAAAGAGCGTGCCAATGAAGTATTCGAGTACTGGCAGAAGCGAATGGAGAGTGCACTTGGCGACAAAGACGCCTTTGAGCAAGTCATTGAAAGTCTTGTTGCGCACGCAAAGAAGCTAAGATGAGGCGTCGTCCCTTTGTCCTGGTGCCATCAACCACCAAGGAGGTTGAACAAATGGGCGATGATGATGAGGCGGATAGCAAGATGGTTCATTGGGAAGGGTGGCTCTGAGGGAGCTTTGTGTTGGCGCAGGCAAGCTTGCCTAGAGGAGAAAGAAGGGCAAGGGGAGACGTTTCGAAATGTGAGGCGGTTCCTTGCAGGCGAGTCAAGAACAGCAGTCCACACTTACCACATGGTGGGATTCGGGAATCTGTTCTGCCACGTGACACGTGACACGGCTTCTCTCGGCGCGGCTAAGTAGCCGTTGGTCAAGGTGCCCCACTTGGGAGAGCACTTGAGTCTTGAGTGCAGCAACACGTCTGACTTTTGGTACGGTAATGGTTGGAAGAGGTAATGGACAGTGAAATCACCACCACTGCGCACTGGAAGAGCGCCATCTGCTTGCACTTTGCTTGTTGCGCGCATTATATATTGTGGTCAGCGATAGATTAATTTACATTGCCTACATATGTATACAGCTGCCTGCTTAACAAAGATGCTGGCAAGTACCGTTAGACACACTCACACACGACAGTTTTGGGTACCCCACGCAACTACTGGGGAGGTATCCAGCGCTGGCATATGCGGCAACATCGTATTGCGCGTTCCGTGTTCCGTGACTGACTGACACCTCCCATGCTCGCATTTAGCATGCGGAAAGACATAATATTAGGCCCTTCGTCGGAGAATGATCGCAGCAACTGCCCAACGGATAGGACGTGGAAAAGGGCGTTGCGAAGGACGATCAAACAGGGGCACTGTTACCCAACATTTGATGAGGTGGCGATGGTGTGGTACTCCTTGAGGGTGCATGTGGTTTCGGAGCTTACTGTGTACACATGAGTGAGGAGGGCTGCTAGCATCAGCGCCGGCGTCTACTTGTAGAAGGGATATGCCAGGATCCTCGGACGGACGATATGTCTCGTGGGGGTTCATTTCCACTCGAGGGGAATGCATGTCACGCAAAAGCTTCTGGGAAAGTTTGAAGGGAGGCAGCAGGCGGAGTAGTTTGACGGGTGCAAGCCAGTCAGCCAGCTAGTCGTTGCTTTTTTCTGATTGTCTTCTTTGCCCCTCCCCCCCTTTTTTCCTCCCTTCTTTTGTTCTTCGCGAAGGCAGTCTGTCACAAATGCTGGTGGGGGGTGCTAGCAGACGAGGCATATGCCGAGGGCTAAGGGCACATAGGTAGACAGCAAGAGCGAAATGTCTGGCTGTCTCATTCGTGGGGCGCAAAGTGGACGGTCACACGGTCTCTGGCCTTTGGCATGTCGACGGATGGAAACATGTGCCAATGAAGGCTCCCGATCGATCCCATCGGACGGGGGCTGGTTACGCTGCTTGCTCCGTGCTCTCCACGTTGATAATTATCGGCACGTTGGTAACGGAAAGGGGATGGCCATTGCGCGCGCCCATTACATCATAACGCCTTCTTTTGGCCGCCCATGTGCTCCGGGTCCGCCATCTGGCAAGGGAGCGGTGGTGAGGAGGGATTGTCGAGGAGCACAGCGAGGCTGCCAAACGCTGGGTGGATAGGATGGGGGATGGATGGGATGGGATGGGACGAAAGGGCGAGTTGCTGTTCTGCCCGTTCAATTCACACGCTCCCCACATTAGCGTGCCTTGAACGAATAAGTCGAGTACGGGCATATTTAATTCCGAGAAGGCAGTCCAGTTTCCACTGCTGGTGCTACTGCAGCCACACGAGCAAAGGCGGACCACTGCTTGACTCTGCAACGACTGTACATGCGTTAGGCTGTGCCTGGGAGCCAGCAATGGCAGTTTCTCTAGTGAGTAGGGGTCCAGTCGGGCAAGAGCAGGTGGTGGAGATGAGGGCTTAAGCGAACCGCCTAACCTGTTGGGTGCGCGTAGCAGCAGCGCAGGGCAAGGCCTCTTTGTACGGCGCCGTAATAGCAGCACGGTAACATAGGAGAGACAAGGCCTTTCGCCGATCTGGTTTCTGATACAGACAGACATACATACATAGCATACATATCCATCGGGCGCGCTTTGCTGCTTGCATTGCCATCTGCACATCAATCTCGCTCGCTTCTTGTCGGTAGGGCATCACCACTCTTCATCCAAGTTGGCAGCCTGGCAGCAAGCCCCTCTGCTGTTCGTCTATACTTGCATCCGTCGTCTTTGAACCGTTTCCAAGACCTCGGTCCTTGCTTGCCACTGTTCGTTATTTTATTGCTTTCCCATAATACTTACGACTAGCTGCTAGCAATAATTGGAGAAAAGAAAAACCCTCGTTGAAAGCTAGCGCCGACCGCTGCGCCCTGCCTCCCCCCCCCAGTACCCAGTAGCACAGGAATACCCAGTGGCATCCCATCGCGCCAACGATCCCAAGTCTCACAGCGGGGACAGGGCTGGGCAGAACTCTATCTATCGATTCCAACCCACGACGCCTGCTCTCTGGCACACCGCACTCTCGACCTCGACTTTTCTTCTCTCTCCACCCTTTCGCCTGGTATTGATTTGAGCGAGCAGCCAGTCTTCCTACATCACGCCGCTCGTTCCTGCCTCTTTCCGGGCCCATCGCATCCGTCTACCCGACTCTGAGCGCCCTTTACCAGCGAACCCCAATGCCCATCTAAAGGGGGCACACAAACACCCACCCCCGCCGTCGCGATGACCGCCAACGCCTACCAAGGCCTCTCGGATTTCGTCAAGAATCTGGCCAGGCAGCACGATCCGGCACTCGATGCCTCCTTCAGCGCCCAGATAGCAGCCAACGGCGCGAAACAGAATGCCATCTCCCTTGCTGGGCCCGACTCGGCAGACAAGTCCGCACTTGAAAAAGAACTCGCCGCACTTGCTGCACGCGTGCAATATCTCGAAGCAAAAGCAAATGTCGTCGACAACCACACCTTTCCTATTACCCCTGGCGAGCCCGCCTCCTCGCCGTTCCTCTACGCTCCTACGGCCGTCCCCACCTCCCGCTTTGCAGGCCAAGTCGCCCGACGCGGTTCATATCGCGACCAGCGGGCGACATGGGTTAGCAACTGGCTGGCTGCGAAAGAGAGCAACGGCGATGACAGCCCACCTGCTGCCCTGACCGAGGAGCAGCTCAACTATCTCCGTGATCATCTCAATAAGCAGGCTGACCAGATCAAAAATCAGCGCGAGCACATCGATAACCTGAGCGCTGAAGTCAATAAGCAGTTGAACAACCAGACTATGGCTTTCGAACATGGCATCGAAGATATCGGTGCTTTGAAGCGTGAGCTCGGGAAACACCAGCAAGCCAACTTGGCTTTCCAAAAGGCTTTGCGTGAGATTGGAAGCATCGTCACGGCTGTCGCCATGGGTGATTTGAGCAAAAAGGTTTTGATACACGCGAAGGAAATGGACCCGGAAATTACTTTATTCAAGCGCACCATCAATCGAATGGTGGATCAG
The DNA here is from genome assembly GCA_948474695.1 of Periconia digitata. Lineage (NCBI taxonomy): Eukaryota > Fungi > Ascomycota > Dothideomycetes > Pleosporales > Periconiaceae > Periconia > Periconia digitata. The sequence goes on along the minus strand of CAOQHR010000009.1, from coordinate 1,586,803 downwards.
CTTCAGGCCTTTTCTACTGAAGTCACCAGCTTGGCGAGAGAAGTCGGAACGGAAGGAAGACTTGGTGGTCAGGCGAATCTGCCTGGCGTCGCCGGTATCTGGGCAGAGCTGACTGATAGCGGTATTTCAGTCCCTCCCTTGCCAACATCTCCTCATTCGTCTTACTGATTTTCCATTTAGTAAATGTTATGGCGAACAACCTGACTGAACAAGTGCGTGAAATCGCCATCGTTACTACCGCCGTGGCACACGGCGACTTGAGCAAGAAGATCGAACGACCAGCCCGTGGCGAAATTTTGCAACTACAACAGACTATAAATATCATGGTGGACCAACTTCAGTCCTTTGCAACGCAAGTCACCAAGGTGGCTCGAGATGTCGGCACGGAAGGAAAACTAGGAGGTCAGGCCGAAATAGCAGGCGTTCAGGGCATGTGGAACGAATTGACAGTCAATGTGAATGCCATGGCCCAAAATCTCACCACCCAGGTCAGAGATATCGCGCAAGTTACCACGGCTGTCGCTCAGGGTAACCTGACGAGGAAGGTCGAAGCCCAATGCAAAGGCGAGATCCTGGAGCTGAAGAACACGATCAATCGCATGGTGGACCAGTTGCAGCAGTTTGCGCACGAGGTTACCAAGATCGCGCGCGAGGTCGGTTCCGAAGGACGGCTAGGCGGCCAAGCTACTGTGCATGGAGTAGAAGGAACGTGGAAAGATTTGACGGAGAACGTGAACGGTATGGCCATGAACCTGACGACGCAAGTCCGAGAGATTGCCGAGGTCACAACCGCTGTGGCTCGTGGAGATCTTAGTCGCAAAGTCAAGGCCGAAGTCCAGGGTGAAATTCTATCGTTGAAGATCACCATCAACACCATGGTGGATCGTTTGAATACCTTTGCCCAGGAAGTCAGCAAGGTCGCTCGGGAAGTCGGAACAGACGGTATCCTAGGAGGACAAGCGCAAGTCGACAATGTGGAAGGCAAATGGAAAGATTTGACGAACAATGTCAACACCATGGCTCAGAATCTCACGCTTCAAGTACGAAGTATATCCGAGGTCACACAGGCTATCGCTAAGGGCGATATGAGTCGCAGAGTGCACGTCGATGCGGAGGGAGAGATCCGACTCCTCAAAGATACCATCAATGACATGGTTACCCGTCTTGATGATTGGTCTCTCGCAGTGAAGCGAGTGGCTCGAGATGTGGGTGTCGATGGAAAGATGGGAGGACAAGCAGATATCCACGACATTGACGGCCGCTGGAAGGAAATCACCACAGATGTAAACACCATGGCGCAAAATCTCACGTCTCAAGTGCGCGCATTCGGAGATATCACCAACGCAGCTATAGAAGGCAAATTCACTCAGATCACGGTTGAGGCTTCTGGAGAAATGGATGAGCTGAAGAGGAAGATCAACGAGATGGTGTCCAGTCTTCGAGAGAGTATTGAAAGGAACACCGCTGCAAGGGAAGCTGCCGAGTTGGCCAATAAGACCAAATCTGAATTTCTGGCGAACATGTCTCACGAGATCCGAACACCCATGAACGGTATCATTGGTATGACACAGCTCACTCTGGACACGGACCTCACAAACGCGCAGCGAGAAATGTTGACCATTGTTCATAACTTGGCCGGTCAGCTTCTTACCATTATTGATGACATTCTTGATATCAGCAAGATCGAAGCGAATCGCATGGTAATGGAAGAGATTCCGTTCTCGCTACGTGGAACCATATTCAACGCCCTCAAATCCTTAGCTCAAAGGGCCAACGAACGCAAGCTGAACTTGGCATACGACGTATCCTATTCGGTTCCAGACTACGTCGTTGGTGACTCATTCCGATTGAGGCAGATCATCCTTAATCTTGTCGGCAATGCTATCAAGTTCACGGAGCATGGTGAGGTCAAGGTCGCCATCTCAATGCACGCACAGCAAGAATGTGCGGCGGATCAATACGTCTTCCAATTTGCTGTCTCCGATACTGGCATAGGAATCCGGGGAGACAAGCTCAACCTCATCTTCGACACTTTCCAGCAAGCCGATGGATCGACGACCCGTAGATTCGGAGGTACGGGTCTGGGTCTTTCCATCTCGAAACGTCTTGTTACATTGATGGGCGGAAGAATGTGGGTGGAGTCCGACTATGGCAAGGGAAGTACGTTCTACTTCACTTGCACGGTACGGCTCGGCAACCCGGATATCAGTGCTATCCAACAACAGCTCGCACCATACAGCAAACATACTGTTCTTTTCATCGACCAAGGGCACACCAACTTTTCGGAGCAGATTGTGACACATCTCAAAGCACTCGATCTCGTCCCCATCGTCGTTCATACCGTCGAAGACGTACCTGTTTTGGAAGACAGGAACGTGCCCGACATGCCCTTTGACTGTGTGGTGGTCGATAACGAGAGGACTGCCAGAGAACTAAGGATTGCTGAACGCTTCAAGTATATACCCTTGGTAATGCTTACCCCAAGGGTGTCCATAAGCCTGAAGTCGACATTGGAGAATGGTATCTCGAGCTACATGACAACACCGTGCTTGTCTATTGATCTTGGCAACGCACTGATTCCAGCTCTCGATGGACGAGCGGCGCCACTGATATCGGACCAATCTAAGTCGTTCAACATTCTTCTTGCCGAAGACAACCATGTCAATCAAAAGCTTGCTGTCAAGATTTTGGAGAAGTATCGTCACCGGGTCACAGTCGCTAATAACGGACTGGAAGCTTTCGAGCACATCAAGAAGAAACGTTATGACTGCGTTCTTATGGACGTGCAGATGCCTGTTATGGTAAGTCTTCATTCATGTTAGTGTTTCTTTAGGGCAAATGCTAACGTAGAGGGATAGGGTGGTTTCGAAGCTACAGCGAAGATTCGAGAGTGGGAGCGTGTGAACGTTCTACCGTCGACGCCAGTCATTGCCTTGACTGCGCACGCCATGGTAGGCGACCGCGAAAAATGTCTTGCCGCGCAGATGGACGTAAGTGACAACATTATTTTCAACCTAATTATAGCGAATTCTGACTCTTGTAGGACTATCTTTCGAAGCCATTGAAGCAGAACCAGCTGATTCAGACCCTTTTGAGGTGCGCCACCCTTGGTAGCAGCCAACTCTACGACCACGATCGACAACCACACCTCCCCGAACTATCGCTCCCAACGGATAGTCCGAAGTCCAAGGGGAGAAGGCCGCACTTGGAGACGCGTGGCTACACGGAACGCAACAATGCCGCCGATGGCAGCCCTTCGTTGCTGGCAGCGGATCAAGCAGATCCCGTGGATAGAGTAAGTTCCATATTTCTCGCTGCGGTAGCCGAATTTATACTGATCCAGATAACAGCTTCTTCTCCGATCGCACAGCAGTTAGCGGGCTATCGTCTCTCGGTTCTTTGAGTCGATTTTGAAACACGTATCCCTTTTTGCTCGACTTGACGTATTCTTCAGTCAGAAACATGTTTCGCGGATACCCCTTCACCCCTCCTGACGGCACAGCGAACCGGAGCAACGACGTACTCATTTATTGTTTTTGGGAGTAGCCAAGCAAATAAGCAACAAGGCAGTCTTGGATGGGAGCGATCCATTTGTTTGCAACTCGGATTACATTCTACTCTTCTGATCTCCTTTTTATTTCTTGTTTCGGAAATTTGTTTTTATCCGCATCTCTGATTCGTGGGAGCAGCCCACAGTGCAACAGCAGCAACAGGTGATTGTAGCGCTGTCGCGGCTGTCTCTTGATCAACGAAATACCCCACATACATTAGCAAGCAAGGGAAAGATTGTATTTTGAACCTGGACATTCGAATGGGAGCATGGCATAGCATGGCTTGGCGATGACGGGGTGGGAGGAAGGAGCAGTGTTGGATGTGTTGTTATTCTTTCTCCTATCTCCTTTGCCCTCCTCGTTCCTACTATTGTTGTTCGTTGTCTGTTTTCATATTGCATTTGCGGAGTTTTGTTTCTTGTCGCGTTTTCCCGTCTCCTGTCAGTGGCGGGATGGGATGGGATGGAAACGACTGAAAGGGTATTATTTCTATCTGTTCCTATTCTATTCTATCGTTATGGAAGTTTTTACTCTAAATGCAGTCTTTGGTTTATCTGTTGCTCGACTTGCTTTTCCGTGGTGATGTCGTTATCGAGGAAAGAGAAGTGCTTGTGTGCCGCCTTCTAATTCCAGGCGAAATCGTGACATCAACAGCATCATATCATGTAGGCAGAGAAAAGGCTCCAAGGACACTCCTAGGTTACGAACATCAGATTGTTGGGCGAGGCCACTCTCGTATTATCAATGATTAACAAAGTCCGAGCCCCTTGAACACGATTCCATATGCTCTGTCTCCTTCGGCCTTGTTGTATATAATGGCACACAAAGCGAGAGCTGGAACAGCAAACATTGGAGTCATATTTTGTGGATCTCAGGGGGCTGGTGGGACATATTACACTGCGTCTCTGAAGATTTGACTGACCACTTTCTTGTGACATGCTAGCACTCATGATTGGACAGTTTTCTTTTCTTTTTCCGCCTTGTGGCAAGTGAAGTGAGGCACCGGGCCAGCCACGACTACCAGCGCATTGGGGGGGAAAGGTGGAAATCATCATTAGTGGCCTACGAACGATACCAAAAAAGACGAGTTAGTAGAAGGTTGATATATGTTTGAGCTTCTACCACTGTTACACGGCGTTTTTGGGACCACTTGTTCACGTCTCATTAGTCTGTTTGGATGGGCGTTTTTTTGTTTCTTTTTCTTTATTCTTCGTTTCCCCCGTCTTGTGATTTGTTACCTAAGTATAACCCACCAGCGCATCTTTTCCTGCGAGTGATTCGAGATGGGGGCCGGGGAGAACGGCGGGTGTTTAGTTGGCACTCCGGCATGGAGATGCTATTGGAAAGACTGTACCCTTGCTATAGGTCTGACTGAGGCTTGGGGAGAAATTAGTTTTTGACCGGGTGTAACGCAACTCTTGACCACTTCAACGTTCGCGTTCGGGATCCATCCGGTTTAACCATTTCGGTGGCTCGCTCGTATACGACAAGGCTCGAACATGCAGATGGTGTTCAGCCTGGAGTGGATTGGTGTCCATGTCGGAGGTGTGCTGCATTATACCTACATACATACATATGTATGTATGTAGGTATTGTGGCGGAGCTGATGGCCTGCCTCACCGGTGGGCTGACAGGCAACAGGACGAGGTGAGGCAAAGAGTTGTGGTGCCTGCCGTGCAGTGCGTGGGATGACGGCAGGCACGCGTTGCTAGCGTATCGAGCCCGACCCACCCACCGTTCGATCATTCTCCGCTCAACTACCTCTCTCTTCGTCTACCCGCATCTCCACAAAAGCATATCTACATGCAGCTCTGATGGACCCCTGATTCCATTTGGAGAGAGTCCTTCTTTACGCCCCTTTGCCCTTCTACGTCCGCTTCTTTGGGCATTTGACTTGCTCCCCGAGTTTTTCTTTCCTCTTTCCCTACACATGTTCCTTCGTCTCTCCGGGTGCGTGCTTCGACACTTGCCGCTAGTCAATACTGGGCCGCTTGCCGCAAACCGTACAGTAATCTGTTATTGGACACTGACTGTTTAATAACAAACAGTCGTCCTCACATTCACATTCACTCTCTGCGACTTATACTTTACTCGCGGGGCCGTATCGGCTAGCAACCAACTTTCAGCCTCAACGGAAATCGCCAACACTACCGACCCTCTACCCAACTCTTCCCCCTACACAACGGAATCTCAACCACAACCATGGATTATGATCTTTACACTCCCCCTTCGGATCTTGGCGATCGACAAGAAATCCAAGGCGAGATCGATTTCATTCACACTGTAGTTGCAACCCTGGACCCAAAGAGCCCTCAGTACGAGGAGGCCATGGCCCACTATTACGGTCAGCTCGACAATATGAATAGGCAACTGCGCCAGTGTTCCACTGTCGCAACTCCTGCACCTTCGTATCCTGTTGCAATGGGGACTTCGAACTACCAAATGCCAAACGAGGTTTCTAGCTATTCTAAGCCAAATGGAGGTCCAAGCTACTCGACGCAAAATGGAGGTTCAAACTATTCGGTATCAAACGGGAAATTTAGCTCTAACCTTCAACCCCATTCCAATGCGAGTCAACGTCGATCCGAACTATCTTTTCCGGGATATGCTACGTCTTCTCTTCCCGTTCGATCTCAACAGCACGACAGCTGGAACACTCAGCTGCAGGTGCCTATCCAGTCTAGCAATTTCATAGACCTTACACAGGACGACGATGATCCTTTCATTGAGACAAAAGACGCCTTCATGCCCGGAGTGCAGCCTTCTTTCGACATTTCAAATCAGACCTTCATGAATAATGATCAACTGGCCAATTATCTGTGGGATCCGGCGGCTCCCAAGATGGAGATTCCGGCGCTGCAGACGGTGAGGCCGTTTTCTTCCCAACTCAATGGGCTGAACCCCCAACAAGATTACAATCGGGTAAACCACCTCATGGAGGACAGTCACTCAACACAACTGTCGTCTTTGATGGGCGTCGGTGGTGCAACAACCTGGGGTAATCCCGTCCCGGAAACGGACTATGACTATCTTTTTGGTGGCCACGTGCCTGCTCCCGATGAGCCTGAAGCCGTGCAAGACCTCATCGAGAATATCAAATTTGACCAAGAGGTCCGACCTGATCAGCGAAAACCAACTCCCGTGGCCATGAAGTCGACCCTAATGGAGCATCAAAAGATTGCCCTGACATGGCTGCTAATGATGGAACGCAACAATACCAAAGGCGGGATCCTTGCTGACGAGGTAAGTAAACTACAACCTCTATGACTCGTAGTGATTGACCGAATGGGCTTTACTGACCGCTCTCTCTAGATGGGTCTAGGCAAGACTGTTCAAGCACTGGCGCTGATCCTGGCCAACCCTTCCGAGGATCCTGCATGCAAAACTACTCTAATTATAGCTCCAGTTGCCTTAATGCGGCAATGGGAGAAGGAAATAGAGCGTCATGTGAAACCGCATCACCGCCTTAAGGTCTTTGTCTGTCACAACGAAGGGCCTAGGAAGAAACCTTGGAGCTCACTGCGCAATTACGATGTTGTTCTCACGACCTACGGCACTCTAGCTTCTCAGTATAAAAGGAAGACTAACCGCCTTAAACAACAGGAACAGGAAAAGAAACAACAGGAATTGGACCAGGAACAACAGGGAGGAGACGGAGGCCCTAAAAAGCGCCGCCGGATCACTGAATATCTTGAACCTGACCTGGGCTTGGTTGGCCGCGATTGCATGTGGTATCGTGTCATTCTAGATGAAGCGCAGTGCATCAAGAATCGAGATACTTGGAGCTCAAAAGCAGCGGATGATCTGCAGAGCCGGTATAGACTTGCGATGACAGGCACACCGATGATGTGAGTCGCTCTTTATGGTTCCGACGTGGTTCACTACCTTGTGGATGGAGCCGTCAGCTTTGAAAGAGTTCCAAGCGTTTAAATATTCAGCTGCTAATGTTTTGACCAGGAATTCTGTGGACGAATTGTACTCACTTGTACGGTTCCTCAAGATCCCACCCTATAATTCGTGGGCGAAGGTACGTGTTTATGCCGCATCAATGATTTGCAAGGGATGTGCTGACGTTGCTGGTCCTCAAAGTTCAGGATGGATGTTTCAACACCACTCAAAAAATCCGACCATATGCGGCAACAGGCAATGCAGCGTGTGCAAGCTCTTCTCAAGTCGATCATGCTGCGTCGATGCAAGACTACCTTGGTTGATGGCAAAGAGATTTGCCAGATTCCCCCTAAAGAGTAAGTGGTAAGACATCGTGCATGACATCAACAAACTGACCCTGGGCAGAACTCTCATTCAGCATGTCGAATTTTCTGACGAGGAGATGAGCTTGTACAAAGCGATCGAGACGAAATCTCAATTACAGTTCAACAAGTACCTTGCCAAAGGCACAGTCAACAACAATTACGCGAACGTTCTTGTCATGCTTCTTCGGTTACGCCAGATCTGCTGCCATCCACACCTCGTTAAGGATCTCGGCGTTCAAGCTTCTACGGAGAACATCTCCGGAGAAGAGCTTGAGGACCGAGCAGGAATGTTGTCGGCTGAAGTTGTTAACCGCTTGCGCAACTGTGCTGATGAAGGGTTCGAGTGCCCGATCTGCTACGAAACCGTAGTGAATCCCACCATATTCATACCCTGTGGCCACACTTGTTGCGGCGAATGCTTCCAGAAGCTCATCGATCCGTCCCGTGCCATCCAACAAGGTATGGAGACTAGTGAGGCCAGGTGCCCCGAATGTCGGAACGCCCTGAGCTCAAAAGAAATCACCGATTTCATGCACTTCTGTAGAGTCCACATGCCAGAGCTGCTTGACGACTTGGATTTGCAGGATAATAGTGAGACCGATAACGGCTCCGAAGACGATTCCGACGAGGAGTCTGATGGCGAGGAGTCTGGAGACGATGTCGACAAGAACGGGAACCTGAAAAATTTTGTGGTCGACACAGAAGACGACGAAGAGTATCTGGATGACGAACTCACTTCGGGCAAGGACGAAGAAGAAGATGTGAAGCCTGCCAAGTCACAACGAGAAGACAAAGGCAAAGGAAAAGCGAAGGCGAAAAAGCCCAAAGTAACGCTTGCTCAGCTCAAGAAGGATTCTCTCCGTAACAAAGACGCCAAGAGGAGATATCTCAAACGACTTCGTAAACAGTTCCAGACCTCTGCTAAGATCGAAAAGACCATGGAACTACTGAGCGAAATCAACGCCAAGGATCCCACCGAGAAGACGCTTGTCTTCAGCCAGTTCACATCTCTCTTAGATCTGCTCGAGGTGCCTCTGCAAGAGAGGAAGGTCAAATACCAACGGTATGACGGCAGCATGAGCATGAACGATCGAGCCGATGCCGTGAATCAATTCATGGACAATGCTAGTGAGACTGTATTCCTCATCTCCCTCAAAGCCGGCAACGCCGGTCTCAACCTCAACAAAGCGTCGCAGGTTATTATCCTCGATCCATTTTGGAACCCATTTGTCGAAGATCAAGCCGTTGATCGCGCTCACCGGATGCCACAGCAGCGTGAGGTCAAGGTTCACCGTGTCCTGGTGCCTGAGACGGTCGAGGATCGTATCTGTGCGTTGCAGGACAAGAAGCGCGATCTTATCAATACGGCTATGGACGAGGGCGTAGGCAAGCAATTGACACGCCTCAGCGTCGGAGAACTTCGTTACTTGTTCGGATTGTCTCCACACTAGATTCTACCATCGGTCGATAAACACGTCGCTGCCACTCACTTTCGCAAGTGGAGAGGTGGTCTAGGTACTCTGCGCACAATCGCGCGGTTACGAATGTTTTGTACGATAGACGATATGACGCCCCCGAAAAGACTCATGCCTTTGAGCCTTGGTCGCCATGGATTTGGCAACATACTGTGTGGGGCTTGCGATCACACAATTGGGTGTATGGCCTTTTCACTTCTTTCTTAACATACACTTGGGGGAGGATATGACTCTTTCTCTCTGGCTTTCACATGCGTACACGGATCGTGATCTCGGATATATGATACCCCCTTTTTGTTTTCTTTTTTCTTTCTTCGTCCAACAGCCTGACCGAGTGTTCTGCAGACGGGAGATGGAGAGGGACGATGCAATCTTTCTTCCCCTGCTTTCTTCTGTTCCAAACGAGGGAGATTAGATAAGGTGACTTTAATTTTCTTTTCCTATAAGGGATCTCCAATATGGTAGTCAATACACTTTTTTAATGTCTCTTTATCTTTTCGTTTTCGTTCTCATTCGTCTTCTCGCGAGACGGGGGATAGTTTAGGACAAAAAGGCAGGCACGTAAGTTGATCCATCCCTGTACGTTCAAGGCATGGGGCGGAATGAATATCTTCAAGTGTGGAAGGTGAGTGTGTGGATCAGACGACACGGTCCAACGAGGAACAGGCAAGAGGGGGAAAAGTACATGAAATGGACATGTATATCGGCCTACGAGAAGTGAGGAGATTTCGATGTCGAAACGAACATGTTTACACCGACTTTTGAAAAACCTTGAGTGCGGGAACAGAATCACAAAAAGCCAAGTATGGTGATCATGATAATGATGATGAATAAAAATGATAAATGAAATCTTTCTTGTATCAGATTGAAGCTTTAAGTGTACACAAAATACAGGTTCGGCCCCCTTCCTTCCTTGCTTCTCACTCTCACGCCGTCGTTGCCCTCCGACCGAGAATCTATACATCCCCTTTTCTCTTACACACACCTCCATCACAAACACGCCCTCTCCATCACGCAGAAGAGAGGACGTGTTTCGAAGTCTCGTGCTCATCCCCTCGCAAACACCAGATAGCCAAAAGACCCCTGCCGTCTAAGCAAGCAAGCATCTCTTAGCTTCTGCTCAATCACGCCCATCAGCAACGCTCGTCTATGACAAGTTGCTGCTCATGAGACCCCTGACACGGTCGTACGGGAAGAGAGCCTCGATCTGGCCAAACGCCGACACGGCAATGTCCTTGTCCCAGAGCTTCCGCTTGGCGAAGTCCATGACGTTCTTCTCGGAAATGGCGTCGACGACGCGTTCCACCTCCTGGGGTGATAACCGGCGGCCGGTGGTTACAATCTGGCGGCCGATATCCTCAGCCACTGCTGTGGTGCCGTCGAGCGCGAGTAGGAGCGACGCCTTGAGTTGGGCCTTGGCACGCTCGACCTCAGCGGGAGAGACGTTGGTGGACAGGCGGCGCCATTCCTTGAGTGAGAAGTGGACGAGGTCGTCGACGGTGGTGGGGCTTTGGGAGACGAGGTAGATACCCCAGAGACTATCGTGTGTTAGTGAATCACAGAATATGCAGATATATTGACTTCTTTAGACTTACCCAGTGTCCGAGTAGCTGGTGGAGAAGCTCATGAAGCTGTTGGCGAGTTGGTTGTCGGCAACGAAGGAGCTGAGCTTGCTACCAAGGTACGAAGAGTTGCCCATGGCACGGTCCCAGTTTCCAACAATAGCCTGGGTGACGAGAGCAGTGAAGTAATCATCGTCGCTCCAGCTGACACCCTCAACGGCAATAGCGATGTTGGCGGTGGGCGAGGTATCATCGCGGATGCGGACCTCGGAGCCAATGAAGTCGGGGGTTTCCTTCTGCTCAGCGGCAAGGGCTTTGGCGGAGTAGTTTTGGGGTTCGGCGGGCACGTTGGAGAAGTACTTCTCGGCGAGGTCGACGAGCTGCTGGTGGGGAACGCCACCAGCTCCAACGAGGACCATGCGGTCAGCAGTGTAGTTGGTCTTGATGTAGTTTTCCAAATCGGTACGCTGAATGGTCTCAATGTTCTCCTTGGGGCCGAGGATGGTGCGTCCGAGCGGCTGACCCTGGAAAGCGGAGGCGTGAAGGTGATCGAAGACAACTTCCTCGAGCTGCTTGTCGACCTCTTCCTGCTCGCGGAGGATGACGTCGCGCTCGCGCTCAATGGCAGCGGGGTCGAGTTTGGAGTTTTGCAGGATATCGGAGAGGATGTCTACGGCAGCGGGGACGTCGTGGTTGAAGGACTTGGCGTAGTAAACGGTGTTTTCGCGCTGTAGGTTCCGTCAGCATTTGCAATCCAGTCGACGACGCGCCCGGTGTTTGGCAGCGTAACATACAGAAGTGTAGGCATTGAGGTGGCCTCCCATGTTTTCTATCTCGAGCTCGAGCTGCTGCTGAGTGCGCTTCTGGGTACCCTGCAAACCGACAACCGTTAGCACCAGGTCCATTCATCCATCAGACAGCGTCGTCCATTGACCTACCTTGAAGGCAAGGTGCTCCAAGAAGTGTGCAGTTCCATTCGTCTTGTCCGTCTCTGCGCGGCTGCCAGCATCGATCCACACACCAACGGTCGATGTCTGGGCCCATGGGGAGTGCTCGGTAGCGATCTGGGCGCAAATCAGTCAATTGAGTGCCCTGTGACATCCTAAAAGGTGCAGCATACTGTGAAGCCATTGCTGAGGGTGGTCGACTCAGTCTTGGAGCCGTGGGGGACGGGGGTCGCGAGGCCTCTGGTCAAGGGCGACCTTCTGCTGTTTTTGACGGCATTGATGGCCGACTTGGAGCGAAGGGCCTGCTGCACGTTCAATGCAAGCCGCCGGGATGCCATTGCGTCTATTTTCGCTCTGGGAGTCGGCGTCGGGAGAAGGGGGAGGGGGTGCGCGGGATTGGATGGGTGGTGATGATGGAGAAACTGACGGAGAGCTGTATGTAGCTCAGACGATATGGAGGTTTCGTCAAATCTGCTTGGGGCTTGGCAAAAGGCACGGGATTGCACGGGCGGGCGATTATATCGAGCGCCGTCTGATTGGTCCGCACCTAAAGACCTCGGATACAATCGTGACGAAGCATCGCAGACAATCGACCGAAGAGTGCTGGACGATCTTCCTCCACCAACACCACCAAACCACCTCCACTCTCTCTCCACTCTTCAATTCTCGTTTGTTGCAGCAATGGCCTCCGTGATGCGCCCCAGCCTTCTCAGGCAGTCCCAAGCCGCACAGCAGCGAGTCTTCTCCACCATCACCCGCCAAACCACACTCCGACCATCCATCGCAGCCGCGCTCCCCAAGCCCACCACTGCCAGCAGGGTCGCCGCCTTCCACGCCACCCAGCGCAAGGCTATTCTTCCCGCTCTTCCCCAGAAGATCAAGGGTACTCTGAACGAACCCACGGCCGTCCCGGACCCAGCACCCGCCCATGGCAGCTACCACTGGAGCTTTGAGCGCGTCGTATCGGCCGGTCTGATCCCATTGACAATTGCACCATTCGCAGCTGGCAGCTTGAACCCGGTCATGGATTCGGTCTTGTGCGCTTTACTCGTTGTACACTCGCATATTGGCTTTGAGTACGTTCTTTCCCCTCTTTGTTTCCATGGCAATTTCACATGTCATATCCGCATCATATGATATCTGGCAAACAACCACCTCTCAACATGAGACTTGATCTTGTCTTCTATACATTTAGTTTTCTGCCCTGCACATCCAGATTTCCATTCTTGAGAGACACTCATGTCCAGCACTTGCATACCAGCTCTTTCAGCTCTCTCCCCCGATCTATATGCAAGAGCTAATCTGAATGTGTATTACTACAGAGCCTGCATCATAGACTACTTCCCCCGCCGCCGTGTCCCAAACCTCTATAACGCCTCTATGTGGGCCCTCCGTATCGGCACCGTCACCCTCGGCATCGCCCTGTACTCGTTCGAGACAAATGACGTTGGCATCACTGAGCTGGTTTCTAAGCTGTGGAGTGCTTAGACTCGATCATGCTGTAGAGAATAGAGATAACAATGGGCAGTGTGTTGGAAACAGTGTGTGTTGGAAGTAGTGCGTGTGTGTGCGTTCGTACAAAATTTGCGGGCATTCGGACGAAGGGAAGTTTGCATAGATGAGGGAGAACGATGTGGTGGGTGGAGAAGAGATATTGAATATCCTCCTTGCTTGGAGCTTGAAACCGCGTGGAAAGACAGAAAAAAAAATGCGAGGGAACAGAGTTATGTTGCTGCTTGGTGAATGATAATCTTGTTCAGACTATTCTGTATTTCTTGATCTTCTTCCATCATCCTTTTCTGTGTTTGTGAGTGAGAGAGTGCTGGTCGAATTGTAGGTATATACATGTATATTCTTTCTTTCTTTCTTTCTTGGAAAACATGTGAAAGCTGAACTGTCACTTGCTCCTGTTCTATCTCCCCGTCGTCGTCGGGACAGCTATTCGACCAACTTTTCCGCGAACAACGGCCTGCCCAAACTCTCAATCTTCAACTCCTGATATTCATGCTTCCCTACGTAGAGCGCGTATTCACCCAGTCACCTAACAATCTCTGAACAGCAAAACAACTCTTTGTGAACTCTTTCTGTCACCGCCTGCTTTGCATAAAATCTTCTTATTAGCCTTTTAAGTATAGGAAACACTTCAACTTCTAACAGAAGAAATTCCCCTAACAATCTCAATCCGCAGATGTCTCTCTCTGCCTCCACGCAACTCTCCTCCTTCTACCCTCTACCTCACAAACCACAAAACTACAGAATAAAAACAAAGATGACATACAACTAGCTATCTAATAAACCCTAGCCTAACCTCTCCTAAGGGTTATTCCCTGGCCCAGTGCTGAAAGCACACTCCTTTTATAAACCTTTTTATGCCTGTCTACTTTTTGTTAACACTTTTTATTAGCCTTTTTAGGTGTAGGGAACACTATAACTTCCAATTAAAAATAAAAAATCTGAGGAGTAGATATTAATAGTCTGTTCTGTAGAAAGATAGCTTTGATAGATACATGTATCCAATTCCCCCGAGAAAGAAAAAAAAGGGGATCGGGAAAGGAGAGGTAGTGAGACAGACGGTAGGAGATAGTTGTAGTGGAGGAGGAAAGGGGCAGGTGAATTCTTTTTGTTTTTTTCTATACAAAAGTTTAGTAAGTCTGTAATGAATGCAGATTTTGAAGGTTAGAAGTATATGATATGAGAATGGAGATTAAGGGGGAGGAGGAAGACAAGTGGTTATACCGCCGCACGATATCCAACTCACATGGACTAGACATGGCGTAACATACCAGACTTGCGATAGTTGCCATATACGCCAACTAACTACTAACAGGATTCTACTTCCCCCCTCCCACAAACACAGCAATGACACAAGACGCCGAGCCTCCGTCTCCAGCCTACAGCCCGTACCCCCTCAACCACCTAGCCTCTCTAGCCTGCCCTTCAAGCGCCCACCTCATCTGCGCCTCAAACGCCCTCTCCCTCTCTCTCAAACTTTCTCTTTCCCGTTCCCTTCCCCTACTACCACTACCTTCACCATCTCTCATGGCCTCTTCGGCAACATCTTCGAGATGCTCCACCGCATCCTGGAACACGTCGTCGCCGCGTCCAAATCCCACAACACCGAGCCTACCATCGCCGGTCCAAATGAGTAGGTTATCCTGACCGAGGGCGGAAGCGTCACGGGATCGTTGAGTGTTGTAGTGATGTAGTGAAGGCGAGAGCGTGGGGATAATCTTCTGCACGATGTCGCCTGAGGATAAAGGAGTGTCAAAGACGGCGCTCGAAGATGCAGCAGGGTTAAGAAGTTGGATTCCGGGTGGAGACGTGGGGGTGGATGATGCAATGGAGGATGGAGGTGGTGGTGGAGGGTCGTTAGGAACTGGATCGTTGATGTTGAAGTGACGAACTGGTGTCGAGGCGTCACGCTCTACCCATTTGAGGTTGCCGTCTCCATCGGAGAAGACGAGGCGTGTGCCATGCGCGGCGACGGAGAGGAGTTTGGAGCTCGATGCTGTTTGTCGGTTTTGGTAGCATGTGCGGGTGGGCTCACTGGATAATCCGTAGAGTTCGAGAGAGCCTTTCCCTTTGTATTCGCCTGCTGCTATGAGTGTGTAGCCTGGGGCTGCTTTGGCTTCATGAAGGAGGCTTGCTGTTGAGGTGGAGGGTCGTTGTTGGCGAAGCTCATGCGGGATGAAGGGATGTGGAAGGGCTGTTAGGCATGATAGACGAGCACCTGAGTGTACGGTGCCGTGAATTCGTGGAAAGAAACGCCTATCGAAGTTGAGGAAGCTGGTGAATCGCCCGCCTACCCATATGTCTCCATTGCCATCCGATTCCCTAGTAGTCGGTAGATGTAAGATGGACAACGGACCAGGCTGTGTCAGAGAAACGTGGCCGCCAAATTCATCTCTGTATAGTCTTGAGAATGAGTCGGTCGTAGGGCCTCCGATCAGTTCGCACTTCACCTCTGCTTGTGCAACCGCAGGCTTCCTCGTGTCATGCAGATGGAGCGTCCAATTCGTGCCGACAGTCATTGGCGTTGGATGACGTGACTCTGAAAGAGCAGTGATCGCAAATGGGTATGTTGTTCTAGAGATAACTTGCAGCGTATTTAGATCCACCTCGTTGAGTACATTTTGCACAGCAAAAAAAGCCTTCTTCTGTCCGCTGTCCACGCTTACGCATTCAACTGCTCCCGTCTCCGTCATGATAGTTTGACTTTGGTTCAGCCTCGTATCCTGGTCCAAGTCAGAACCTCGGTCTGCCAGCAGTCCGATCTCAGTTCTAGCGATCATCTTTCCCTCGCGTTCAGTGTTGCCGGGCACGTCATATATGCTGATCGATCCGTCTTCCAGTGGAGCAATGAGCTTGTCTGCCACTCCATCTTCACCATACAGTACACCCGCGCCCGTAGCTTCGCGACGCAAGCCATCATCTTCGTGGCCATATTTTGCTTCCTGAAGCCATCTCATAGAATGTGGTGCGTGCCGCTGTATGAATTCCTCGTAGAAGTTGACCTTCTCTCCAACATAGGTAGGGTCCCAGTTCGCGAGCAGCGCGGCTCTGCGTTTTGATGCACTCCGATGAGTACTTGCATCGGGGTCTAGCGCATTTAGAGCGAATGCTTGGGTTGGAAAGGAACCAGAGACGTTATTTGCAGCTCTGATCAGCTCCGCTAGGTGGGGATCTGTGTCCGGAGGCGATTGTAGGCGCCGGCGACGACGGCGCTCTCCAATAGAGTGCTCGAAGCACAGTTGTTTCCATATGTTATCGTCGCGAGATAGCTCAAGGAGGCGACGTGAGACATGTTGCAGATTTACGACTTCTTCGGGCTCGAGGTCTGAGGTATACAAGTGGTCAGTGGTGGGGAGCATACACGTCATTCCGAGACAGCTGCACACTCACATGTAATGATTTGAAGGATTATTTCGTTTGGAAGAGGTATCATCGTGAATACTAAGTCTGGAAGGAGATTGTGTTTGAAATTGTGTGTTATTTAGTCATGCTTGTCTGCATTTCTGTTTATTGAATGTTCAAAGGGCTGTCCCACCGGAGCGAGAGCGGAAGGGACGATGCAGGGCGACGTCTAATCGCCGCTAACCGAAACTAGACTAGTGACATATCATCTCATCTCACCACGGAGAGCATACCTATCCTTGTATTGACAATTTTTTACTTGGTTTAGCACATCTAGGTACTTCAAATATACTTAGAATCTGATAGTTGGGTAGCTTATTCGCAAAGGCTGTTTTTCGTGAGCTATTCGTCCTGCATATGTACTTTCCAAGTACGTCGAGAGCCTTGTATAAAGACTTACCTACCTAGGTACATATGTACAGATAACTGGGCTGACACGCTTCCCGTACAATTCTCAGGCGGCTCTGTTCTGATACCAAGGGTAATATGCAAAATTAAGATCAAGCAAACTACGTCCGAAGGTCACAGTAGTGTTCTCCCAGATCTATTCAACTCGACTCTCAAACATCAACAAGACACCCTAATTCCGAGAAGCCACTAGTTCATTATAGAGCGTGTGTACCATGTTGTAATAATGTGATAATTTATATTTTGTTGCAAGCAAGTTGGTTGTTTGGGGGAATCTTCTAAGCTACAAGAGAAATTATGTCTTTTCCTATCTCAAAAAGGGTGCACAGTCAGACAATCCAACTAGGGATCTAGAAAAACATAAAACACAGCCAAGCCCAACGCACTCGAAACCAAAAAACGAGGCGCAGAGAATGGCGTAACCGTACATCCTTTGACAATGCATGATACACATACAAAACTCAAAGCATAGGTTGGAAGGAAAAAAAAAGAGGAGTAGCACCAAACCATCAGGGGAACAGCGTGTTGCACCTGTTCAATTGGCTGGAGATGGAATGTGCTGGGAGAGCTCCCAGGGAAAGGGATTGGGGAAGGAAGAAAGTAACCAAAGCCATGCCGGTATATAACATGCAGTACAAAAACACGCCGCGAACGCCAGGACTCGAGGTCCATCATGCCGCCAAAAAAAAAGAATAGAGACAACGATTGGAAAAGGTACAGAATGATGAACGCCCAAGCTCATAAGAGCGATGCCAGAATGGAGGTATGGTTGTGTTTATGAAGGATGAAGAGTTGGGAAGCAGTGGATCCTCCCAGAATGCGTTTGTCGAATGTAGTTTGAATAACGAAGTCTTGTCGTTAAGGTTGCAGTGATGAGTCGTATTGATAGTAAAGAAAGATGAACGCCGTGTATCCAATCCTGTGTGCTATGCAAAGCTCTGAAATGCTTCAAACGGCATATATTGCTCGGGGACCCTCGCATGCGTGAAGTAGATGGCCATGATCATGTGGTAATGTAGATTGGCGGGGTGGGTGGTCTCGATGATGCGATGTGGCCCTGGAGGGATGCCGACGTGGTATGCTCCGTGCCACTGGCCCTGCTGCTCCTCATACACGGGCCTGGGCGAATGGAGCGCTGATTGTTATTTGACGGTTCGTCCTTTGCCTTTGCCTTTGGCTTTTGCTGCACCGGTAGAGGTAATCTTGCTCGTCTGCATAAGTTCACCGATATAACTGAGTGAGGTTAGTCATGTTGGGGTCCAACGGCAAAACATGGAGAAAGGATTGACTCACGATTGGAGGAACTTGTTACCACCCTCAAGCTTCTCGTGTTCCGATTTGACTATCTCAACACGATCCACGATTTCCAACAGACTGGCTTGGAGTTGCTTTGCTTGTCTGGCGAATGTCAGCCTCGGGGTCCAGGGACTGGCAAAGGGGATGATATAAGCAGCAGCACAGCAGGCAAGCAAGGTAGGTGCTGGTGTTGCAGCACTCAGAGGCGCAGGGGGAATAAAGAATAAGGGCGGTACTCACTCTATCAAAGCCTGACGAGCCTCCTGACCCATCTTCTCAATCTCCTCGCTGCTCCGCCTGGGACTCATGGTCCTCGCGTCACCATCGTCGTACTCCTCCTCTTTGAGCTCGACTTGAGGGCTATCGCGTGGTATTATGATGGTGCCGCTCGACTTCCGGCTGCCCAACCTTGGACGGCCGAGCTTGGTGGGGTCTACATTATCCGGGTCGCTGATAGAGGAACTGGAGGATGCCGAGCTCATGTCGTCTGGGTAGGAGACGCGGCGGTCGGGGGGTGGAGGAAAAGGTGCAGTTGAGGATTGGGACAGCATTATAACCGAAGGGAGGGTTTGATGTGTGGCGGCGATGCAAGAGTAGGTTAGGGTAGTTGAGGGCCGGAGCCGTTGGAGCAAATTGAGAGATAGCAAGCACGGCGACAGCGGCAGCAGCAGTAGGTTAGTAGGAGTGGAGCGGGAGGGCGCCAAGCGAGGACCAAATGCTGCTGCAGGGACCCCTCTAGTGCGGCCAAACTAGGACAGTTGGGTTGACTCCCTGTTGCGAGGGGGTGCGTGATGGGAAGAATTGATGGGTGAGAAAAATAAAATAGAGCCGAGCCGAGCGTGGGAGTGGATTTTAGGTGGCCACGGTGTATGTTAAGGGCCCCCGACGAGATGCAAGTTGAGCAAGCAACAGGGTCAAGGTTGAGAAGCTCGAGTGGCGGCGAATAGCGGGCGGGGGAGGCAACTGGTAAGGCTTGAGAAAGGCAAGGTGTAGTAGGCAGGCATGCACAGGAGCGAGCAGACAGACGCGCGCGCAGACAGGCAGGAAGGCAAGCACGGCAGTCGGGCCAGCTAGCGATATGAAGCGTAGATGACTGGATGACTTGTCCTCTCTGACTCCGCGTGGTGCTTTGCGCTCGGTTTTAGCCTTTCTTTCGTGTTGGTGTTGGATGGCGAGGGTGGATGGTGATTGACGGTCGGCAGAAATGGGCGGGTACCTGGGAGTGGTATCCAGAGGGCAAGGAAGGCAGCGGTGTGTGTTGCCCAGGGCAAAGCAGAGGAGGGCCTTGTTTCTCTCGAGCCGGCTAGCAAGACGCGGTGGCTAGTGGTTGGTGGTAGGCTTTTAGTCGCCGTCAGATGGAGAGATGGTCACTGGACCGGCGGGTCGTGGGACTGGGACCAAGAAATTTTCGGACGGAGCGTCGAGTGATCGGCCCAGCGCTAGAGACCAACAGGGCTAAAAGCGGCAGTATCAGCGATGCAATTGCCAACTGAGCCTTTTGCAACGAGATAGCGGCGGGGCGTGGACAGTAGTAGCTGGAGTGGTCGTAGTCGTAGCAGTAGCAGCAGGCTGTCGAGCCCAACCAACGGGACCAAGTGTCGGTGGTGGATAGATGGATGGGGGGGGTGGATGGGGGTGTAGGTATGCAGCGGACGGACAGGAGATTGTCGAAGGAAATTGGCTTTGGAGCGCACGCAGGCAACGGCAATGGGTGATGCACACTGGCGCTCACCATGGACGGCTTATGACGAGCGGCGGGCTGCGGATTTGGCACCCCCAGCCACGGCCGCACATCTGTCTGTGATGCTGGGAATGAGATGCCCGCTGAGATCGGCATCCAAGAGCCTGCCGATGACGTCGACGGGTGCCAATTGTCCATCTGGCGCTAGCCGCTTGCGGCCTCGGATCGCCACATCGCACAGAGGCACAGGAAGGCACCACCCAATGCTCCTGCGTCAGGGTCCGCTCCTACTGCATTCAATCATTCGCACCGTCTCACCACCCCTGCTCCCAGCAAATTGACATCACTCGACTTTGCCGCTACCCGTTGCCCTCTCACCACGTTGAATCATCATCATCATCATCATCATCATCATCTCGTCAGCCCTAGCCACGTACGAAGGGGATACCTAGCCATCTTTCCCCTCACCTACGGAATCATATATATATATATATATATATATTTATACAAAATATATAAAAAAAAAATTCCCTCGCTCCCTCAACGTTCCCACCATAAAATGTTTAGGGGGAGGACGGCCTCCACCCCTCCACTGCTGTAGTCATGTATGTAGTAAACTATACTTCCATCCATATCCACACCCGCTCCCAGTGGATGCGGAGCCATGGACCGCTTTTTTGAATTACTCGTCTGCTATGCTGGGTCGTGTCGCCCTGCGCTGATCACTCCATCTCCTCGTCCACCTGCCACCAGAGATCGTCGCCTCTGCTTTGCTGCTTTGGTCGTCTTGTTTCGGCGCTTGACCAACAACAATCTTACACATTGCCTAACACTATCCTTCTACCAACGGGTCCCACTCCCAGCAAAGGAGAAATACAAATACCCATCAACCTCATTACAGAAATCCCATCGCTGGTGCATCTACCTGCGGCACCTGCCGTTTGCAAGTGCGCGGCACCATGGATAGTCTGGTCATCAAATAATCATCGTTAGGTAACCGCGCGTCAACCATGCTTTTTGGAGCTGCCAGCTTTCCGTTTCAACGAAGAAAGCCTAACTCCAACATCATTCCTCACCATTGGAGGGCCTGCGTATCCCGCTTCCCCTACCTGCAACGCTCATGTCGCAATCTGCAACCCACCTTCCTCAATCTGTTTCCTTTCGTCCTTCGAGTCCGACGATCGATGACGTTAATCCCCCCGAGCCCGGTCCTCTGGGTGTTCTCTGCACACCGCGCACAGAGACCCTGCATCGTTACTACTCCAGCTCATTTCACCAAACCAAGATCTTTTGCTTTGTTGGGCAGTCCGACCCCTTTTCTCATGCTTCTTGGTCAAGATATCGCCGCAGGTTTGCCGACCTTCGGTCTCAGAGCCTTGCAATCGGGCAGACCGCTCTTCTTCGACCTCCGTGATGATCGTCCCCCTCACACATAACCACGCGGCCCTTCAAAATCAAATCAGCCATTAGTTACCCACAACACGAATGATAATCGTTCTTGCCCCATGCTGCAATATTTTCCGTTGGAATCGGCACTGGCACGTTTCACGGATGTTCCATCCCCGCACCCACACCGAGTCAGCACAGCCCATGGGTTGCTGCCCATCTTCATTCGACAGTGGTGTCCTTTCGTCATGAACACGCCAATCACTATCTTCCCTGTGACCGATGAACTGCCTCACGCCTCTCGACGGCAGCCAACAACAAGTCGTTGAGCGTTCATCTCTCGGAGACCACCGCTACAGTCAAGCCAGGTCGGCAAATAATTCCTATTGCCCGAAGTTGATGGCATTCATTCGTCCTCCCTCGGTCACACTCACATGCTATAGCGGGGTAAGTACTTATGTCGATCAACCTTCCTCCATTGTTTTCCTTTCCAAGTCTTCCAAAGTCGTTGTTCACGTAGCTTGAATTTCCTTGGAATCCTCGTGGTCGACGATCACGCATCTCCCAAACGGATGGGCGACGCGTCCCCATGTCGTCCTACTCGACCTCGGATATAGCCTCCGCCAACCTTTCCCAACTTCACCGGATTTTCTTCTCCTCTGGGTTATATATAACCTTGTTCTCGGGACTGCTTGAATAAATAGTCCGCTCTTGTAAGACCGGTTTGTATCTGCATGTGGGGGGTGGAAGGGATGATCATTTATTCACCGAACAAAATGCGCCTCACCAAAAAGAACACAACATCCAAGTCACCTGCTACTAACCACCAGACCAGCCATCTACGACCTTGAATACCTTCTTTGCTATCAACCTTGGGTTGCCGTTGCCCGTATATCTCGTATTTTCAATCCTATGAGAGATTCGGAAAATACGAACCTCGTCTCGTGACCCCACGCAGCAACTAAGAAGCGGTTCTGCGCCTTTCTATGAATAGAAATTTTGCTGTTATATAGAATCCTCTTCATTTCACAACGAAGACAGTGTGAAAGGGTGGTCAGCGTACTCTGAACTACGTACCCCATTCGCGACGGGTCTGGTATCCTACGGCCAAGCCCACTGCTATCACACTTTCGACAACACATGTATTGTCGAAAGTGTGACACAGCATAGGAAGCCAAATGTACGAAAAATCGCAATGGTACGGTACCTACGCGTGCATTCATACACCCCTTCCCACTCATCTCAACCCACCCCTTGGCATTATTCAACCCAAGATATGCAAGATGTATATACCCGGGAACGTAATATATCACGCCCTGCAGTAGTGTAGTAGTTTGATCTATAAAAAAAGTTTCCTCCACACACACACACCCATATATATCCACCATTTGCATTTATTATCCGTAATGCAATCAACTACCTTGTGCACGAAAATATGAGGCGTTGTAGAGTAATTAACAAACAAGAAAAAAAAAAAACTTTTAACGCATGATATGCCAGGAACAAACCAGACTATTACTTTTCGGTCTTTATTCGGGGCGAATTCGTCAGCCCCCCCTCCTAACCGAAGATACTTCCATTATCCCGTTTGTCTAGTTCTTCTTATCCCAACTAGGGGGGAGGGGGGCCTTCTCAGCTTTACCTGTTCCTCTCGTCCTGCTTAAACCGTTGTTCTTGGATTATCTTGTCTTTGCTGTGGGGACAAGTCTCCGTCTGTATATCCCGCTTTCCCTTATCATTCCAATTGAGTGAATAAGAAAAAAAAAACAGTATATATATCGTACGATTATTGCGTTTGTTATATGTTGATCTGTCGGGCCGAATCTTTTTCTTTCGTCTTCCGACTTGTTCTTGTTCTTGGTTTCTTGTTTTCTTTTTCTTGGACGGAACGTAGATTGGTATTTACTCGGTTTCGGCGGTGCTTTTTGATTCCCCTGATGTTTCGTATATACGGGTTTATACCATTGATGACGTCCGAGCTGCGGGATTTCTCGAATTGCGGGGGGGTTATAGTGAAGTGAAGGAGGGGAGGAAAAGAGAGAGGGGAAGATGGCGGTTCGATGCTTTTGCCTTTGATCTCTCCCTCCTCTTCTTCTTCCTCTTCTTCGTGTTTGTTTCGGAGTACTAAGACGTACTGCAAAATGGTATGGATTTGAATGTGTGGATTCGATGGCGAGGTTTTGAGATTTCTGCTTATAAGTTCCATGTGGAGATTTGCATTTCTTCTGGTGATGTGGAGGAGAGGTAGAGAGAGGTAAGAGATGGATATGTGTCACGTAAACTCTTGTTCATTCATCCATTCATCCAATGTCTTGTATTCCATAGTCTGATTTTGTTGGGGGGTTGAGTTCTTTAGATCCGACGTTGACATTGCCTTAGAGGTGCACGATTACATGGAAGAATTTGTTTTACGGGTTAATCAGACGACACTCTTATATGTTGGTAGCGGATTCGTATAGACTTGTGTATTAATGTCTAGCTAACAGTTTAATGTTGCGTTCACGTAAGTGAAAGTATGACTATTCTTCGCTTGTGGGAAAATTGATGTGGTATTAGGAGGAGAAGACCATTTTGGAGGCGAGGAAAGAGTGAGTATAGGAGGGAAGGGGGGAGTGGGATGGTGAGCGAAATGTACATTCTCGAGATTGCGTAGAGAGGGAAACGTCGGGGGAAAAAAGAGCATGCGGAACCCATATTTCCCATCTATCCTCGTATACACCGTACGAACGAAAGAGAACAGACCAAGTAGAAAAAGAGGGGAAAAGTTTTCTAACCCGAAAGAAGGAACAAAAATTATAGAGAAGGAGAGGATGAGAAGAAGGGAAGGAGAGAACGATACAGAAACATCCGCCCAAAGAAGAAAAGAATAAAACCCCTCCTTCACAATCTCTCCAGAGCCCCACTAACCGCCAACCAAGACGCAAGTTCATCTCCGTCCCCTTCCCCATGCCCATCTCCGCGATTTTCCACCTGTTTCCCCATCTTCCCCCCCACTTCGTCTTTGCGATCAAAAGAAGTACACTTCCGATCCAAAATCGGGAATTCCTTCTTCTGCTTCTTATTCTCCGCCTCGTCCTCACCCCTTACAACTGCAACTTTCCCTTCTTCCCCTTGCACCAGCGCAAGATGCACGCTGCTATCCACCCTTTTCTCCTCTCTAACCACAACAGGATTCTGGTCAGGAGAGGAAGAAGGGAGGGGTGATGCGAGACGGGCATGCGGATCCGGCGTGGGAGGCGTGTAGCGGATACTAACGACCTGTTTGGACAGACGGACTGGCGTTGCGGTTTCTGGTTTGGGCTGCTGGGGCTCGTCGAGGTCGATGGAGGGGTTTGATTGGTTGCGGAGGAGATGGGGAGGGACTTTGGCGGATGTGGACAGAAGTTGGTGGGGAGTCATTGGGGTTGGTGGGGGACGGACGAAAGATTTCTTTCTGCGGGTGGTGGGTGGAGGAGCGGGAGCGGTGGAGGAAGTTGTGATTGAGGAGGGAGGAGTGGTGGAGAGGGGCTGAGAGGAGGATGTGATGGTGCTGGTGGACATGCTGCGACGCTCGTCTTCTTGCGCGTAGGTGAGGAGTGAGGAGATGCGTTGTGCGTCTGGATTGTTTGGGGAAGGAGGTAAGAGGTCTAATGGTGTTTTCCCGTGAGAATTAAGGGCGCTTGCGGACGCGCCACGGTGGAGGAGAGTGGTTATTAGAGATGCGTTGCTGTGGAGGGCGGCGATGTGAAGGGGTGTGTTGCCGGCGTTGTCTTTGGTGTCGATTTGTGCGCCGGCGTGCAGGAGCATGTCTGTTGTTTCTGGATTGTTTTGGAGGATCGACGTGTGAAGGGGTGTGAGGCCGTTGGCGTCCTTGGAGTTTACATTTGCGTTGTTTTTGAGGAAGAGTTTGATAATGTCGATTTGCTTGATCTGGACGGCGGTGTGAAGAGGGTGACGGCCCTTGAAAAAAGTTGATGCGATAGAGAGTTTGGCGCCATTGTCCAGGAAGAGTTGAATGAGAGATATTTCCACGGTTTGGGATCGCTCCAGGAGGTAGGTTAAAGGATGGATGGTCAGACCTGTACTCTGAGTGCCTTCATTCAGCGAATTTCGAGGCATATTCCGCGTTGCAATTACATTAGCGTCAGCGCCGAAAGTGAACAAAACCTTCAGGACATCAGATAGGTACTCTGTAGGCAGGGACGGCTGCACCTGGTTCAAAACTGTCCAGAGAAGGGGACTTGTGAACTTGGATTTTGGTGGCGAGTTGGGGTTAAGACCCATGGTGAGAAGAAGACGGAGGTCGTCGATTGGCAAGATTGAGGGAAGGGCTGATCCGCTTGAGTCACCAAAGGATTGTCTTTGAAGTGATAGAGCACGATGCAGCCACTCATGCTCTGCCATGATTTTCAGGACTTGTTTACCCACGGCATTGTCTGCATCAACCAATTTGTTGCTTGGTAGCCAATCTTTTAGAGCAAACGGCGAGCCGTTTTTCAACAGCGCCAAAACAAATGAGGGTTTGCAAAGCGTTGCTGCATAATACAGGGCATCATGTTGCTGCAAATCCTGGTGTCCTACACAGTTACTTCTCTCGGAACCCTTTCGAGAAAGTAGTGCTTCAACAACGGGCAAACCGTCCTCAGGAAGTGACTTCACAGCCAGTATAAGTGGGGTCGCTCCTGACTTTTCGCGCAAAGTCCTGCTCACACCTTTCTCGCAGAACGGTGCAGTAGCAGAGGCAATATCTTTCCATGAAGATGGACTGTTTGGCGTGCTCATAGCAATAAGGTGCAGTGCAGTAAGTCCCTCTTCATTCCAGGCATTCACGCCCGGTTGTGATGCGAAAAGTGGGACGATATGCCATTGTTGGTGACAAACCGCAAGTAGTAGTGGTGTTCGTTTTCTAGAATCTACCGCGGATGTGTCTGAACGGGCATGAAGCAGAGCACGCACTGCTCTTTCCAGCCCGTTCTGGGAAGCGAAGTGTAGAGATGTCATCCCCGTAGGGTCCGTTGTACTGATATTGGATGCCTTAACTAATGGTTCAAAATCTGGCTCCTTGTCTCTGGTGGCATATTTAGTCGCGTGTAGAAGAGCAGTCAATCCTTCCTTGTTCAATAATTCAGTATTGGAGCCATGTTTGATTAGAACTGAGATGCACAGTCGATTGCGGAATGCCATATGTAGTGCCGTATTCCCCTGGAAATCCTGCTCGTCGATTTTGACTCCATGCTGTAACAGCTGTTGTACAATTTTGGCTATGCCTGATCCCTCCACGACTGCATGATGGAGTAGTGTCGATCCATCCGAATATCTGGCAAGCGGGTCGGCTCCATTAGAAAGGAGCATCTGGAAAAGCTTCGAGACAACCTCTCTATCATGCGCCAAGACGCTTTCGAAAACGCCCTGGAGAACGGTGTGTCCACTCTGATCCTTCAATGTGACATCGGCTTTGTGTTTAATGAGCGTATGCATGATCTGCGATCCCGAGCATGCCAACGCTGCAAATATAGGTAGCAGCCCCGACGCAGATGATCGGTTGGGATCAGCACCTTTCTCGAGGAACATTTCCACCAAGCCTGAGTCGTTCCTTTTGATGGCCTCTATCAAGACAGTGGAGTCCGGTGGACACCCGGCTTCAAAAATATCTCCTATGAGCTCATTGTTCATAGAGAATCTGTTTTGTGCCTTCTCGACGTGTTTGAGCAACAACTCTTTCTCTTTGGCCAGGATCCTTCGACTTCCGCGAGCTGCACTCACAATAGCGACGGCAGCATTCAGATTCTTCGACTGCAGAGCAACTTCTGCAGGGCTACACCCTTTGGCGTTTAGAGCTTCGACATCCGCTCCTCTTTTGATCAATGAAACGACAGTGGCAAGTGATCCAGCTTTCGCAGCCGCGTAATGGAGTGGTGTCTCGCGACTTTGCAGAGTTTTTGCATTTAGATTTGGATTGCATGAGAGAAGAACATCCGTCAAATCGCTCCGACCGGCATTGATGGCAATATGGAGCGCCATCTCGCCAGTGTATCTAACTGCTGCATTAATGTCTGCGTCTGCTTCACAGAGTAGCGTGACCACATCCAGATGTCCAGCTGCCGTTGCAATGCAAAGAGGAGGTTGCCCTAAGTCGACGAGACCATTGGGAGAGTGGCCAGCGTGAAGAAAGTGCTGAAGCGCTGCAGTTCGATTGTGGTAGACTGAGTAATATAGAGGTGTCCATTGTTTTGTTGGGCTGAGAGCACTAGTTGCTATCGATTCCTTTGGTCTTTCGAGCTCGCATCTTATGACTTGCAGCAGCTTTTGCAATTTGGTACTCTTGTTGATTCGTTCAATGTTTACGGCAGTCGTCGCATCGTCATCTTTCAAAAGGTTGACCGGTATGTTGTGATATTCATCAGGCTCGTCTTGTGCTCTGGAAGTAAGGCAGAGAAACGTCTTCATACTTTCACACCAATGGTATTATAATTATTAGGAATTGAAGGAGAGTTGTTGAAAGCGGAAACAAAACGGAGGAAAAGAGGATACAAAAACTGTTATCAGCATCTCGCACCATGCAATCGACGAGAATGAGCGTTACGCGTTTGTGGTAGCTGAGGCTGAGACTGCTGTCGCACACGCAAATCAAGGAGCACCTTCCGCGTGCAAAGATCCATTCCACCCACTTGCAGACCGCAAGTTTTCTGCTGTCTTCGTGGGCTTTACGCGTTCGAACTTTCCGATGGCCACGGGCCCACAGCATGCTGTTCCAGTGCTGTCATGGTCGATTGGAGGCGTTCCCCCACCGTACAAACCTGACTTGTGCATGGCGCCATCCTCTGACTGCCCTATCGCTATGGATCATGCTGTGGGTACTTGACAGCTGTTCTGGCGCCACGTTAATTTGATGATGCGAAGTAGAAGATATGGTAGTCGGGAGGTGTGGGCCCGACAAATTGGGTGGCCCTCACTAGCGCCCGAACCACGTGAAGAAGGTTTATTGCCCCTGGATGCTTTTTGCAAGCGATTGACTCGTGGAGATCATTTGTGAACTTGCTTAACAATACTTTTGAATTAGCTTGAGATCGCGGTGTGGATGTTGCTCCGTCTGGAGAAGTAGGGTTGCCGACTATCACGACACTCAGGCAAGCCCATTACTCAATCTATATTTGCTCGCCTATGACGAGTTCCGCCATTAAGGTTCCATTCGACGAAGATAAAAGCTGCAGATAAGCCACTCCTATCTTGCAGACGAGATCCTGGACGACCATTGATCTGCAGAGTCATGACCCACGTGCATACACATCCTCCTGCATCGTTGTAGAATCATTCCATCAGCATGATCAGCCCTCGGCTTCCATCTCGTAGGCGTTGGATTTGTGCTTTGGCTCAAACCTGAATCCCTCCGCTGCCGGACCGAGGAACATCTCACTGGGCTTTGTTAGTTTGCGCCACAGAATAAGCCAACTCTAGAATGCATACCTGATTTTGATCCAATCCTTGTAATTTTCACTGGCCATCAGCGTCTCCAATTCGTTGCGGCCTTTAAACCGAGGAGGACGGTCCTGGATGTTTGGTGGAAGGTGCTCTAGCAGCCCAATCGGTACGTATCGGTGTGCGAAGCTCAACCATTCCAGCAAGAATCGTCGTGTGGTACCAATGCCCTGTTCGTCAGATCCCCACGTCTGGAGGCCGTATTTGGAGAATTTCTCGATGTAGCTCAAACGCTCACTGGCCGATTTGTCGAGATATTGCCCTTTCTCGATCTCCTCATATATCCATGGCTTGATGAGAGCGCCACGGCCTACCATGACGGAGTCCACTTTGGCATTCTCTAGATGTTCATTGTAATCCACGTGGGAATAGCAGTCGCCATTTCCAACAAAGTACACATGACCTTCATTCGCAAGATCCCGTGGGTCAGCTTCTCTAATTGTGTCGATTTGCTCGCTCTTCTCCTTCTTCAGCCTAGAAATAAGAGCAGAGCACTCGGCAATGTAACTCCAATCAGCGGTCTTTGTGTACCGTTGCTGTTTGCTGCGACCATGGAGAGTGATCGCTGCAACACCTGCAGCGCCTTTACCGGATTCTTTGGCTTCGTAACCGCCGAGAACGAGGCGCTTGATGAGTTTATCGGCAGTTGGCTGATTGTCTCTTGTGCCCATTCGGATCTTCACAGTGATAGGAACTTCGTTAGACACATAATTCATGCCTCGTAGCACACTTTCCAGACGCGAACCACTGTCAAGTAGGGCTGAGCCAGCTCCCTGTTCGCAGACCAAGTTGATGGGGCAGCCGCAATTCAGATCAATGGCTCGAATTTGTGGGCACAATGCAGTAAGCACTTCGACCGTCTTTGTTGCAAGCCAGGGCTTGTTCGCAGCAATCTGTACACCAAATTTAAGGTCTTTGGAGCTATCGTATCCCTGAACGACAGTTCCTTTGCCCTCAAACCGAGGTGCCCTAATCTCAGATTCGTGAGCCTTCATGAGCGCCCACTCTGACCGTTCACCTTGGATGAGGGGAAGTCCCATCGCCATCTCAGACCAAGTCACTTGTGCTCCTAGCTCAACGCATAGCCGACGGAAAGGCATGTTGCCCTGGGTTGTAAGTGGTGCCAGAATTGGTGTTTCGGGTCCATAGTAGATCTTTCGCTTCTCAGATGGCCGGAAGGGAGGCTCTACGAACTGCGCTCGGTTTTCTTCGAGTCCTTCTTTCTTTTCACTGGTTTCTTCGCCTTTGACACCGCCGCCAGAGCTTTGCAATTTGAGTTTATCAAAATACTCTCTCTCAGCGTCGGCCACGCTATTCACCCACTGAATGTAAGCATCGGATCGCGGCGTCCCTCTTCGCCTTCTGTTAAGGTTCTGTTTGTCTTCTCTGGAGACGATATTAACGACGCCCACTTCCTGATCCGCATCCTCTGAGACCTCAACACTTTCTTTCGAAGCCATCCGTTCATTGTCTTCGACGAGAACTAATTCTTTGCGCCCATCTTCATGGTCTACCTCTTTGGAGTGACTGTTGTGGAAGCGGCATTTCCAGCCCATGTGGCAGGTGCCTTTGGCTTCAAAGATGGGACATTTCCCGCTGAAGCTGTCTAGGTCACCCCGACGGCCAACGTCCAGGTAACGGCGAAGGTCATGTTCAAATTTGCACTTTTCACCAAATCGGCACTCCTTGGGAGAAAATTCCGGACTCTGCGCACGGGATGAGCACAGCTGCAGCTTGTCGTGTGACGTTCCGAAAGTACGACTGGTGTTTTGGCCTCCCTTGTTCTTTTTGTTGTCCTTCTTGTTGTTCTTCTTGCCTTTGCCACCGCCCTGACGGTTGTCACGAGCATCGACCTTTTTGTAGCGATCATCAGCGGCTTCAGCGGCATCGTCATTCTCAGGGCCTTCCTTTGCTTGTTGAGTGTTTCCGGGAGCCTGCAATAGGAATCTGGGAAAATATTACTTCATGTCCTCGTGAGTTGATCGTGGTGAGGGATATACACACTCTTGCTTGATAGGCGCTACACCTTTTTGGCGTTTGGAAGGACCATCTGCAGGATCATTGTCTTGAATATGAGAGCCATCTCTTTTTCTTAACCCTGACGACTCCATCTTACCATGCTCGTTATTTTGTTCATCGCCACCATTGGTGGGTTTGATCTCTTCTTTGATGACAAATTTGATCTCAGCGGGCTCAATGGGGGCCTGTGCAGCCGATTTCTCCGAGTCTGCCATGTTCGAACAGGGCCTGTCTGGCGAAGGTCGAATGAGCAATTCCTCTTCTGTCAACTAACTGTAGGTGGTGAGTGGTTGATGGCGGAAGCAGATTTGTGAGAGATTTCGCACTAGGCCCAAATAAGCACTAGACCAGCAGCTCTCCCGATCCTGTTGCCAAGCTCGGACTGTTTGCTGCGAAGAGTGACGTATTCCTCCATGAGCTATTAGGCACGCTTTTAAACCTGCACCGTAGACTGCCGCTTACCCCCAACGCTCCACCCTTCATTCAGTGTCACTGCTCGCTCGACATTACATCCTCCTTCTACATCTACCCCGAGTATCAACGGCTGCTCTCACTGCAGCTGGCGTCTGTTTCCGTGTCGACCACAAAAATTCTACCCCGCCAACAATAATCGTATACACGAGCTACTTCCAGCCACGTAGCAACAATGACTCTCTACTACAGCCTGGTACGTTTTCCCTCTTTCCGCAGATGAGATGGGTGGAAGGCGTTGCCAACTACGTACTTGAATTGCCTCACAATCTCACCATGGGCGTCACTTGCGTTCCACTGCGCGTTCCGATCGCGTGGCCACACCATCCTGCAACCCAGACATGTTATTCGTATGCTTACTTTTGTTACTTCCTCAGGTCTTCCTCCTCTTGGTGACGGAGATGATGATCTTCCTCGCCTTGATCGTTCCTCTGCCCTTCACCTGGCGCCGCAAGCTATTTACCTTCATTTCCGAGAGCCCCATCATCGCAAAACTCCAATATGGCATGAAGGTTGGTGACACTGAATCTGGCGTCTGTACCTCATCTGACATCTTATAGATTACCTTCATCTTCATCTTGATCCTCTTCATCGATAGTGTCAACCGTGTCTACCGCGTCCAAGTCGAACTCGCTGCGTTTTCCAAATCTGACGCACGCGGCGGGTATGTGTATAATAGCTTTTACAATCTGGACTGATGGCTGACTCTCTACAGTGCTACCGTAATGGGCGGATCCGAGCGCATGGAAGTACAAGCCCGCAAGTTCTACTCGCAGCGTAACATGTACCTCTGCGGTTTCACCCTCTTCCTTTCCCTCATCCTCAACCGTACCTACGTCATGATTCTCGATGTCCTTCGTTTGGAAGAGGAAGTCAAGACTTTGAAGGGTGACCCCGCCGCTAAGGGAAAGAGCATCAAAGATGCTGGTGGCATGGGTGAGGTCGCCAACCTCAAAGAGGAACTCGCTGCCAAAGATCGCGACATGGAGAATCTCAAGAAGCAGGTCGAGAGCATGCAGAACGAGTACAACCGTATGGGTGACGAAGTGTCTGGCTCCAAATCTACCCCAAGGAAGGGTCAGTAGATGCGGAAAGTAGAGGGCAACTTGATCAAATAGTATTCTGGCGTTGCTGACTGGGAATGTCTCCACAGCGCTAGCGATGACTGCTCAGAAAACGGACGCAAGGGTTTCGAGAGAATGGAGACAATGGAAGGGTCCACTGAGAAGATGAATCTTCGATGTGATGGCGCATGTCTGCGAGTACAGCTGTGCCCATACGACTCTCTATAGCATAATGTGGAGTTGGAGTTTTCTCAAATGGAAAAGGGTGCTTGGTGTTAGGGCCACGATAAATCATGAATATCATTTTCCTGCGCTTCATCATTTGTTTGCCATTTTTTGGGTGTGATCGAAAGCTCTGAATCTGGTTAGTCGGTATCACATGCTATCGCGTCCTACAGTACGTACAACTTCAACGTCACAGCGCTACTCTCTCCATTGATCCACATCGATTGCCTTGTGTACTCTGGTTGTCCACTGGTATTGGTTTAGCTTTGCTTAATTCCCATCCTGATCAGAATCATTCATCGCAATGTCTGACGAAAGTGCACGGACTACATTCCTCCAATACCCCTCAGCTCAAGCGTACAACAAGCTATACCAAGCTCCACCGCCTTACAACAACCCTACCGTAAAAGGCTATACCCTTCATTACCTTGCAGGCCTGTAATAACACCGCCCAACAAACATCTTTCACTGCTTATCTGTACAGTGTCACTACCTTACCTCTCGTGCCTTACGTACTTTGGAGAAATGCGGGATTTGGGTCGTTGCGAGCTCTGAAAGAGCTGGGCGATGTTGAACCGCGATACGATCCCACTGTCATTCCCGTGTCCTCAGGCCACAGCTCGTATCCCCTCGAATACACCAAACCCGACCCTTCCGCGTTACGTACTTTGCCGAACAATACTCCCGGTCGATTCTACACAATCGCCGATTATCACGAAGCTTACCGTTCTGGCCGCTTGACCCCTCGAGATGTCGTCGAATTCCTCTTACCATTGATCCGTCGAGATGTTGGGAAACACACCCCGTATACCGCCGCGTTTGTTGATAGTAATGTGGAACTCATAATGGCAGCCGCGGACGCTTCTACAAGGAGGTGGCAAGAGGGAAAGCCATTGGGTGTATTGGACGGCATTCCCTTCTCGGCGAAGGACGAGGTTGACGTGAAAGGATACAAGAGGTATGTCGGTACGACAAAGGATTATACAGGGGGAAAGGAGGTAGAGACAAGTTGGTGTGTAAAGAAGGTAGAGGAAGAAGGGGGAATCATGATGGGAAAGAACAATATGCATGAGATGGGAATGGGTGAGTCGCTCCCTATGAAGCTTGTTCAATTGCTTTAGAAGGCAATGTCGGAATTATTTCCTGTTGCTAACATTCTTGCCAGATACAAACGGGAATAACCCTAACTGGGGCACTCCTCTCAATCCTTACAACTCGCAATACTACCCCGGAGGTTCTACAAGTGGAGGCGCGTCTGCTGTGGGATCAGGTCTCGTCCCGTTCGCTATAGGATCCGATGGTGGCGGTTCCATTCGCATTCCCAGCAATTACTGCGGGCTCTATGGCCTCAAAACCTCACACGGTCGCGTTTCAGTATCTCCATTGCCCCGCTCCGGAAACACAGTCGTTATCAATGGACCCATCGCAAGCAACATGTCCGACCTAGAGATCTATTACCGAGTACTAGCCCAACCCGATCCATCGAATCTCACCTCGCGCTGCTTCGCACCCCCTAAGCCTGTCACTGCCCCACGCAAGAAGGTCCTAGGAATCTGCAAACCATGGTTCGACCGCGCGGTCCCTGCTGTACAGGAAGCATGCCAGTCCGCGCTGCAGTACATGACAACGGAGCTAGGCTACACAATAGTCGACATCGACATCCCGTATCTCCATGAGGGACAAATTGCTCATGCCTTGACCATCCTTTCTGAAGTTTTAGCCGAACAGCCAGATTTGAGCATCTTGACGGCGCCAAATCGCGTCTTGCTTAAGGTCGCGCAGTCCAGCACCGCGCACGATTTCATCATTGCACAGAAAGTTCGACATGCTGTTATGCAGCACCTCGCTCATCTGTTTCAGAAATACCCTGGTCTAGTCATTGTTACGCCCACGACGCCGAATGCTGGGTGGCCTATTGGTGACGGCGAGGCTACATTTGGTGTTACGGATGGCAACATGCAAGTCTTTAATATGGAGTATGTGTGGATGGCCAACTTCACCGGTGTACCTTGTATCCAGTTTCCTGTGGGTTATGTCGATGGTGTAAAGGGTACAGGCAAGGTGCCTGTCGGCATGATGGGTCATGGAGATTGGGGAAGTGAAGATAGCCTAATTGAGTTCGGGTTTGATGGCGAAGCGTGGTTGAATAAAGGCTATAATGGAGGTAAGTTGAGACCGGAAGCGTGGGTGGACGTTTTGGAAGGAAGTGAGAAAGGGCGAGCTGTCGAAAACTCGTTTCAATAGTTGTGTATCGTATCTCTTCACTTCGTTCTGGCACCGGCAATTTTGATTACAGATAGGTTATCGACAATGTCGAGTGTCGAAGTTGTATATATAAATACAGAATTTACATTCGCGAGGAAGCTATGAAGATCTTCCTTTTCCTCCGCCGTAAAAAGGGATATATCAACTTGCAGATCAGACCAAACATTTCACCTCAAAAACTCAACTAATGTCTCCAACATCTCCCTCTCCGCCCCTTCAACCTCCAAAACACCATCAAGCTGCGCCTTCAACGTGTTCCTGACATCGGCCAATCCTTCGTCTCTCTCCGCGAGCTTACTCACAATAGCAGCATTCGCGCCATCGTCCTCAGCCACCAACCACGCAAGCACAGCATCGACCCTTTCGAGACAATACAGCCCCTCATCCAAACGATCCGCAATACTTGCCACATCAAGCTCCTCTTTCTCCTCCGCACTCAACCCGCGTTTCCGCTCATTAAGCCGCGCATCAAAGGTAGCGACACGTGCCGCGTAGTCGCGGCGCAGCGCAACAAGTCTATCGATCTTCGCGTAGTCTTTTTCAAGAAATTTGGCGAGGACGCGATAGCGGGAGTCTGTGTTTGCGGGGAGGGAGCGGAGGAGGGACGCGAAGATGCCGAGGATGTGCTCGGTAGTTTGAGCTTCGTCACTGCCGCTGCCGTGGTGGCTACTGTTATTCTTTTTGGACGGCTTGGCGGAGAAGGTTGTGAAGATGGGTTTTAAGCCACGGGATGTCACGAGTTTGTCGCAGACAGGAGCGGCGATGTTGATCGTAGATGTATTTGTGGATGGGTCTTCGTCTGTGGCGGATTTGCCGTTGGGGTGTGTTTGTGATGGAGGCGAGGCGGTGGATTCGGCGTACCCGCATGCATGGTCCAGCACTTTCAGAGCGCGCGATTTGGACGTCTTGCCATCGCGGACCATGAGTAGACACAGCTCCACACCCTCTGCTTCAAGGAACTTAGCCTTGCCTTCTGGTTCGTCGACGAGCGAGGTGAGACAATTGAAAAGGTTCTCCATGTACTCTTGTTCCGTGCTCTCCTTTTCTGGGTCGTCTTTTCGGTATGGGGCGAGCTGGGTCATGAGGATCTCGACACCGTTTGCGGTGATGATGAGTGTGCGGTTCGGGCGCGAAGATTGCGTGAGGATGGATAGGATCTCGGAAGCATACAGCTTGTTTTGCGTCGTAGAGTTTTCCTTCTCTTGAATGCGGTTCAGTAGCCAAGTGAGGAGTTTTGTCTCCTTACCAATGGCGTCAGTGTGCGTGGGCTGCGAGAGCAAGTTCTCGAGCACGTTGAGCGAGTGGTATACGCCTGAAGCGTCACCCTCGTCGCTTTCGTCAAACCGGCCAAAGTTTGAAATCAGCAAGCTCAAGAGATCAGCTTCAAGGAATGCTCCCACAAGTGAATCCCACTGCTCCTGCTCAGCTTCCACATCCTCGTCTGTGAGCTCTGAAATAATTTCAATGGCTGCAATGGCGATGTCTGTATTTTCGTGCGCGAGCAGCTCCACCAATTTCGTCGCCGCAGCGTTCTTTGCGAATTCCTCGTAGAGCTCCGAATGCTCTGAAAGTATGCTCAGACCCTTTATAGCTTCGTCGAGGTCACCCTCAGACTCCATGAATTTCGATGGATCGTCCTCGTATTTCGCGCGCAATGACGCATTCTTATTTACTTTCTTCTCAAAATTGAGTGCCAATCTGCGCAACCATGAAAGATCGTATTTCTCCTCTCCAATCGCATCTTCACCATCTTGAGCATCCAGATAGTCCATGGCGTCCTTCGCATCCTCATCTATGCCCCCACCGAAGAACCGCCCTTCTTCGTCGTCACCATCACCGTCGCTTTCGAGATCGGGGGGTAGCGAGGGTCCTGCTTCATCTTCGTCGTCTTCATCTTGCTCGTCAGATGCCGAGGCATGCAAGGCGCGCTTCGCGTCGCTGTTGGAGGATAGCTTTGCGGATTTGTAGGCGTTCGTTGGGTCAGCTTCGCTGGGGTTTTCGAATTTGCGTTTTCCCGAGGCGGTGGCGCTTCTGAAAAGGTCGTCTATGCTTGTCATTGCGCTACGATTCCGGGGCGAGAAGGGCAACTGAAGTCGGGGTGCACAAGTAAAGTCATGAGAGCTGTTGGTTGATCCTAAGGATGAATATAGAGCTAGTCTGTACTGAGTATAGCGCATACTAACGTCGAGCCTCAAGCCCCCACATCGAGCCTACACATGTGGACAAGCAAACATTCTACGTACATGTATGTACTGCCGACTGAGAATTTGCTTCTTTCCAAACCTCTAAATACTCCCTAGGGAGTTCATATCACTTAAGTTCTTGACTATGCATTCTCAACTAAGCTCTGGTCAATTTTTTTTTTCATAGACCACGCATGGCCAAAGCATAGCAGCACACTTTAACTAGAGTTGTATAATCAACAAACAGTCGTCTGTTCAATATATCTCTACATAGCGATAAAATAGGGACGCATGATGTATTTTGGGCGAATTCGCCTCGTTACATCGTGTGTCGCACGACCCGGATTTGCTTATATTACATGAAAATATGATCATCTACTTTCAAACTAGAATCTCTTTTTCGTCAGCACGTAAGCATTCGTAAAAACATCCATGTTTCATATGTAGACAGGCCATTCACAATTGTAAGCCCGCCTCTATACGAAAGTTTTGCGTAGTGAGCTCAAAGAACTTCTTTCCAGATGCGTTGGTGATTTCAATACCGGAGAATTCCAATTCGACCACTCTTTCACTCTTTTCAATAAGCAAGTGATGATTATTAATACAGTGACACTCACACAGACTGATGCTGTTACATGAGAAGAATTCCATTGCAACGTCTGATTGAATAAAAAGATGTACCTTATTGTTCTTAGCACAGTAACAGCTGTGATTAGTATAGTAACCAGAACCCAGCGTAACTCAATCTCATTTGACATCGCGGAACTACACAGAACCTATTCTTGTGAATTTACAGCGTTCGGTTCCAATTGAAACTCTAGGCGTGTTCCCAAGCCATATGAAATTCAATACAAGGGGACAAAGTTGAGCAAGTTCGAGGTATAATTCTTGCGATAAATAGTCTATACTAAAAGATAATGGATTGCCAAAGAATGGGAACCCATAGAGAAAAGAAACCTCTGACACTAAAAATGCGTCTCAAAGGTATAGCTGTCTGCCTCAGCTCCGTCATCTATGCGACAAAAAATGTATATACAGAACGATATCAGTTCCAGAATTATTTGACGGCGATCTTGATCAAGTTGCTGACCATACCCGGTTTTCCAGGACTGGGAACGTTGTCACCCTGTTGCCCGAAGGCGATGTGCTTTGGTTTATCTTCCCCATCTTTTTTCCAGATCATCGAGATACTTGGCCCACCGTCAAGGCACACGGCAACATTGGCTTTGGAGATGTCTCTGTTCTCTCCCATCTCGGAGAAAAAGGTGGTAATTAAGGTCCTGAACTGTGTCGTGGGGATACCCTTCGATCGATTTTCAGATGTGTATGTTATGCTGTAAAAAGTGGAACCGAAATTGACA
Organism: Periconia digitata; assembly: GCA_948474695.1. Taxonomy (NCBI): domain Eukaryota; kingdom Fungi; phylum Ascomycota; class Dothideomycetes; order Pleosporales; family Periconiaceae; genus Periconia; species Periconia digitata. Next base: position 1,548,287 of record CAOQHR010000009.1, on the reverse strand, counting down.
AGAGCGATACGCTCGTTTGGCTGGGAGGCATGATCCAGCTTTCCGATGGCCGAAGGGGTCTCCTCATCAACTGGCGGCTCTACGGGGGTATAAGGGTATTTCCATATTCCTTGTTTGGTGTCGATCTCAGGGTATTCCAGCTTGAGGTCCGGCCCGGACCACACATTGGTTTCATCGACACCCACAATCTCGGTGTAGTACTTTCGGTACTCTTCAACTACAGGAAACGAGTGGTCGTATGCTTCGGCCTTCTCAGCTTCTTTTCCCTCCTTGGCGTCCCCGTTTTTACCTTTAATCCAACGCTTAACTTTTGTCGTTTCGCCCTTTGGTATCGCTGGTGCGTACCTGTGCACCTTTTCCCCGTAGTTTTGGAAAAAACCTCCATTTGTCAGGATATAGTCTCCGCCCATTTGGGTGTAATCCTTAGGATCGGTTCCACCCTCAATTCCGTTATCTTCATCGTCCGTTACCGGATTGCCCATAACTTTGAGTTCTCCACTTGATATTTTAACAACGTCCAACTGACCAAGTTCTTTCATTGTTGTGAGGACCTTCTTGACCTTAGGGTCTGCATTATAGTCTTTGGCATCATTCATAGTGTTAAACCGCCAGTGAGTAACTTTGTTAGCAAGAAGATCAGTCTTGTCGTAATACTTGCCATCTGCACATCGTCGCTGAATAGTCTGTCCCTTGCTATTCTTTCCAGGGAGAGGGCATGCAGAGCTACTTGGGGTTTTAGAAATGCTAGAAGTGGTCTTGGAGGCGATAGAAGTGGTATTAGACGGGCTCCCGGTGCTTGATGACTTCAAGGAAGTAATGAGCGAGGAGGCTGTCGAGGAAGCGCTTTTGGATGAGGAAGCACTCGTGATAGAAGAAGTGGTCTTGGACGATGAAGCGGTCTTGGATGATGAAGCACTCTTGGACGATGAAGCACTCTTGGACGATGAAGCACTCTTGGACGATGAAGCACTCTTGGACGATGAAGCACTCTTGGACGATGAAGCACTCTTGGACGATGAAGCACTCTTGGACGATGAAGCACTCTTGGACGATGAAGCGGTCTTGGACGAAGCAGTGGTCGTGGATGAAGCCGTGGTCTTGGATGAAGCAGTGGTCTTGGATGAAGCAGTGGTCTTGGATGAAGCAGTGGTCTTGATGGGTGATGTTCGGGCGCGCTTCTCGTTTGCAATATGCTCGTTATCAGTTACAGCGAAGACTTCGTAAAAGGCCTCCTCAGTCTGGGAAGTACTAGTTTCAGTGTTCTGGACAACAAGATTGCTGAATTGGCTAACACATTCCTCTATAGAGGATAGTGATGGGGATCCAGGTTGAGTAAGGGCCAGAAGAGATGATCCGCACTGCGTGCTGACTTGTTCTTCATCGCTCTTCGAAGCACAGAAATCCTTGATGCAAAGAATTGTTTCTTCAGCAAGAATTCCAGCGTCAGAATCAACTGCACGTGTCTCAGGAAGAGCTCTAGCGAGAACGCCAGGTGCTGCTAGGCTGATAGCAGCCCCAAGGGCTAGGACCGAGTTGAAGCGCATTGGGCGGTGTTAAGGGCGTCGTGACGCAGATCTGTACGTGGAGTATGCAAGCGAAGAAGAAGAATCGGAAAAATAAACGAGTGAATGGATGAATGTAATGAACGTGAAAAAGTGTTCTCAGACTGACCAACAAATGAATGGAAGAAGGAAAGAAAGAAGTGAATTGTGATGCTTGATGGAACTATCAGAGTTGCTCTGCTTTATAGTGTATCCCTCGGATCATACGTGCAAGTAAGCTGAACTCGAAGCCGCTCAGCTACGCTGTAATGGACAGGCATTCAACACACTCGAACCATATCCGGCTTATCTTACTCATCCGCAAACTTACATTTGGCCACATTTTTACGGCCAAGAGATTTCTCAATACTTCTTCGTAAAAAAACTCCGTTTAAAGATCTCAGAAGTCACAAAGAAGTTGCCTATTTCTGGTGCGTGCCTTCCAGTGACTCGGTACTGGCCCAGGAATTGTGCGTCTATTTAGTCCTCAAAATTTCACTACATCGCCGGTTAGAATATCGTATATGCTTGCTTGCGGTGCGAATCTATTAGTTTCTGCCTAGACTGTCCATTTGCTTACTTTTGGAGGGCTACTTACACGCGTAAACTGCTGTGCTAAGTGGGAGAGCGATGGGCTAAGAGTGGCTGTTCTGATTACCGCTGCTTATTCTTGCAGTATGTATAGATCGAATTTATCAGCCTCTTGCCCTATTCGAGCAATGTAATTCCATCTCATGCCCACGAAGGAGGTGACCATCATACTGTAAACGGAAATCAAGACGGGAAATACAAAACGCCAAACAGAAGTCCCTGAAGGAGCAAAAACAACGACTCATGAACAATGGGAGATAATAAAAAAGAGCTTCTTGGTCAGCTCAGCTGTGCTGAAGCATTATACCAATTGAGTAGTGATTAGGTGGGTGGCTACTGGCGAGATACCAGCAGATTAGTGGTCAGATGGGCGACTACCGGCCAGAACCTGGCGCCGTATTCTGTTACCCTTCTTACTCTGGAAACTATCGCCTATCTGGGCTGTTGTGGAGAGAATAAGAGCTTAAAATGTCATCGTGTCATCGTGTCAGCTCTACCAAGAAATGCCAAGACAAAAATGTCATGTATGTCTTTCTCTCTGTAAACAGCACTTGAGCTATGCTGGGCACTTTGCAGCTACGTTATGAGAATTCTGATCAAATGGGATTTCACGCTTCTCAAGCTCCGATTCTTCTGAAATTATCTCCTTATTGTCCAGCCGAATATCTCAGGTATTATGACGCCGAAATCTTGAGTTCAGCGATGTTGACTGCAACAAGTTCCATTTTCAATCTTGTTTCGTAAACTCTCCCTCTGCATATATACTCTGGCTTATAGGCGAACGCCTACCGCTGAATATTTTCTTTTCCTCGTTTGATTACCATATCAACCTTGAGGGGAAGAAGGTGCGGAAGCACGTTTGATTGGATTCGCAATGCTCAACACTGTTTGTAGACCAGCGCTTTGGAAATATCTGGATATACTTGGCCAGTAGAACCGTCTTCCACGACAACTGTTTTGTCACCACCGAAAATTCGCGGGCCAGGCTTATGAAACTTTAAAGCCATCACAGATTTTGTCTCCTTCTGCGGCCCGTCCAAAGTTTCCATCCGCTACAGGCGCATCCATATGGCCTGCGTTGCCCGGACCGCACCACTTGTCAATCGTAGCCATCCAGTTGGCCACCTTCTTGTCGGTGACCTCAACGCTCGCTCTCCCCCCATCTAAAATTTTCCCAAGATAAGGGTTGTTGTTGCAGATATACACCTTCACACTCCCGTCTGTGACCTGAGTTTTATTCAATGGTCATGATTAGCCTGATCTCTTACACAGCATCTTGAATGACTCTCGCTAGGTGGTGTTGGATAGAGGGGTAGGCTCCGGACCTGTTAACTTACAGAGGCTACTTCGTCAGTCACCTTGCCTTTGCGTTGCTTCTGGAACTTCTGGCGTGCTGCCTGAAGGTTTTTGTCATCCAGTTTCACGGCTGTTTCCGGACAGGAAACCCTGTATGATCTAGGGTCCAGATTATTGCCGCGGTTCTCGAGCAACACAGCCGCGGAGGCGAGGAAAGGGGCAAGAAACAGAATAATTGGAGTCTTCATATTGGTGAGAAGATTGAAATCCCGTAAAAACCGAAGGTATGTAATAAAATATTGACTTGAAGAAAAGATAGGTAATGACTGATGAAACGAGTGACGATGAGCGAATGTATCTGTGTTTCTGATTTGAGTGTGATTGTTCGGATGTTGTTATTATACAATAGAGAAAGCACTCATTAATATAGGTAGTGGTAAAGGCTACGCCGTTGCGTCTCAAAATAGATTCACACAAAGAACTGTGCCGTCAATCATCAAATGAGCTTGCCAGTTGATCAGTAAACACAACCCTGTGTTCATTGATTCCCGACGTATTTCGCGCCTCCGCAGCATTGCAACCCCCGATTGTACCAGGAGAGACATTAACCACCCATTGCACATCTAGGTTCAGAGTCTAATCACAACTGTCAACCAGCCTTTCAATCTATCTCAAATTCTCTGTTTTGGACCTTTCTCCGAGAAATCGCATTTCAGGAGCAAAGTATACAACAGAAATAGTGTGTAGGCAAAAACCTACGTCTAATGGCACAATATTATGCCGAGTCAAATTGTAGGATCGCCTATGTGCTAGCCATTAGGATCGCGGCGTAAGTTTAGGGCTTAGCTTCTGTGTGCCACGGAATAGGCTAGTTACGGACTTAGTATTGATAATGGCCTATTTAGTACATGATTACTAGGAAGATTCAACTACGCCGCCTGCACCATACAATGAACTCCGACTTTAATGTAGGTCTCACATTATTAGCACAATAGATATTACAGAATTTACTATAGTTTCACGTCTTTATACGAGACTGAGAAAAAGAAGCAGTCAAAGGATGCTCGTCGGTTACCGATGGGCAGTGCACTTACTCCTTTCACCCCCCTGATTGTGCGACGGCACAGTTATGTGTAAACAGCTCCCTCTGAGACAACCAATGCAAGTGTTCTCCGTGCCTCAAAAGAACGGTAATGGCGACGGCGCAGCGCTCAATTCACTAATATATATACGAAGTGAACAAGTTCTAAATCATGATCAGAACACAGCTTCCCAAGCCACATTCATTCACAATACAATCCACATTCTTTTATATCCATTCTCTTCTCAAACTGTTGACCAGAGTAACATTCTTCTTTATTTCCATCAATCAATATGAAGACCTCAATTCTCGTCATTCTTGCCCCTCTCCTGGCTTCCGCCGCCGTGTTGCCCAGTTCCCCCGAGGTCAGCACTGTCGTTGCCCGAGACTTCAAGGAGCCCGTAGTCCAGTGCGGCAGCGGTCCCGAACTAAACAAGGAAGATCTCGCTACCGTGGCAAAGATGTTTGCCAATCGATACAGAACGGGCGAGGGTTTCAACTACTTCAAATTCACGCTTGACAAGGGCTATGTAAGCCAAACTTTCACTACATCTACAACAGTCCGTATTAAGCATCTTGTACTAATTAATGGACATGACAGGACACATACAAAGATACAAAGGCGTATATTTGCAACTACGGAAAAAAGATTTCCGACAAAGAGTGGGAGGAAATCGTTATTTCCGATGAAAAAGTCAACGCCTGGATGGGCTTGATTGATGGAAAGTGTGGCGCGGGGAAGCCTGGTTGGATCGATGCCGACGTTACCCAAGGTAACTTCGGACGCGGAAGCAAGAACGATCCTATGTGCTAGTTCTCCTGGACTGAGCGCCGTCACCCAACATACGATACGACACAATGCCCCATCATCAGCACAACACCGGAACGAAGTCGGGTTCGGTGACGGGTTGACGAACTCTGTAAATCTGTCCAACTTTCTTTTCTCACTTTTACATTTTCACATGAATACCTTTCGTCTTCTTCTTCTTGTTGTGCTTTTTCGCTCGCACAGCACACCTTGTTGATAGAACTTTACAAATAAATGGATGTATTACATTATTGAATCATATGTCAACTCATCTATGTGGTGACCAAGTACACTCGGGGATAGATTTGGAGATACTCATTGATTTATGGCTCACGATAGCCAGGTAAGTTGGTTATACTCTGAATAAGACCTTTGGAATCGAGTTCACGATTTATTTTGAGTTGGTATGAAAGTACGGAACAAACTCCCATCACGGTTTGATTGATAGATGTTGGACGAGGAGTGTGTACTTCTACGGCGGCGCTGAGCAATTATATTGATAAAACCAATGACAAGAACACTACAGCTATTTATCTTTTCTTATTTCCAGGGGGTGATAAAGACGGGTAGATACCTTTACAATACTCTTCAACCACCATCTGTGAGTCGAGGAAGAAAAGTGAAGGAAAAGAAGGGAAGATTGGTACATTTTCGTCGTATATTGGGTACGGATTGCACGACATAGAGACATGAAAGGAATGAGTATGCACGACATGAACCAAACATACAACCAAACATATTAATCATGGCACGTTCGGAGAGGTTCGTTCAAATGTTCATAAATGCTTTCATTTGATATCGTCATCATGGGTCCTCGCATCATTTTTCCCCACACATCGATGCTCAGCAGAGAGACCATGCAAAAAGTTAAAAGAAGCTGATATACCCCGTAATCATCTAATCCGCCTCAACCTGTAGAGGGCGGTCCGAAACTTGTTGTGACCCGGCCAATGACCCTTCTACTCTCCAAGCATGCAATAATCTGTTATCGCCACAAAGTATATTATCTTACGATGAAAGGAAGACTGGACAGAATTGTGTGGTGTGTACGATCTGTCTAGTGGGCGACGGCGGGGCCCTTGGTCATGTTGGTGTCTCCTTGACGCTCCTTGTTCTGCAGCTAGGCGTCAGCGAGTGGATAACACGGCAGCAGGTAACGGGGACGGGAAAACAACGTACCTGGTTCTCTTGTATGTTGCCCTTCTCAAGAATGAGCTTGACGACATCCTCCTCCTTGGATGTGCCAAACTCAGCATCGAGCTGCTGGTTGCTAGCGGTGTCTAGGATACCCTGGTTGCCGTGCCTATACGAGTTGGAAGTCAGCTCATTGACCGTATATATCGCCTGTATGCAAACACATGAAGACACGCAACCACCTCTTGAGGAGGGGTTGGCGTAGACACAGCGTGGCATTGCCTAAGGCTAAGAATGGCGGGGTAATCAGAGTGAGGAGTGAGACTCACTTGTGTGTGACGAAGATCTTCCATCCGCTCACGACCTGGGCGAGAGGCACCGACGAGTCCTTCTTCCACTCGTTGACAGCCTCTACGTTGTCGACGAAGATGATGTAATCATCGTCCTTGCCCTGGTAGTGCACCTTTGTCTGACCGTCGTTTCCGCGAGGCATTTTGAGTAGGTATTCGGGATATGTAGTGGAGATTGAGTGATGGTAGAGTGCTGATGGTAGAAGCGTGAGAGGTAGAGTTCGTTGGAGTCGTGAAGTTTCAGTAAAGTGAGTAGGTAAGTAAGGAGGGGGAGGGGGGCTTGGGCTTTTGTAGCAGGCTGGAAAGCAGGCCAGCAAGCAAGCTGGCGTGCTGTGGGGAATTGGTGCCCCGCGCTCCCTTCCTCTCACTCAGCTTCCCAGGCACACTACGTCATTGCCAAGCAATCCTCTTACCGTGCTCTATTTGTCCTCAATGAACCACAACATGCCGCGGCCGAGCCTCACAGTGTCACGGAAACTTGGCAATTCCGCATTTCTCGCTGGAATAATAAACAAAGGCATCCACAATTAATCCTCCGTGCTTCATTGATGACGCGATCCTTTTTGATCTGCTACGTGTTCAATATGCTCAATCGACTTGTCGCGTGCCCGAGAAACACCATGACGTCACGCTTATAGCACCCCTGCTCTTTCTCTCACGACAGAAAAAAGCCCGAAATGAAGGATACGCATGAAAAGAAAGATGCGGATTCGCGGCACTCGATTCAAGCCATCACGGGTGTACCTTGCAGATATCGACGCCCGCCGCGCGATCTGCACCCCTTATTCTCTTATTTTTTCCTTTCCTGGGGTATACTACGTACAACTATGTTGAATACAAGCGCATGGCATGCTCTCTTTACTGGATTGTGATATATACTCTACCCATTGAGCAATAACCACACTTCTTTCCTCCATCGTCTCCAAGGTTCCACGCGAAAATCGCTATTCCCCCATTTTCCCGTTTTGTCTTTTGGTTCTCAAACGCCGCGCAACTGTTCAAAACTGGCGGCTACAAGCAAGAAAGGATCCCAAGCGACAGAACAAAAGCAAAAAAAAAAGAAAAAAAAAGTAGCTACCCAATTCTGATCGAATGACCAAGCCGACTAGCCCAAAACCTTTCATGCCCAAAACCTAAAGACCTTGCTTTTGTTCTTCAGAAACCGTTTGGCAAGGGGTGGTGACGCGTTGTCCTTCTGCGAGCCTCGGTCGCTCGCCTCCTTCCTCTTGTGTGTTACAACCTCATTACTGCGTACATGTACTGTTGTTTCTGTACCTGTGTCGCTCGAACGTATTACGGTCGATTGAGATGCCATTGATGACATTCTTGTTTCCACCCGACTGCTTACGTCTGTCCGAGGAAGATTCATAAGGTGTGACGAAAGGCGGCGCGTGCGTTTCGGTCTGTTAGGCGTGAGTTTCTCGCTGCCGCGTTCCGTGCCTGTCGCTCGATTTGCGAGTCTTCGGCGTCGAGCTGACGGGCGTATATCTTGCAATTCAAAGTCCGTTGGCAAGAACGCAGCGGGGGCGTTGTGGAAGTCGACCACTGCAGGTGCCGCTCGACGATCTGCTGCAGAGCGGGCGCGCAAATTTCCTTGTGACATCTTTGTTACTTTGCTTCCGAAAGAGTCCTCAGATCGCGTGTTGCTCATGCTCGAGTAGCTAGGGGAGCGACGAGAGAAGTTGCTTGCAATGCTGGCCATGCTCAATTTCCTCATCACCGAGTTGGCTGACGCGCGAATCTGGTTCTCAACTCTTCGATTGCCCATTCCAGGGTATGGTAGCAAGTCTTTCGTCCAAACATCTTCCAGTGCTGCCTCGAGGCGTAGTCGCTCTGTCCTCCTGGGAGCCAAAGTAGGGATATGGTTGGTTGATAGGTGAGACTGAGATCGAGTAACTGGAGTGGGTGCGAACGCCGGCGGGGGCTCCTGCATTTTCTGTGCTTGAGTGTTCTTGATGATAACTTGAGTCGTGGATTGCTTTGAGCCAAGCGTAGCAGCACGGTGGACTGACATGCGTCGCACCAGATTGTTTGCATGCCCAAAAACTGGCCCGATAGATTTGATGTCCAAGGCTAAGGATGAGAACATATCATGCATAGTGAATTGCCCTTCGTTGATTTCTTGGGTCTCACACGTGATGCGTTGACGCAATTGTGCCTTCCATACATCCTCTTCTTGCGTAGAGCAGGCGCTCAGAAGAACCTCGTGCAGGCGATGCCCATGCTCGAAAACCAGCTTCCAAGTGTTGGGTGCAGTGTGACACTGAAGCCCTAAGCGTCTATTAGTGTATCTCAATGTAATTGTTTTGCAGTACTTACCGCGGCCATTATCAGGCAATTCAATAGAGGCATTTGCAAGCGCAATAGAAGCGACAACCTGGTAGGGGGTGTATCCACGATTGCTAGTTGCAATCACAAGGCATGATTTGTAGAGAGCGCAAACCATGTATTGTCCCCTGGGTCGCTCTGGAGTTGAGTATGCGACATGCAGGACCCCGCAAAGAAGAACGTGTCCAAGTAGGCGAAATACAAGGGCTCTTGGAATGGTCTATGATGGTGAGTATCCGTCTTCGTGAGAAGAGATTGACATACATACCTGCTCTGGGTAGAGTAACCTGTCCTGCAACTGCCACGTAATTTCTATCAAACGCCGGGTTTTGGGGTCATCTTTCGCTTTGTTCACTTCTCGAATCGTTTCTTGTAGACGGAATAGCGCTTTGCCCAGCTCGGCATGGACTTCCGGATCATCGTACACGGGGGTATGGCGGCACAAGTCGTCAAACAGCAGCGGGTATTTACACACTCTTTGAATAGGCTAATGTTGATGAGGAGCTGATATCACGACAGTCCGTTTTCAATGTACACATACCTTGATGAGAAGATCAGGAAAGCTCAAAGCCTTGCGACTGCTTGTCTGCCGATTATTCTCAGAAGCTACTACTTTCGATAGTGCCTGACCGGAAGGGGTACAAAGTTAGTGTTGTTCAATCACACATGTCTCCGTGCATTATCAGAGCTGCGGAATGCTCTGTATTGAGCACTGTATCGTGATGTTCCAGTGTACTTGGTCACCTCTGAAAACGTACCTCAACCCCTCGTTCATACTCTTGCCAACCATGCATGTTCTTGCACGTGGACGTGAGATCTTGAGACATGGTCGTCCAATGAGCACCATACTCCTCATATATGAAGAACCGCTTCATCTGAGGAAATGTTAGCCAGGGATTCAATCGATGATGAGCGCACCCACGTGTTTATTGAATATTCGAGCAATTTCCCCCACTGTTATGGTATCTGTTGTTATGCCCTGTGGTCGCTGCTCAGACGGTCTGCCAATGCTATCGAGAGAGTGTCTGAGCCTTCGTGAGATGTTGTGGTCATGAAACCGCCCTGGAATGAGGTCTGCGCTGTGAAAACGAATATGCTTGGCCCTGGTTGCTGGAAGGTTTTCTTGTTGTGCGCTGTGAGTCAAGTCTGCTTGCGGAACGGCTTGTTGAAGATCGGCCAGCAGGTCTTCGTGTAATTGCAAAATTTGTGAAATGTTTTGTTGTATTGCTGTCCGTGTTTGGACCGGTAGCGTAGGGACTGAGGTTAAGATTATAAAGTAATCCTATGAGAGTACCATCAGCGTCCAAACACTCAACCAAGATATATACGCACATTAATTAGGACTTTCAAGTCGGAAATGTAGCTCTCCTCCGACGAGATGAGCTCCTCTACAACTTTGCGTCGGGAAAGGGATCGCAACCAGGCACCCTCGTCCATGATCGTACCCATACTCCCCCCGTGACTGTCCGTCGATTTTCGCACATCTGAACACTGCGCACTCCTGTTGCCTAAACGAACCACGCCGCGTAGAGCAGTTGATTCGGCCTGAGGGTAAATACTGGCACTCGCCACGGTGATTGATGCAGACTTCATTGTGACCACACACCCCATAGACGATGTTATCGACTCTGACATTCGGCGGACGGCCTCATCTACAGAGTTAGGCGGCAACCGTGGATACACTTCGCTTCCTTCCGTCTCTGTTTCCACCGTAGGCGCTCGATATGCACGCTGCTTGTTCTTTTGTATATGCCGACGTCTCAACGTACTCATCCACCGGCGAAAAGGTTGGGAATCAGCGACAACGTCGGGTATCTTAACTGATTCATGTTGACGCTCAACATTGGTATTGTCGGAAGAGCAGCCCTGTGGAAGGGGAGTGTGCATCGCCTCGTACAGATTGATGAACTCAGTTTCATCGTCTGTAGTGTTGCTGGCAGTGATAGGCGCCGGACATACAAGGTCATTCTCGGGAAGCGACTGGATAGGTGAGCGTTTTATGACACTCTTCGAATATGGTTCGGAAGGGCCGTGGACTCTCGACAGGGAAGGCGGCGGTCGGTTTGGACCACAGTTTCGCTTCCGAGGCAAACTTTCAGCGGGGGAGAGAGCCTTTTGCTTCTCGGGTACAAGGTCGAGCACGGAACGGGAGCCCCGTGGCGATGGTGTGTTCTCGGTGCCGCGAATCCATTGTCCTGGTCTCAAAGAGTCGACTGAGTACAACGAACATACTGATGTGTTTCGGGTGGTTATATCGCGAAGTGCGCCGATAGTGACATCTTTCAGAGGGGAAGGTGACTGGAGATAGGGATTGTCGCTGAAGGAGCGCTTGAGGGGACTCTGCGGGCGGAGGGAGAGCACGTAGGCCATATTGAGCTTGACGGAATCTCAGGCACTGCGGCGTAGGGCTGATAGTGGGTATGTGGTATGGAACGGCATGGGAGATTAATATGTGTATGTGCTGCCACGGGCAATGGCTGAAGGAGAGTTGAGTAGAGTGAACCGAAAACGGATGAAAAGAGAAGTGCTCAAGGGAATGCATGCAGTAGCTCAAGCATGAGGAAAAGGGAAAGCACGAAGTATAAGATGAACAGCTGTGAAGGCTGGAAGAAGCAGGGCCCTGTGCAGATGTATATTCTTACACCTACCTAGGTATCTCCTATGGGTGTGGTAGGTAAGGGCTGTCGCGTGCGCTCGCAGGCGCAAGGTACGGACCAGAGTTGAGAGTTTGAACAGATGGAAATGAAGGAACGACGCGTGAGAAAGAACGAAAGATAAAATTAGTTACGAGAATCATCAAAGACGGCAGCTATCGCCTTGCGGGCGCACTTGTCTGTATTGCGAGCTGCTTGGCTGTGTACATGTTCGGATACATCTTTATGTGCACGTCGAGGTGCGTAGATTATCAGTCGACGGGTGAAACTTGAGAGACTATCAGTCTTGCCAGCAAGGGCCATCTAGCTCTGACGTATCCCTTGATCTCGAGCCACCAGAATCCTTTGTGCGCGTGTTGAACGAAGATCTTTCTCGAGCGAGCACACAGGAGATGAGGATGTTCGGGGGGTGAACGCGACGCCATCTGCAGAGGTCGTGCGCGTGTATCAACTGTGCTCTGATTGGCTGACGAGAACCCTCTCTGCTACCCCACACATTCGAGTGATATCACCGTAGGCTGACAAGCTCCCCCTTCGCTTCCACCATACTCTGAACGATTTCATCGGATGGGATCGCCCATGGATGACATTCACGCACCGACGGTGGGCTCTGGTCCAACATCCAATGGCTACTCAAATGGTGTCTCGAAAGAGCATCTGTCATTGCAGGAGCTCATTGCAGAGAAGGATCGCGTTGAGACGGAGCTCAAAGCCTTGGGGCAGGTCTTGGATTCTGTATGCGGCACATGTTTCTCGCGCCTAGGAAGCTTCTTCTGACCTGCCTTCTAGCATGGAGTCAACATGAATACCGGCCTGACAACCTTCGACGGCTTCCCGCGCGCCGACATTGACGTTCCCCAGAGTGAGTGCGCCACTCGTCGAATGGGGTATCCAGTGTTTCTCTGACAAGAGTACCAGTCCGGACAACGCGAGCACGTATAATACGGTTGAAAAATGACTACAAGGAGCTCATGGCCCATATTGAAAAGGGCTTGCACGAGCACTACGCTCGACAGCAGGAGAACAACGCAGCACCGACCCAGCCTACCGCAACACCTAATGGGGCATCGCCGGCCCTTGAGGCTCCGTTCGCAAAAGTCAACAGTGTTGTGGCCGGTAGTCCAGCTGGGTCTGCCGGATTGCGTGTGGGCGACACAATCACCAAATTTGGCTGGGTGGATTGGACAAATCATGATAAGCTGGCGCGACTCACGCAGGTGGTGTCGCAAAATGAAGGGGTAGGAGCCTCTGCCAGCCACTTTATATTCATGACTAACAGGTACAGCTGCCCATCACGATCAAGGTATTGCGTCCTAGCGACAGCGGCGGCCCAGCAGAGGCTGTGGAAACCCAGCTCACGCCCCAACGCAATTGGGGTGGCCGAGGCATGTTAGGGTGCCATTTACTTCCATTGTAAACGCTTAAGCTTCCCGACGAAGGCAGACAGCATCTTGTGCTGTGAAGCGACCCGTTGATAGCGATCTGAAGGCGTTGCAGCATTCACTACACCATGCATTGAACGGAGTTTAAACTGGTTGCACGTGCTTCATAATGAATTCTAGAATGATATCCCGGCGGGAACCGCCATAAGCCACGAATGCATACATGATAGAACATGAAATAAGATGCTTTTTTAATGTGTTGGTGATGGCGCTTACAAATGCTGGTGTCAGGCATCTCACTTTTTCGTGTGGGTTTTCGCAGCCTTCCCGGTGCCTGCTGTTGCCTGCAAACAATCTTGGAAAGCACGAGCCACTAAGGGTCACGTGCTTCGCCAGCCAACTCACCGCTGCCGTACAAAAACATTCGCCTTTCGCCTTTGCTTGCTGCCCCACGACCATCGCAAATCCTCCTACCCCTCACTTACCTCCACCAAACCTCCATAACGGTACGCTTGCAATCCTCTGCGCTAGGAGCATCAATCTTCTGTCGCTCGTATTCCTCAAATCTAACGGCATCTCAGATTTTGCGCCTTCACAACAACATCCCCAGCCCCACCAAAACACATCCCAACCATGGCCGAAGGAGCATCTTCCGTCCCCACCTTCAAGCTTGTGCTTGTTGGTGATGGTGGAACTGGAAAGGTATGATCGCAATAACATTTCCCGGCACGTCAGTGTGCTTTTCGCACCCCGGCATCGTCCCACGCCAGCAGCGCTGCTGTCATTTCGTACCCGCGAAGACCCTGACTGACCATGCCTCCTATAGACCACCTTCGTCAAGCGCCATCTTACCGGCGAGTTCGAGAAGAAGTACATTGCCACGCTCGGTGTAGAGGTTCACCCTCTCGGCTTCACCACCGTACGTTTGTTTCCCTACCCCGCGCTCGCACCTCGGGTCGCATACTGACAAAAGTTGGCAGAACCTCGGACAGATCCAATTCGACGTCTGGGATACGGCTGGTCAGGAGAAGTTCGGCGGTCTTCGTGATGGATACTACATCAACGGCCAGTGCGGTATCATCATGTTCGATGTCACTTCCCGTATCACCTACAAGAACGTCCCCAACTGGCACCGTACGTACAGTCATCGGCCGCGTATTCAAATTGCTCACTAACAAATTCAGGTGACTTGGTCCGTGTCTGCGAGAACATCCCCATCGTCCTTACTGGCAACAAAGTCGATGTCAAGGAGCGCAAGGTGAAGGCCAAGGCCATCACTTTCCACCGCAAGAAGAACCTTCAGTACTACGACATCTCCGCCAAGTCAAACTACAACTTCGAGAAGCCTTTCCTCTGGCTCGCTAGGAAACTCGTCGGTAACGCTACTCTGGTATGACACCGCCGATGCACTCATTTCTTTATCAAGCCCTACTTTACTAACAACGTACCCAGGAATTCGTCGCTGCCCCCGCTCTGGCTCCTCCCGAGGTCCAGGTCGACCAGGAGGTCCTCCAGAAGTACCAGGACGAAATGGCTGCTGCCGCCCAGATGCCGCTTCCCGACGAGGAGGATGCCGATTTGTAAATAATAGTTGTCTGGCATGGATCTCCACCGGTGTTTATGCCGAAAGAGCTGAGCGGGATACATCAACATCGAATTAGGACGGATCAATGGGCATCTGGCTAGCAAAACGGGGGAACGACTACTATTACCATATCGAACCTTCGCGCCTGGAAAAAACGAATGGGAAATGAGGCTTAGACGATGGATACGATGTTGATGGTTTTATTATTGGGTGATGCCAGGAGGTGTTTTCTTTCCGAGAGGTTTATACAGGTCCGCTGGATTAGCCGGCGGCCTCAACTCTCTCATATGACGAATAGCTATCTAAAGCTTAGAACGGTTCATGTATGCACTTGAGTCGATCATGCTTCAATTGTGACTACTGCACACTCCCACGCTATGAGGCTATTTCTCTTAGTTTTCTGCGCATCTCTCTCTCTCTCTCATGTCGATATTGGGAGTGCAAAAGCGCTAGGGAAGAAGATGATGGCATTGCTGTAGTGTGTGCTGTCCGACGGCGGCGGCTACGCGCGTGCAAGCCTCTTTTTGACGTCATTGCCGAATCCCCCACTATCTACCCACCAGCACATCTCTCTTTGCCTAGATGATGGCAACGCATATACATACATGTATGTATGAATATATACACACACGAATATAGGTAAATTCGATCACTTCGTGATCTTTACGATAGCGTAGCAATCTACATGAGCAATTCACTATGACCTCAATTGTGTGTCATAACATCCATCATACTTGAGAGAAGGTTTTTTCAAGAATGCTTTTAACATTGTTTATATCTCTTTTGATCATATGTCTACAATTCAATGTATTCCCCTCTTCTTTAAGAGGCTAGAGCTTGTTCATGTTGAAAACTATCCTAACGCGTACGTCGACTAAACAAGGAAAAAACACATAAGACTTCAAAGATCCAGATCTCCGACATAGAAAGCGGCCTGGACAACGTCGATAAATGGCGTTAAATAGCATAAGATATTAAAAGAAACACACGCTATGAGAGAGAGAGAGATCCCTTATTTTGGTGACAAGCAGCCGGGCAAGGAAAAAGAAAAGAACCGTTTCGCGTGGATTTTACCATGGGGTACGGAGTGATCTGTCTCCCAAGGTTCATCGCGGGACGTGTAGTTGTACATTACGAGGAACTGAACGGGAGTGTAGCCTGATCGGAATTTTCGTCGAGGCTTGAGAAGAAGACAATAGGGAACCGGGGGGTATTCTTTCGTTACTGGGAGATTTTGGATCTACGGGGGCTGGGCCATCTCGGGATAGCCATTACATGGGCCCAAAATAGCGACATTTGTGATCCGTAGGGTGAGAAAACATGAGATACGAGAAAAATAATGGCGAGAGAGTATGCGAAAATGGAGCGCTTCTACGATTTCATCATACTACGAAGCAAATGACTGTTAGCAAAATGTCCGTTTCCCAATGGAGATGACGATGTAAGGATGTACTGATGTTGAAGTGGGATTAAACTCACGGTGCCAAGAGCTGACTGTAGTTCTGCAGCGGCTCCATCTGACCATCGGCAATCACCTCCCTGATAACGTCATCTTGAGCGATGTTGTTCCACAAATGGATACTCATTGCCTTCTTGCTGTTGAACAGCGTGTGCGCTACGCCGCGGACCTGTCCCAACACAACGTGAGCAATACCCCACGTGTTCGAGTATTGTTGGAGTGTCCCAACGTCGAGGCGGATGGACTGTTTGATTATGTCGTCTTGTCCGTCCGGTACCAAGAAGGACCAGTAAGATAGATGGACGACGGAAGCCATGACTACGACGCATGTGAAGAAGGGTGTATGTTTTAGGAGTGGCCCTGGGAGTTTGATGAGGCTCGAGATGTTCTCCGCGGATGTGAGACATTTCGCCGTGTGTATCTCTCGGGTTTGTGTAGGCAGTAATACCTGTCCTGGTTGCACGCAGATATTGACGTTTTCGACTTTGCCAAACCCTAGGTTACTCCGGGGTCGGTGCAGCATGATTGTACTACCGCTATTAACCATATGGGCTTGAAAAAGCAGCTCATCGATGACGCCATCGTTGTCCACAATCTCATATTTGGATGGTGGAAGATGAAGGCGCCAATTGACTTGGTAAGAGTCGACGACATCGACGGCATGATATTCGAACTGCCCATCCAGGCGAGAGCATTCAAATACTTTGCCTAGGATCCGGATAGCGTCTATAAGATAGGCGAAAGAAGAGAAGGTAATTTGGGTTGGGGCAAAAGGTCCGTCATCGTAGTCTTGGAGCGTATACAAGTAAGGAATCTGGCCCGCGAAGTATTGGGAGTTTTCGCAGGGAAGCGGGACGTCGCTCGCAACATCTTTCAGTCGAAATTGAACCCCTGGATTGACGGCGGTCATCATCCCGTTGACACAATACATAGACCACCACGTTCTCCTCCAGGATTCCTCCAAATACGGGTCGCTGTTGCCACTCATGATGGCAAAGTCGATGCGGTGCATTCCAAGTTCCAGAGTCAGTGTTTGCGCTATACCAAATATCTGGGCTGCTCTTGGAACCTCATTGTTGGCGTGGAGGCCAATGGCGAAAAGCATCAAAGCTTGGACCGAGAAACCGTCACGCATGTAATTGCCGCTGTCAATGCTTTGATTGAGAGCATCCTTGTAAATATCGGTTGGGATCTCCTTTAGAAAACTGGACCCAATGTAATGGACAGCATACTCGAGAAGCGGCGCCTTTCTATCTCTGAAAAGCACGAGCAGTTGCGGCTGGGGTAGACAGAAAGGATGGGCTCTATAGAAGTAATGATAGAAGGCCTGGATGGCGGTCGGTGGCCCAAGGTGACCGAATTGGTTTAGTTGCACTCTTTCGGTCCCATTCAAGTTGAGCTGAGCAGCCGCAACAGGAACCATAGGCAGGCCGTGAGGGGGAGTCACTTGATTAGGCACGGGAATATCAGTGCGATGGACAAACTCCGGTGAAAGTGACTGGCCGCTGCTGCTGAATGACATGTTCCGGTTGCCGAGAGTATTATGGTAGCTGGGGTGACCATCTTGACCTACAGGCGCGCATTAGATGGATGGCACTCAAGCGATGGGGATGACACCTTACCAGGTGGCGATGGCAGGCTTGAGGCACCATTCTCCCCAGGCTTCTTCCTCTTCCCTTTCCAGCCGCGGCGCGATTTGATATAAGTGCACTCGACGTCATCGGCTCTACACCTTGAGCACCGGACACCTCCATCGCACTTCAGATGCCGACTCCGACATGGGACGCATGCGACAGCGACCGATGTCCTGGACTGGGAAGAGTTCTGGTTGTTCTGGGCGGGCTGGGAACTGGGGGTGCTGTTGCCTGTGTCGGACTTTGGCGTTTGGGCAGGAGGTGTAAAATTGTGCAAGCTTTCCTGAGTGGCGACGCTGGTAGTCGGCGACAGATGGTGAAGCGACAACGGCGACGAATTGTGATTAGTTGGGTGGTCCTGGTTGTTCCAAAAAGCGGGATCTACCGCAGCCGCGACGGGGAAATTGGTCAATGGAGGGTGGGATGAACTCATGGCGGAGCCAGATGAGCCACTGTCGGCCAGAAAAGTGTAAGTCAGTGGTTTGAAATGGCAGATGCCAAGGTCACAGCATGTGGTATCCAGCGGGCGAGGAGCGAAATGTGGTGTTGAGGTAGGTCTGTCTGCTACAAGGGATCGCGCGCGACCGAAAGCACTCGGGAGGTGTCTGGGGCTCGTAGAGATGTGCAGCGATGTCGACGGTAGTGCCGGCACGTGACGCGGATTAGCGTGTCGATCTAGCCCGATGGCGGTTTCGCGTAATCTACGGCGGGGAGCACAGCGGCTGCAAACATCAATCTATTGCAACCTCGCCAATGCTTCCTTCTTTCGTGGTGCTGCCTAACGTTGTTGTTCCTTTGTCGCACCTAGCCAGCCCACTGCTACCATCTGTGTGACTTGCTTGCCCGACCGCCGCCCAATGTCAGATTTGTTTTGTCGAGCCGAGGATGTTTGAGAGGGATAGATAAGCGGGAAGGCGGCGGCGGGGGGATGAGCATCAATGCATTTGCCCCTGCGTACCTTGGCGGATGACTTCCAATGAGATCGTGACAGCGGTGATCAACTGTTGTCCGGTTTCACAGGCGTTGGGCGAGGGGGTCAGAGGCTTTGCGACCGAGCGGTTCGCTTCGTCAATCCTACCGAAGCTGACGCGATCTACTTGGGCCCGAGATCATCACCCATCTGACACCTGGCCTGCATAGAGTTCTTTTTCTCATGTCGCAAACCCGCAAAAACGAAAGCCATTCTCTTGAGCCTTTGACACGTCTTTCATCGTCAAGCCAGTCGCATCTGCCCCGCGACTTGGATCCGTGTAACCTCTCGTCACACAGTTGGGGTCCCATCTCCGAGACTGCATAGGGCAAGAGAGTACACCTTCGGCACAAACGGCTAAAGCAAATGAATTGACAACGGACGAGATGGAAGAGCGAGGAAAGAAGACGAAGAAGCGGAGAGAATGGAAGAAAAAGCATTCGGCACAAGAAACAACGATAGCAGGTTGGGATTACTGTCAGCAACAATATTATTACGCTTGATTAGATTGGGTATACCGATGAAGAGTAATGATCTATGGTGAATTCGGACACACACGGGACTGACCAAGGAGAAGAAGTAAGAAACGCCCAAACTAATGCTCGCACATCTGAGAATGATCCGAAATAGCTCCATCCAATTGGAAGGCAACCCAACACTTTTCCAACATCATCACCAGCATCAATTAACACTCCATCTGCCCAGGCACAGGCGGACAGCGACTCCGTGTAAAGTTCCAAACGTCAGTCGAACAGTCTTTCAGCGTTTTTACCGCCTTCCATTCGAGCTCCCTCTCCGCTCGTTGGACCTCTGCTACGCAGAAGCCAACATCACCGGCTCGACGGCCGACTTCCTTGACCGGAATATGCCGTCGGGATGTCTCCTCAAGACTCTGGTGCACTTCTCGAACCGTGTGTCCTCTACCAGTTCCTACTGACTGTCAATACATTGTCTGATGAGGTCTTTGGGCGCGGAGGCAACATACCAAGATTGTAGGCGCGAAACGCATCCTTTATACGACCCGCTGTTGAAGCTGCCAATGCTGCAATATGCCCCCGAGCTAGATCGACAACGTGAATGAAGTCTCGCACAGCGGTTCCATCTGGAGTATTCCAGTCGCTACCAAAGATCTCCAAGACCGGCTTCGTTCCGGTCAGGACTGTGGCAATGACAGGAATCAGATTACTTGGTTTCTGCCTGGGGTCTTCACCCAAAAGTCCGGACTCATGGCAGCCGACCTAGTCTTGGATCAGTGATTGAATCGATATCAGCAGGTGATATTACATACCGGATTGAAGTACCGCAAGGCTGTAATCGACCACGAGGGGTCCGATCGCGCGATATCAGCAAGGATGTTTTCGCACATGAACTTGGATCGACCGTATGGGGAAGTCAGCCCCATGACACCCGGAGTGGCGTGCAGTTCAAGTCCATTCACATCACTGTAAGTTTCGTGATGGTGTACGCAAAGCTCTTCTCGAAGAGGGACGCCGCAATTAGCACCCTCTCCGTAGACGGTTGCCGAAGACGAGAATACAAAGTTCTTGATTCCAAACTCTTCGAGCAGACTGAGAAAGTCTACCAGACCGCAAACGTTGTTGCTATAGTATTTCAACGGCATTCGGATACTTTCTTCGACAGATTTATAAGCGGCAAAGTGTATGACTCCGGATACGCGGGATACTCTTGTAAGCACAGTCTCTGGCATGTCGTCCACGGGCATATCGATTCCAGAATCTGTGCGATGAAGCGTAGAAAATGGAGAATGCTCTGTCGCGATTCCCGAGCGGACAGAAGAGCCCTTTTCGATCGCTGTACATGTGGAGTACTCTTCAAGTACTGTCCTCATCATTGGGCTCCGATAATCGAGCTGTCGAAGTTGAAGAGCAGGCATCGGTCTGTCAAGTGTTGCAAAATGTTCTGCCGCCAACGCTTGAATGCGGTGGAGTACACTCTCGTAAGAGTTGCTAAGGTCGTCGACGATGAGAACGTTATAGTCCTCTTTCAATAATTCCAACACGGTATGGGAGCCAATATAGCCGAGACCTCCTACTACCATGATGAAGGAAGAATTCCCACCCGCAATGTCAAGAGGATCCGCCGCAATGTCATCATCAAACATAGTCGACCTCTGTGTGCTCGGAGTATCCATGAGCTCTGGCGTTTCAGGAATCGACAAAGAGCAAGTTGAAGGGGATGAGGCCTCGACCTCTTCAAGCGAAAAGTAATCCATGACAACGATACTGATGATGAAGATGGAAAGTGAGTGGATGAGGATCTGTCTGCTTGGCTCGGTTCAACCCAAGGGATGTACGTGCAATTCTCTTAAATACATTCAAGCTTCGGTAAGACCGTCAGGCACGCTCTCAATTAGGCAGAACATATTCGATGCAAGTTTTTTTTTCAGTACCTTTCAATATCATGGGTGTTGGGCCGCCCTTGGCGTGGACCGGCCTTTTCGTCCCGATTCATGTTGGTCGAAAACTTGGTCGTCGGTCTAGCACTTTCGAATATATGCTACAATCGGTTACCACCCCTGCACAATATCTAGGATATGGTCTTCGACTGCACATTTGCCATGTGCTCACTGCCGTTGTTTTCAGACTTTATTCGGTTGCCTTGATGAACACGCAACTTCACAATGCCCACAGTCGCAGCCTGACTGTCAGGCTGTGCATAGCTGGCATCCATCGTCGCCCAACTATTCTGACCCTGTCAGCACAAAGTGTGCCAGTTCTAGACATGCAAATCTACTTGCAGGAGCCTCGGCCACGCTGAGGCCGCGCCGGACTTCCAGGCCAAGGCCTCACAGAGCTCAACCTTCTCCTACACCACCAATATACTCGCTTGAACATGCAGATATGCAAGCATCCGCTGTTTGCATCCCATTCCCAACGCTATGGACGCGATCTTTAAGCCGTACGCGTTTTCCGCCGCCCACCCATCCCTACTGCAAACGACAGACGATAGTGGCAGGATGAGGATGAGGTCCGTTCGCATTCGTAATTATAGATCACGGCAGTGTTTTGACCCAAAAGTGGTCCCGAGGTTGTCGCCTTGTCGAAGAAGCATTGTGCTCAGAGCATGCGAGATTCAGACGCATTTGGAAATTCCTGCGTTGCTTCCTCACTGCGTCTCCCACGTGGTGCCTCGAGTACTTTGGTTTGCTGTTGAAAGAATCTCCGCTGAGCTGTATACACGTAGCAGAAGACAGTCGCCCATGACTTTCCTTGAAAGACTACTTCCGACTCATTGCATGCCGAGTATACGAACTAAAGGTTGTCACCTCACGGCATCATCACATGCAATTCGATATCTAGACTTGCAGTTCACTTGAAAGGTTCAAGAGGGCAAATGATTGTACCGTATTCTGGTATACTTGGGCCGCAAAAAAGTTCAAGCGCCGAAATCGCAAGGACTGATCTCACGATCTTCATAGTAGACCTCCCATCGTGGCACGATGCTTATTACAACCTGGAATCTGGGAAGTTCTGGAGCTCGGCAGTTGATTCTCAGCCCCCTTCGAGTTGTCAGGGAATTACCGATCTGTTCCTAATTGCCTTACTCGGTTGATGTTTTCTCGTCTTCGCACTTTTTCGAGTCTGCTGAGCTCACCTTTGTTGAGAGTACGCACGGCGAGACCCTACAGGCTCTTCAAAAGCAAAATCATCATACAATGACGCCAGTTTTAGCTCGATTGTGCCTTTCGCCTTGCATCTGGGCAAGGACATGCCCAAGACTACCCTTGGACAGCATTTGTCCACCAGTCAGAGAAGGAAGACCGACAGTTGCACTGCAGCACACTGGACATGATCGGTTCTGGGTGATTGCATAGATGCATAGTCCACCCAGCTGGAATGCCGCATGCTGAAGCGTCCAATGTACCTAGCAGCGAAGCCTTCTTCCCAGCGTTATGGGTGCTACCCATGAAAATACAATGCAGGTATATTGCTTACGGGCGTCTAAATTGAACAGCTACTCATCACCGACTGCCATGTGAGCTTCTGCCAGCTGAGATGGCCACCAGTACATGTGTTGAGACGTCATGTTCCTGACTATCAGAAAATTCAGCGGCTCGACTCGAAGATCAGATCGCCCTGCAAGGTGCTGATCGCAACAGGCACAGAAGCTCAACAACAGAATTTTCTCCGGGCGTGTGATGGTGTCATGGTAAGCTGGTGGCTGAATTGCGCAAAATGAAATGACTGGACTGTTGTGCAGCCATCATGTATTGATTCATGCGGACCGTGAGCCCGCCGGGAGAATCTTCCCAGCAGGTACAGGCGCTGTCAGCGAATAAAGATGACTTTTCGTGAATTAAGCAACGATCTTCGCCAGCCCTGCTTCTTCCCCGCGGATGACGGACGCATCTACATCGAAACTGTTGCTGCTTTTGCAGAGGTTCCTCGGTGGGTGATGGATCCTTGCCACTAAGCCCATGTCGTCGGTGCTAAATTCGCTTGCTCACTCTATTTCAACCATACCTCTTCGTCTTGGACATTCAACCCCCAACGATCACCCCTTCACCGGCGTCACTTAGCACCCGGAATCAATGTCCATACTACATGCGTCTCATACAGCCTCAATTTTCCCCCGCAATTGACCCAAATTTCGGTACTGTACATTCATTTCGTTGACGTGGCTTCCACTACCGGCCGCGTCATGGCACCGCACAAGTCCACGAGACGCTGTAACCCTAGCACTCAGCAACCATCGCGATCGATCTCGAATTCTAGGTGTCTTTTGAGCCATGCCGACTTGGCGTGTCAAAGGCGTGCCGCAATTCTTTGACTGCTCGCCGCGATCGCTCACTCCGAATCATGACTGAAGTATACTTCTATTCTTCTTACAGCAGAGTCCCCGTACTTGGTGTTCTCCCTTGCCTAACACCAAGAACGATGTTAGAATATCATAGTTCAGTCTCGCCGCCACATTTGTATGCACTCTTTTGCCGGCATAGCAATGCCATCAACATTAGAAGTAGTGAGGGTCATCCAATATTTCTCGGTCCAAGAGAAGTTTTCGAGGGCTCGAACGTCTCACACCAGCAACGAGTATAGTAGGAAGCAGTCGAATGGTCGGGTCGTACTCTCCCATCAACCCGCCAGATTGTTATATTGGCCATCGTGTTCTGAAATCTCGAACCACCTTGCACTTGCGGTTCTCCTCTAAGTGACTGCGGCGAGAGAATTTTTTTCGCACTGCCGCTTCTTGCATCCGATCTAGAATGATGCCGGTGGGGTCATGATGTGTCGACGGTTCAGCAGAAAGGATCTCGTATACGCAACTCTGAGTTGCGTGATAGGATGGCCAGACGTGCGATTGGCCGTTATATCCGCTGACATGCATTTGTACGACTTCGACTCCACATACGACATGTTCAGATACAGATGCTCGTCGGCTCTAACCGTACGGTCATTCCACCCGGCTTCAACTCTGCGTATACATATCGCTCGGACCAATCCACGCCTTTTAGAACAAGTCTTATTGCATAGACGATATGCAACTTGCCACCCAGAATAACCCACCTGTTTGGGTGCGACTCTGGACCTTTCGAGATTGGATTTGTACTACACCAAATTTAGCATTGAATTCTACTGCTTGCAAGGGCACAAATACATCGTCATATCTCCCAGGCATGTCGTATCGACCACATGAGAACTGGGTTTATACCAGGCACTGTATTATGTTCAATCCTGGTGTTCTATAGCTCGGAGATTAGCTTAAAAGTAAAGACCGTATCGCTTCTGGCAAGAACTTTCTCGCTAAGCTTCTCAATACCTTCATGCATGCTTAGAGGCGCTCGAGTCCGCGACCGGACTGCATCGGGCCGTGTTGGAACAAGAGGAATGCGCTATACGATGGTCGGAGTGTACTTAGCGACGAATTCATAGCGATGTAACGAATGGCTTTCCATCTGAATTGCAGCATGCAACAAACGTATGGCACTAATTGTTACTTCCCACCAGCCGTTGTATATTTCAATATCTAATCTCACCTATTTGAATTGAGGACGCGTAGTCCCTGTTCTGTGAACTATCCTTTGGTCATCAAAGCATCGTAGACGTATATGCCAATTACTTAGCTTCAGGTGGAAATTTTGACCCCAGCAAGCGTCATGTAGGTCGCCACAATTCAGCATCTCGAGGAATTTACCGCATTCATCCGCTCACATCACCAAACCCCGGTCCCTTCAATGGGAACTAGGATCCATGGCCCGATCCGGAGATCCAGACCGCTGCATCGTAAAGTTTTCCTCGCTTTTTTTTTTCAACCAAGTGCAGATGGTGCGAGCAAAGCCTACAAGCACAGGGTTTCGACATGGCCTTTCCAGCATGCAGAAGTTTGGTCTCGGTTCAGTACTCCACACTCGCTTCGCAAACCCTTTGATCGTTGCAGGTCGGCGATTCTACATAGCTATAGGAAGACAAATCAGGTGACATGCGAGCCCAATGGACGTATAGCGACGGGCCTACGGAAGCTGAATATTGCACCGGAAAATCGGCACATCCCATACGAAGCTTCGCTCAACTCCAACACTAGCTGATATCGCGCAATGTATTCATGGTGCGACGATCATTTTTGAGCCTCGATCCCCGATCGCAGACGGCGATCTTCTGAAGCTCGAAGCGTTATCTTCGGAACTGACATCCATTTCACTATGAATCTCAACCAAAATCTCTTAGACTCTACTAATACAGCCAGCCCAGAGTATTGGCGCGGTGTAGTATCCTTGGTTCATGGACCCAGTAACCGCCAGTGCCCCGTGAACGTGTCGTATATCCTGACCCTGTCCAAAAAGGCCGCAGGCTCGTAAACGCATGTTGCTGTGCTTTCAAGTGTTCTGTACATTGCAGCCACGCGCTTTCCCGAACGGTACTCATCTCCGCTCGCATCCCAGAATGTGGAATGCACTTCGTTCCTGCATCGGTACTGGTTGTTGTTTTCTCATATCACCCACGCAGAAAAATGGAGCACATGGCTTACGGGATGCTGTAAGTGCGGATGTGTATGCGGATGAATACGCGCAAGCTCACTTCTTTCTCACATTCCTCATCGCGATGAGTCCGCAAAAGCACGATTTGTTGAGACAAACGCCCTACCACCAACACCTTGACCAATCTCGATGTTAAGTGAGATCGCCTCAGAACTATAGACAAAGAGGAAAGTAGAAAGATGGAAATATCGTTGGTACATGCCTTGGGAAATTATTGCCTCACTCCTTCCCCCCCGACCCGCTCACCTCCGTCACTTCTACCGTCCCGTCACAATATTCCACCCACCCATCTAAGTCCATCTTCTTGAGAACTGTGCTGAATCCTTCTGTATCCCCTTTCTTCCCTTCATCGCCTGTTCCGCAATATCTGCTCCTCACATCCTCTCGTAGTTTCTGCCCCGCGCTGTCAGGGTACTCAATGTGAAACACGGGTTTACCCGCGTCGGTGAATTTGCGGAATTTGGAACATTCTTTGTACTCGACGCACTGCTCGTTGACTGAGAAGTGAACAATGGGGAGGACTTGTGTGATGATGTCACCGGCGTTTTTAAGACCGAGGGATATGTTGAGCGGCGTCGTTAGGGAGGAGAGGTAGCTCATGAAATCGA
This sequence comes from Periconia digitata, assembly GCA_948474695.1. Classification (NCBI taxonomy): domain Eukaryota; kingdom Fungi; phylum Ascomycota; class Dothideomycetes; order Pleosporales; family Periconiaceae; genus Periconia; species Periconia digitata. The sequence goes on along the minus strand of CAOQHR010000009.1, from coordinate 1,521,869 downwards.
CGGAGGACTGTGCGGTCAAGGAAAGTCCATTATCGTTTTGCTAGCACAACATTAAACCATAAAGATTAGTAAGGCTTCTTTCTTGACCCCCTCCATTGAGTGTTTTTCACGGGATATAACGCGCATCTCATCACCGTCCATGTCACTTGTACGGGTATGGGGGAAGCAGGAGGGAACTCACAAATCCATCAACATTGTCAACATCGATCCCATCGCATTTCTTTTGCCCCGCTAATTCCACCCTCTCCTTCATAATCTTTCTGATGCCTTCACTATCCAACTTCACCCACTTCTCGCCAGGCCATCCATCCAACTCCTTGCCCAAGTCCGCCTCCGCAAACTCCTCCGAGTCCGGCCGCCCAGGCTCATAGCTTCCTCCGCTGAAATAGCACAACACCTTCTTTCCCAGCCGGTGTAATGTGTCTATTGTTTCCACGGGCGTTTCGAAGAGATCGATATCGTAGATGGATACATTTGGTGTGACGGATTCCGCGCTCTTGGAAAGCTCGATCTTATTCTGCAGGATGATTTGCCAGGTATCGTTAGGTTTCGGAGTCCAGAGGGGGCTTGAGGATGGAGTCGAAAGCGGAGGAGAGGTAGAATCATCCCCGTCATCTTCGTCCGATGAGTTATCGCGACCAATTGTTAACCCTAGGCTGAGGCCAAGGACTAGAGCTATGACTGTGATGACGATTGGAGTGATGACGAGGGCTTTCTTGCGGAGCGTCCAGGGCTTTTTCGTTCGCGGCTTGGTGTCTTCCATCCTTTCCTCCCCCCTTTCTTCGCCGTGCAGATGGATAGAGAGTCTTGATTTCGGGATTTATATAACAGAGGTGTAGACGGCGATACTAAGTATGCTCGAAACTCTATCACTTTGTTCCTGGCTTCTGAACGAGCGCGGGCGGAAGCTCTACTGGAAAGGGAAGAAGCGATCGCTGGATGGAACTTCTGCGGCTGTGTCAGCCTCGCTTCCTAGTCGATAGTTTTCCTTAGCTATGGAACATTTAGGCTCTGTGAATCCTTCTTGCTTTACTGGATCTCTGGTCCCGTTCTTTACGCACAAGCCAATATGATCTCTCAGGAGCTCAAATCGCTTCAACTTGTTCACTGCCCTCACAAACAGCAAACTACAAGCACAGCCACTCACTCGAACACAGAGTGTCATCCATTTCATTTACGTAAAACCTTCGCTCACACCCACACCCACACCCACACCTTCACAGAAACAGGACATCCCACGCGAAGTAAACACTCACACCCGGCGAGTCCCGCGAGATCCTTCTTTCTTTCAAGGGGCGCAGCTAGCAAGGTGCATGATGTGGGGTATTGTGGGGCCGGAAGGACTGTGTAACCGTGCAAGTATGTACATCTATACCCGTAGAAAACGCAATTCAATATATCCGGATTGCTGTACCGAGCGGAACGGGCTTAGCGCATGTTTGAAGGCGATAGGGTGGGTAATATCGAGATGTGGCGCAAGGATTGCATATACAGGGGTTATAAGGAACATGGGTCTGTTTTACGCGAAGGTAACTCGTGCTGTTTGAAGAAAGAGGAAAAGATTTTTTTTCTTCCGGAGCAGGTAGGCTGTGAATCATCGATGCGGGAGGAGCTGTGCAGGATTCCGGTTTCTTGTCTTTTCAGCTCAGACCTTGTGGACATGTGCATTGCGTGCGTGCGTGAGACGAGGATGTTGGGATGGACTTTGCATCGGGAGGATGTGCTCGTATTGAACGTCCCAAGCGCTTAACTACATAACTAGACTTTGTTGTACGAGAAAACTAGAGAAAAAAAATTAGCTGCTTGTATGCTTTCGGCGCGGAACGCATTCAACTTCTCGTATTTGTTCCCAATACAAAGGATGGATGCATTTGTTGTCGATGCTCAAGACAGTCCAGATCTATACTCAAGACCTTAGCACTCCGGACAACCAACTATGCGTCACGAACCACACCTCCAATGATCTTACGGCTATAGACGCTAGGTAAGCACAACCACAACCCAAGCAAAAAGTAAAAATGAGCAAGATATGCTCATGCCTCATGCATTGGCAGTCCAGGATCCAGGTCGAGCAACAATGACAAGAAAGACAAAACCGAGGAAATGCATGTATGCATTGCATATACGTGATGCCAATGTCTTGTCTCCCCGTGGCAAAAACAATCCAGTGCATCGAGCATGCACTTTTCTCGCCCGTATCACTAGAAACATGCTTTCGCACTCCTTTCCCTTCCAATGCCATGTCCCGACTTGACTCCGAAGAAAATCTGCAGTCTCCAGCACGAAGGATCACAATCGGGAAAATTGATCCCTCCCAACGCTATCTTCAATAATGCTATAACGCACATCCATAAACAATGGTGATAATGATGCCACTGTAGTTAGTACCCATGTTGCGTGTGATGAGTCCATCGAATGCAGTCAACCATGATTCCCAATCCTGCTGCACATCTTCGGACGCGACAACTGGATGGGTAAAACCGCAGCCTGTCTTGAATCCTTTCAGCTCCGCCGCCGCATCACGCACAACGCAGTCATGCTCCGCGGTACAAAACGACCGCTGCTTTTCCACACACACACCGCATTTCCCTGGGGTGAGAAAAGTAGAAACAATAGCGCGATGATGCAGAAGCAGGCAGGTAGGGGTATGGATGTTCCATGTGCCACAAACGTATATGCGCACGAAGCCAAGACATGTCTGACTGCCTGCCTGACTGCCATGTTGTTGTTTTACATGTTCCCCGTTTTCTGTTAAGTCCGAGCTTCCTCACTCTTTGGAAAGCCACAAGATCGGTTGCGAATGAACACGAGTTTTTACCTAGTTGGGGTCCTAGACCTAATAGGTAAAGGAGGTGATACGGAAACCGATTGAACTAAGAACGTGTCTCCTTCTTTGGGGCGATGATGATGCAAGAAGTTCGTATTCGCGATGTGCGCCATTGCCGTGCGGCGTGGCGTTTTTATTCCTTTTGTGCGTTTTGTTTCTTCGATTCGTGATTTGGGGGCTGGGGTTGGGGCTGAGGCTTGGTGCGCCGCGGCGTATTGGGTGTGGAGGCGTCCGTCCCGGAGAACGGTTATGCGGATCAGTTTCTTGTGCGATGAGAGATGTATTGGAAGGTAATGATGTCTTTAGCGAGTATGGAAAAAGCAAATATTGAGTCAGTATTGGTGATGAGCTTAATTCAGCTTAGAGAGCATTATGTACATTTTGGGAACGATGAAGGTGAATTGAGAAACGAAAACAAAAAAACAAAAAGGCATGCAACGTAAAACTATGATGACAAATATGAAGCTGTAGATGCGCAGCTAGTTGGGATGTTTTCGTCAAACCCCATGACCCCTTTTCTCTCTTCCTTTTCTTGGTTAAATGGAAACAGGGTGGCCGTAAGAAATTTTCGGATGAAAACACATTACTATTTCGGGACTGCATGTCTTCGCATGTAGCAATTGACGTGACCGAAACGATAGTCCCTATGCACGCACATTCGTATAAGCACCTACAAAGGTAGCGCCTTACCAAATGTGTACGTCTGTGCCTTCCCGCTCATGGTAACCCACAGCGTGAGAGGGTCCGTGCCAATCTGTTCCATGGTGGCGCCTTCAGTGGAGGTTGGAGTAATGGGGAAAGTGATGGGGATGGTGGTGTCGCACTGATTGCTCTTTGCGGTGTAGACGGTGACGCTTTGAATCCCCTTGCCGTCAGCTGTGGTTTGCCAGGTCATGCTAGGACGGCAAAGATCACGGGTTTGGCGTTTGAGAAATTGATCTGTGAGATCGTCGTGCTTGAGAGTCCTAAAGGGCCAGGTGGTGCTGATTTATGTGTAAGATTAGGTTGCATTCATGTTGGGATCCCAGTTGAGATAGGAGGCAGAACTTACAGTCTGATGATCTCTGCGCTGACGATTTCCACCCATGTCATGAGGAGAGAGTATTGCCCTGATTTGCCGTTGACGACGGTGGTAGGGACGTCGTTTACGCGCATATTAGCTTGATGGAACATGTAACTGAGCTCCTGTTAGTGCAATGGTCCAAAGAAGTGCAAAAGAATAGGAAAGCTCACGAATCCCAATGAAGACCCATGAGATTTCTAATAGCAGTGTCGCGTGCGTTTGCCAGAAGATCATCGACGGTCCCCTTTCCTCCAGACGTATCGATCCATTCCTGCAGAGTGCATGCTGGAAGGTCGCAGTTGTAGTAGATGACAGTTGCCCAGCGTGGCATGACGTTAACGCCTTCGTACCCGTTGCCTTCAACACTGGTCTTGAGCGGCCAGAAGCGGTTTTGTGTGTTCAAAAGCTGAGGACGCGTATTGTCGCCAACAACGTTAACGATGCCAGTGTCAACCCAAGCCTTGAGAGCATCGGCATTGTGGAGACCTGTGATAGCTGGCGGAATGATACCTTTGGGACTGAAGCGTAGAGCAGTGTCAAATCCATTTTGTTTAAGCCAGGCTTGGTTGAAGGTTATCTCTTTATAAGTATCAGAGTATGTAGCGTTTGTAAGATCTTCGTGAGTGAAGGTGTGGGAGATATGCGCAAATGCGTCACGGTTAGACGCGTCCGCAAACCAATTCTGGAGCTCATCAACTTCATTACACGCGAGACTCCACTCGTATTTGGCGGGAGTAGTTGGCCAAATGTCGTTACCAGTTCCTGGTGGCTTAGTATAGTCTGGATTTCCATCAATCTGGTCAGGGTACTCGATTCCCGATGGCGGCGTGCACACCCGCTCTCCCGCGTTAGTATCTGTTGCTGCTTCGATAGCGCCATTACCATTGTGACCAATTTCAATGAAGTATTCTGATCCTTTGGGCATTTTGGAGTTCACTGTGGCCTGCCAGGAAACGTGTAGATCTAAATCGTCGGGCTTGCATCGGTATGTTTGTCCCTCAGGTCGGTACAAAGGAGTTTGTAAGAACATGTCATCGACTTGAGTACTGAAGTACAGACGTCTGAATCCAACATATAGTCCTCGCGTGATCCAGTTGATCCAGGCATGTTGCAAATAGTTGGAGCTCGGTGCCCAATCGAGTGCGAAAGGGAGGAACCATACCATCTGTTGACGGTTGCCAATCTGATTGATGACAGCAGCGGTTCCTACATTGCTGAATCTTGCAATTTCCCAGGCAATGGAAGCATTTGTTATTTGTGCTGGATTATGCCATATGTTTGCGATGCTAGCGTTTTGTCCCCTGCCAAGCCTGTCAGTGTCTTCCCTTGCATGCATCCAAATTAAATCTGAAGGTCTAGCCAGGCCTCACAAAAAAAAGACCCGGAATTTTGCGTCACGAAGAAAAAAAAGAAGGTAATAAGAAAATGTGATGAACGCACGTCTTGAGCCCAGCAGTCGAGAAGCCAGTCACATTCGTGAAAACAACAGGCTCGTCCACAGTTGTGCCTCCAATGCTGACAGTGCCAAAGTCCGTTGTCGGAAAGACATCCAGACGCACCATTCGCACACCAAATTGTGTCTGGTAGTTATACAACTGGTTGAATTGAGCCCGCGTAAGCGCACTGTAGAACAGGTCGTCGTAATTATAACCGACTTCGCTGATGAGGACAATGCCTCCGTAATTGCCGTGGGTTGCTGATGCGTTGAGTAGAGGCAGACTGGAGACTCCAGATTGAGGGACTGCGAGCACTTCGAATGGGATTCCATAGCCTTGTAGACCGGAGGTTGCGCCGTTCTGTGCGGCAGTTTGGTCTCGTGCAATGACGAGGATTGTGCTGGAGACGGAAACGCTTCCGACCGCTGCGATCTCTTCAGCAGAAACGCTGGGAGAGAAAGCTACAAGCGCTGCTAACGAGCAAGCTCGTAGCCACGAGAATATAGACACTGTCATTGTTAGAAGATAGCGACGAAAGGCAACCAGATACACATGTAAAAGTTTCGGGGTCCAGAAGGATTTAATAGGAACGGATCCCGGCAAAGAAACCGAGTTTTACGATTGGGCAATGAGGAAATGTAAGCGCATGAGAAACATGTAGACGCAAGACTATCGAATTGAGGGCTTGAGTTGGTGGCGAGGTTCCAGAAATGGATTGGGGTAGCAACAATGACGTGCCGGAAACGAGGACCGCTACGAGCCTGGAAGTGTAGACTGTAACATAGAAGCTACATTCTCCTCAAGGTAGCCACGTAAAGAAAGGCAACGTGACAATGGGGAGGGAGGGGGATGTATAGGTGAGCAGGGGTTCTTGGCGAACCCTACCTGTGATCGATGAAGAGCCGGTGGAGGAGACCAGGTGCTTGCGCCACGCGTGGCCAGTGCCTCAGTTGGATCTAGAAAGGAAATATGATTTGAAGATTATTACATAGTGGATCTTACTTTGGAGGTCCTTTTGCAGAAGCTACTCTACCTAGGTATTGCGATTGCGGCAGAGCAACGTGACATGGACCATGTCGACTCAACAATGTCAGTGTCTTTTAGATGGAGACTAGGGCAGAGCAGCCGAGAACCTCATGACCGAGGGCTTTTCAGATCATGATGATGGTCCGATGTAGGTTCAGAGGAAGAGGAAATTGAGGCCGACGCGTCCCCCTCTATCGGCTGCAGTGGTGCGGGCTGGTTCCACGCAAGCTCACCTTGCGGGCATATTGAGGCGTCATCTACGGCCCCGGACTTCATCTGGGTACGAGTTGCTGCGCGGCATGTTATACGGTAAAGATGCTGCAGATGAAGCCGGGGTGCATGTACCTCGATATTAACGGCATGATGTGGAGGAGGTTAGGCTAAAGTACACCCAGCCAGATTTAAACCAGCACTGTGCACGGCCCCGCGCTAGCGAACCCCGTCTCGGCTTTCAGCCTCTGCTTCGACGTCGTCTCCTTCACCACTAACATGACGCTTCCACACCACACACACATCCCATCCCCCTTCTCTCGAGGATTGTCGTTTTCTGCTTTCTTTTTCGTCATCAGAGGGCCTCGTACTATGTACTCGCTGTCGATAATAGATTGCTTGGCCACATCAGCTCCCCTGGGATCTGCCCTGCCCATCATCCGGTCCAAAGGCTTTGCTTGTTATTACCACGCTTTTGATCGCTGCCTCTCACTGCCACTTCAGGATGCCAAGATATGTCTTGCACGCTTCTCGAAGCGCATCAGTGCTTCCATTGCCGCCAGTCCCTGCTCTGTTATGCCTCACTCCCTGCTGCCTGTTGTGCAATTTGCCAGCGTTGCTAGTCTGTCTTGATGGATCGTCCGAATGCTTACGAGACACATGATGGTCTCATACACGAGCGGTCTGATTGCATCCTCCCGGTTTATTCCTGGCTACTACCGTGCCGGCATTCAGCTGCCGTACTTTGTGACGCGCTTTCTTTAGAGTAGAAATTATCATTCCCGTCTTCTTTTTTTCAATCCCAGTGGTGTGTAGGCTACCAAGAGCAGTTCAGCATGAAACACTGCCGCTTGCTCCCATCCACTGGCTCGTCTCGTCTTGTCATTCAATAGTCTCCCTGCTATTACAGCGGTCTCCGCCGCTGACCGCCGTGGACCTCGGTCAAGTCCCACATCTATTTGTTTGTTTCATCTTCAACCTACATTCACCCACCTTGGGGTGCGTCCTGGAGAGAAATGGCGGACATTTTGGGTATTCAAGCTTTCAGTTCGGGCACTGTTCTTGAGAACTGGTGGGAGTATACCCTCGTCGCCATAGTCTGTGCAAGTGGGTTCATAGGCGTTGTCGCCCTTCTCTGGACATCGTACAATTCATTTCGAAGATGGTTCAAAGTAAGAGCCGAATATGAGACCAGCTTTTGTGCGACAATAGAATTGAGAGCTGACCTGAATTTTTCTAGAGCCAGACTGGTGGCGATAACCTGTCCCGCTCTATACAAGATTTTTTCTATGTATTGACGCGCAGTGCACACCGCGTTCGACCTGCCGAACCTCTTCCTGAGAAGCTATCATCCTTCGGGGTGTTCCTTGGCTCATTCAATACTCCACTTACAGCGGAAGAGAGAGAAGTACTTGCGGGATGGGATGCCGTGGTCCTGGATTACCGCGAGTCGGGCGTACTTGAAGCGGTCAGCGATCCCGATATTGCAATTGGACCTCACATTATTGCTCGGCTCGACCTCCCACAAATACTACCAGCCAAAGCGACAGAGAATGAACTAGACAAGTACCGCGCTGTATACGTCATCTCGAATATTCTCCAGGAATCTTTGAGGAGACCGGATCAGAGAAGATACTTCACTAGCGTTCTCGTGGCAGGATGGGAGCAATATTTGAGCATGCCATTATTGATTGGGCTCACCAAGCTCTTCGCTGCCCATGGCTTAGGTGTGTTTCTGGAAGTTGGCCCTCCCGATTACCTGCACAATACCACGGACCTCGACTTGAATCTTTTCGCAGGCATAATCGTGAGAAATGGGACAATCCTGGAGAATGGAGAGCGAAGAGACTTCTTTGCCATGGATAAGATGAAGACTACCACAAAGGCCTTTGTCTCACAAGCGTGTCTACGACCGTTTCTCACAATGATGTGGGATACGATCTCAGACGATGCTGAGCTGTCTCATGCTGTAACGCGTAGAGCACACATGTGGTGTAGTTATCATGGCGCGACGCCATACTTTGTAAGGCAATGCGCTTTGACAGATCTGGCGGAGATACGTTCTTGTGAGGAGCCACTTGCAGCTTTCCAATGGTTGAAAGATCGAAGAGTCATGAGTGTACACGAGAAATTTAGGGGCACTCGCATCGTAAGTCACCCTTGTACGGGTAGCATGGTAACTCGGGTAGTCTGACAGACCCTCTAGCTCGCACCGGAGTTTCTGAGCATCATCGATGATTACCTCCCGCTACAAGAAGTGTTCCCATTACTCCAAAATACACTTTCCGGCTTGGATAGCTCCGACTCGGAGCCCGATGAGCATTCAAGCTGTTCTACCCTTACTGTTCAGTACCCGGAAATCGATGAGAATGGCGCTTTGTTGACTTCAGAACCGATGTCCCCAGTTTCTCCTGGCTTCAACTGGAGTACAGCTATGGACAAACATGATTCGAATCCACTTTCATGCTCTTCTGATGGCACCCGTTACGGTACTTTAGGCTGCTTTCCAATAGGACTAAATGCCACACAAACGGATTTCGATCACGTGCTGCGATCACAACAGCGGCTGCGACAGCTGAATTTGCTAAGCAAAGTCGAAACAACGGAGTTGAACACAATAGGGAGCGTACTGCTGACCTACAGTCGGTCAGAGTGTTCCTTGTTTGATAACATATCAAACTCACGTGCCGCGGTATCTGCTTTCGCGGAGGCATTACTAGCGACCAACGAAGAAGACGAGGATTATCGTCCGGTGCGCGTCTTCACTGGAATCGACTCTGGATATCATACACCCAGTGGGAGTCAATACTGGTCTGTTTGGGAAGTAGACCGGAGAACATCTTCTCTCATCATCTACGTATCCAAATCCGCCCAAGATTTACCCGCTACCTTGCTCCACACTTATCTTAGCAAAGCCGGATTCAGCCGATATCAATGTCTTCTCTTGGAATACAACTTCAACGCACACTTGAGCAAGTCTGATACGCTTGAGAGATTGCCGTCAAGAATGGAACAAGATCTTGATCTGTTATCTTCCTCCGACTTAGTCCTTTATCTCCAACATCTTCAACATACCGAATGGGATGGCGATTGTCCACTACTTACATCCGTTCGCACCCAATGCGAGGAGCTTCTCATCGATGTTCCAACGTATCGCCAGCTCAAGAAGCAAGCCAACATGGATTATCTCAGCGAAAGCATTACCGACGAAGAATTGGTAAATGCCCGAATCAAATGGTATCGACTGTGCCACCTTCCGAGTCTTGAGCGGCACAATGCCATAGCGCTCTTTCGGCACGTCGACGTCTGCTTCCGCAACATTCTATGGTGGCGCGACCACAAAAGCTTAGATGCCATCACTACAGCTATCGAAAAACTCACCAGCAGACAGAGCATTGACTCAGTTTCTGATTTCGTTCTCTTCTGTATTTTCTGTGCTGCCCGGAAATCTGCATTCGAAGAAGTCTACGTTGAAGTGTCTGATCGGAATCCACTATTCAACCAGTATTCGGATCAGAGTGCCGCTTTCGCCGAGCTGTTTGCACTTGGATCTCGCTGCGAGGCGTACTTTGATATCCGACCGAGCGATATTGGAGTGCTTCTTTCCAAGAAACATCGAAGCTACTATAACGAGTCGGATCATCAACCACCCATGTGGATATTCAATGCGCCTGCATTTGCGTCTGCCTATGCCGCAGCGCAGACGGATATCGATCCCAATCAAAAAGCTTCTGTAATGCCGGGATATCGTCGATTTACGTTTCTCAGTGTCTTTGCGATTCCAGCGCTTGTCGGTAAGTGGGGTACAGTCAATATCTAGAAGTTTTTGCTGATGCATACAGATATCTTGCTTCTTTCTACGACCGGTCACGGCTTGTATCTTAGCGTTGCGATGACTTTCGAAGAGCAAAAATATGCCACTTTAGCTCTTATGACTTCACTTCTTCTGTCCGGAGCAATCGGCACCTGGATCTCCATCGGCGGAACGTACTACTTGATATCGATGGCATTCTCTGCTGCGAACATGTTTGTTCTCACCCGCTTGATTGGTGGTCTTGCATTTACCCTCGCTGCCAGCCTTGTGGGTTTTATCGTCATTGCGATCGTTGTCGGTGTCAAGCCAGCCGCCATATACTTCTTCTATCTTCTCCTTCTCACTTCTTACCTTTCCGTGCTTGCAGTACTTTCTACCTATCAGATACCAGGATCCTCCTTTTTGAACGGCCGAAAAGTTATCATCGCTATTATTCCTACTCTTATCATCTCACCTATCATCACCATCTGGGTACGGGGTTACGACATCATCATTTATCCATGCATATTGTTTGTGTTTGTTTCTTTATTGGTCTTGGGAACAAGGCGTGTTGCCACACAATGGGTAACCTGGTACCATAACATCAAGACTCTAAATGATAAAGATGTCAAAGATTGGTACATAAGGGAACAAATCAAGGGAAGACAGTCGGCTGAGTCAGTCTCCACCAAAGGTAAGTGCGATCTAATTGTCTCGTTCAATCATAAGTCTAATCAATTTTTTATTTTTTTTCAGAGAAAAACCAGGGCAAGGATCTCAGACTGTCTATGGCGGCATCATCCTCTGTTACCCCATCAACTGAGCTCACGCCTGAGGAACAATTATTCTATGGACTTAGTGAGCCTGCTATCCTCGCTCTCTGCCGGGATAAGCTCCTCGATGCAGTGACGAAAGAGAGAAACCGTTCATTCTGGAAAAAGGCTACAACCGATACTTTCGTCAAGGATCTGGCGTCGTGCTGGGACTCAACTCTTTTCTTGCTGGATTGGTATAGCCGAATAACTGAGACGAAGCGACCCATACCGTTCAGTTCCACTTGGAATCTGGAGACACAAGTTGCACTGGAAAGCATGCAGCAATCACAAAAAGGCATCCGCTTGCACAATTCCTTCATTCACTGGCGCAATGCCGGGGATGAGATAGGGTGTGGTATTCTGTACTTTTTGGTAGCCCTAATGGATCGTTGGCTCGATTTAGTTCATGGTGGACGCCTAGTCGGTCTATCAGTTCAGTCAAATACTGCTGCTATTGCGGGCGCGGCATTGAGCGAAGACGCCATTACGGAGTTCAATAAAATCTTGAGGCTATCGGTTGGATTCGGTCTCGCATACTACCTCATCGGGGCTGTACTTCTTGATTACAAGGCTCAACACTTGCATCAACTATCTGAACAGATGGCGCCTGTCTCTATCGAGAATGTCGCGCACATCAAGAAAGCAAAAGCCAACGACCTGAAATTCCGACGTCGTCTATACTGGATTACTCTCTGGCGCTTCGTTGGTGTACATGTGTGGGCACTGGCCTTCAGTAGCGCACTCATTTGGATCTTCAATGGCTCGGCCAACGGATTGATCATGTTCCTCGCCTATGTGGGGGCCTATAGTGGATTGCTACTCTACCAGTACAACAAAATCTTCTCTGGACCGCATGCTCTGATGCCACTGCTGATAGCCGTCATTCTTGGGTTTGTTCTGGGCAACATCCTCCAGGAAGTGCAACCGAGTTTCCGATATAACAACGTCATTGCGTTGGCAGTCGGAACTTGGACGGCAGCTTTGCTCTCTTTCCGCACAGCAAAGCTCGGACTACCAGAATTATTTGACCTCCGCATGTGGATATCGGAGAAGATCGCGCGATACAAGCGTCCAGAAATGCCCAACAGCTCTACGGATTCTGTCCACATTCGAGGACTTCCCAGTCAATACCACATTCATTGGTCTACGGAAGAAGCGTTTCATGCGTATAACGGAACCGGGTCAGAAGAAGATTGGAGTCAAAGCGAGCTACAAGCTTTTACCGAAAAACTACGCTCTGCTCCCAAAGAAGATCGGTTTCGGGTTTTGCCCTTTGGTCATCCTGGAGACCAGATCTGCGCAAACCTTCTCTCGTGTACTCACGATTCACTGTCACGACTTGCACTCCAAGCGTTCCCTGCGATGCCATTCCTTGTACAAAGAGTTGTTCTGGCCTGGCAAAATGGACTGATCAAAGTGTTCATTGTTCCCATGCAGTCTGTCACGGAGGATGGCGTCGATCTTCGAGCCATTTCTCACTATTCTAACGGCCACTTAACGTTATATATTGCTTCAGATTCGAGAGGCTCCATAGCAACTCAAGTCAACATCAGCAGCAACTCACAATCCATAGCCGAAACATTATTGTATGCTTGTGCAGGGACCATGTTCGGCATGCCTCTCCACCAGGCCGAGATTACAGAATCTATACCGGCCTGCCGGTCGGTGATTGCTGATGCGCATGTCGTATCTGAATGCGCCAAACGCTCAATGCCTTCCGAGTCAACGGGTCAAAAAGCGGCTGCGTTCGAAACTCAGTGCCGAAAAGAAATTCTGCGCCATCTTTGTCTTGGGTACGACTGTGACAAAGACTGGGACAATCTGCCCCTCGATATCCGTCGGATGTTTCTGCGGCGGTGCATGGGTGCTCGAGGCCCATACACCAACACTGAAATGTCATGGATTAATAAAAATGTTGCAGCCGAAGATGCCTGCACTATCCTCTCAAGAATCGCTAGACATGATTTGGGTGCATACTTGGTGGTGAACAAGTACAATTACTTCAAAGCTCGTGGCGCCAGAGAGCTCAGCGATAAGGACTATCGGCAGGTCACCGCCGACATTCAAGAAGCTCACCACCCAGTTCTCAATCGATCTGCCACGTCAATTTTGGGCAAAGTGTTCAAGAGGCTCACCATTCCATTCATTTACGTCTACCATACCGCCGGCCAATGGATCAAATTCTTTGTGCTCGCGTGCATGGCTGATCTAGAGTACCAACGAGAGCTCAAGTGCGCATTGGGTAGAACTCCAAGCTTCCTTGCGAAGCCACTGACTTTTATCCTCACCGGGCTCTGGATATACAGTCATGCTGCCATGTCTCGGGTACTCCCTTTCTTCTTATATCACAACCGCAAAGATATCGCCAGTCTCGCGTCTACGGTAAAAGGCAGTCTGGTCTCCCAGAAGAAAGATCGACTACTTATTCGTAGCTATGGGGAAACTGAGACCGCTTTCGTGCACCCGACATCAAATGGAAATTTCAAGTTGGTATTCTACAACGGTATCCTCAAGAATGAACCTACTTGGGGTCACGTCAGGGTATCAGAGTATGACCGGACTATGCATATCACGTCCCGCAAAGAGTACAAGAACAACAATGTGGTCAACGAATTTGTTTACGAATATCCTAGCAAAAGAGCGACAAAGTTTGGAAAGATCATGAAATTCCAAAGCGTCAAACTGCCAATCAGCCGGAATTGCATATCTGGTAACGCCTCGGGTGCGAAGGTTCAGTACAACTACAAGGGCCATATTGAGTCCGGTAGTTATCTACAGGATGGAAATCTGGTGCGCTTCAAGTACCATTACCGCAAGAATGCCAAGTACGATGATGAATTGTTGAGAGCCGAATTTGTTCTGCCTCACATGTCCGTCAACGTTAGCTGGTGTGCGCCTCCAGTGCGTCACGCTGAGAAGATGGAACGCTGGATCCCAACTCCCCGCGTTCACGAAGCGACATTCGTCCAAGGTGCCGATGTTTACGAGTGCAACTGGCTCTATGACCACAAATTTCATCCCGTTATATCCACGAAGCTCAATGGACATACTGTCGATACCCCTGACATGATCCGATACGATTGGCTCGGTGTGCTTAAGAAGCCGACGCATTGTACGTTCATGGATGAAAACCCACTTCTAGACTTCACGACACCAACTTCGACTTTTCTCATGCGCTTGTTCGGAGCGAACATTAAACGTCAACAAATCTCGACTTCCCGTGCCAGATCTCAATTGTGGAAAGCATGGAAGAAACGTTTGGATCTCGATGGAGTTCTTGTTCGATTCGTTGATGAAGAACTTGTCCGTAAAGAACAGCTCTTGAGGCCCTACTGGCGGCGTCGTGACCGTGGTAGCTTGCTCAAGGCCGAAGACTATCTCGCCCTGCATGCTGATGCGATCATGGCCAGCTCGGATTTGACTAGCGATATCAGTGCTTGGACCCCGTTAGCAATACGCATGAGCGATCTCTTCAGTTTTGGTCAGGGCGGTGATGCTGTCATTTTCACTAGGACCAAAGCTCTACAACGCGATACAGAGAAAAACCTGCATGTGATCGCTGTTGATACGGGTACGTGGCCAAACGAAGGTGGCGGTGTGTCGGCCTGTCGCCGCGATCTGATTAACAACCTCCGCACCATCAAATGGCACATGGTTGTGGAGTCAGCCAATGATTTCGGCTTGCCCAAGCATCAGACTGAGGAGAACGTTGAATCCCTCAAGATCATCCCACTGTGGGGACTCGACTTCATGCATCCTTCTCATGGAATGTTCACCAATAAACTCGACAGCGAGGTGGACCACTTGGTTGCAGACGCGACCATCAACGACATCAAGATTAATTTCATCCCTACCCTCACTGCTCTTGTGCGCGGCGCCCGGGCCATTGATATGACCGAAGCCGATGTGAAGCAGGCAACGCGGGCTCTGGTGAATTTGAACACTTATTTCCAAGATTCTCGCCATTGGAAGGAAGTCTGGACCAGCGACATTGTCAAGGACACATGGAGAAAATTGTGGATGGCGGATGATATGCCGAATGCGCAACCACCCTCTGAGTGGTTCCGTACTGAGTTGCCGACATTGAGTCATCTCGATACTGCTTTGGAGCTGTGGTTCAGATGTATGTTTTACCTCTCGGCTATTTTGATCTTTAACTGACTCTAACAGACCTCTTCATCTTCTCTATTCCGATCCCCGAGAAAATTCCGAACGTGTTCCAAGCATCACATCACAGTGTTTCCGCTTCATACGGAATCGTTTGTAAGATCAAGCGTAACTGTACACTCCAGATATGGGATCATGCCATATCGTGGCGAGAGACGAACCTGTACCTATCCTCCGCTATGTGCACTCTGCCGCCATTCATTCGCAACTCTTTACTCGGTTTAATGAAGTTGACCTCTTGCTTGATTTTGCACCATGCCGACCAAATTCTTCCATGTGCAGGTAAGTTGTTACTTTGTTCGTGATAATCTATTGATAAGCTTCACTCACTAACATGCGTAGACTTCTTTAATCCGGGCTGGGAAGTGGAGATTGGAAGTTCAAAAGGACAACTTACCCATCGCAACGTCTTCAAACGCAAAGTTGATCCCATCGTCAACGGAATCACCGATATGCAGAAGTTCTCTCCTGTCACTGAGATCAAGACCAAGCAGCCCACAGTTACCATGCTTTCACACGTTTGGTTCGCTAAAGACATCAAAACTGCGCTACTTGCAGCCGACATCATCTCCAACGAATGGGGCTTCAAAGACTACAAGCTTGAAATATACGGCGCCCTGAACAAATCGCCAGTGTACTCTTCAGAGTGTCAAGAGATACTCGCATGCAAAGGTTTGGGCCAAAGTGTCGCTTTAAAGGGTACTGCCGATCCCGCCATGGTTCTTGCAAACACGTGGCTTTTCCTCAACTCCTCTGTGTCTGAAGGTCTACCTCTTGCTCTAGGCGAAGCAGCCCTCACCGGAGCTCCCGTTGTATGCACTGATGTAGGTGCGTCCCTCCGGGTGCTTACTGATCCCCAGAATGGGAAACGGTACAGCGAAGTCGTCGCACCCAACGATGCCTACGGCCTCGCTCGTGCTCAAATCAATCTCCTTGCTATGTTGGACGAATGGACGCAATACGCCGATGACTCTCCCGATAAACCGGCACCTGTTCTCCCTTACAAACCAACGCCCCAGGATGTCGAGATCATCACTCGTCGCATGTACGAGAAGACAGAGCAACGGCGCAAGTTAGGCATGATGGCACGCAGCATCGTACAAAAGTCGTTTGGCGGAGAACGATACCTACGCGAGCACGAGCAAATGCTGTGGATCGGCAAAGCATGTTACGAGATGTTGGGCCTCGAGCGCACATCCAATAAGAACAAACTCAACAGGACGAGCATGATTCCACCACCGCGTCACCCCGACCGCGCCGCTCTGTCCCGCATGATGACTGACACCGCATCAAGCAACCTCATCGACCCGCAGCTCGCCAAAATGCAGCATCCGCGCCGCGCTCCACTCTTCTCACGTCACTACTCAAACACAACCTCCTTCTCATCCGTCTATATTGACGATGATGATCGAAATGATGCTAGCAACGCCTCCGCTTCTTCTTCAGCCCTCCCTTCCCATCACTTCCAACCCAGCTTCGACTGGGGTCCCCCTACCCCCGATTCATCCATTCAGTACTACCCACCATCCTTCAACGCGCAAGATAGCTCTTCATACGATGAGCCACATATTCCGGCTCGTCCGCCCCGCGCCTATGGAGGAAAAGGCCCTGCCCCCAATGGAAAGAGACCTGTCAAGTACTCCACCTCCCCAACACCATACGCAACCCAAAACACGCACAGTCATCATGCGCCTCCACCTTCGGCATGGAGGAACGGCACAAGGGATGCGTTGAGGGATAGTGTCGACGCTATGGCGATGCGCAGAGATGACGGGTATAGAATGGGTGGCAGTGGCAGTGGCAGGAGTAACGCCGCTGCCATGAGGCAGAGCGTTGTGGGTAGCGCGAATGCAAGCGCGAGGAGCAGTTTGAGGATGGGGATTGCTGGGAGCGGTGGAGCGAGGAGGAGTCATTTGAACGAGGTTGAGATTGTGGATTATAACCGCTTTTAGACTCTGCCTCTGCCTTTTCCCCCGACTTCTTTTCTTTTTCCTTTGAGCGGTGTTTCAAGGAACGGCTTTGGCGTTTTACGGATACCTTTTAGGGGTTTGCTTTCTTTTGCTTGGGTTCGTTTGCGTTGCATGCTTGCATATCATCGCCTTTCACCTTTTTTCTCTCTTGCTTTTTTTTTTATCTCTCATTGCATCCGCTCGCTTGCATCATCTCCTCACCCCATATACCCGCGTTGCGTGCGGCACAGGAGATTCAACAAAAATCAAAAACTTCTATAGATAGTTCATACTCAGTCCGCACAAGTAAAGCATGCATTCATACACACATATATGCGTATGCACGGCCGAATCGCAACAACATTGCACCACCATAAAAATCAATTTCCTCCTTTGCCAGATGTATACATAATCTCGATCCCAAGTCTCTGACCTGAAGCCTCTTATATGATTTAGCCCATTGTGATAAATCCAGCACAACGCAAAAAAAAGTATCCTAAAAAGAAAGAGATAAAAGCCACCGTATTTAGTCCCAACAACTCCATCAAAGATGTTGTTTTTGTCGCGTATAGCGATGCATGCATGCAGACATTTGAATGTCATGGTATCACGTGACACCATGTAAAGCGTCCAGGCGCCCCGAGGCCCCATGGATCCGCAGGTCCAAGAAACCAACATTTCACCTCGCAGCGTCAACGACTCAACCGCACTCCCTAATCAGAATTCTAAGCTCTTTTCTTTGACCAGCATGGAATAATAATGGAAACGACCCAACTACCAAAAGAAAAAGAACCGCAGGTCTTCCCAAACAAAATTTTGAAGAAGTACAAGAATGATAGATTGGTGTTTTGCTTACTGTATCAACCACCACCTCCGACTTTGATCCTGACCTTACTACCTACCTCGACAATATCCTTACTATGAGAATTACTACAA
Source organism: Periconia digitata (assembly GCA_948474695.1). Classification (NCBI taxonomy): domain Eukaryota; kingdom Fungi; phylum Ascomycota; class Dothideomycetes; order Pleosporales; family Periconiaceae; genus Periconia; species Periconia digitata. The sequence continues at coordinate 1,503,647 of CAOQHR010000009.1, read as the reverse complement.
TTTTCTAGATCCCCTGTACTCCTTTTCTCACTCCGAATACAAGTACCTACCTACCTAGGTACACATGCCCGCTTACCCCCCTGACTTAAACAATCTCAATACTTTTTTTTTTCTAATTTTTTTTTGCGTAAAAGAGAGCGAATCATCGACTACTAATTAGACAAATCCAAAAAAAGAACATTTGAAAATGAATGGTACAATGACGCTAGACCCGTGTATAACAGGACCGACCGATCCACGGTACCAACTGGCGCTCATCAAAAAAGTCACCCCCGCTTCACTCCCACAAAATGCATGCATGGGACACACACTACGTCCTTCCCCCTCACTCGTCCAGGGTAAATAAAAAAAGAGACGGAAAAAAGACCAAGAAACAGAACGGAACGGTACCCGACGAAAAGACGGATGATTTGAGGTTGCCGCAACGCGCTATACATTTACGAGGTTGTTGGAAAGGTTGTGTCTCGCTTGATTCAAGCAAGAGACAGAGAGGGAGAGGGTGACACAAAGAGTTATCGAAACGGAAAGGGTTCCGAGACATTTTTTATTCAGAATTGGTTAGCCTCGAGAGACTTGGATCTGGACTTGAACTGCGGGGAGAAGGGAGGGAGAGGACTGGATCGGTTTTTGGGCGAGGGAGAAGGAAAAAATAGAAAGTGGTGTTGGGGGAAAAGCCTAGCACACGACGACGACGACTACGACGACTACGACGACAGGATAGCTGGATATCAATCATCAAAGTGATAGCTGTGTGCGGTCTCGACCACGTCAGTTGGACAGGCTTACGAGAGAGAAAGAAGGGAAGGGAGAAACAAAAGGAGGATCTAAAACCTACGAAGAGAAAGAGGGAGAGCAGACACATTGACGGACAACATCCAGATTCACGGTTCACGGCCTGACGCAAAAGAAAGCACATCACACGAAACGGCCGCAAGCCACCATCACCACATCACCATCTCCTGCCGCCGATAGCAGCAGCAGCAGCAAAAGAAGAAAGCATGGAACGCAGCACCAGCACCTACACGCTCACCATCCCGCCCTTACACATCCGCCCGCACACTCGCACAAACACGCCGCCATCACACCGCTCTCCTCCATCGCCACCTTCATCCTCGTCCTCATCCACCTTATCAGACCCGAAGACGAAGCTTACGCCCAACGACCTTCAATCACACAACGACCTGCTTGCAAGCGTTCCAGACTCGCTCACACAACTCCAAACCTACATCAGCACCATTCAATCGCAAGTCCAGCAACTACAGCACATCGTCTCGTCGGGCGCGGTTGATGACGTCAAAGCCATGAAGCGTGCCATGAAGGACACGCACCGGGATCTGGAGAAACTACAGCGCGAGATCCATGATTGCGATGCTAAGATCGCGTTGGGTGGGTTGACGCGGCAGGCGTGGCGAGTGTATCGGGCATTGGTGGGGATGGAGGAGAGGGTCAAGAGACTGGTCAGTGGGGATGAAGAGATGGGACTAGGGGACAGAAAGGGGAAAGAGAGGTTGAGAGAGCGGGAGCAAGAGCAGGAGAGACTGTTGTACCCGACGCTGTCGACATACGTACCTACTGGAGCGACTCGGTCTGGTTTGGCGAAGCGGAGTGTGGTACCGAAGCGCGTTGAGCGGCAAGTATATGTCAGAGATGATGAGTATCAAGATGTGGAGGGAGGTGCAGAGAGCTCGAGCGCGAGAGACGGATTCGCAGAAGACGAGGACGAGGGCAATGATTATGGAGTCGCCATCTCGGCAGACACGGATGGCACGGAAGCAGAAGAAGAGGCGCAGGCAGTTGGACTGAGACGGCGCAACGCTGTACGAAAGACAGAACGGCACGAGAGCGGACCGGTACTGGTTCGAGGACGTGCCGAAGTAGAGCGCAACTGCGAATACGAAGAGCGAACTGGCAGGCCGATGCTGCGCGATCCGGACCGGCGACGAGAGGGCAGCACGGCGAATGGGCATTACGCGACGATGCTGGTGGTGCGAGGGAACAACGACTCGCGATTTGTGATGCCGAAGCTGCGATACATCAAGATGCACGAAGTGAAGCAGCTCCGGGAGTGGCTGGCGGACAAGAAGTACGTGAAACGAACGGGCAGCATCAGCCGAATCGAAAAGATTTTGCACCTGTTGTTCCTTCTGCAGGAGGGATGCCGGATTGAAACGATAGCAGTCTTGTTCTCGCGGACGCCCAGGCAGGTGCGGCAGGCGTGCAAAGAGGTGATGCAGGGGCTGCTGGAATTGCACAGCGAGACGGCTCTGCCTCGACGGCAGCCGACGTGCGACGGGCTCTGGAATATCAGCGTCATGTTTTTCAACGAGGAAGAAAAGGTCAAGCGGGCCGAGGGGTACTACGGGTGGGAGATGTGGGACATTATCAAGGTGCTGGTGACGGTCAATCTGTTCATTGGCAGGTTCCGGCAGCAGGGCAAGTTCTCGCTCGACGGGGCATACTTCCACTGGTGGCGGGCTTTCCAAGTGAGTGGCAGTACTTGATGATTGATGGTGAGGTGAGGTGAGGGATGGATGGATGGATGCAATATCCGGCGGTATGCCGTACAAGTCCGAGGGCGCAAGACTGCTATTCTCGGCAACGCTGGGCAGGAGCTGTGGGGTATTATTATTAGGCACGTAAGGGATGATAGCGGCCTCACCATGGAGTGGAGAGGGTTGGCGGTAGAGTACTTTGTAGTTTGAGATGTAGAGCTGGGGCGGACCGAAGAGAAGATGAATTGAAGTAATAATTATTGATTGTGTACAATCGTTGGCTGTTTGGTCCCGGTGGAAATATGATGATTTGTTTGCTGTTGTCGAATGAGAGCGCACGATGGCTATGCACACAATGAGGTGTCACGGTGTCACTCGCTCACTGGGGGCGGCGGGTTTCATGATTCGCTTATCGCACCTGCTCTTTTCCGTTCCGTTCCTGCAGACAGTGCAGCGTTCTTGCCCAAAAGAGGTGGCCCTAGCGCCCGCTCTTTCCCCCGTTGAGATTGTGTAAGTGTGGCACGGGCGGCAAATCTCCTGGCCGCCAACTCCTGCGAGGCTGGACTGAGGTTGTACTTGCATATTGTCTTCATTTCTCAACTTCATAATTCAATCCCTCCCCCCTTGGCCACAGCAAACATCAAACGAGTCGATTCAAACAGCGACCTCAGGGGGACCCATTCCGCCAACAGACGCTTTTTTAGCTGCTTGCCATCCAACCCACCCTCATCGCCATGCTGTGATTTTATTGCCCCATAGTTATTTAAGAGACGGTGGCTACGACGATCGGACGGAGGTTTACAAGTCCAAGACCAAGGCGTGCAGCCAATCAAACCGTCATGCCGCACGAGCCCCCAGCACGCACGGCATGCTTTGCCTCCAAGGGCTGCCCTCCTTAATATGCCTGTCCACTCTCAAACGCCCTCGCCTTCACACCCTCTTTTCCCTCCTCTGCCCTGCTCCTCTCCCCGCGAGAATCCACTCATTTCATCACTTGCCAACCCACCAGTCACTCTTTTTGTCCAAACCACAATCACCACAACCACCACTGCTCGGTGCGTCTGGATACGTGCCGTTCCACACTCATTACATATATCCCCAATTCTTTACCACACATCCACACACTCATTACACGCCATCATGCTCTCAGGCGCTCTCTCCACCGTCGCGCTCCTCGCGGCGGTCCTGCCCACCGCGCTGGCACAAACCTCCACCCTTTGCAATCCCCTCGAGGAGAGGGGATGTCCTAACATGCCTGCCCTCGGCGCCAACCTCACCTTCAACTTCACTGAGCGCTACAACGACAAGGTCTGGACCAAGCCGAGCGCCGGTGTCATCGAGGCCAACGAGAAGTCAGAGGGTTCCTACTTCTCCCTCCGTTTGCGCGGCGAGTCTCCAACTCTGCACTCCAACTTCTACATGTTCTTCGGCCGTCTCGAGGTCGTTATGAGGGCTGCCGCAGGCAAGGGCATCATCTCCACCGCTATTCTACAGTCCGAGGATCTCGACGAGATCGACTGGGAATTCATGGGCGGCAACTCTACCCACGCCTTCACCAACTACTACGGCAAGGGCAACTCGGATATGCCTACACCGAACCGTGGCATCGAACCCAAGATGGACTCATCGCCCCTGGACGGTTTCCACAATTACACCATCGATTGGACCGAGGAGCGCATCGAATGGATCCTCGACGACAAGGTCGTTCGCACGCTCAAGTACGAAGAAGCCAAGGGCTCGGATGGCAAATCATACTACCCTCAAACCCCCATGAACGTCCGCATTGGTTTGTGGGCTGCCGGCGACGTGGAGAACAACAAGCCTGGCGTCGTCGAATGGGCTGGTGGTGAGACCGACTTCAAGCAAGCTCCCTTCAGCATGATTGTCAAGTCCGTGTACGCTGCAGACTACACCAACGCCAAGGAGTACTCATGGGATGACATGGATGATACGGGTGACCACCAAAAGGTCAAGATTATCGGGTACGTTTAATCCTCGGGGGTAGGAAGATGGTGAAAAGAAATATGTATCGCTAACTTTCACTGCAGCAAGGACACCAACCAGAGGTCTCAAGTCTTTGTTGAAGCCACCAAGCCCACTGGTGTTGACCGTATCAAGGCCATGAGCACGACTACCAAGATCGCCATCGGTGCCTCAGTCGCTGGTGTGGTCCTCATCGGCGCTGCCCTCATCGCCTTCTGCTGCGTTAAGCAGCGCCGTGCTGGTCGCAAGGAATACGCCACTTTCCAGGCCCAGGAGAACCAAGAAAAGGCCGAGTACGCGATGCACAAGCAAAACTGGCAGTCTCGCGCCAGCCGCTACGCGCGCGTATAAGGGAACCCGAAACCGATGATTTAGCAATCATATGAGGCAACCCCCATTTCTTGTATACACGGGAACCAGATACAACAGGGTAGCTGTTCGAAGCGCGCGTGGGGTCGGACTAACGTTTTGAGTATCATAATCTTCTCTTTTTCTTTTGGGAGTGCATAATGTTTCGGAAGCTTCTGCTACAAGGAACCCGAGTCTCACCTCTCGCCCTCGCCAATGGATCAATAGAAAGCTACTGCGCCGACCCCCTGGGGTACTTGTGGGGAGGAACGCTGCCGTCATAAGGCGACAGCGGAGCGGAGCAGGCAGGGCAAGCCCAAGCAGGCACCTATGTGTATACAGGTAGTTGTTGGGCGCACGCAGCAGTCGAGGATCGAGACGCTGTCGGGATCTTTTGTCTACATATGGCACACACGCACAACTTTTTCTCAATCTTCCAGGCTCAGTCATCTCTATCCGATTTCCTTTGGTTCTCTTGTTTCTCTATTTTCTTTCCTTTTTGCTTTCTGACTTCACACTTCTCATGATATCTATATACCCGCCCTTCTTGTAACTAGGTGCAAGACTTTCACCCCCCGCCTGCTCCAACCCAATAGCAAAACTCACATTATTCAATATCTCCTTATTTTAGCCTTGAATTTTTGCACCCCGATTTCTCGTCGCCAACAAGAACAATAATGACGATGCGATGCGATGCGATGCGATGCGAAGCGCGACTTTCCCAAGCTACCTCCCGACGCCGATTGCTTACCGCCCTACCCTCCCGTCGCGATAAGGGAAAGATCGACAGGGGCACAAACCAGCGCCAGGCTAGCGCGCCAACGCTAACGTTGCTAATGCAAAAGCCCGAATGACAAAGTGTGGCGGTGCAGACTTGTGACGTCTTCTTCTCGCTTTGACGAGCGCGGGGTTTTTCGCGATTGCGAAGACGTCGCTCGGAATTATTCGACTTTTTTGAGCTTTCTCCCTTATTCGAGACATCGATTCGGCATTCTAGGGAAGGTAGAACACAATACACTGAAATAAGAGCTTGTGACCTTTTTTTTTCTTCCCCTTTCAAGAGACGGGGAGGTCCATTGTGAAGAGAGGAAGGGAAGGTTGTTTCCGAGAGTATTATTCGAATGCACCTGCGCCTGCGATCGACCGGATTAGATTGATTGAGGTTGGTTTTTTAAGTGTCGACCCTATTCGGCCCGCAGGGATTGGGTATCATCGACACTCCGTCCGCTTTTCAGTTCTCTTCTGGGGAGTTGGTAAAGGTGGAGGTTTACGATCGCGGTGGATTACGAGGAAAGCTGTTGCGTTTGCAGTGTGCGGGCTTGATGTTGGGAGAGTTTGATATATAGAGGGTGCATCAAGAGCAGAGTTCGAATCTGGTGGTTTATAAGAGAGCAGGTCGACGACGGATCAGAAGGATAAGCGACGTCAAAATCAGCAGCCTGCTCATGGGAGAGAAGGAGAAAAGAGTTTGAATTTCGATTCGACTTCTCGGGACCGTATTTCCTATCGCTACATTGCATCACCGCTCAAATACCAACCTCGTCCTATCCTAATTTCACCAATTATACCTAACACCCATCAAACCCGAAAACACCAGCCCTTGAAGAATGGAAATCGACCTCCCAACCCCACCGGCCTCATCCATCGCCGCGAGCCCTCTCCCACAACCACGTCGCCGCCCCCTTACCCGCGGAAGCCCAAAAGAATCGCAATTGATCTCATATCTCGACAAAAGCTTAAACGATATCAGAAAGAAGATCGACAACAGAGGTGTAGAAACGGGCTATATCTCCTTTTCACAGATCGCAAGGGATATCGAGGGCATTGTGGATGTAGTCTGGGTCAGCGGGTCACGTAAGTTGCTTTCTCCCTCCCTCCCCCTCCCCCCTTTCCCAACTATCCATCCCCTCATATACATTCCCCATTCTTCTCTAAAACCCTGATGTCTGCGCAAAGCGACGCTCCAAACACCCTACCTCTTAACCATCTCCACGCTCACCATCGACGCCCTCCCGCTTTTCCCACCATCATCTACCCACGCGTTCGCCCTCCTCGACAAACTCGATGCAGCGTTCAGCTCGCTGCTCGCGGGCCGCGATATCGATTCCGGCGCTGCGCTGCCTGGGTTCGACGACGGACGTCGCGGCCTCTCGACGACTGATAAAGTCCGTATTAAAGGCGTTGTCGAACGCATGAGAGTCGTTGTGTTTAAGGTCGTTGCGGAAGAAGATGACGGTGATGCCGATAAGGATGTGGGGGGTAGTGCCGCGGACGGTGAAGAGAATGGTGGAGAGCGGGGGAGACAGGATGGAGATGGAGATGGGACTGTGTCGTTTGAAGGGTTCGAGAACAATGATGATGATGGTGCTGATGTTGATGGTGCGGCGCGGGAGGGAGAGGGAGATCATGAGGAAGAAGAGGAAGATGTAGAGACTTTGGCTGCTAGGGTGTTTGAGAAGACGCTTGCGGAGTTGGGCGATGTGCTTGGTGGGGAACCGATTGGTATTATCACGGAGGAATGAACGATGATGCATTGGGGGTGTTTCTTTCTCTCCCTTCAAAATATTAATTCTCTAACCGTATGGGTTATTCTTGTGGTGCTTGATAAAATATGACATGTCTCCTTCATCCATTCATATACCCTCGCTCTGGTTATCTTTAGAGCGTTACAGCGTCTCTGCATTTCTCAAGCTTTGGTTGTTTCTCTTACCCGGTTGTTGTGGTCTGAGTAGTAGCTCGCTTATGTAATCATTGTCGGGGGAGGGGATGGGTGTGGTCGGGCTCACAATCAACATTGGGTTGATGGACTCCGAGCAACAATTCTTTTCTCCTAGCACATCGAAAGGAGAGTCTTTAGTTTTTTTGTTGTTTCTAAAGGGCTTGGAATCACGAGAGGGGCGAGGAAGAGGTAGAAGGTATTGAATCTTGTTGGGTGATGATTTGATTGTGAACTATCTAAGGATATGATATGCTGGAAAGAAGTGTGGATATTGATATTTCAACAACAAGATTTTCGGAACATGGAGGTATTGGAGACAACAGCAAGATAGTAAAGACAACAAGATATAGAATACAAGAAGGTAGTGACAACAACAATATAAGAAAGACAACATGGAATGGAGAATAGACTCCGGTCTTTAGTGTGAGTAAGACGCTTGAGTGGGACCTCGTAAATAGTAGCAGATGACTGGGTATAAGATATAAGGGAAGAGAAGGGAGATGGGCTTCCGGGGAGAAGTGTCGAGTCATTTTGGATGGATCTGAGTGTTTTCGATAACTGGAGACGAGATGTTCCTGCTAGGTTGGAGATTTGTGGATTGAAGTCGAGTATCGTTGGCTGGAGACGATTTCTGTTTGGGAGAAGATTCTTTGAGCGATGATGAGAGCTGAGCGACGAGCCGGGCGCGAAGCTAGCAAGTGTGGGCGTTTTCATAGCGTAGAAGGACGAGCAAGATAAAGTGAGACCATCGAGAAGCTTTGATCCCGTAATTGTAGGTCACAGGTTATTGTTGTTTTGTGCTCTGAACTTGCTGGTGGCAGTGAACCCTCGCTGACCCCCCTTCTTGATCTTAGCCCCAGCCCGCTTCGCCTCCAGCGCCGCAAGTTTAGGATCCACTGGAGCCGTCGACTCGATCAGTTTTGTCTTGGCGGTTTTGCTCTTTGTCCGGGCTTGTTGCTGTGCAGCTTGGAGCTGCTGCTTCTTCGTCTTGGCCTCTTGGGCCTCCTGTTTGCTCAAAGCTTTCATAGCCTCCCATGGGCGGAAGGCCTGCAGCGCTTCTTGTCGACGCTGCTCGTGAATCTCCTGCTCGGTAGGAGGAAGAGGGGGAATTATTTTCTGGTCCCGGAGGTCTCCCCATACCACGCGCTGGTTTCGTGCCAGCTTCTTGAAGACCTCCGATATGGCGGTCTTCGCGTGGTCGCCTCCGCAGCCACCAGGCGACTTCAACGTATACACTTGACCGCAGCGACAGCGGCCCCTGTTTACGTCGTCTATGTATTCCATACAGAATACAAGGAGCGGTCTGGTACCAAGAAAACTCGACTTTTTCTTGGCACCTTCACCGGAGCTCGAGTGGTGCCCGCGGTTCTCGATAGCACCAGTGAAGATGTTTCTGGTGTGAGGGTTGAACTCACCCGAGAAGAAGTCCCCATACATCTCCTCGTAAGGATATGCATTTATGATCTCTTCGGGATCATGGTCCAAAGCAGGATCGGCGTATGTTTTCATTTTCGGTGCTGATTGTCGGCGTCGAGGTTGAGGTTGAAGCTCTGAGTTCAGCGTGGTGGAGAAAATCTCACGACCAGTGGCAGGGACATGGAGGAATTTATATAGAATCAATTCGTTTGATTTCATGTTTACAGTGGCTAGATACTAGGCTCCTGTATCTGTTTGCGAGTGAAAGGCATGACTGCTGGCGAGAGGCATAGCTTTCAGTGAAAGACTTTACATGATGCATTGCGACCTTAGAGAACAGGGGAGCACTGTACACAGCAAACCAACAGACTCTCTTAGATTCGATCCCTAATCTATACATATATCAACAACTCGAACCGATAGTTCACTGTCCTTGATTGCCTAGCCTTTTGCCGGCGTGCTATGTGATCTTCTCGCCCATGACTCCAGGGACACGAGATGATGTAGAGGCTCGATTGAACTACACAATGTTCCAAGCATTTTGTATTCTACGTACGCGAGCACATTTACATCGTCAAATCCATCGTCGCGTGTGAGAACACCTAAACTCTCACTTAAAATAAAAACGTACGCGAGCAAACCTTACTATAGGTATGCACTGGAACAATGCATATCATGCATCAATCAATAGTCGAATTGATCGTGACTGAACAATGCCGATAGGGCCAGTTGATAGTACTTGAATGATGTATGTTTGCATTCACTATGAGTCAGCGTGCTAAACTTTGCCCTACAAACGCACAACCCCAACCATATTTTAACTCGAGTGAGCAAGCCACTGCCTTTCCATTACACCTACCACGGTACCACCACCACCACCAACAACATCACAGCATCAGTGACAAGTTCGAAGCACCTCAACCTTGCACCACGCTTACCATATTGACATCACAAATGCACGGCGTCAAGTACAAGTTACCTTTCGGGTTTAGGCAAGGCCTACGAGCCTGCGTTCACAACTTCAAGTCCGAGTCTGTGCCTGATTCGCTTTCGGTCCCTGCCAAGACCCACACTAGCTCTTTGCCTACTACCTCGCATCAAAAGCGCACACTCTCTAGAATCAAGGCCTCCAAAAAATTCTTCAATCATATCACGAGGTTGTTCAAGCCTTCTCAGACAGCAGATACTGTATCCCCTGGACACGCCGACGACGCTCATTCTCTTCCAAAGCCTGCATTCAAGGATGATGTGCGCCTGACACTCGATCTACCCGAAGACGCCTCAGAACTAAATGCGGAAGATATAATCTTTGTTATACAAGGATTTGGTACACCGAATCCGAAACTACTCTGCCCTCCTCCCTCGTCCACTCTCACAGAATCATCGGACGAACACACCGCCAATACACACACTACTAGCCCGGTCCAACGTATATCACTCAGTTCCAATTGCCCAGGCACATCTTCCGGCACACAAACCGTTTGCTCTAAGCCTTCAAGCAATCGCTCATCTATCGCACCGCAGGATTCAGTGAATGACAGCAATCACTCGGCACTCACAGAAGTGACATCTGTAAGTGACACGTCTATCACTGCCAACCACAATCTTGGAGTGCCTCCAGCGCCCTTCCGCCCACTTTCTCAATCCTCAAGTGCTAGCTCTATTGAACGGCTGGTTATCATCGATCAGAACAAATTGCAATCAGAGAGGGAATCTGGTATGGACAGCATTGGCCAGAATGACATCTCAAGCAACACTGCATTCTTTGGCGTCCCTATTGAACAGGAGGACCCCACTTCTGTATCAATGAAGGCCGACGAGGAAGACACGATGCTTGACCTCCAGGTTCAAGGATATTGCGACAAGGAACCTGAAGACAATGACAAAGTTGTCAATCAGGACTACAATAACGAAAACAATTATGAAGACGAGGAGGAAGAGGAGGAAGAGACAGGCGAGACTGAAGGGCGGTGCGATTGGGACACTATTCGTTCGATCTCTGACGAATGCTTGTGTCGCCTACTTCTAAATACGCTCGATCACTCTAATTCTCTAACATTAGATTGTGTGAGCACTCTCCGTCGCTCTGAGGGTTCTTTCAACATGGCTGCTCATATGGGTCTCTTCCGTAACGGAAAGGTTGAGGAGTATGTGATTCGCATTCCAGCACATGGCACAGAAGCTCTTTGGACAGGAATCGACAGTCATTTATTGGAAGCACAGGTGGGTCTGATGAAGCAGATTGAACTCAATTGCTGGTCGGTGCCCGTACCCAAGATCTTCGGCCATTCGTCCTCTCTCGACAATTGTCTTGGGGCTCCTTATATCTTAATGGAGAAGCTGAGTGGGTATCGGGCCTCTGAAATCTGGTTTGATGATACAGACTACGACGACCGTTGGCTCGATGCCGATTGCCCTTCTGAAGAGACTCATCGCAAGCGTGTCAATTTCTTGGACTCCTTGGCTCGAGCTATGGTGGATCTCCAAGAGCTGGAATTCGATATGATCGGGCTTCCCTGGATTCCCACGCCCTATTATCTCAGTGAGGCACCTAATGCCTCGTCACAAGATGTGACGACCGGACCTACTTACCATTGGCCTTACAAGGACGATGTTCATAAAGTAGTAGAGCGAGGTCCATTTGAGTCAACTCAAGCATACATCAAAGCAGCACTGGACGCCCATTTGAATCGCGAGGAACTCTCTAAGCACCCCGATTTAAGTACGAGTATGCAGGTCCAGAATCGACTCGCTGTCCGCAAAATTCTGGATATGGTCTTCTCTGCACCCGCTTTCAATCCCTCGGCTAAGCTTGAGACATTCACTATTTGTCACACGGATCTTGATTTGCAAAACATTCTGGTTGATGAAAATGGCTGTGTTACAGGAATTGTCGACTGGGATGGCGCTTTTGCCGCCCCACGCTGCATTGGCACCGCAGCAGTCCCGAGGTTTTTGCAACAAGACTGGTTCCCTGACGATGATGGGGAAGCCATTGAAGAATCCCCGTACATGGGCTTGAATTCGGAATACTACCGCAGCATCTATGCAGCAGCATTTTCCCGCCACCAGATGGAACAAAATCCGGATGCGAACCTTGAGGACACAGATGCACGCTTCACTCTCAAATCGCCGATCTACCAGGCTGCTTTTGCTGCAATTTATGAAGGTGGGAGCCTTTGGAATTTCACGGACAAGCTCTTGCGTGAGATTCCAGATTTTAGGATTGACACCACCACCTTCAAAGTCAAGCTCGGAGCTGGATGGCCAAAGGCAGAAATTTGGCTGGAGAAGCGCATTCAAAAAGTTTGTGCAACTACCATGCCAGATGACATGGACTCTGAGTTCGGTTCATGAATAAATTGGGGTTTTTGTACGATGAATATCGTGCGTCACGAGCAGTTCATTTCTTTCGGGTTTTTGGCTTTGCTGGAGTTTTGGTAAACCCTCCTCTTCTATTCTAATTCGGTGACGACAAGTCTCAGTGCAGAAGACGTTTCGCGCTCTACAAAGCATTCGCTGGGTTTTCCTTTTCTTTTCAAAGGCTCGCGAAGCGTATCCTCGCTTTCATCTGCTACGAGTATCACATTTATTTTGATTGACATTGATATACAGCGACATATAGATTATAGATTTTAGCTTAGTGCCAGAAGAAAATCCAACGTTTAAACTTGACTTGTCATTGACCATATTGAAATTGAATGAGTATGCTAGAAGGCCCCAGTTGGGCGAAATATACCGCCTTCTGACGCAAGTAAATCCTGAACAACTTTGTCGTTGTCAGTTCCTTCATAGTATCTTCCACTAGAAAATATCGCTGCACAGCCTAGAACCGCGTAGATTTCTTAGATCAGAAAGGAATGAAACTAGAGTAAAAGAATGGAGTAGGTGCAACGTAGAGATACCATAGATTCTCACGTTTGGCATGAAAAGTGCAAATCCGCTATACATACGCTCTTATCCAGTATCAATTGATGTTTGTTCCCTGTACGCAGCTAATCAACACGCTGCATACCCGTGACAAATAGCTACGGGAAACTTAGTTGATGTATGCTATTTGGTTGCGCTCTTAGAGAGAGTCAATACACCGGAAAACCAGTTCTGCCCGCTGCAAGAAGCTGCATTCTGTGTAATCACGTGTAGACGCAAACCATTCTGCAAACCTCGTGGTTGCATTCCACCCTTTCATATGTGGCACAAATAGCGGAAAATAGTATTGATTGTGGCGAAATTGTCACAGGATTGTCTTATCTATGATATGGTAAATGTACGCGATTTGTATTTGCTCCTTGATTGTTCACTGCAGCCCTCCGATTCTAGCGTTGATACTCTGACCTCATACTCACGTTCAAGAGAGTATATGAATCGTGCGGAAGCACTGAAAATTTTCTTTTCCAGTCTTCAGTCTTTCAGTCCATCGGAATTCGTCCCTCAGCTACTTTGACGTATGTATTGAGCCCTGTCATATCATGGCGCTTAATTCTCTCATAGTGTTGGTGTACACATACCTTCATATGTAGTCTTCACTATTCCAATGTATCACACATTTATAAAGGCAGAGTTTATGAAAAACACTTATCACGTCAGTGGTAACGAGGGAACAGCGAGGTCTCACCACAGCTCTTTGACTCCGTCTTGCATAGTTTTCTTCTAGGAGAGGAGGGATCGCGCCGGCTTTAAGCGCATCCCCCGTGGAGAATAGTACAGACCCTGACTACACGAACACAGTATTGTTACAGTAAGTATCGGACTTTCACCTCCTTGTTCCATGAATTGACCTATATCTTCTCCTGACTATGTTACAGTTTAGACAACAAGCATCCATAGATCGGGACTGGCTCACTTGTATTCATGGCGGACTATTTTTATACTTCCAACTATATAAATGATCCTTTGCAACTATAAAATTGATACATCACCTTTAATATGCGGTAAATCCACTATGGATACTGCATACTTCAACCACAACCGGCAGTTTCGAGTTCTCTACTTTCAACCCTAACTGCCAACTCACACCCAAAACCCAACCTCCAATCTGGTGACCGGTACCAACCGAAAATAAGAATAACCACCAAATTCTTCAACAAAAAGTTAGTAGTTTCTTTTCCAAACACTATCTCCTGAGTCCTGATATCATATATGCTTACCCAAGAACAGAAATCTCTCATAATGTCACGCCTGATTCGCGGACAAAGAGCTCCCATGGAAGATCCCGCCGATCTCCATGAAATGGAAGAAATAATACAGCCTGGGGAATTCCCCTATGTTGATATATACGGGCCCTGGTTCGTGGGTGATGCCTTCAAGCCGCACATGAAAAATATCTACACAGGCGTCATGGAACAGCGAGCCCATCACGCGGGCAGCGCGGGGTCGAAGACCCGTGCATCTTTCTAGGGGGAGCGACCTGAAAAATCTCCAGTTGCTTGAGGAAGAGATCCTGACCCCGAAAAACTAGCGATCATTCGAGGAGGAGGCGATCAAAGCATAGGATCCGGTTAAGGTCTTCAAAGTCCATTGGCTGTTCAAGAAGCGCGCATAAGGGAAATAGGGAACAAGGGGGCGGGTTGAACGAACCTCAACCATCGCACAAAGATATAAATGAGATGACCCTCAACGAACTCGAAGAAGAAGACACATGACACCCGTTCTTTTATCGTTATCTTAGAGAGCGGCAAGACCTACAGATTTTGCATAAGGGAAGCCTACAACGCAATGAAATATCTACCCTATTTAAACCTCCTTACATTACCTGATATAGGTAATCTAATCTACCACGCCCTCTGTAGGAGAAGAAGATCTTCTGAGCAAATTATTCTATAAATCTGCAGTGACTTCACCGCTTTATTGGTACTGCAACGATCCGACCGGCAACAATCCGACTGGCAACAACACACTGGACATGACTTCTCACCAAATTAATTAATCTATATAAAACCCATCTATCGAGTAAGACATGACCGAGACCCATCAATTGAACGATGGTACAGACTTATATAAATACACACACACACATATATATATGTATATATAGACACCCTCAACACCCTTAACACCACACATTTCAAATCCGTACATCTGTACGTTAATTGCGCAGTCAATACACACACACACACACATATATATAGACATATATATATTGAGCAGGAACAACACATACGGTATAAAACGCGGTTTATTCTGTGCCAACCTGAAAACACCAGGGTTTTCTTCCATGGCGGGGACCTACTTTCGAGGGAGCATTGAGCCAGGCGACATGATCGGTGGGGGGATTGGATTGTCCTTGACCTTGTATCGATGTAAGATTTTTGGTCGGAAGACGAGGAAATCAAGGACAGTGATACACGAACCAGACGAGGATGAAGACCTCGAGATGACGGACTACGAAGAGGGAGGGGCAGGAAAGTGAGACAGCGTGGATTCTGAGTTGGAGTTTGGGCATTCATACACACAGCGAAGGGTTGACAGCGATGAAAGGAACTGAAATAACAGGCGATGGCCAAAAAAGTACAGTAAGAGGTTATTATACCTTTTTCCGCCCGTGGATCGTGAAGGGTTAATGGATGTAGACTGTACGACTTGTGGGATCTTAGTATTTAATCTGTGGCGGTGGGGAGCAGAACGCAACAGTTAGGGATGAGAGCACAAACTAAAATGATGAATAAATGAATATATGAGGACAGACATTGCACTTCATTGTATGAGATTTTCGGGACGATGTAGCGGGTCGTGATCCTACGAACGCAAGCCTCTCTCTGTGTCTCTTTTTTCTTTCCAGTAAGGATGGTTAATTCAAACTATCAACAAAGAGTAAGGAGGGTCATGATACTTCGTGGGTGACGAATGCAAATGCATGGATTTGACATGGCAAGAAGGGTAATTGGCTACCACAAGTAGCACTCACAGACGTTGAAATTTTTCATAGCAGCAAACAAAAAGAAACAAATAGATAATCTAATCACATTGATTCGCTTGCTTCATTGCCTGTTGAATGACGAATTCTGTTGTACAGAAGATTGCTCCAGAGCCAAACATTCCATCTACACTCTTCGCCATCATCACCATCCATCTTCACAGCGAGCGCGTCGACAAGTCGAAACACATAAGTCTCATCACTGCTGCGATTACGCTGCTCTATTTACTTCATCGCCTGTTTCGGAAAATGCCCCAGCCGCCACCACCACCAGACGCGCCTCCAGCCAGCCACCCCGTCTCTCGTACGCATGCTGCAATCCTCTCCGTACCCCTGCGCATCCCGTATATCCTCCCCCACACGTACCTAGCCGTCTCAGTAGAGCTTCAACTGCTACTCCTCGTCGCGGACGTGCTGGCCATCTTGGTGCTAGCGCTCGCCATCTACATGACGGCAATCTTGCTGGATCCGCGTTTTATCATAGCGCCAGCGAGCGGGGCCGAAATGGAAATTGTGAGGGTGGCGGCAGAGATGGCGTATCGACTTGCCAGGTGGCTATCTGGATTCGGAATCACTTATTTTGTAGGAATACTGGGGGTGAGGATCGGGTTTGGAGCTTGGGTGTACGATTCGGAGCTGTGGAGGGAATGGATTGGTTGAAAGGTATCGCGGGTTGTGGGGGAGAGAGGAGAGGAGCTGGAGCGGGCGAGCGCCTTGGGTGACCGAGTTCTATTTTTTCTTTTCAACATTGTGATGCATAGGGGTAGGCGAGTTGATTGCGGGATCAGGAACGGAGGATTCGATGTATAGGGTGTCTGCAGGCGACGAGGGAGACGATGGTGGCTTGGACTAGCTATGTTGGAGACTTTTGATACAGATGCCCCGTGCCAACGCCAACCGACGAAACATGGAATGATAAATCCGATAAATCGAGGCTGCAGTGTCAACGCGGGGAGACGGTATAGTCGATCAGTGCGTGGAATCCCCCGTGCTTACGAGCGTTGCGAGCACCTTGTGGCGTGAGATGCCAGTCAATTGTCATATTCGAACCATCTAACGTCAGGTCCAAGCGTGCGCAACAACGTGCGCGTGCAATACGAACGAGCCTCGCGTATAACCCAACGATCCTGTCATTAGTACGAGAAGACGACTATTTCCTATTTCCTGTGTCAATGCGAGGATTTGCTTGGATCGAATTCGACCTCGCCGACCGCAATCCCACAATCCTCGCCGCCGGCAGCCTCCAAAGCAAACCACCCGCCTCCCCGGACATGACGCTCGTAAAGCACGGCTCCTCTGGCGTTCGAGATGGTAACCCATTCCGGCGATGCGGAGACGCCTGACGTAGACTGGGCTTTCTTTACGAGGTCCTTTTTCAGCCCCAAGATTGAGGTAGGCACAATCCGCGGCAGCCCGACGTGAAGGAGAGCCCCGGGAAGCAAGTGACATGCCAACACCGAGAGTCGAGTTGGTTCGCATCGGAGAAATAGTCAAATTCCGGCAGCCTGTATGACGGGTTTGCGCGCACACCGATGACGAGGAAACTCTCCGTCCACTTGCTTGCTGCTTCCGCGAAACGCTCAACGGGTTCGCCTCCGGATTGTAGGGTCGTGTTCGGTCACCGTAACGTTCCCTACATTGTGGTTTCCAGTTCTTCGTGCGAAGTGAGCGAGGTGTGTTGTTGGAAAGCGGGTATTCCGGCCCCGCCCGACTTTCGGGATGGGTGTATGATTTCGGAAGAGGGCGTTGAGTGAAGTGCAGGCGGCAGCTCGGAATTGTCTCCGGGGGTTAGTTCAGGTCCATGGGTAGGCGGAAATGGGCCGCTGGGTGAAGACTTGGGGCTACTATCGTTGTCGCTTGCACAAGCAGCGATTCCAAACAACGAAGCATGATTTTTATTTCGAGTTATTTTTGAAGTTGAGCGCAGCCTCAATGACATTCTTATTGTGACCAGACAAGCTGAAGCGAGACTACGTTCGAAGCCCCAGAACCATGTCTGAATGTCATTCCATCACACCTCACCATTCAACCCCGCCCCCCCACACTGCATGCCCATCTCCAACACCAACCCTAGGGAAAGAAACCTCTTCAGGTCACGAGCCGTCTCCCCTCACATGTCGCATCCTGCAGACTAGATCGCGAGACTTCCTCGGCACGCCTGAACTTGGTGTAGCTAGCGATTGCGCCCACAATCACCGGTCAACAAGCAGCTGGCCGGCCTCACTCCTCGCAAGACTCAGCGGCACGCGCGGTGGACACATTATCGACACAGGGACGCCCATTGCATTTCATTCCCAATTCTTCAAGTATCCAAACACTCGAACATTATGTGTGTGTGTGTACTGTCTTGCTCTCAGATTCAGCTGGCCACGTGCGCATCCCCATTCAGAGCGTGCCACGTGGGATCACCCGAACAGTGAATGATGTGTGTGTACACGAAAGGTGACTCGACACGAGGTTTCCGTAACCGAATTCTTTTGCCTGATGAATGTATGTAGTGTCTCGCCATTGGATCAGCCGCATCTCATTTATTATGTTTTTGTACTACCTGTGCGCTGTAGCTGTCGAATAGTGGTGAGGCGGGCCGTCGGGTGAGAGGGTATATGCAGAGCATAACCTTCTTGCTGTCCTTTGGGGGAACGCACACGACATTGCGCATGCGCGTGTGTGGGTATACGTGGGACATTAGACTGTTGTTCCACAAATCTGCTTCCATCTTCCTTGTTTGGTGGGTTGATGTTGCTTGGTTCTTGTAGACGTGTTTTTTATGTGTGTGACTATATAAGTAGGGAGAGACCCACAATACACATGGATGCGAAGCTAGTCCAGTATACTTCCCACCCATACATCATATATCAGAGCTCCAACGTTGATTATCACCATACATCAAAGATCGATCTATACAGATATACATACAGACAGACTCGCACATCAGAAAATATGTTCTTCGTCGAAACCCTGGCCATTGTCCTCGTCACCGGGCTGAAGCTCGCAGCCCTCGGTCTGGCGTTTCGCTGGATGGCGAAGTACTAGGGTCCGAACCTTCGATTTTTAAGCTTCACCGATCGATCTGAGGAAAGATAGATTAGCAAGGGGAAGAAGCAACAGGATACGAAATTCCAGGGAAGCTGTGCACGATGACCATAATTCCAACATTCACGTCTTCGAAGAAACCCGCCTGTCTAGCAAAGTATGTCATTTTCCAGGTCAGAGTCCGTCACATTACTTGGAAGGGAAAACACATATTTCTAAACGTTACAAAAATTGGAAGTTGACTGACAATTGTTGCGTTGAAAAAGGCTACCTGCTGCGCGTTGCACCGAGGTAGTCATGCACGCATGGCTGCTCGACAATGCATTCGTTCACCATGTCCCTCGGCAACGCAAATGCTTTGGCTTTAATCGCCCCAACACAGTTCCAGTTGTGCATTGCTATCAACGATCCTCTATCCTAGCGAATTCCACACTGAAAGGTATCCACGAAACTTTAATAGGACCTAACAATCACTGCGAGATGATGACGCTCCAACAAGAAGCGTTGGGGAGCGGCCAACACGATGGGACCAGAAGATGAGCGCCGAGGGGAGGGGGGGACCCACGACTTTTTTGTCCTCTCGATATTGTTTTTCAAGGGGAAGGGGGAATTAGGAGGATCTTCCATTGAATATCGGACTTTATTTCAATAACTCCTAATCATACACACTTAGACCAAACAAACATCCTTTTAACAACAAACTACGGTTTGCACACACACATGTATATATTCAAATTGTAAACCTTCATTTTCCCTTAGATCCCGCGCCCGAAACCCCCCCAACATCCAAAGTTAATAATATTTTTCGTAAAAGCGATCGAGCACCAGAAGACGCGCGCGTCGCGTTGTTGGGCGATGATGAGGTTAGGTCCATGTTAACACATGAACACCGAAATAACCGAAGACCCCCCAGAAATGACGCCATCCTGTACCCTACAACAACCCAAAATGTCGCCATTCATCAATAACATAAGACGAAAGCTTGAACCCCCCCACACACATAAAAACAAAACTTCATCAACTTACTTACCTCGATAAATTCGTATAACAAAAAATGTCAAACCCCAGCCCCACCACAACCTCACAAACATTCTCCACCCTCCCCATCCTCGCCCTCTCATCCGCCCTCTCCCCCTCCACAAAACCATCTTTCCTGGCCGAGCTGCGCGACGCGCTGCTCAACGTCGGATTCTTATATCTCAGCGACACGGGGATCCCCGAGGAGCTGGTTGACAATGTGATTGGCGAGTGTCGAGGGTTCTTTGAAACGCTGGGTGTGGAGGAGAAGAGGAAGATTGAGATGAAGAATGAGAAGAGCTTTCTGGGGTGGAGTGAGGTATGTATTTTGTTTTTGTCTTGTTTGTGTGGCTTGGCCTTTTTCTTTTTCTTTATTATTTTCTTCTCTCTCTTGGTTTGATTCTTTACTGTTAGCGAGGGGGGAATTGAGGGGGAGAGGGACAAAATGGTAATGTATTTCGGCCAAGGGTGGTATGTCTTAGATTACAGCAGCTTTTTTTATATCTACTGTGCTATGCGGTAAGAAAGGACATGGTAGGTCTTGAAAGAAGAACTGGAGAAAAGAAAGGGTTATGCAAGAGAGAAGGAGAATAAAAGATTGAGATCGAATGTTAAGATTGGTATGTATGCAACAAAGAAAGGATGATGCCCAACATTAAAATGATGCAGAAAGAACAGATTATTAGTACGTACTTATAAAAGAGGGAACCGCAATGCAGAACAAAGACCAAGAGCATGCATGATGCAGGAACAAGAATAGCGTACAGGAAAATGCAAGAGCAGTAGCGAAAGAGTTGGATGTGTTACAGAAAAAAAGAAGAAAGGAAAGAGCGTTGGGAAAAGTTCATCAAAACCAGCCTCCCCCATCTCGATCCCATCCCGATATGCAAACGCCGCCAACGAAGTAGGAGATCTTTCAAAGGGAAATAAAAAAATGGTGGTGGATCGAACCAGGAAACAACAGAGGGTATCTTTTTCAAACCAAGCCGTGATACTCGTAATCTCTTTTCTCACTCTTTCGAAAACGCAGCCGTGAATAACACTCGACGAACGTACAACCATTAACCCGCCGTATGTCTCGCATCGACTCCCTGGATGGCCTGTCTTTCTCCTTTTTTTTGTTGTTTTTGTTGTTTTGGGTTGATTAGTACAATGTATAGGTAGATAGATAGACAGCCTCTCAGAGTTTTTTTTTTTCTGTTTTTGTTTTGTTTCTTTTCTTATCGGAATTCGTTGGGTCGGGTTAACGAGTGAACGGTGTGCTGAAACTATCGTGGCAGCTCGATAACGAAACAACGGCATTCAATACCGACCACCGCGAACAACTGGACCTGTCGACCCCACAGCCGCTACCGGGTCCCATGGCGCCACTGTATCACAATCTGCTAGCACCCAACCAGTGGCCTTCGGAGTCGCTTCTCCCATCGTTCCGACCCGTGTACGAAGAGTACATGAGGCGCATGTCGGATATATCGATGCTCTTCACCGGTCTGATTGCCGAAGCTCTGGATCTTCCTGCGAACGCTTTTGAGAAATTCTTCGATACGAACCAGCAGCACAAGCTCAAGATTGTGAGGTACCCTGAAGTGGATGTACCAGATCTGCCGACGGGAGCGAGCGAAATGGATAGGAAGAAGTGGGAAGTTAAGCGACAGGGTGTAGGTCCACACAAGGATAGCATGTTGACGTCGTATCTACTGCAAGCGAGCGATCAGCCTGGCCTCCAAGCGCAGAATGCACGAGGGGAGTGGGTAGACTGTAAGCCTATCAAAGGCACTCTGGTGGTAGCCATCGGACAGGGTATGGAGGCGTTGACCAACGGCGTCTGCGCATCGACCACACATCGGGTTTTGAGTCCACGCAAAGGCGAAGGCGCGCGATATTCTGTGCCGTTCTTCCAAGGAGTGAGCTACGACGCTCAGTTTGAAGCTATGGACGTGCCCGAGGCGGTGTTGAAGCTAAGGGACGAAGCACGCAAGGCGCGCAAAGACGATGTCGAGTTTACTTTTGTCAAGGGCAAATGGGGGCATCTCGGTGAAGCGACGCTGATGAACCGCGTCAAGTCGCATCCCGATGTGGGCGAGAAATGGGTGAGTTTTCTTTTGCTAGCCTCGGTGGATTGAGAAGGTGCAGACGGCTAACATTCGGTGCTAGTATCCCGAGCTGCTAGCCCAAATCCGTGCGCAACAAGTAGCGACCAAAGTTTGATAGCGTATTTAGTCATCTCGCAACACTTTCTCTCCTGTACTGTGGTGATTTGCAGACGTAAACTTTACTTTGCCGGCCGCTGTTGCAGACCACCAAACAATGACGTGCTTGCTGGATGGTTTCGGAGACAACCGTGACCAGGGAAGCTATGCAGCGACCGGTGAAAGTTTGTTCCGATGCATTGACTGCTGCAGTGCAAGCTGTGGGGCTGCTGCGGCGTATCGGAACTTGACAGCCGTCTTGGCGTCGACTAAAACATTCGTAGTCCAAGACCGAATACGATCGAGGCTCGCCAATAGCTGATTGCAAAGAGAAATGCGCAATCGAAAAACTATCGGTGACGAAAAGACCTAGTTGTCCAATGTGGCCATGTTGGTGGGGTCCGAATCCGGTATGGGTGGCGTGGGGTGTATGGATCCAGGATGCAATTTGAAATAACGTAGCGATACCGCTAAGGGTCAATCGATCCATGGCGATAAGAAGGAGATGACGGTGCGAAGCGCGGCTCGGCCACAAGCACCTAGGTAGTAGGAAAGCATGCAGACCTCAATATCAATCTTCGCCAGGATGATCAACAGAGGAAGTAGAATGTAACTGGTGCGACTCGTCCCCTCACCGCCTCCAAGGGCAGGGTACGCGGACGCACACACCACGAACCCAGTCAAAGAATGGAGTACTCCACTCAGTGTTCAGCCTTCATGGGCGGCTGCATGTGGTACATCATCTGGCCTTGCTCATTCATCATATGGGGCTGCGGGTGGGTAGCGGGAGCCATCATCATCTCGCCCGAATGACTGCCTTGGGGAACATAGCTTTGGTGGCCGGAACTGGGGTAAGCGTGCCCATGTTGAGAGCTGTTGGCAGCGGGAGGGGCGTTCATGGGAACGCTCATGTGTCGCTGATATTCCGCGGGATGGGGTGACGGGTTTGAAGTAGGCGTGCTGTAGCCACCCATCTGCATAGGCTGAGAGGTGACGAGCGAAGCATTTTCCAGAGGGTACGACATGGATCTGGTGTTATTCTCCATGCCGTAAGGGCTAGGGTACGACACTGGCTCAACGGCATGAAGCGATGAGTCTGGCACCGAGATGGAGACAGTGGGGTGCGGCGGATGCGCTGAGGGATGAGAGTTCCAGCTGGTAGAGGGGTGCTCTACGTGTGGTGAGGCCATGTTAGGCCCGTGAGAGTAGCTGTGTTGCTGAGGCTGCCAATGAGAGTGGGATTGCGAAATGGGAGTGGTGGTCATTTCTGGGACTGAGTGAACACTCCTGGCACTCGCAGAAGATCTTCGTGGCTGGGATAGAATCTGGATGCGATCGCTAGGCGATGGCGCACCTCCCGTCGCGGAGATTATACCAGTAGATTCTGCTATTGAGAGAGAGTTAGCAATTGTCCTTTGCATAAGAATAATGAAATGAAGCGGACGCTGCAGGTCGCCTAAAGCGGAAGCGAACATGACGAGGGTTCGAAAAAAAGCAAGAGCTCGGTCCGTTGGAGAAACGGGCGAACGACCAAACGGGAAGAACAGAAAAAGAAAAACTGAGCCGCAAATGGAAGTGACTGCGCCATGCAGCAAGGAATGACGGAGGGGAATGCTTTTTTGACGTACCAGAGTTCTCGGGCAAGCCCAATGCCTGCACTGCGTGTGAGAGACGTGCTCGTAGAACGGCGTTCTCTTGCTCCAGCTCATCGTTGCGACGCATCAGATCCATCATCTTGCCAGAGCTACCGGATTCAACCTGGGTAGTCAGATCGCGTACTTGACGCTCGAGAGCCTCGATGTGATCCTTGGTTCTCTGTCTGATAGCACGCTGGGCTTCTCTGTCGTTTGCCCGCTTGCGTTCCAGTTGAGCAGCTGTCAGTGTGGTTACGCTGCGGGTACCTGCTCTCGAAGGTCGCTTCTTGATGCCCGAAGAAGCGGACAGTTTCCTCTCGGAACCAGAAGAGTGACCCTCGTAAGATGGAGACTTCCTCATGTTTGCCATGTGAGGGGGAACATAGTTGGATGAGCTCATTAGGTCGTTGCTCCGGTAGCTGATGGGGTCGCGGTAGTGTAGTACGGAAGTCATTGGGAATGACTTATCTGGCAGGAGCAGGATGGGTCAAGGTAGTGCTCGTAATACCAGGTCACCAGCAATGTCGTCCTGGGGGGATAGGAAAACAAAGACAGCAAGGAGATTCCCCGGTGGAGGGGAGGGGTGAAGGAGGAGTAGGGTAGTGTTGGAGAGACAAAGAGATTATGAGAAGAGCGTATGTGCACAGGTAAAGTAGGCTCTTGAAGGAGGTGGGGGTGGTTGAAATGGATGCGAAGAGAAAGGGAAAATGGGATTATTGTTGGATAGAATACAAACGTCAGGCGTGATCCAGGGAGGAGATCAGGATGGTGAAGGATATGTATGCAATGGGATGCCAGGGTCGCCAGGGCGTGGCAGGGACGAGGCTATAACAAGCCGCCCAAAGAAAAGAATAGCGCGCCTCGCATCCCATGCATCCCATGCATCCTGGACCCGTCTCGAGTGGAGGTGTGCACAGACGACTTCGACCCTGGTCAGTCACTAACGCGGTGCGGTGCCAGGGATATGGATGAGGTACACGTGCGCGGGGAAATCCAGGTGAAACCGAAAGAAAGTTTGGAGACGAGCGGCGAGGATCAGGCAGCCGTTGATAGAGTCCTGCAGGATGCTAGCAGCTCGAGGCAGTTGTGGCGATGAGGGGGCCTTGGCCGACTTGGAAGCAAAGCACCATCCATGATGCATCTTCCGTCACTCGGTCTCAATTCAAGAGCCGGCGCCCCTATCGAAACCCGCTCCCGCAGCAGAGCTGTTCACGCAGGTAGCAGGTAAATCTTCGGCACCTACCATATACTACGTGCGAAGGTGCTTGGGCCGGACGGCTTCTTGATGGACACTAGAAGCGGCCGTATCCTTCTAGTCTGGGAGGGCGGCGGCGGGACTGGCCAAAGGTCATAGCCACGCACGGCATCATCAGGGAACGAAGCTTTGCACACAATGGGTGCATGGCATGCCAGACCGAGCTGCGCAACACCTCACGGCGTAACCTAGGCGAATTGGATACTCGGTCATCTCGTCTCGGGCCACTTCCCCTTCGGTAGCCGGGCCTGACCAATGGCTGAGATGCTTGGTCGATTCTTGATCACGTAACGGGGGGGGGATGGCGGAATGCGAGGCCATGGCTAGCCATTGTAAACTATCGAGCTCTCATTCCGCACCTCGTGTTCGTCAGCCTTGCTCTGTACCCTCGGGTTGGGCAGAGTTCGTCAGTGATGTAGGGGCAACGGGATGAGGGGATTCAAAAGGAAGACCCAACGACCAATTGGTAACGACGGAGCGGTGCC
Organism: Periconia digitata; assembly: GCA_948474695.1. Classification (NCBI taxonomy): domain Eukaryota; kingdom Fungi; phylum Ascomycota; class Dothideomycetes; order Pleosporales; family Periconiaceae; genus Periconia; species Periconia digitata. Next base: position 1,478,163 of record CAOQHR010000009.1, on the reverse strand, counting down.
CTCGCGAGCCGTGTGCAGCGACTGGGCGAAGGATGGCAATGAGAAAACGTCCCGCCTGCGATTGGGGCGATGGGCGGCGACGATGATGATGACGATGAATACAGTACAGTACAGCAGTGTGCTGCGGTGTAGAGGACGGTGGGTACAGTCTGGCATAGCATAGCAGTAGAACAGGGCACGGCAAGCACACCCACACGTGGTGCAAGGTACTTGCGCTGCGCTAGACCGCTTCGGGAAGCGAAATGAAATACTGCCCCTCCACCCTCTCTATTCCCGCCCAGGCGTAGCTCCAAAAATCTTCGACGCAGTAGTCACACTGAGTGGTTTTCTCTCTCTCCCTCCATCGTTTGGTCAATTTGCCTGTATGGGGCCTAGCAATCGCCGTCAATTGATCGTCTTCTCTCGGGCAATTGGCGCCCAAACTGCAAGTGCCCGTTTGTGATTCAAGTGCGGGCGATGCCTTTGGATTTCTGAATCTTGCTTACGTCCTAACCAGCGTTGGAGCAGGGGCCTGTCGATCTTTTCGAAAATGAATCCTACAAATCAATACCTGGCCTTGGCTCACTTCATCTCCCCCTGGATCATGATGCTGGCGCGGGTGCTCATGGTGAGCCTTGAGACTGCCAGACCTTTTTCCTCCCGTTCACCGTTGCGGGAAGACGCGCCCTTTTCTCATCTCGGCACCGTGAGCACACCATCCCGCGCCCGACCCATTGATCCAGAAGGTGTATACGTAGTCGCCGCTCCTCCTGTTCTCCGTGTCGTCTTAGTCCGCTCGTGCGTACGTCCCTACAGTGTCTCAAGAGATAACGGCGCTGCGCGAGACTCGTCGTGTGTTTCAAGCGTGTGCTGAGACGTGCAGCGTTCGCTTCACTGTACATGGGAAACCTGCATCAATCCAGCCCCATGTAGGCAAATGGATCGCCTGAGTACCTACTTACTTACATCAACAAGGACGATCATATCCCTCTTGATCCAAGACTGGGCACCAGAAAATACAAACATATCAAATGGCCATGAGGTTGAGACCAGCTCGCATATCCGCGGCATCATCTTCACAATCTGCGAGGCCCCCCGTCCTGTTCCTCATCCTCCGCCTCCTCCCCCGAGTAAAGGAGCAGGATAGCAGCGACATGATGACCCTCCCCCACTGTCGTTCATGCATGATAGGCGCAGTGCCCACCAACAATACAAATATTGTCTGCCGACATTTGGTTGTTGTCCTGTTTTAGGTCATGATCGCGTCACGCCATGGGACCCTGGCCGCTTTGCAGTTGACAGCCGGTGCCCCGGTGGTCAGTGGGATGGGATGGATCATGCTCACGGCAAAGCAAGAAACCTTTCTCCGGTTTTCGGCGGAAAGGCCTTCACCACCAGCCAGCTCTGCGCGAGAGAAAAAAAAACCCCATGCGATAATAGTGATACAAGTTCACCGCTTCTTGAATGCATCAGCTTGGGTCGCAGGGGCCCTCATGCAGCTGCGAACTGTTGCGGCCTAGCGCAGGGGAAGCCACAGTGTGTTTTCGCGTGGAGGTTTTTTTTTCATCCTTTCTTTATAGGGATGCGCAATGGCCTATCCATTATTGTGGGATCGCGGCTGTCTTGGCGTATCCATCCGCCGACCAAAGTAGACAAGTCGGCAAGAACATTTTCATGCCCTAATAAGTCGGCGGCCGCACGTGTCTTGACCTGGGTTGACGAGCGTTCACCATTCAAATTGTCAATATTCGGTGTGGCTATCGTGCAAAGGGCTGAGGGTAGGTTAGAGCCTCTTAGTTAGGGGCTATCTTGCTAGCCTGGCAAAGCATGTAGGCTTGCACGCATCCGAGTACCCGTGATGGGTGCTCAATGATGAGCAAACAGAAAACACTGGGCCGCAATACCTGCTACGGATTGATAGTCGGGAGGGTCTATTCGTCGATTGCAGTGTCAGAGAGAGATGAAAGCTATTCGCAAGGGGCGAAACGGTGCAGACTTGTGGATCCATTTTCGAAGCACAGCCGCAGCAGTGAAGCAGTGGGGGAACCGTCCAAGTTCAGCAAGAGCGGAATCCTCAATGTTGATGGGGGAAATGATGTTGGAAATGGTTTTCGCCAATGCCTGAATCTTAGGGACAAACTATGATTTTCACGGCAGATGTCGTCAGGTGTGGGTTGCCGCTTGGCAAGGGCCTTTACTGTAAGCAGAGTTGGATTCCTGGCGAGAGAGTCGTTTTAGTGCAAATTGGATGGTTGGCTCAAAAGGAGGTGCAGTTAAAACGTTCGCGGAAATCTATCTGATCGTGGTGGCTGCAAGCATGCGGCATGAACAGCACGACTTGGGCGACTGCGTGGTGGCACAGCATGCGTGGGAGATCCTTGTTAGACGCCAGGACGTTTTCTTTGTTCCACCGTGGAGAGAAATTGCGTCGACGGTCTAGTATCCATTCGTAGCCATGTGCCGGCTCCTAGTGTGTTTGTTGATGAAATCAAAAAGGCATCACGATAGAGAGAACGAAGGTAGGTAGGGGCATGATACCGCGTCGTCCGCGGTTCTCCGCGCTCCCTGCCCTGCCCTGGCTTGCCTTTCCCTCTCTTGTGTGAAACCAAGCCTGCTTGCAGTTCGCGAAAGCTCGTTGCATGGACGCGCGCAGGGATGCCTCTGTGGTGTAACCGAATTGGCGTTACTTGGACGATGACAGTATGAGTGTCTCTCGACCTCAGCGCAGCAGCTTGAAACGTTGGAGTCTAATTTTATATCGCTATACAAAACACGCACTGGCCGACATCCATGCGCATAACATGTACAAAGGTACATGAAGGCTGTACTGTGGGTACATGGTACAATCTGCGGGTCAACTGGTACTTTGCCATGCACTCACGGGTGGCTAGGTCGTGTATCTTGAGGCTCGAGGTATGACATGCATACAGACATGAAAACCAGACAGGGAACCAGACGCAGTGCCGTGTTTGATAGCTGCGAACCGTCGACGGAGCTTTCTCAAGTGAGCTATACTGCCGATGGCTGGCGTCCACAGGTACCGGTAGGTACCGTACTATAATAGGTAGCAGCATTGTGTGTGTCGGCCAGCTCGTGCTGCTGTTGGAATCTACCAGGTGTTTTCCAGATCAGGGACGCTTGCATCGACGTGGACAGCAGCTATCGTCGTCATACAGCGCATGCATGCATGCGACATATAAACACACACAGGCTTTCTCCACCATCACCACCTAGCCCGCCTCGGAGCTATCTTGTAGCGTAGCGCAGTGCAGTCGACTTGATTGATCGGCAGAGCCCAGATGTTGACACACACCAGCTGGACCGGCCATGGCTATCCATCTATCGTCGTCTCTGTCGTCGACCGGCACGCTGTTGTGCCTAACTCGACCATGCGCTGTTCAACGTCGGTGGTACCATGGACCAACGCTGGTGATGGTGTTGGTGTGTACCCACCAGACTTGCTCTCTGGCCTGGCTGCTCTCTCCATGTCCATGTACCGTGTTCCGCTGCCGAGATTGATCTGCCTGCTGCCTCGCTCTTCACCAGGTGCTGGACGGCGGACTGGCTGACTCCTGGGGGGGAAGAAGGGTGTCGCCATTCACTAGAGATTGCGTGCCTCGCCTAAGAGTCGTCGCACCATGAGATGTGCTGCCTTAGCGCCAATCATGACTGCAGTCAACCAAACTCTAATCAACGCTTAGGAAACGACGTCTTCAACCTTGATCCCTTCCTCCACCACATCCTCACTCACGCGTTTCCCTGAATTCACCTGCGCCCAATCCTCCATCCCATCCATCACCATCCACTCCCGAGGGCCAATTCATGGCAATGCCCGGCCACGCACGCCACTAGCCGCGGGGAACTGGCGATACCATCCCATCTCTGCCCATTCAGGGCTCAATCTCCACGCTCCAATGACACCACTTCTCCCCCAGACAGCATGGGTATGCACAATCACTGCTCAATCACTTCCGCGCCCCTCGTCTTCCTCAAACCTTCTCCATCCATCCTCCCCATGTCTGCCTCACTGTTCGCCGCTGCCTTCGCCGCACATACATACATCACTCCGCCTGCATCGGCCCTTGCCCCTCGCCTGCTCTTGCTGTCACTGTCGGCTTCAGAACAGCGAGCCCGCAGTGTAGGCCGATCCCGTCGTCATCTCCATTATAACGATACACGGCCCAGACACCGGAATCCACCGTCATCTCTCACACGCTGCCTCACGAGGCTCGTCTAGTCTCTAACTACTCTCTTGAGACACAAGCGTTTGTGTACTTTGTACCCTGGCGCGATATTCGCAGGGCTGCCACGAGCTCACCGCGCCAGCTAGTGAGAATTTTAAAGTTTGACTTGTGCCCGTCGTCGAATAGGATCGACAGACGCGACGCGAGTCATCTCAGCGACAACAACAAAGTCTCCAAGCTGCCGTAGGCCAGGAGGGCGCTATCATGGCTCCGCTAAAATGCTCGCGCGGATAGGGACACTCTGTTTGCACCAGAAGCTCTAGTCGCTCTAGCTTCCAGTCTAGAAGATCATACCCCCAGGGCCCCTATAATTTGTGCCTGCAATTGGCAATGTCCACGAGAGCACTCAAAGACAGCATGTATGCCCGGTTGGCGTGTCACGGTGGCTACATTCCACGGCAGTGAAGAGCCGCACATCAAGGGTTTCTTCATGCGAGCCCTGGACCATCTTCGGCTCAGCGAAACTTCCGGGCAAGTTGCCTCTATCATCATAGATAAAGTGGGCGAGCACTTGTATGCCGTGCATCTATCGATCGAAGGCTCATATCAGATAACGGGGCTCCATCTTGATCCATCGTCGACATCCAAGCACAGCAGTACTAAGCTCCTCTTTTCTTAGAGCCCGTCAGCGCTGTTGTTTCCAAGTGTCCCCCCGCCGGATGCTCAAACATGATTGCCTGAGTCAGCTGTGACTGTCGCCGTCGTCACTGCCTAGAGATAGATACGACATGAGGGAAAATTTGGCGGTCAATATCCAAGGGACTCGTTGTGGGGCGTCCATCCGTCTCCACTCCACCCTAAAAATGGTACCCAAAAAAGGTTGCCACACTGTGTTGGTACCACTGTGGAGCTGCGGCTCTATCATTTCCTAAAGCCCTTTTTCTCTTCTCTCGCTCGCGAATGGAAACCCTCCATGGCGGCGCCTCTCATCACTAGTAGAGTCTCTGAGTGGCTGGACTTGCTCTGCTTTTCTTTCTTTCGTAATTGACCCCATTCCGGGAGCCAAGGGACCCTTTTGTAGATTTGACATTTTGCGTTGGCGAATGGATTTCTGGGAAAATGGGTGGGTAACATCGTGACAAAAAAACACCAGCTCGTAGCCTTGTGGCCATCGTTTTCCTTCCCCGCGTACTTGCATCCGACATCTGGATCGGGCATTTGCGAGTATCTAACCTTGCTGCTATCATAGTAGTCGATGTGTTAAGTTGGGTAGGTGGTGTGTGTGTGATTTCACAATTTCACACACCGAGACGAGACGCTCGGAATCCGAACATTGTGGCAAATTGATTATGATGAAAGTGTTGGCTGCGATGATACGCACATTGCTACAGATTTGTTGTGGAGAAGCGGGCTAGTGGCCATCACAACACTGAGCATGCATCGCTGTCATCGATAATCACACTCCCTCGCGCACGCAGATACAGACACGTATACCCCTTTTTTCTCTGTCTCTCTTGCCCTTTATGCGTGTCTGTGTATGCGTATGCGTATGACGTGGGCGAGAAAGGAGTACACGCCCGCCACCCTCTTCACCATCACTAACACTACCATCCCCCTCATACACAATCACCATACATATTCCTCCTACACCGTCACTAACACGACGTACATATCCGTACTTCCCCCTCCCTCCCCCTAACAAACTCGCACATCCCAGATCCTAGATCCCCATCCTCACGCCCCACCCCTATTGCATTCTACTGTGATACCCATCCCCTCTATCCATCCATTCGTACACACGCCGCATTTGATCCAGGGAACTACCCTCCTCTCCTCCCTCCTTCTCCTACCCACCACACCCGCGATGATGGTTCACTCGTCTCAGGCTGGCTACTCCCATCCCACAAACTAACCCGCCAAGACGCAGATTACAGCTCGCTTGTCCAGCAAGCAAATCCCCTGAAAGCACGCCTTCTGTGACAGCTTTGTGGGTTGGGGGAAGATTTGTTTGTATGGAATTCAGCACCTCTTAGATGGTGTAGCGTGTAAGGGAGGTGGTTGAAAGAAGATAGAGGAAAAGTAACATGAAAAGCGAAGTCATTGTTACTATTGTCATTGTTATAGCTATATAGTACAGAGAGAGACATGGCCGTACTAGACAATTCAAACGGAACGGGGCGCTGCGTGCATTCGATTGCAGCAGGTTTACTTCCTTGCGGAGGGGTAGGGTATCATTCATGTACGCTGTTGTACTGTTATATATACATATACATATGTACAAGTATCTATAAACGCATTTATTCCCCCGGGAGAAGCGAGAGCAACGCATGATTTTTCATCCCTTTTTCCAAAAAAAGAAAAAAGGAGAAGAAAAGGGGGAGAAGGAGGAAGAGAGGTAGAGAAGACATACCCAACACCAACACCAACCTAAACAACGAAAATTAAGACAAGATAAGAAACTCGAAAAAGAAGGAGAGATAAATGAGTTTTTTTTTAAAAAAAAATCAGCTCTTCTTACTCCTTCCTCTCTATTGCTACCCACGCCGTTCTATTCTTCACTAAAGAATGAAGAAAAAGGAGAGGAAAGGGAAAAGAAAAGAAGGAAATGGTGTGACTATATAGCGAGACTGACTCCTGGAATTCGTGGGTTTTATACGACTGCGATGGTTGGATGTACATAATCGCATATCCTGAATCGTTTTTTAGATCTTTGGGTCGTTGGAATTTTGGATCGATCAGGTTGGAGTATGGGAATGAACAACTGCATTATATTTCGTTATAGTATATTATGTTATACTACATCTGTGATATGATTATTGTTGGTCGTGGAACAGAGTGAGGTAGAGCAGAAAACAAAGGGTCAGAGATCAAAAGACTTATTTTTGACGGGGGAGGGATTTAATGGTTTGGGATAGAGGAGAGTATATATATTTTTTTTAATTAGAAGTTACAGTGTTTCCTACACTCAAAAAAGGCGGATAAAATAAGGTGATGAATAGTAAGCGGGGACAAAAAGGTTTACACAAGGAGTTTTGCTTTTGGCACCGGGCCAGGCTGCAATACTCAAGAAGAGAGTGTATATTTTAGAGATTGTTTTAGAGGGGTATGTATATACAAGCGTATAAAAATATATGTATAGGTTTGTAGTTAGGGGAGGAGAGTAGTGAGTGGTGAGTGGTGGTAAAAATCGTTGTAAGAAATTTGAATGATTTCCATTGATTGTTCGCAGTTTGGTGGCGAGGAGGACATGTCAAGAGAAGAGAAGCGATGTAGAAACAACAGGAAACAAGACAAACGAGAACGAGTGTGGCGCGTGTCAATAATTGTGTAAGTACTTTGATTGCATGTTATGTACGTTTTGTCCTACCTATATCACACCAGCAAGGGAAAAAAAAACAATGATCACGTTCCTTCAATGATCTTGCCAACCCAATCCATCCTGCCTTCTCTAGGAATTCCCCTTCACCTAAACCCCCTTGGTCTGCTCGTCGCCGATAGATAAGAGATTAGCAATACTTCTTACAGGTCTGCTGATCATGGGTTTATCGGTTGCTCATGCGACTACATCGTTATTCCTTCTTGATATATTTTGCAAAGATCTGGCCGATTTCCTTGGCGCTCTTCTTGGGGTGCCGTTTCTGGCCTCCCTCGTAGTCGACATAGGTGACGCCGAAGCGGGTCTCGTAGCCTTCGGCCCATTCGAAGTTGCTGCAGGGACACGTACGCGTTAGTCTGTGAAGCATGGGATGCATGTCGAGGAGTGGCGCTACAATTGTTCACGGGGTGAATGCGGAGAGAAAGGGAACATGTGGGGAAAGGAAAAGGACAGCTGCGGTAACAATGGCGTGTATAGTAATGGTGACTGGGGGAGGTGGTGTTGCAGGGAAGAATTATATTTTTTCCGGGTGTTTGAGAAGAAGGGACGTTAGAGCCTTGGTGTCGAAGTCGGGGTGCTGCAACTAGAGATTTCTCCGGAATGGTGTCGTGTCGTGACTTTGCATGTAGGTTTTGCGTGCCTACTGTTTGAGCCGCCGAGCCGACCCGCGCTGAGGTGTCCCTATTACCCGGTTGCGCAGGAGGGCCGAATGCTCGGTCTGCTGATCGGAGGACGAACCAAGTGGGTGCAGTAATAACACCCTTCTCGAATGCGTCGCAGAAACAGACCATAATGATGTAGATGGGCAAGAAAGGAATAGTTAGGGAGCAATGAAAGGGGTGATGGTGCAGGCGAGATGAAGGGGATCAAGGAGAAGAAGGCACGTACTCCATAAGACTCCAAGCGGAATATCCTCGCACATCGACGCCATCTATGGCATGCGCATCAGCCAGCGCGCCGATGTAGCCGCGGAAGTATTCGCATCTGAATTCGTCGTCGAGCAGCTGCTCGAGCGGCAACTGACTCTCACCCTTCAAACTCGTCCCGTTCTCCGTTACATAGAAAGTCGGGCCACCATACCGATCCGAGAGCCACTTAATGAGCAGCCTGAAGCCCTTGGGGTTCGGGCGAAGCCAGGGGCACTGCGTCTCGGGACCGACCCAGGTACCTTCCTTGTTTTGGTACAGGATGTCGAGGTTGCCTGCGAAATCGTTGATGTCGGCCTCGCCCTCCTTGTGGCGGATGTAGTTTGCGCAGTAATGGTTCATGCCATAGAAATCGTTGCTGCCCTTGATGAGAGCGACTTCGTCGGGCGTGAGCTCCGGCAAGCGGTTCCCCAGCTGTGCGCGCATCGAGTCTGGGTACTTGCCAAAGTAAATTGGGTCACCGAACCACGCGATTGCGAATTCGATCTTGCGGTTGGCGGCCTCAACGTCCTTGGGGTCGTTCTCATCCCATGGATAGGCCCAGTCGCCTGCTATAATCAGCTTTGCCCTAATTCTAGTGTAGACGTATTGGCGTGAGGACATCACGCCATCTGGCAGGGAAAACATGACGCTACAGAAGCGAAGCAATAGCGAGGCAATAGCGAGGTACGCCTGATATTGTGGAGATAGCGCGTGCACACATCAACAGCGACGACATACCGTTCAATGTGATTGCAATCCGGCCACCATCCTTGGCCTTGAAATCGTCTCTGTATGCCTTGACAGCACGACCGTGAGCCACGAGGCACGAATGTCCCGCAATCCACGGTTCCGTGGAACTGTCACCCACATCACTCTTGGACCTGTCGCTGGTGTGGCCCGGAGCGAACTGTCCAATGCTGAATCCGAGCACGGAACTGCACCAGGGCTCGTTGAAGGTGATCCAGTACTTGACCTTGTCTCCAAACGCCTTGAAGCACACGCGGGCATAGTTCTCAAAGTCCTTGGAGAACTCGTCCTTGTTGAGCAATCCACCATACCGGGCATCAAGTTCCTCGGGAAGATCCCAGTGGAACAACGTAATCATAGGCTCGATGCCAGCGGCACGTAGGTCGTCGACAAACTTAACATAGTGCTGGATGCCTTTCTCGTTGATAGGGTCGTTGCGGCCGCCCAGGGGAATGATGCGCGACCACGACAATGAGAAGCGGTATGATTGAGCACCGGTCGACTTGAGCAGCTCAATGTCCTCAGCTGTCCGGTTATAGGAATCGCAGGCCACATCGCCGCTGGATCCGTCCGCGATCTTGCCCGGTCGTCGACAGAAAGTGTCCCAGATACTTTCGCCTCGGCCATCTGCCTTGGGAGCACCTTCAATCTGGTAGCTGTGAGTGGATCAGCCGGGTTCCAATCATAGCAATTCGAATGCCCCTCCATTGATGTAGCCAAGATGCTACATAGCGGGGAAGAGAGGGGAGAGGTCACCAACCTAGCCGTGGCAAAGCCCCAGAGGAAGTCTTTGGGTAGGTACGAGTCTGTCATGGTGGATTGAAATGACTTCCCGGAAAGAGTTTGAAGAAGAAAGAAGTCTACTTGAGAAGGCTGAGTCGTACGGGGCTTCCAATGCCTCATATATCCCGAGCAGGACGCTGGAGCAACGGAGAAGACTCCCGCCGCGGCCGTTAAGCAGCATAGGCAGAGCCCAACACTCTAGCCACGATCCATTGACGCACAACTGCACATGGGGATTGGGTTCTGGCGGCTAGAGAGCTTATCACTCCACTTTGGAGCACACAATTCTCCCTGGCGCCGCAACACCGTGTACCCGGTTCTAGTGCGGATTGGAAAAAGAGGCATTGTTTGCTTGCACATCTGACGATATGTTTTGGTTCTGCCACTGGTGGGTGACAACAGTGGAAGGCGGTCAATGGATCAGTCGGGCCGTCGATTCAACCTGCCTTTTAGCCAACGCGGGCAGACGTGTGGCACTGTTGGATGAGCTCCATGGTGTTAGAAACAAAGTGGGATGGCGGGGTAGTTAGCTGTAGAGCATCAACAGGCGAGCTGGAGGGGTTTCAGCTACAGACGCTTCCGCTTCATACCTGTTTTGCCGCGTTTTGTATGGACAATTCCAGATTCCCGCCTCTCGGTGGGATGAAAGCTCCACCCCTGAATGCTGTCGGCGGAAGCGTTGCTGTCAAGTATCTGGACATACGAAGCTACGCCTCCACAGCTTCCCCATATCCCGTTCGAGATTAGCGTCGACGTGGAAACCATTCCCCTCTAGGACATCCCGAAAACTTTTGGCCTCACGTCACCTCGCCATCTTCACCATCATCGTCGGAACATGCGCGAGCTTGATGTCTTCGTCGGAAGAGACATCATCATATCATGTGAACATTTGCGGACCCGAGTATCGAAAGACTCCCCAACTATATGGCTTTAAAGCTGTGACACAGCCTTAAACCAACGCGGCCAATTGAGCTACTCTTCATTCAAGACAACAACAATGTTTGGCCTACTTAGACATCGCTGCCTGCCCAAGTCCGCCGGCGGCCTGTTTGCCAGCCGCGCGCCTCTGCAGTACCGTGCGCTACAGGCGCAGGCGCAGGTTTCGAAACGCGAGGGCGATATCTCGGACGCATTCGCGTCGCTGTCAGGCCAGGAATTTACGCCGCTGACGCCCGAGTATGCGGAGCTAAAAACGCGTTTGATTCAAGGTCGTGAAGACTTGATACGGCAATCATGGGAACGATTGTTGAAGGATCTCAGGGAAGAAATCCCCCTCATCGTGGAGCAGGGGTCCAAGATCATTCCTCAGATTGACTTCAAGGACGTCGATGATGCTCCCGAAGCATTCAGCCAGGAGCTCAGGAAGAGAGGTGTTGCTGTGATTCGAGGCGTCGTGAGCCAGCAAGAGGCTTTGGGTTGGAAAGAGGACCTACGCCAATACATACGTCAAAATCCTCAGACCAAAGGTATTTCGTTCTTTCCATCCCATCTGGGTACACGTAAATATGACTGACACCGCCCAGCCTTTCCACCAGAGAATCCGCAAGTATTCGAACTCTACTGGTCCCGCGCCCAACTTCTCGCACGTGCTCATCCGAACATGCTCAAAGCACAGCGTTTTCTCATGTCCTACTGGCACTCGTCGAACCCCGAAACCCCGATATCCACCCGCCACCCCATAAGCTACTGCGATCGTCTACGCATGCGTTTACCAGGCGATGCCCGCTTTGCCCTTGGCCCACACGTAGATGGAGGCAGTGTCGAGCGTTGGGATGAGCGCGGCTACGGTCTGGGGAAAGTCTACGACAACGTATGGAAAGGGGAATGGGAACAATTCGACCCTTGGGAAGCCAGCTGCCGCCTTCCAGTAGAATCAGACCTGCATCAAGGCGTTGGAGCCTGCACTGCCTTCCGGATGTTCCAAGGCTGGCTCTCCCTTTCTCAAACAGGTCCATTCGAAGGCACCCTCCTCGTAAACCCCTTACTCGCCAAAGCAACAGCATATTACCTGCTCCGACCCTTCTTCAGCCCGAAACGCGGCATCGACTCCCCCGGCGCGCAAACCGCTTCCGAAGCCATCACAGAATCCGCATCCTTCCTCGACGCTGACAACTGGGAACTGGACGCGCGCCAGTCCTCCTGGATCCAAGGCGCGACACCGGGCCGCGGCCAAGAACTCTCGCACTTGCTCCACCCGCACCTCCACCTCGCCAAATCCATGATCCACATGCCTACCGTGCAGCCCGGCGACTACGTAGCCTGGCACTGCGACACCATCCACGCCGTGGACAGAATCCACAAAGGCGCCGCTGACTCCTCGGTCCTGTATATCCCGGCGTGTCCGCTCACCGAGGATAACGCAAAGTACCTCGCCACACAGAGGAGCATGTTTGTCCAGGGAACTCCGAGCCCGGATTTTGGAGGCGGGGTTGGCGAGAGTGCGCATGTTGGGAGGGTGGGGGCGAGGGAGATGGTGGAGCTTGTGCAGGTCGAGGGAGCTAGGGCTATGGGGTTGGCCGAGTGGGATAGTGCTGAGGAAGGGTTGTCGGGGGCGGAGAGGGAGGTTCTGGATCGTGCGAATAAGGTGCTTAGGTTCTATGATTAGTCTGTTCGACAGGCTTGTGATGGGGGCCGGGGGGAGATGTAGTGCTGGATAGCATTTCTCCAATCTCCAATGTTTTCACCTTTTCACCTTTTCTTCTTCTTCTTCTTCTTCGTCGTCGTCGATCATGTCATATCTTTCCCTTGCTATCTTCGATATTTTTCATCATCAAAGGCGAATACTTTTTTATTTTGAGTTAGAGTCAAAGGCGAATACAATCTACGAAAATAAAAAATAAATAAAGACGACGAATGAAGAAGAAGACTACATTTCCTTGTTCGCGTATATACATGTATATATACATCACACCAGTGCTGAAGACCTAAACAACTTCTCACACCGACGACAAAACACAAACCGCAAACACTTCAAAAACACATACTCTCTTATATTCTGATCATTCATATCAGACGAAGAAGTGCCGAGTGTGTGCATAGTGCATCAACAAACACGCCTTCGATCAACTTCGTCTTTCTTTTCTTCAGTGGCAGGTTCTACCCCTCGGTGGTTCTTATCATTAGCGCCGGATTTTGAGCAGGTGGTTTCTGGAGGGGTTTCATCCTGATCTTCCTCTTTCTCTCTCTCTTTCTCTTGCTCGCGTTGCAGCGTTTCATAAGGGTTCCTTGGAGCAAGCAGCATTGCAGATATTTGTCATGCGGATGAGACTAGTAGAGCGAGTGTGTAGATAGACTACTGTGAGTCATCTCTCAACTCCCTTGTGCACGTTTCTTCGTTATTGCAGGGACCGCTTAATAGTGTAGTCTTCTTTATTTTCGGTGTGAGAGAGACTAGCGAGGGAGAGGGGGTCTAGTGTCCTGCATTTCGGGGGGAAGAAGACGGAGATGGAGGTCAGTTTCCACGAAGAAGTTATCTTGATAGAGAAGATGGGAATGTCAGTCGATAGTGATATGCTGACGCGGCAGTTGCAGATTCTGCATTTCTCCGTGCATGAGGCCGTAGACGAAGGCTTCGCCGATGAGCTGGTAGTTTCCGTTTGGTCGCATACGCAGCACTAAGAAAGGATCAGAAACAATTCAACGCCAAAAAAAAATCACTCGCGAAGCATTTGAAAATTACTTGTATGGAAAGGGGCACTCTGGAGTATCGCGAGAGACTGGTTGTGAGAATGAGGTACATACCCATAGGAACACCGGCACCGTGCAGAATCCAGACCTCATCGCCATTCTTCAGAGACCGTGCACCAGTTCCCAGATACCCTCCTCTCGTCCGGAAAAGGCGGCGGTTCTTTCCGCCGCTTTGGTCGAATTCGTGCTGGAGTTGGGCGAGGCCGATGGGGGAGTACGTCCCGTTGAACATATCTTCAACGACGGTTGCCAGTCGCCGTCGATACACATTGATGTTGTATGGTGAGTCTGAACCTTCGAGTTGGATTAAGGTGCGCCATTCGGGGTAGATTGATTCTGAGAGGGGCGTGTAGTGCGGTTGGAAAGTGTCTGCGCTAGACCATGGCTGTAGACGGTGCCTGATTTGTAGATTGAGGATATAGTCGATGAAAAGAGAGCCAGTTTGTGTAGGTGCGGGATAGATTTTGTTGTAGATGTCGGTGGTTAGAGTTCTCCACAAGACTTCGACGCGGCTTGGTTGGTTAGCCTTGTTGGCGGGGTTGGGGTATGGGAGGTCGAGCGAAAGAGCTAGCTTGACGATACTGGCCCAAGAAGCACTCGGGTCTGGTGATTCGTTCTGTAAGATGGCTGTTTGATCGATTACGTCGATTTGGTAGTCTTGGACATCTAGCTCGCCCTTTGTCATGCTGAAGGTGTTTGGCTTCCATGACAAGTTTCCGGATGCTTTCCAGAAGCTTGGTCCACGGTATCGAAGTGGGTAAGGATCCAAGTTGATGCTATAGTCAGGTACCCATGAAGGGAGGTTCGAGAGACGTGTCTGTGAAGGATCTTGTACATGCGAGAGTAGAGAGAGATTTTGGTATGATGCCATAAGTACGCGCGCCGTCTCAGTATAAACTTCCTGAACACTGAGGTTGTAATTCGGCACTAACGCGTTTGGATTGCTGCGAAATGGCGCCATGTTTCGATCTGCTAGCCCTAGAAAAGCGTATATTTTGTCGCGCGGGTCGGTTGATTTCGAGAATCTGTGTGTATCTAGAAGCTGGCGAAGTGGAGGTTTCTGATTTACTTCCCGGTGATGTGATCGATCCTTACCGACCAACTTTAGACGGGTGGAATCGAGATATAGGGGACCTATGCCGACAGCCAACTTCGACTGCAAGACTCGCTTGTATACGCCAGGATTTTCTTGTAGAGTCTTGATGTGTCGCAGCTTCTCGGTATGAAGATGGTGATACCACTTGGTGGTCCTGATAAAAGATAGAGTTTTTGAAAGCTTGTCCCAGGAGAAAGACTTGTTACCACACACAACAACAGCCGATTTGGCAAGCGCAATTTCTTGCACGACCTGTATAGCTCAGCTTGGAACATCCGGATGGTCATCCGACTTACCCATGCCCGCTTGAACCAAGGGCGGTTAATCAATGCCATGAATCCAAGCCAATTGTAGTAGGAGAGATTTGGGTGAGTGTATCCAACTGCTTGAGAAGACTTGTAGAATGAAATGTATGGTACAAGTGGCCACGATTCTTTTGGGAACTTCGAAATACTTTCGATAGTAACGAGAGCATCCATTGTAAAACTCTTGAGTCAAAGAAACAGTCCGCTGTCAGTAGATGCTGCAAATATCCGAGAAACTGATAGATTGAGAGTGCCAGGTAATCTTATGGGAAGAGCGTCTAAGGAATTATTGCTTGTGAAGAGAGTATATGGGAACGTATGTAAAGATTGGCTTTTGACTTACATCTTCTTTCCCCAACCAGACAATGGCACTTTCGGCTGCCTCAAAAATCGACGCCATCCTAGCGACTTGAGCATTTCGCTCGGGGATATTCTCCTGGTCCATACATAAGGAATCGATCCAGTAGTGCGAAGGAGAAGCCTTGGGCGACAACGAAGGGGAGAGCCTCGAAAGCATGCGAAGAGCATCTTTGAGATTAGCAGTGACTTTGATGATCTTGTCATCACAAACGATTGGGAATCGTCGCTCAGCGCTGGATCTCTGGGGATCTCTACTCTCATGCAAAGTCTTTGCGCTTCGTATACGCATCAAGGGATCACCCCATGTGTAACTGAGAGCTCGAAAAGGCGGCGCATCCTCAAGTTCGTAAGTCTTCAACAAACAGCGTACAGCTCCTCTATCCGATGGCGGCTCGAGCTGGAGAAGGCGAATGCACGAGGGCGAGGGTAAAGGCGTGTATTTGTAGTTGCCGAGTAGGAAGTGCAAGTTCTGAGTGACTGATGCTCGGCTCAGAATCGTGCGAAGGCGCATCAGTACGGTAGTTTCACCTCACTAGTCAGAGTATCCGTATCATCTTTTGTTGTTCTGGGGTGCACAGGTTATAGGAGCGAAGTGATGGATGTGTACCTTGGTCTAAGTACAGTGTACTTCGGTGAGGCCGTGGGGGCGCAGGTACAGCCCTACTAACCCTATACACAAATAGGGTGCTAGGCACGCATTTCGACCTTTGTAGTGACATCGAACCGCACGGACAATGTCATACACAAAAATTTATAGATATAATCATTTGCAGATGTGGTTGACATGATTAAATTGTCCTAATTATCTATTGATCACAGGAGACGAAGCACAGAGTGGACGAGAGTACTTGATTTGAGTCAGTGCACATGGGCATGCAGTATATTACGGAGATGCCCAGCACAGCCTACATGATAAAAGTGTTTGCATGTTACATCATATACATGCGTTGGGCACGTCAATTTTACTGAACCATGATCGAGCTGATTGTATAAGATTGGAATCACATTATACGCGTCAGTGGAGCGTATAACGTACCAGAAAAACTCACACTCGCGTATATGGTGCCCGAAAAGGCAGTTTAGACGTGTGTGATGGATGACTAAGTTTGGGAATTGAGGGGTGATCATCAGGACTAAGGCCAGTCGTCGTCCACGATGCACTGGTCTGCCCTCAACAACAAATGCTGAACGGTGTCGTAATGTGCATTTCTTGCATATATAAACCACAGCCGTTCGGGTAGCACACAGTCGGCAATGCGCTATACAATATGGACTTGTTACAGCACCGCGACGATCCGCTCGACCTGCTAGCCACCGATGACGAGCTACCCGACTACGAGCCCGCGACGGCACCGGAATACACCATCGGGGACACCCACATACCGCTGCATACATATTACCTGCGACAGACGGATCGAAGACACCAGCTTTTCGTACCATACGGGCCATCAGCCTCGTCGTCATTTCGAGTCGCATCTCGCAGCGCGCGCCTCTTCTCGAAGAAGGCAGACACAGATATCTGGCGCATAAAGCCCGGAAAAACCGCCGAGGAACACATGTGTAGTATATGGTTCGACAACAATGGCCCTCTACCGTGGTGCCCGCGCGCACACTTTAGCTACAAATACGGACTGGAGTTCAGCACGCATGCCATGGAATCCCGCAACTTCTCCGACTGGAGTATAGTGCTGGGCGGATGGAACTGCATGTGGATGCTGGAAGGGTACCCGCAATACAGAATGGTGCTGCGTCAGCGATCCTCTGACGAGGTAATTGCACGCTTCAACTTCTCGGCCAAGGGGACCGCCGCATTGGGAGGCGCTGAAGCTGGGGATCTGAGTATATATCGACACGTATTGACTCTGGGGCCTGGGAATATGGATGGCATGGTAGAGAAGATGCTGTGTGGACTCGTGGTGGCTCTGGCGAACTTTCGCAAGATGGGTAAATACCACAAGTCGATGCAGTCGAAGTCAATGGTGGTGGATGTTGATGGGTGAGCAACGTTTGCAGAAAGTCGATTGTCCGCCCGGAATATGGAGACGCCTCACCGTTTAGCTGTTTGGGATTGGGGACGCATGCAGTTGTTTTATACCCAGTCGTGCAAGTGTCTCGGCGTTGCTGGTGGTTGTACCGTCTTAGTCAAGGGCATTTGGAGTGCTTAGTGTAGGGATGCTAGTGTGGTAAAGCTGGACTTGATGTATAACGGCGGCTAGGAACACGTGACGAGACGGTTCGGGTCCTGGCCGTTGGTTAGTGGATTAGATTGATGTGTTCTGCTTGGTCGCATTGGGTCCGCATATATGTATGTAGATGGGTATTGAAGGCTTCCAGAATGCAGGTATATA
Organism: Periconia digitata; assembly: GCA_948474695.1. Lineage (NCBI taxonomy): Eukaryota > Fungi > Ascomycota > Dothideomycetes > Pleosporales > Periconiaceae > Periconia > Periconia digitata. The sequence goes on along the minus strand of CAOQHR010000009.1, from coordinate 1,460,390 downwards.
CGAATGCATGAAGGTAAACATGGGGAATGTGAATCAACAGATGTCTTGATGCCAAGGTCGATTGGCACGCTCGCTGATATGGACCTGGTGGTCTCGCCAGGCCGAGGGTCATTTCACGAGCATAATACGAATGTATCATGCTTGGAGATGTCGATGATGGTTCCGTTCACGAGTGAGTCGGCTTTGGGGGTGAGTCGATAGTTATTGGATGTATGCATGCTAATGGAAAACGATAACAACGACAGCAGGTACATTCCAACGCAGGTGTCTCGCAGTATAATGAGATGGAAGGTGATTCAGTGTGAGATGAAGGTGAGGGATGAATGGAGATGGTGTCAGCCCTGGTGGAATAGCGCGGGAACCAGCCAACGCGACAGGACTAGCGCACAGGTGGAACGGGGCTAGCAGGGATGCCCCAAGAGTCTAGAGCTACCTTTGCTGGGGGCGCATGGGCTCAGGGCGAAGGCGGAAAGCTCGGTTTTTTTTTGTTTCTCTGCAGCCCCAGGAACTTCGGCTGGTTGGTCTTTTGATTGATTGATTGCTTTGATTGCTGCGTGCAGTCATTCAGTCGTGCGTGCGTGCGTGCGTGCGTGGCCGGAGGGGGGGTGACAGGCATGGGGCGTCAATGTGTGGGAGGGATCGAGGAAGGAAGGAAGGATGAGTTGAGGCGACGCGGGCGGGTTTACTGTCTGTCAGTCAGTCTAATCTGTCTGTATGCGACTGACTGCAGTTACCTCCGCTTTCGTTCCTCGCGCTTGCCTCTCTCCCTCCGCGCCGTCCGACACACTAGTACCTACCTGCTAACCTCCATCCATCCATTCATCCATCCTTCTCCACCACCTCTCTCGACTCATCTCAACCCTAATCACCATGCCACAACCACGCTAATTAATACAACCAACTGCCTGCCCTCTGCTATCACGCCTTTCTTCCCACCCGATATCCCTTTCCGACCTTCATACATACATATACGCCTACATCCAATGCGAGACGCCCGCCGTCATCAACACCACCATTCATAACCGAACGAACACCTCGGGAGCCTCACCCTGCCAGCTACGCCAGCACCTTTCCTCCGCTTTGTTCCTCCGGCCCACTGCGCGACCCCCGCATACCACTACAAGTCCACCACACACGCTTTTCCCCTCGTCGTTCGTCCTGTCGCATGGTTGCTTGAACGTCGTGAACCATCGTAATCGTAGAGGCATGGGAGCATTCGTGTCGTCAACCCCCAATCACCACCCCAACCACATCACCTCGACGTCCGGGTCAACATCTGTGCAAGTCTACGTTATCGCTGTGAACGACTGACGCCTTCCGTGCGTAAAAGGCGCAGCCCGTCTCAGTAGACTGTAGCCAGCCGTCGTCCCGCTTGGGGCAGCTCGGCATGGTCAAAATGCGCATTCCAATTCGTGAGCAATTGGGTTGTCTGGTCTTGTTGTCGTCTCTCATCGGTCTGGCTGTGATTGCGATTGCAACATGGGTACTGCTCCATTCTTCACCTACCTGCATGTACTGGAAAGGCTTACACACTCTAGATTACGAACCATAACTTCGTTCTCAGTATCAGAGCCACCCGCCTCTCGCTGACAGCATCGCTCAAGGCCGCCCAATTAGCCTCCAACCTGCTCGTGATGCAAACCACCGTTCGCCAAACTGCTTCGCGTCTCGTCATACAGTCCGCCTTGCAACGCTATTACAACCAGAACGGTACATATAATCCTGTAACCAACTTTGATCGTGCCAAAGACGATTTCAATGCGGTATTTACCGGCGAGGGTGATGCCCGGCTGGCAGTCCAAACGAGAATGTACCCAAGGAATACCTCCGAAATGGTCCTGGTCAATGTGTCCGCGGAAAGTATGCAAGGTGTGAGGATGCCGACCGACGACCCTTCTGGTAATCCTGTGTTTTTCGGAGATGTCCCGTACGGCTATCCCTCGGTTTTGTACCCCAACTTCACCACGTTCGAAAGATCCGTCACCCTCAACGGCCAAACTCGCAATCAGAGATTCGCCTCATACAATGGCAGGGAAATCAACAGCTCTAATTACCTCCTCAACGGTCCTTTCCAAGTGAACAGTTCGCTCAGTCTAATATCCATCACCATGCCCATCATCAACAACACGTCGAGCATAGACACCATGGCATGGCTGACAGTAGTGTTGGATGCAGGTCTGATAACGCGTGTAGTAAATGCTTTGGAAGGTCTGGATGATTCTGGCTTGACTATGGTGTTTGGACCGGATAATCCAACCAATAAATTTCCCCACAATTTTCTGGACTCTGGTGCCGTACCAGATCAAAAAGTCAACCTGGTGGTCCCTCCTACAGATCGGTCTGTGGCAAGCAGACATAAGCAGTTCGGTATGGAGAAAAACCTCCCATCTTTCGACTGGAATACATTCCCCGCCGTCAAGACAGGATTCATAGATATGAACACTGGTGACGGCACCTCTGGCAGCGAAATCTCGACCAAAAACGAGGAAGGCGCCAAGGTGGCTGTTGGGTACGCCGCAATCAACAATCAAATGGTGGATTGGTTAGTCATGATCGAACAAACCCATAGCGAAGTATGGGCTCCCATCAATCGTTTGCGGAACGTTATACTGGCTTGCGTTTTCGGTACCATGGGCGCTATGATGATTCTTGCTTTTCCCGTGGCGCACTATTCCAGTCGTCCGATCCGCCGACTGCGAGATGCTACAAAGAAGTCAGTATCGCCTCACTTGTTCGAAGACGATAGCGTGAGCTCGCAACCAGACGGCCATTCCGACGATGTGCTCGCTCGAAAAGAAGGCTTCTTCGGGTCCATCATACACTACAGACGGAATCAAAAGGCAAGCAGGGCAGAAAAAAGAGAAGCCGAACGCAGGCGTCAGTTCCGCATTCCCGCCAAAGTCAAAGACCGCAAACACTTTATTCATGACGAACTCACAGACCTCACTAAGACATTCAATGAAATGACGGATGAGCTTATGATGCAATATGAAAAGCTCGAGGAGCGTGTGCAGCAGCGAACCGCCGAACTGGAGCAAAGCAAAAAGGCGGCAGAGGCGGCCAACGAAAGCAAAACACTCTTCATCGCCAACATTTCTCATGAACTGAAGACACCGCTGAACGGTATCCTGGGCATGTGCGCAGTGTGCATGTCTGAAGATGATCCTATCAAGTTGAGGAGGAGTTTAGGTATCATATATAAGAGCGGAGATCTGCTTCTCAATCTTCTTACAGACCTTTTGACATTCAGCAAGAATCAGGTGGGACAACATCTGAGTTTGGACGAGAAGGATTTCAGATTACGGGATATCAGCTCACAGGTCCTTGCCATTTTCGAGAAGCAGGCCACCGACGGCGGCATCAACCTTGAAGTCAAATTCGAGGGTCCTTATGATGCAAACCTAGACTCAAATGGGAGACCGAATGAGCGCGGCGATCTCGGCCCGTTTGGGCTGGGTCGCCTCAAGGACATGGTGCTATATGGCGATCAACACAGAATACTCCAGGTCGTCATCAATCTTGTCTCGAACAGTCTCAAATTCACACCCAAGGGAGGGCATGTCACTATCTCGATTAGGTGCTTAGGCGCCTCGCAAATGACAGACAGCAGGAAAAATTCGTTGCAGTCCAGGCATAGTTCGTTGAGAGGCTCAAGAGCGAGGGCTCGCGCCTCTGGCTCCGAAATAGGTTCGATTTCGGTGGCCACTCAGGACCGATATGACACCGCCAATGTTATCAATCCTCTCGAAAAAGGAGTACTTGCGCACATGGTAGCCCACGAACGGGCAGCGACACCGCCTCCAGGGCGCTGGCTGGCCTTTGAATTCGAAGTGGAGGACACCGGACCCGGCATCCCCGCATCCCTCCATGATAAGATCTTTGAGCCTTTTGTTCAAGGCGATCTTGGACTGAGCAAAAAGTATGGAGGTACAGGTCTTGGACTAAGCATCTGCTCACAGCTGGCTGGACTGATGAAGGGAAACATTTCCCTCAAAAGTGAGATGGGCCAAGGAAGTGTGTTCACTATGGCTATACCACTGAAACATCTCACCAGTCGTGCGGATAGTACCGCGAGCTCAAGTAATATGAATCTGGCCAACAACAGCGCACGAGCTAGCTTGCATATGGATGATGCATCCATAGTGTCCAAGCCCGACGACGTCCTGCCCGGTCAATCTGCGCAGTCGACCTCCGTCACTCAAGGAACAATACAGTCAACAGCACCTGCTGGAGCAGGGCCAGTCGCCTTTGAGACAGACTCGAAGCCCCGCTTGGTTGGTCTGAGCCAACCTTTCTTTGCATCCACAGCGCCATTGGAATCACCAAATTCGCAAACAGCAGCGATGAAGCGCGTAGAAGCCGAAGCGGCACAACGAGGCATCAAAGTACGTGTGCTGGTCGCAGAAGACAACAAGACGAATCAAGAAGTTGTGTTGCGAATGTTGAAACTCGAGGACGTATACGATGTGACTGTGGCCAAAGACGGGCAGGAGGCGCTGGACAAGGTCAAAGAGAGCATGGAGAATCAAACACCATACAATCTCATTTTCATGGATGTTCAAATGCCAAACCTCGATGGGCTTCAATCAACAAGACTCATACGCGAGTCTGGATTCTCGGCGCCTATTGTAGCCCTGACAGCCGTAAGTGTTATCTAGCCCTAATTTCACATACCCCCACTAACGAAGAACACCAGTATGCAGAAGAATCCAACATCAAGGAATGCTACAACTCCGGCATGGATTTCTTCCTCTCGAAACCTATTCGCAGACCTGCTCTCAAACATGTTTTAAAGACTTACTGCGCACCTATACCAGAGGAAGAGGGCGAAACTACTCCGTCACCCGTACCTGGCCCATCAGCGCGATCAAACGGTGCCGCGGTTTCACCCACCAGTGCGAGTCCGGAAAACGCAAGCGTGGCTAGGGCGAAGGGAACACAGTCTAATGATGAAGCTGTGAGCCCTTTTTCACAACCCGGAGAGCCTTCGACCTAGGTAGCGAAGGCGGACCTGTGCCTTCCTTGGGACGCTCGCGCCCTCCTGCTGAGGATTGTTGTAATTCTCCAGCCCTGTGAGATACCGTTGTCTCGATCTCTGGACTCATATTGTTGCGCTGAGATTCCCCAGCCCGCCATCTTCTCATCGCATGGGGACACCTTGACCGTGTTCCACATCTTCTACCTTCTATCCCCTTGTTTCGGGATCTTATTTTTTGTTTTTCTTTCACCATTAGCAAAGCGTGGCGCTGATTGGACCGGATCTTGAAAGCGGGAAATTTTAATGTTTGTGTTGTAAATGGGGGCCTTTTCCTTCTTCTTCTACTACCAGTTCTATTTCAAGGCGAACCAAAAAAGTCTAGCGAGTGTCAGCTTCAAGCATATTTTTGGATTCTCGTCAAAGGCGTTGGGCTTTTTTTTTTTTTCCTTTTTTGCTTATACTGTACACGGATCTCTCTCTCGTTTTCCCCTTTCTATGCGCGGAGCATGGCTTAATACCTTTTGTTTCTTTTTTTCCATTTGTTAGCCTCCTCTAGTTGCCTGAAGAGGAGAAGGATGATTGAGAATGGACGACAGGTGTTTTTCGATTTATATAGATGATTCTGGAGATGATTACTGGCGTTTGTCACCTTTACTTTTCCCTTCCCTTATCTATCATTTGGTAATTCTTGATTGAACAGCAGCCATAGTAGGCTCTCCTCCATTTTCATGTCAGGCTTCGCTCATTTTCTTTTTCAGATCATCTGTGTATATGCGTGATCATGTGTGTGCGTGCTATTGTTCTATCTAAGAGGATAAAGTAGTAGAACGTTAAGTCAAGTAAGATGCATATGTAAAAGGGAGAAGATTATTGTTCCAGTACACCTCTTCCATCGTAATAATTATCCATCTTTGAAGTCGGCCAAGCTATTCCACAACGAACTAAATACTTCCTTGGTAGAAATTTCTCCAAATTTCATGTGATGATGGTTCTTGGAGAGGCAAACGCGTTGTAGTCAAATATGCGTGGTCGACAGTCATCCTTGCACACGGCAACCAGGGTCCCGGGCGGGCTGGGGTTGGTTTTGTGCGTCATCCCCCGCGGCTAGACTCGCTCTCCCAAATACATGCACAACATACGCGTAACACAATGGCTTTCTCCTGAGTATCAACGACACGTTGCTGGATATCTACTCATGAACCTTTCATCTATGAGTTGGAGAACATATCAACAGATATATTCCGTGATCTAGTGCAGATATGCATTTGGAGACGCGTGGAAAAGCATTGTTATGCGCGACGATCTGGAGTCTAGCTGTGGAGGCAGCTTGGGTGCCTGGTATGTATTTACACCCTAAATCCAAAGTCGCGAGAGCATAAAAAAACCGAGATCAAAGCGAATTGACTCACAACCCTTCTCCACGACCAGGATTTACACCGCAAACCTACCGCGACGGCGACATCCTCCCACTCCTCCAAACCCGCGCCTCCTCCCCCCACACTTCCTCCCCAGACCATGCCTACGCAAACCTCCCCATCGCATGCCCACCGTCATCGCACTACCCAGGCACCTCCTCCCGCATCCCTCTATCTCTCGCGCAAATCGCCCGCGGCGACCGCATCACCGTATCCCAGCATAACCTCGTCTTCGGCATCGACGAAGTAGATAAATTACTATGCACTCTCGACCTTGACACCAGCGCCGCACGACGCGCAAAAGACCTCATCGCAAAAGGCTATCGTCAAGAATGGGTTCTAGACGGGTTACCTGGCGTGCAGGCGTGGAGGAACATATCGGGCACAGGACGCTATCATGCTCGCGGAGCCTCGCTCGGCGCGAAAATCGAAGACGAACACAATGTAGATGCCATGAGGAAAGGAGTGCCGCAAGCGTATGAAGTGTATAACCACATGGATCTGCTGATACGGTATCGCTCGCTAGGACGCCCGCGTCAATTGGATGCGCTGCTCTCACTACCCGAGGCGCGCAGGGACGAGGAGCTGGCGAAGTTGCAGGGGGTGGAGTGGGAGAGGGTTGTTGTTGGGTTTGAGATGTTTCCCCGGAGTCGGAAGGTTGCTGCTACGATGGCGGCGGGAAAGGCGGTGGAGAAGCGTATGAGGATTTGGCCGTTGCCTGTTTCTACTGGGACGGGTCGGACGATGAGGAAGGGGAAGAAGGTGGAGGTTATAGATGGTGGAAAGGAGGAAGGCAAGGTGCGGGTTCCGGTCACGTATTCAGTGTATTGGCGGGAGGAGAAGCGTGAGGATGATGGAGGATTGGAGTGGGAAGATCGGTGGGAGAGATTTACTTTGGCGGAAGAGGCCGAGTCGACTGTGCCTTATAAGTTCAGCGTTTGGACCTGGGTTATTTGGTTGGTTTTTGGGTATTGGCTTGGAAGTGGACCATCGAAAGATGCAGAGGAAGAGAACAAGGATGACGACAGCTCCATTCCTCCTCAGGCGATCAAGAGTGTCCAAATGCAGCCCAACAAGAAACCCGGAAAGGCGAAGAAGAGTTACGGTCTCTTATCCCAACAACACAAGTCCGCTATCCCGCAGTCGTCTTTATCAGACGACGAAGACGAGAAACAATCCCTAAAACCCGCGCCATTACCACCCAACATCTCCTCTCCTCGCTTCAGAACATACATATCCACCTTCCTTCCCCCTTTTCTCGGCGCCGGCATCCAATCCCTCACCCTCTTAACCACCATCTTTTCGATCTACCTCCTAAACTTCGCCCATGTCCCCTACTTCAGCCACTTCCTGACCCTCTCGATTCTCACCCATCTCACCCTCCTGGTTTCCTCCGGCTACGTCTCATTTTATGTCCACACAACAACCCAATCATACCCGGCACACCGCTCCGCCTTACCCCAACCAACTTTTCAGAATCTCCTCCAAAAAAATACCCTCCTCACCATCTTCACCCTCCCCATTCTCACACTCGTAGCCACGTGGCTTATCAATCTAAATGTGTGGTGGCAAGCCGGCGGCACCGCAATCCCGTTCTCAACGGTCATCGCAGCTGGGACGCTGTGGGTGTTCATCCAAGCAACTCTCGTCCTCGCGGGATCATGGTATGCGGCCGTCGAGCTTTCAGAGAAAAGCAGTGCTACCACCAGTACCACCGCTATTATCAGGAGCAGTATCAGTACCGCTGTTACCTTCCCCCCTCCATCGCGTTTCAAAACCGCGTTTTGCTTCGTACTCGCTGGATTAGCGCCTTTTGTGGTTGCGTGGGGAGCTCTAGAAGGACTGTCTCTAGCCTTCTTCTGCAGAAGGCAAGAGCTCTATATACATATTAAAGTGCTTACGGCGAAGTTCGATGCGCAATTCCAATGTAGTGGGGCGTATTCATCGATCTGGAGCGCGAGAGGGTGGAGCGGTGTTATGGGGACGTGGGAGGGGTTATTCATCCTAGGTCTCGTCGGTATATTTTCCGGGATGACAGTTGTATTATCGACGAAGATTTCCGGTTCGATTCTCTTGGGTGGGAAAGGGAGAGGTGGGGATAAGGTGTGTAGTTTTCCCTATTTTTTCTTCTTTTCTATTGCTGTTATTCGTTCCCTCCCCTTCCCTCCCTTCCCCATTTTTTCTCTCTTTCCCTTTTCTAACCCACCTTTCCACCTCCATTCACTATCCATACACCCTCCATCAAATATAAACCACTAACCAACATACCTTCACCCTTATAGCACACACTCACAACCCAACACCAACAACAACATAACCCTACAGCCGCCCTCCTCTCCCACTGTACCCTCGCCACAACCCCCGCACTCATCCTCTACATCCTCCTCCAATACACATCCCTCACGAACCCGCTGCGCCCCGTCGGCGTCATCCCCGCGCTCTTGTACGCTGCGTATACGGCTCTAGCGTGCATTGTCTGTGCATTGGGCTGTGCAGCTCTAGGCAGTTTGAGTGTGGGTTTCGGGGGATGGGGAATGAGGGGGCAAGGAGGTGTGAGGGAAGGGGTACGAGGAGGGGGCGGGATGAAAGACCGGTAGGTAGGTAGATACTTTATCAGGCATGTCTGGAGTAGATGAGATTAGCTGAGAGGTTGAGGGCGGATGTGCACTACGGAGTGTGGTTAAGAGCGTGAGAAAGACATAGTTCGAGAATACACGGCAAGGAATATGTGTTATTTTGTATTCCTAGAGACTACGTTTCCTTGCGGAAGGATCTGGGAGGTTTTGTTCGTGTTGATTGTTATACATGGATGTGTATGTCATTGATACTTGTAGTATTTATGTTGGGATTAAACGAGTTCTCACCCAATTCTCAAAAAACCCAAAAAACAAAATGTTATCCTATACACCTAATAAAAACCAACGCAACGAGAACATACACAACATATATACCTGATTCCATCATACACAACTCCCCAACGCGATTCAACCTAACATCCCCTCTTAAAAGCCCCTAACAAAAAAAACATAGACAGGGAATCTCGTATACACCACCTCATCCGCACAAAAAACCCACTTCCCACTTCCCACTTGTCCCTCGCTCGCTACGCACTAACTCAAAACTCAACTAAAAGCTTACTAAACCTTCAACACACCTTATCCACCCCGCCGCCACCCACCAACCCACCCACGGTCTGGAATGCAAAATAACTACCTAATTCAGGCATGTAAACGGAGAAGGATTGTTCCTGCAAGAGAATGGGAATTGTGTCTTACTGATGTAATGATGTAGTTTGTATGTATGTGTGTATGTGTTGTACAACACAGAGGTATATAAGAATGGGGAATACGAATGCCCGCTTCGCTCCCGCTCCCACCCGCTCCCACTCTTCCTCGTGCGGTTTGCTTCACCGCCCTAGTTTTCTAGTTTTCTAGATTTCAAGCAGGAGGGGTTTTTTTTTTCTGGCTTACGAAGTGAAGATTTCTTTTTTTTTTCTTTTTCTTCACGAGAGCACACAAAATGCAGATAATCTCATTCCGCAACGTATTCGATTCACCGTCTACATCCGCAGTGAAAAAAAGGGTAAAAGTATTAATCAAGGATTCGCCCATCTACCTAGAGAGCGAAAAAAAATATATAAAAAGATAACCTCAAAGTAATCCCTCGCACGCCACGCGCAAATTTCGAACATCGTATTGCCATAAAGAGTCGTCATACCAATCAGTTCATGTCATGCCTATTTTGTCTGATCCATTCGCAGCAAAGGAAAACAGCCAGCTGGCTCAACGCTACCCGCAGCTATCTAAAAGGAAACAAGGAAGAAAAGAAATCGATTAAAGAGAAAAGAAAAGAGAAAAGTTCAAGATGAGAACGGGGATATCGACTATCGGCGTTTCTCAGGAGGAAATCCATACGCAGACTGGCCTTGGATAGGCTCACCCACGCCAGGGCTGTAACCCGGCGGCGCCGCGTTGCCGAAACCAATCTGAGCAGACGGACCAGCGCCTGTCTCCACCGAAGATATGCCAGTGTTGCTGGCACCGCTCTTCTGCTGAAAGTCGGAATCTATCACACCACCATCTCCACCTCCCACAATGACGTTCTGCTCGACGCCCTTCTTATTACGGACTCTCCCGACTACCATACCCTTCGCGACTGAGGTCATGATGGCTTTGCGCGAGACGCCAGTAACGTCAATATATACGAGACCGACGTTCTTGACTCCGCCTGCAAGGTCAGCAGTAAGACTGCCGGCCTCCGCGCCGTACTTGTGACCGATAGCTGCGGAAGCTGCTGAGCCGGTTGTGGTGAGAAGGTTTCTGCCTGACTGAGAGATACCGTCGGCAACGGTAGAGAAGGCGATCATGGACCTATTGAGAAGACCTGGCTTGTAGTCGGGGTTGGGCGTGCCGTCAGGAAGGTAGGCTTTAGGCTTCCTTGGGCCCTTGCCCATGGCGCCGGCGGTGAAATTCTGGGCGTGCTTAGAAATTTGACCTACAGTCTTCGCGGAGAAGCCTGCGACATTGGTGGTGAGAGCGTTAATCTTGCGCACACGTTCATGCGTCGCGGGCTTGAACACCATAGGCTTCTCATTAGGCTTCGTCTTGTTGATGAACGACTCAGCACCGGATACTAGGACATTACCAATGTAACTGGAGCTGGTGACGATGAGCCTGGAAGCGGCAGCCGAGTTCTGCACGAGACCGGACTTCTGGTAGGCTGGGAGGCGGGCATTCTGGAGGTATTCTTCTGACGCGGGTTGCACGATAATCTTCTTGCCGTCTGGCGAGACTACAATCTCCACGGGATCTGTTTCTATGTCAATAAGACGCTGAAAGGATATCGCACACGAGTTGGACTCACTCTTGGATCCGGCCCTCACTTTAGGATCTTCCACAATTTGAGCACCGCCGGCCAGCTCGCCCACAATACTACCATTGTCCTCATCGATCAGCACAATCTCACCGTGTCGGCCATCCCCTGCATAGCCTTCGCCGGGGGCGTAGTCCGCGGGGTTGTATGGCTTGGCGGCACCGCCTTTGGTTTGTTGAGGAGCTTGTGCGCGTTCAAGAAAAGCCGTGCACTGAGCGAGAATGGTCTCGAATGTATCAATGTCTTCTTGGGTCACGGTGTTGGAACCCTTGCCGAGAGGTGGGAACTCGATCCTCGTAAAGGCACCGCTGTCTGGGCCAAGGTCCCATCGCGGGATGAGGTAGCTGTGGGGCGGCTGGTGGTAGATCTGGGTCGTCGCAGGCAGAGGCAGATCAAGCTCTGGGGGGAGGTTGAGGTGGAGGTAGAAGTCTTCGGGCGGCGCTTCGTTCTGGCCGTGTACGTTGCTAAGGTCTGCAAAGGGCGAGTTGGTGGGTACCATCAACAGGGACAGCGTTTGTGCACCTGAAGGAGTGAGCGGTGACTCCTCGCCCTGCTGTATGTGGTAGGCCCTGATGCCTCCAATGGAGTAGAGGAGACGGGGTTCGGCGTGGCCGCTCATAGTTACTATGGAGGGGCTGCGGGAGCTTGGAGGTAAGTGGGGTAGGTGGGCTTGCAACAGAGGGAGGGAAGAAGTTGTGGTGATTATGTGGTGAAGATAAATCTGAGAATTTCAACAAAAAGGGATGCGTGGAGAGGGAGGGAAGCGTGCGTTGTCACTTGAAGTGGATCAACTGTTGTTTCTTTTTAAACCAAGGCCTCTATCCATGGCATTCTTGTAACAGGAAGGCACGTCACGATTCCCCACGAGTGTGGCTGTGGTGGCGGTGCAGTTTTCGCCACACCTTCGTTCATGATCTCCCTTTCGCCTGTCACATCACCATGCACCTACACAAACATGTGATAGACTTAGGCAAATATCCAATTCACGGTGGTACGCCACAGATGTATTGCCAAGCTGTTGGTATTTGTCATTGTACCTGCTACACAATAACAAATACTTCGTCGATGACCACAGCCCTGCACCCAAGAGTCTGCCAAGAGCACTCACACCCCTAAGGCGGATGGCATGGGCTACAAAGGCAACCTCCATCAGGGCCGGTAACACACTATATCCAACAATAAAGTAGTCATTAGTTACTATCTTAACTTTCCTGTCGAAGTAAGGACGATATTCCTACTTACACCGCACTATACGGATCGACAGATAAGGAGATCAGCTGTGTGTATAAGCAAAAACCATAGTGAACGTACAGTGCACTACGCCGTTACAGTTATCACTAGTCAGTTATTCGCCAGATATCAGGTTATTTGGTAAGGAGTTTGTACACCTACATCTCGAAATACCAAATTCGCAGATGCACCCGGTTTTGATAGGTTCGGCATAGCGTATGCGATGGATGCCAGGAGCAGAGCGGCGAGTGCTGAGAGTCTCGTTGTGAAGGTGGCTGATAAGATTTCGTGGCTTTTTCAAAAAAAGCGCTGGAGTAGACAATTATTTTATAGCCGCACTCTCAGCGTGGTTGACTGATGCTGTCAGACGGGGACGGAGTGTAGACCTGCGTATAAGCCTGAGTGAGTCTATGTAGAATTTCAGGTAAGATCGGGGGAGTGTAATCATGTGTGTGAGAAGTCAAGCACTGACCTGTATCTTGGTTATCAAGCCTCAAATCTATTCCAACCTAGAAATTTCCCCCATTGCTCTTTTCTCTTTGCCTGTTCACTATATCTTACATACCAACTCGGGATATGCGAATGCGGTGGAATCGTTGATGATTTGATAGTTGAGAAAGATACTGAGCTACAAGACAAATAAAGTGATATTCTCCGAACAAAAAATTAGTAAAGGTGGATATATAAAAAAAACTCCATGGCCTGATCTTCCAAATGCTCATCTCCAGCTACTCACACCATACCCCTCCCTCGGCTCCTCTCCCCCTCCAATCTCCTTTCCCCATCTTCTTCCTCCGCCCCATCGGCACCTTCTCCAGGCAGCAGTATCGCTTTATCAATCGCGACAGGCAAACCCCTATGTCGACCACTAATCATCACAGCACAAAGCACTAGTTTGCTCAGTGCATGCAGGGCGCCACTGAAACTATACGCGTCGTACGGCACACCAATGGAGACGCCCACACATGCGTACGCGGAGACTGTTTCAAACAGGATGTTAAAGACGCTATAGAGTGTTGGGTCTCGCTCGAAATTCGACGCCTCGATGATGCTGATGAGGAAGATGGCGAGGACGACGATCCAGAGATCATGCGCGAGCTGCGCGCGGAGCTGCGCACGGACGAAGTATGTGTTTTGGAGAGGTTGAGATAGTGAAAAGGCAGTGGAGCGGTGCGAGGCTGATGTTGGTGCTGATAAAAAAGGTCTGGTGTTGTGATGCTGGTCTCCGTTCGAGTAGATTCCTAGACTGCGCTCTTCGTAGACGTTGCTGTTGCGCATGGTGATGACGACTGGGTACACGGAGATGTACATCATGATCACGTATAAGACTTGAAGAGAGATGCGCACGCTGGGGATAGGTACGACGTAGAAGCCGCCGCTGCGTACGGCTAGAGCTTGAAATAGCCCGTCCAGGACTTGGATGTTGGTGGGGAGCGAGTTGATGGCGTGGTTGCCTATGTTTAGGACCTCGAAGCCCGCCCAGTCAATGCCGTTTAAGCAGATGACGCAAGCGGCTAGCCACCAAGTGTGCTGGGAGGGGAAGAGATTCGTGTAGCAGCGGCGCGGGTGATTCAGTAGGAATTCGAGAGTCTTCCGGTGATCCGTCCAGCGCTCGCTTGAGGGGAGGAGTTTGAGGAGGGTCCAAACGATGAGGCGAAGGAAGATGGGGTAGCATGTGTTTCCAGCCAGAATCAGTAGGCCCATGGTTAAGAGCATATAGATGGAGGTCTGGAATGCAATCATGTTTGCATCTAGAAGACTCATGCCGGAGTTGTTGAAAGCACTGACGGCGTTGAAAGCGCCCACCCACCAAGGATTGAGCCCGTTCGCTCGTGCAGTCAAAGGACGATTGATAGCAACATAGGCACCTAGTCCTATACATCCAACGAGTTGAAAAAGTATGTAGTATATGGGGACCAGCCATGAGAGTAGGCATACTGCCCGGTACTCGTACCCGCCTAGCTTTTGTCGCTCTTGTTCAGACAGGTGGTGAAAGCTGGAGTTCCTAGAAAGAATGAAACCACTCGTGACAGGCAAGGGATTATGGGCGGATCCGAGTCTGTCTGGTTGAGCTTCAGATACTTCATGAACCGTGCCAGTCTCTGAGCGACTCTTGGTCATCGCGTGAAACTCGGTCTCGACACCTTGGACAGGATTGAAGCGATGAAGGTTGTGTATGTTGGGGTCGAACGTGATGTGAGATGGGGACGCATTGGGAACATGGCTTGAGCTGGAATGAATCTCATCTCCTGCCTCGATTGCTGGTACTGGATTTGGTGATGGCGGCTGCTTCTCAGTCATGGAACCATTGTGTGCTGTTATGCTTTCGCGGTTGCCAGTACATCGTCCAGAAGCTTCCGCAACTTGTTCGTATGGATCACCAGTATCATGTTCGACGTCTCGAGCTCCCAGCCTAGATCTGCTCCTTGATAAACGACGGCGCAGTGATGAACGGCTTCTCCTTTCTGATCCCCTCCGTCGCTTAGCAACAATGTAAGCGAACCGTTTCTCAAAGGCCCGTTTCCGAATGTGAACCACAAATCCAGACACGAATATTGCGGAACCAATCATAATCAGGAAAAACAGCATCCACTGTTGAAACGTATTCAAAGTGGAAAGATTTACGGTATTAAGGCCACTACGATGATCAGCTTCGTGTTCATTACATCAATAGTTACAGAGTCTTACGCCAGTGTCATAGCGCTAACCGTGAGAAACAGCGCGTCCACATAAGAGACGCTTCGCGCAGGCGTCGAAGCGCCCCAAAAGATAACGCTTGCCAGTAGACATGTTATCAAAAAGTAAAGATAGTGGAGGGTAATGAAATTCAACGAAGGAAAAATGAGCTGCAGAGATCGTCCCAGTCGCCGAAACCTCCCGAGGCCTGGCACGCGAGCGAACATGTTTCTATCACCAAAAGACCTGTGCACATGTAAAGAGTGACGGAGTTTTTGGGAAGAAAGTGAGGATTTAGGGAGTTTCGCAGGGGCGGTGTAGGGAAAAGTGGGCTGGAGCGGTCTATGCAGAGACGGCCGTTTTGGGATCACATGCATTCACCTGCTGAAAGACGTTCGGCGAGACTGCGAACAAAAGTACGATAAAGTGATATCGAAAATTCTGACCAATAGAGAGTACACCATTGCTAGAGCGTTAGCCATGTGGGGTATAGCGTTGTCTTTACAAACGGACGTCAAACATTCTTCTCGGTGGGAAGTGAATGAAGCATGAGTTTGTAGATTGGTGTGAAACTTTTTGTCCTCGCCTACTTTCTGTCACCTTTTTTTGTTAGCCTTTTTGAGTGTAGGAAACACTGTAACTTCCAATCGAAAAAAAAAAATTGTAGATTGGTGCTTTCCTAATATGTACTAACTATATTGAGGTGTACGGTAAATCATAGCTCACTTATATCTTAATGCATCATTGCCACTCATTACAATCAGAAGGTTGATTGTGTAAGTCATCTACTTGCAGTAGCACAGATGAGAATTCATGCCTATGATACACACACCCCACCGATCGTCTTTGGGAACTGCCGTCCTAAAGGGATGTTGTAATTATAATATTTCAAATATAGAATTCCGACACCAATCAGCTAATGTGAAATAAGTGGATATTGCTTCGTGTATTATAGTTTTGGTATACATGCCAGTGTACATTTCGTGGAGACGGGCCAAGATATCAGAAAGCGATTGATGTTGCTTTGCGGAAGAAATCAGATAACAGCGCGAGACGGCGCACAGAGAGTCGTACCATGTGAATGATACCAATAGACCCCAGGTCGGAGGGTGGTGGCTCGCTGCGGATAAACAGGGCTGTAAACACAAGATTGGAAGCTCATGAGCGGCTTTACGAAGGTTTCATAAACCAATCAGAGCTCGCATCGACCATGTAGTTCGTGATATTGAATTCATTCTGGGCGGCGCTGCCGTTGCCTCCTTCTGACATGTTGTGCACGGCACCATCGGATGCAGCATAGTTAGCAGCAGATCCTTCCAGTGTCGACACGGGCAAGCGAGGCATGTTGAAAAAGTCGAATACGTCGAGATATTCCAACTCGTTGGGGCCGGGAGTTCTCGCCGGTGTAACCGACACGGGTCTTGTGTTGCTGGTCTTTGGTTGTCTAGAAATCAGAAAATCTAGGTCGAACGCACAACGACGCATATCTGCCAAAATCTTAACAGTGGAAGGAGTAACGCGCTCGCCATTCACAGCTGCAGGGGTACGCTGGGAGTCTTGATACTCTTGGAGTACTCTCATAAGCAGGTTGGCGTAGCGCGTGCCCACCTCCCAGTATTGGCCAATCTCCTGAAGAGTGCTGACTAAGAGATTGATGGACTGGTCGACACGGTGGGCGATGGTTGAACCATGAACGAGAAGGACGCGGGCGGCAACCCAAATGGAAAAAGCAAAAGGTGGACCGAGTTTTGTCAGTAGCCCGTTATCACGGATACAGGCGCATAGGGCTACGATGCTCTCAACCGCATTAAGACATCTCTGGCTAGCACTGAAAGAGGGGGTGAAGATAGGAGACCGATGGGTGGGGTAGGCTGCGGAGGAATGAAGACGAATGACGGTGCTAGAAGTTGATCAGTGTCAATAAAGAGCGCAATGTGAATGATAAATAGTCTGACTTACGTGTGAAATGCAGCGTGTAGCATTGCTAACCCACTATCAAGGTTCTTGCTCATTGCCGGTCCTGTGAAGAGGCGAGCGGCGTTTCCGTAGTCTGCTGGCAAGTTGTATTTCCATTGTTCAATGGTTTGATCCAGCTCCCGGTACTCGCTCTGCCATGTTTCCACGTCCGACAATGATGTGATATCCACGGGCCGCTTCAAAAAGATATGAACGCGCGACAAGATTCCCAGGATCTCCACATAGTAAGAGAAAGATCCCAGATTTTCTGGCCGGTTCATGTTGTAATCTGACCGCGAGGATGTATGGAACCATCTTGTCTCCGCCGGGACGTTGCGAGTGAATAGCTCGTCTCGACATGGGAGCTTACGATCAATTTCCTTTTCATCTAAAGCGAATTCGAACGCTGTGGCAACTGTGGCATAGCGATCAAGCACGTATATCATCCAGAATAGTCGGCGGCGACTCTCTTCCTCAATCCAATCTTTGGGTTCAGAGAGGACAATGGCACGCAAAGTGTAGATAGATGCGTACTGTGGAGCAACCATGGGTGAATATGTCTCCATGGCTAAACCCAACTGAACAACCGAGCGAGTGATCAGAGCCTGGAGAAAGATCCAAAAGTCAGTAAAGCTCACGTCTGTTGTACTTTATTACTTGGGTATACTGACCAGCATGTTCCAACCCGGAGGTCCGTTTGAACAACCGATGACATCGAGCGAAAGAATGACAAGCGCCTGCAATGACTTGACCGAACTATTTTCGATACCATATAAAAGGACCTTCTCCTTGGAGTTCTGGTGATACTGTATTCTTTTCTCTGGGGTCAAGCGAGCATCGGTAGAAAACTTAAGCGTCGTAGCGACGATAGAATGGAGAATGATACGATCCGCTATGTCTAAGCTAGAGTCCCCGAAAAGCGAGTTCAAAGTGGTCTGGCGATGCAAAATGGGGCACCATGGATATACGTGTCGGAAGAAAAGATCTACCAAGCCATAGAGTAAATCATAAGGGGGAAAATCATTGTCTCCATTAGATAGTGAGGCAGGCCCCGATGATGAAGTAAGTCGATCGCCATTGAAGGGAAAATTGGGTGCATACGAGTCTCGCGGGAATCCACCCAGAGCGGCCGACGGGACTTCATCAGGGGGCTGAGGCGGTGGCGGGTAGCCATTGGACGCAGCAGCCGTCACTGGTCTCGAATCAGACACTTGGTAGTTGGGCTGTAATGGAGGTTGTGAGGAAAATGAGCCCGGTTTTTGCAAGAAGAGAGCGGTTTCGGCTCGCGGAATATGCGGTGCTTGCAGTGTAGATGGGCTGCGGAAGGCCGAGCCATCCGAGGACAAAGACGGCGCAGCTGGTGCCAGTTGGGCTTTTGATAGTCGGTGAATCTGTTGTTGTTGGTGGTGTAAAAGAGACTCGAGCTTGTCTGTGTATAGAGCACAGATGACAGTTAGTCGGTCGTGAAGCTCGAAATGGTGTGATCACATGTTTCTGACAACCTCACTCGACGTGGTATTCATATCAATCTATGCGAAGGATCGCACTCACCTAAGCGCGATTCCAATTCTCTACCGTAACCGGCACGAAGCCCTGGCTTCTTACGTGGCAAATATACCTGAATTGGAGTGAGCCGAGCTGCCCACTCGTCGCATAAGATGGCAGGCCTCAAGCCAGACGTCGGAAACTTACACATACTGAATGGTTCTTCGTACACCACCCACAGGCAGGCTGGCCTCGATCACACTTGACCTGTTTTGCGAGTTCAGCAGGAATTGAAATTCGGCATATGGAGTTGACCCACCTTGCGTTGCTTGCATGTCTCGCAGCTCACCGAGAGAGGCCGTTTGCGCTTGGAGGAGCCACCGTTTTGACTTCTGCTGGCTTCGTCTCCACTCGAGCCTTCTGCACTCCAGTTATCAGGGTCATCGTCAGCTGCAGGCGAATGGTGAGACAATTTCCTGAGGCCTTGTGGGCTACCATAAGGTTGCGAGCTCTCATCCATGATAGATGCGAAAGGTAGCGTCAGAAGTCGGGGTGCACTGTACCGAACTTGTGAAAATCCCCCGCAGGAAAGTCGAGCTAACGTGCTCAGGCAATTCGCAGAGGTGCCGAGGCCGGGCGTATTGCCGCGCGTAATCATCCTTCGATGCGTCGACCATTCCTATTGGCCGGATCTGGCTGAGAGAGCAGAAATACATCCCACGATCTGAACTGAAACCAGCTAATCCACAGCGTCTAAGCCGACCATTATCGTCAAACGAAATACGAAAAGAGCCACTTTCCAGTTGTGTGGCTTGTGTCGACATGATCCATCTGCTCGGCATTTGAGTCGCAGCGAGTTGAACCGATCGACCGAGAGGTGGCTAGCTACAGACCAAGCATCCTTGCCCTCCGTCACCACTCAACAATCAACTGGCTGCTTCCTGCGACTATTTAACATTGAGTCCCTCCTAAAGTGGTGTGGATATCGTCTTTTTTTGCACATCCAATCTTCAAATTCCTTTCTTGCAGTGCCACGTTGGCCTCCGTTTCGCACCATGTCTTCCACCACTCAGAGCAGCTCTGCCCGCAGCTTTCCTACCATAAAACATGTCCGCACCTTTATAACACAAGGACCAGGCTCGGGCGGAGACTATCACAATGTACATGGCGGACATTGGCTGATAGATAGCAAGATATCTACCCCCATGTCTCAATATGAAAAATATAGGAAATCCCGAACAAGCTGGGGTATCAATGTGCTGGGTTCTTTCTGTGTGGAACTCGAGGCTTCAGATGGTACCAAAGGCTTTGCTACTGGGTTCGGAGGCCCACCAGCTTGTTGGCTCGTAGCAGAGCACTTTGAGCGCTTTTTGGTTGGGCAAGGTACGTCGAGTCCGAATTTATGAAGACCGAGATGTTGTACAAAAAATTACCATGTTACTGAGCAGGAGCCCCCTCACTTGCCAACATACTAACAAGCCACCTATAGATCCCCGCGATACCAACCATTTGTTCGAACAAATGTACCGAGCCTCCATGTTCTACGGTCGTAAAGGACTCCCGGTCGCCGTGATTTCCGTCATCGATCTTGCTATCTGGGACTTGCTTGGCAAGATTCGAAATGAACCAGTGTACAAGATGATTGGTGGCGCAACCCGAGAGAGATTAGACTTCTACTGCACCGGTCCTGAACCTGCAGCTGCGAAGGAAATGGGATTCTTCGGCGCAAAGGTTCCGCTTCCATATGGTCCAGGTGAGGGCGTAGAGGGGTTGAAGAAGAACGTCGAATTCCTCACTAAACACCGGGAGAGCGTTGGGCCCGATTTCCCTCTCATGGTCGACTGCTACATGAGCTTGAACGTGCCTTACACCATCGAGGTTGTGAAAGCAACCGAGCACCTCAACCTGAACTGGTGGGAGGAATGTCTGTCACCTGATGACACGGATGGTTTCGAACAGATCAAGCGAGCTCATCCGAGAATGAAGTTCACAACTGGCGAACACGAATACTCCAGATATGGCTTTCGGAAGCTGATTGAAGGGCGGAATCTTGACATCCTTCAACCTGATGTCATGTGGGTGGGCGGTATGACTGAGCTGTTGAAAGTGGCTGCTATGGCTGCGGCCTACGACATTCCCGTCGTACCGCATGCTAGCGGGCCTTACTCGTACCACTTCGTAGTCAGCCAGGCCAATTCGCCATTCCAGGAGTATCTCGCCAATTCTCCAGACGGAAAGTCGGTGTTGCCTGTCTTCGGAGATCTTTTCGTCAACGAGCCCATCCCCACTAAAGGCTATCTCGATGTTTCTATCCTCGACAAACCTGGATTTGGGCTTGAGCTGAATCCCAGCGCTCGACTCATCAACGCCGCAAGCATCCTCAATCCTGCACCATCCAAGTCCTTGAAGTTGGAGGAGACACAACCGGAACAACTAAAAGCCGGAGACGCGAAGGTCGAACAATGAGGGAGCCAATGGAGCGCAAGTAAACGACCACGCTTCATAAATCATGCACATATTCATCTTGGCGTAATACCTTTCTAAGCCTCTAGATTTGAGGGCGGTTGGGCAGTTCTGGATATATGACTGACTGCATGTTTGGTGTTTGTGCTGTAGGGTGCTAGCATTTAGATGGGTGCATCATTGGCTGGATACTGCAGGCGTTGCATTCAAACCTGCGTGTGGGCTTTGGAACATGTTTCGAAATAATCTTACGGGATCGTGAAGGGACATATGGGAGCCAACTGCGCAAATGTTAGGTATAGTTCGAGCCATCAATCTGCGCCTTTTCAACTATATACAATCAATCCTGATATACCATATTCTCATACGAAAATTCAAGATTCAAACAAATTTTGGGGAAGCTGTTCTTCGGTGCTACGTCTAGTATCAATTGATCCTATACGGCCAGCACGCCTCACCTCGTTGCTTTTACGGGAGACATCCGGCTACAATATTGCCAATTGTTAACGACTAATGGCAGTACCTTGGGAATGCTTTTGTAAGTGTTCATCTATTTTTAGTGGTGATGTACAGCCGCTTACGTTGACCACTGACTTTCATGAGGCACCAGCTGCGCGCCGTGCCCCAAAGTGGGGCAATGGTGGCATTATTTAGTACACCCCCCCAGCTGAGCTTGCATTACTTGAGGGACATTGATTAAGACCTCGCCGCTTGAAAACTCTTCCACCTGGTACACATACACATACACTCTCTCTCTTTGTCAATCTCTGTCAATTGATATCCTGCCATTCCCCCGTACTATTCCGATTTACCCCGCCTTGCAGCATCATCATGGAAGCGGTCAAAGACACCATCAACTCGACGCTCGAGAAGCTGCACCTAACTGGCGGTCAGCAAGGTGCTCCCGCTCAGGAGCCCACCGAAGAACGCTTGAACGAGCTCAAGTCCAAATACGAAAAGGCTGAACAAGGTCAGGTCTTCGCTTTCTACGACAAACTCTCCACCGCCGAGAAGGCGGGGCTCTACGAGCAGCTCTCCAACTTCGACCCCTCTTACATCAACGAGCTTGCTGAGAAAGCCCTCCACCCTCCACCAACAGAAGCCTCCGAGGCAAAACTCGAGCCTCTTCCTGAAACCTCCACCTCGTCCGTTCTCTCCTCCGAAGCTGAAGATTTGCAAAAATGGTACGACAGCGGTCTCTCGCTCATCGCGGAGAACCAGGTTGCAGTTGTGTTGATGGCAGGAGGACAGGGCACAAGACTGGGTAGCTCTGCACCCAAGGGTTGCTTTGATATTGGATTACCGAGCCACAAGTCGCTGTTCCAGCTTCAAGGTGAGCGTATTGGAAAGGCGGAGCAATTGGCAAAGAAGAAGCATGGCAAGGAGAGCGTTACCATCCCCTGGTACGTCATGACCAGTGGTCCGACCCGTGGGCCTACTGAAAAGTTCTTCGAGGAGAACAAGTACTTTGGCTTGAAGAAGGAGAACGTTATTGTCTTCGAGCAGGGTGTCCTGCCGTGCATTTCTAACGAGGGCAAGATCCTGATGGAGAGCAAGTCAAAGGTACACCCCACAACACTATCCAATGTCAAGCTGAAATGCTAATGAAGTAGGTTGCTGTTGCTCCCGATGGTAACGGTGGTCTTTACCAAGCTCTCATCAATGCTGGTGTCGTTGCCGACATGGGCAAACGTGGTATCAAGCACATTCACGCTTACTGCGTCGATAACTGTCTCGTCAAGGTTGCCGACCCTGCCTTCATTGGCTTCTCCGCCTCCAAGAATGTCGACATTGCCACCAAGGTCGTCCGCAAGCGCAACGCCAAAGAGTCGGTTGGTCTGATCCTACAAAAGAACGGCCGCCCCGATGTGGTCGAGTACTCCGAAATCTCCACTGAGGACGCCGAGGCAAAGGACAGTAAGGACCCCGAACTCCTCAAATTCCGCGCTGCCAACATTGTGAACCACTACTACTCGTTCAGTTTCTTGGAGAGCATCCCTGAGTGGGCAAAGAAACTCCCGCACCACGTGGCACGCAAAAAGATTCCTCACGTCAACACGGACAGCGGCGAGACGGTCAAGCCCGAGAAGCCCAACGGTGTGAAGCTCGAGCAGTTTGTCTTCGATTGCTTCCCCTTCCTCTCGCTCGAGAAATTCGCTTGCATGGAGGTTAAGCGCGAGGACGAGTTCTCGCCGTTGAAGAACGCGAGGGGCACAGGCGAGGACGACCCTGACACGAGCAAGCGTGACATCACCGCGCAGGGCAAGAAATGGGTCGAGGCAGCCGGTGCGACCGTGGTCAGCGAGGAACAAGACGATGGTGTCGAGGTTTCTCCATTGATCTCCTACGTAAGTTGGCCCGACTTGTTGTTGCGGACACTTGTTTTAACAAAATACCACAGGGCGGAGAAGGGCTCGGCTTCCTCAAGAGCCGAACGATCAAGGCGCCGGCAGTCATCGAGTCGGAAGAATAAGTGCATCTCTAGCTGCAAGAGCTGGCATCACGCGCAAAGAGGTGAGGAAGAAAAGGGAAGAAAAAAGAAACATGGGTACAAAGCAGCCCATGCACGTCACGAGATAGCAAGCAAATACACGATGATGAACCAACCACACAGGATCCCCTTTTTGTTGTTGACTGCTCGGCCCCCAAATCGTGATGTACAAGAAGGTTTTAGCTAAGCGCCGGCCCAATGATACGCGGACAGTATCTGATGATGCAGGGACGCACCCCTACCAGAAGGTTCCTATCGAGTTCACGAGAACAAGCAGGCAACGTGTTGTAGGCTGTGGGGGAATATCTCGATTGAGGGTGCCAAGAGCCCCTATCGAGATGACGCCGGAGGCAAGACTAAAATTGCGCACACGCTAGGGAGGAATGAATGAATATCAGTGATGGGATGCGGCACGTAGACGGCGGCTGAGGCGGGTAGCGAAAGGGAGTCGGCCAGTCGAGGGATGGGGATGTGGGTTTCCAGGATATCACTGCGGAAAGAGAAGACACGATGAGCAAACGAAGGGAAAAAGCAAGGTGGAATCGGGCGCTGATGCGATGGATAGCGGGAGGGAGGGAGGAAAGGTAGTCCATAACCAGGACCATTGGGCGCGTGGGAACATGTATTTCTTGCGTTTTGGCCCTAAATTGCGGCATGCGAGGCGGCCACTTCCCAATTGTCGCTAGTGTGAAATCCTCGCTGCGAACCAACGCACATCCATAAAACACTCTCGCCCACCTACGAGCGGAGGACGGACAGCTGAGTTGCTGAGGGAAGGATTGGAAAGTCGAAATCTGTACGTATACCGCACCACCTGGCCGCTGCTCCACGCCCGCCATTCACCCTCACGTCACCCCTCACGCCCGTTGATGCTTGCGCGCCATCTGTTCTGTTCTGCTCTGCTCTGCTTCCTCTCCGGCGCCTGCACATTCACCGTTCCAGCCGTCCGCCGCTCCGTCCACCACCGCTGGCTGCAACCACCAAAATTCGATCCTCGTCGCTAACAGGCCGTTGTAGGTGAAGGAACCGAAGAAGAGAAACGAAGCAGGTAGGTGCTCGCCTCTTCACCTCTCGCGCGCGCGTCATCAGTAGCAAACGTTGCCCTCCGTCTACCACTTGTGCACCGCTCGCCACACCACAACACAACACGCCACCACACCTTTCACACTTCTTCCCTTACACTTTCCACCAAGACTCTATACGCATACACATTTACTCGAGTTCTGCGAGTCTCCCGCTTACCATTGCCGCCACAGAATTACGCCGAAGAACACTAGTCATCATGTCTTCTCTATCTCGTCGCGCGTGCTTCAAGTGCGGAAACGTCGGACACTATGCTGGTAAATCCAATCCCCTCCAATCTTTGCCTCTGTCCTGCCCTGCCGTGGGACACTGCCTTGGCATCTGTCACGAGCGTCGGCGTCTGGAATAGCGTTCCTGCATCGTGCGCGCAAGCTGTGCGACGCGAGCAATCGTACATATACCGGGATATGCGACTGACATGGATTCGCAGAGGTGTGCTCGTCTTCCGAGAGGCTCTGCTACAACTGTAAGTCCCGCCTCCCCCCATGCATCCCAATTGTTCAACATCCCATGTCATCGTCTCTAACTTATTTCTACAGGCAAGCAGCCCGGCCACGAGTCCAACGGATGCCCCCACCCACGCACCACCGAGACCAAGCAGTGCTACCACTGCCAGGGCCTTGGCCACGTCCAGGCTGACTGCCCAACTTTGCGCCTGAGCGGCGCTGGCACCAGCGGACGATGCTACTCCTGTGGCATCGCTGGACACTTGGCCCGTAACTGCCCCAACCCCGGCGCCGGTCCCATGCGCGGTGGAGGCCCCCCTCGTGGAGGATTCGGTGGCGGCTTCAGGGGTGGCTTCGGCGGTGGTCGTCCGGCTACCTGCTACAAGTGCGGTGGACCCAACCACTTTGCTCGCGATTGCCAGGCTCAGGCCATGAAGTGCTACGCTTGCGGCAAGCTTGGTCACATCTCTCGCGACTGCACTGCCCCCAACGGCGGCCCTCTCAACACCGCTGGCAAGACCTGCTACCGATGCGGCGAGACCGGTCACATCTCCCGTGAATGCACCCAGGCCGAAGTGAACGGCGAAACTGCCGCTCCTGCTGCTGCTGCTGCCGCCGCCGCCGCGCCCGCTGCCCCTGCTCCCACCACCGCTGTGGCATAAACCGGCGCCTTGAGGCCTACGACACGCATATCCTGGCGAGTGACGTTGCCCTGACGCTTCCCTGGACTACAATGCTATCCTTTACCATTTTCCTTTTTTCATTCCACCCTCCACAATCACTTCGTTCGCCTTACGGCACCTTCCGGCAACTTTCACGCAATTACGAGTTACTGTCATCGAGAGAAAAGTTTTCACGAATCCTACGCTGATACCCACGAACGTTATATCCCTTTACGCGGACACCATACCATACTTTTGGACAATTCTGCTTGGCGAGATTTTGAGTACGGCAATCTCTAATGCTCCGGGTCTCTTCACATTAGTTAATCCTCCCGGGAGAAACTACGCTGAAGGCACTTGGATAACATCAGATTTTGCTGGGGACTACAATACTGGAAGGCGGCCGTCGTGGTTTGGTAGTGGGGAGATCGATCGGAGGGATTGAGAATGGGGGAGGAGGAAATGAGAACCCGAGTTCGTGTGCGGAGAGTAGTCTGTGTGTGGTCTTTGTCGGAGATGTGT
The DNA here is from genome assembly GCA_948474695.1 of Periconia digitata. NCBI lineage: Eukaryota > Fungi > Ascomycota > Dothideomycetes > Pleosporales > Periconiaceae > Periconia > Periconia digitata. The sequence continues at coordinate 1,434,111 of CAOQHR010000009.1, read as the reverse complement.
TGGCCGATTGATCCCCATTCCCTGTTGGTTCTATACAAATGTCTACCCGTAACCCTTTTCCTTTAACCTGTCGTTGCACTTGCATGGTTGCATAGCATGGCATCTATCCAATATAACACGTTGATATATTCTGTCCATTCAATAGTACTGGTGAAGTCTGCGGGGAGTGGTTTAAAAACCAGAAGAGAGGAAGCAATTGATGGAAAGGAGTAAAAGATTGGAACGGTGGTTCTGAGCATGTGTAATTCGAAAGATGCCAGCCTGCTTGGTTGGTGGGTTCCGTAGGAAGGAGCACTGTGTCGCTCTTTCCTTCTCCCTCGCGACTCATCCCTCACCTCTCCGCACGCACATCTTCCACTCTTTTCCGTCATCTTGCATTCCGCCTTTGCCAGCACTGCCTCGCTCTATTTCGTCGGTACAATGGGGGCTTCTTCTGTCGCCAGTGATGACTCGGTCAACGACGTAGGTCTACTCCACATACCCCTTTGCGTATTCACTCCTGCGAAAGAAAGCTAACGCTAGCGATCAAGGGCTCCTTCATTGTCGACATCGACGCCATTCAGGCCCATGGAATCGGTGCTGTTGACATCGCCAAACTCAAGGCCAATGGGTATTACACAATTGCCGCAGTGCATGCGGCGACTAGAAGGAGCTTGGCCAAGATCAAGGGGTTCAGCGAGATCAAGGTCGATAAGGTCAAGGATGCTGTTTCCAAGTGCCAGCCTGCTGGTGGTGGCTTTCAGACTGCCCAGGAGCTTGGACAGCAACGGAAGAGGGTGACCAAGGTATCGACAGGAAGCAAGCAGTTCGATGCCATCCTTGGAGGGTGAGGCTCATCGTCCCGAATGTACTTTCAAATACTGACAAGCTCAGGGGATTCCAGACAATGAGCATCAGCGAGGTCTTTGGCGAGTTTCGTTGTGGAAAGACGCAGCTCTCTCACACGATGTCGGTTGTCGCGCAGCTTCCTAGAGATATGGGTGGCGCCGAGGGTAAAGTCGCTTATATAGGTACGTGGCATGCCAACTATGCTTGTGTAACACTTTCTAATGAGAAGAAATAGATACAGAAGGAACGTTTAGGCCAGAGAGGATTGCTCAGATCGCGGAGCGCTTTGGGGTCGATCCTGAGACTGGTAAGCATCTTGCGTTGAAACCTATAGAATACAGGCTGACTGAGGTGTTGCAGCTCAAGAGAACATCACCTACGCTCGTGCTGTGAATTCCGAACATCAGATGGAGCTTCTGAACAAAATCGCCGAGTTCTTCGTCGGAAATGAGTACCGCCTGCTTATCATCGACAGCATCATGGCCTTGTTCCGGGTCGACTTTGTCGGTCGTGGTGAGCTCAATGAGCGTCAGCAGAAACTCAACCAGTTTCTTTCCAAACTGACGCATGTTGCTGAAGGTACGTCGACGATCGGCACGAAGTCCCGTTCACCAAGCTCACCGATATACAGAGTTCAATATTGCTGTGCTCATGACAAACCAAGTTCAGAGTGATCCTAGTGCAAGTGCTTTATTTGCCAGTGCAGATGGTCGCAAGCCAGTAGGCGGTCACATTCTCGCACACGCATCTGCAACCCGTATTCTGCTTCGCAAAGGCCGCAATGAAGAACGTGTTGCCAAAATACAGGACTCTCCAGGTATGTGTCGTAGCCGAACTTTAGCAGCAGGAGCCTAACGTTGCCAGATATGCCTGAGAAGGAAGCAACTTACATCATCACCAACGGTGGTATCAACGATCCAGAAAAAGTATGAGCCCTCTTAACCCCCGAATCTAACATACGGACCAATCTGGTTGTTGTGAGGGTAAAATTTACATTGCGGTGGTTCTAAATGCTTGTGGCATATAAAGTGGGGCAATCTTGGGGATTTCGATGTGACAGGAGATGTACGAATCTCGGCACAGATCAGAAGTATGCCTGTTCCCTTTCCCAATCGATAGATACATTTCATAGTGACACTCCCAAAACGCATTGGGGCCACTATTTGTCGCTTGATATTGAGGTATAGAGTCCATGCGACATGAAGACAGAGCTCCAATACACAGCCACAACACCAGGATGCTGTCCTACATTTAAGTGCTTACCCTTGTATCTTTTACCAGCAAGTCACAACCAAGAGAGCACACTCGAGCTATCAGCTCGTCTGCGCCACTCGCCCCTGTCCGCAGAACAACGCGTGGCCTGCATACCTATCTGCAGTATGTGTTGCGATAGGACGAGATAGCCCCGACTTCTTATCCAGGCATCAAATAAGATATTTGAAGACCATTGAAGCATCCACTTCTTATTTTGTTTTTCTCTCTTATATTCTCAAGCCGAGTTGAACCATTATCTATTCGAATTGACTTTTTCGTTCTGTGTCCAAACTTTTTTCTTGCTAGCTCATTTTGATTCACGACACCTAAAAACCACACATCAAAGAGGAGGAGATATAAGTGGTAACAAAACGACAACAAGCTCATCGCAACAGCGTAAAGCAGAGTAGAGGCAGAATACAACTTAAAGGAAACAGTCAATCATGCCATACAACGACGATAAAACCACCTCCTCATCTACTCAACCAACAAATCCCACGTCATCATCACCATCAGTATCCCGCAACACCGGCCTAACTTTACGTTCATACAACAACTATCATAGCGAAGACAATTATGAATACGCTGAGCTCGATGGAAGCGGATACTTACATACGCCTACGGAGAGCCAGATCGGGGGACCGGCTTATGAGGACTTAGATGCGCTACCGCCGCCGCCACGCTATGAGGACGTTGTTAGCGATAATAGTAGTGCGAACGTGAGCGTTAGTAGAAGAGACAATGTGGTTGAGAAAGGATATGGAAGGGGGTTTGAAGGGAATGATGGTGGTAACAACAGAGGCGTAACAACTCCACGACGAAGCAACCATGAAGCCGCATATCACCAAGATCAGGTACAGCAGAGTACATCTGCTTCCGCCGCTGCTGAGGAAATGGGAAGACTTCTCAGCGCTGCGCTACAATTCGTTAGAAAAGATAACGAACAAGGCGGTGGCGAGCAAGATGAGAGCTATCATTCGACCAGCGACGCTCCAACCCAGAGCAAAGAAAAGAAGTTGGGCAGATGCGTCGCTATCCCCCAACACATCACACTACCCTCCTCCTCGTTATCGACGAAAAATCAACAAAATAGCGCAAGACAAGCAGAAGAAGAGAAGAATAGCGGGACAACATTGCAGTTCTGCCGCGCGTACTCCAAAGCTTTACAACCCCACTCCATCGATAAACCAACATTCCTCGAATTCGTAGATGGCCTGAACGAACTCCTCTCCCACCCTTCCCTCTCCCTTTCCGCTTTCTCCTCTCACACATCATCTTCTTCATCCACGACCTCGCCTACGCAATCCGCAGCGATTATATCCACCCCGCTCATATCCTCGTACCTCGAAATCTCCAACGAAGTCTTCTTCGCCTCGCGCGGCTTAAAAGTCGATGTCAAGACTCTCCCGGCGCTTTTAGATACGTTACTCGACCAGGCATCGCCGTCATCAAGCGGGGTAGGAAAGAAGGAAGTTAGGGAAATTAAGAAGATTGGACGGGATGTTGAGGATGCGAGGACAGGGGAAGAAAAGGTCAGGGCGCTGTTTCCTTTAGTCAGGGCGGTCGAGTGGGAGGAGGAGCAGGGACACGGTATCGTTCACGGATCTGCAGGGAAAGAAAGGGTGCGGGGAGTGGGATATACAAGTCGCCCTGCTGTTACCGATGGGGACGAGAAAACGATGGGTCTCGCTCCCCATGCTACCTCTGAGGAGGAGGAGGAATCTGATATCGATTCCTTCACTGCTTCCGACAACGACAACGAATATCACAACAGCGACGATGCCACCGCTCTAGAAGCTGACCCTGCGCTGCGCCCGGAGAAACGCAAGATGCTGATGGATCTGGAGGATAAGAAACGCGCGCTACGTGCCGCGTATCGCGAAGAAACGCAGGTGTTGCGCAATCAGGGCGTTGTGAAGAAGGATCGGCAGTGGAAAGATGTGAGGGTTAGGTTTCGGGAAGAGAAGAAGAGGTTGCGTGCGGAGAAAGGGGAGGTTAGGAAGGAAGGGAAGAAGGAGAAGAGGGCTGTTAAGGGGGAGAAGAAGAAGAAGAAGAAAGAGAAGGAGGGGGGGAAAGGAAAGGGGAAAGAAAAAGTAGTGGATAGGAAGCGTGATGGCAGTGCAGAGGGAGGTGGGTATTGGATTGTAGTGCAGAGTTTGGACGGGGGAATAGGGGAAGATGATGAGGAGCAGGGGAAGAAGAGGAGGAAGAAGAAGAAGAGCACTGAGGAGATTATTTGGATGGTGGTGCAGCATTCTTTGGGGCTGGGGTTCTTCTAGGGGAGAGGGAAAGGATTGTCTTGGAGTTCTTTGAGTGTGCGATTGATATCTGGGTTATCGGTGTTGGGGATGCATCTGAAAAGCGATACTTGACCAATCAGCGCATGAAGGACAGAAAGTATGACGGGATATACTGGTCTACAAGTCAAGAAGCCAGAATTGTACCACTCTTCTGTCTTGTAGTTCTCCATTCGATAGTCTTATTATAATATATCGTGGTATAGTATATGATTGGCTCATTATAGCATATCGTGGTATAGTATGTGTGCTTGGATATCTGTGGTTTAGTATTCCATGAAGAGCCGTTGTTCCAAGTCTATTGCCTACTTTTGATATACAAGAGCCCATTGCATGTCTTGCTCATACCTCTTGATATTTCCAAGGGACATGGGATGAGACATTCACCCCCACCCAGCTGAGCCACACCGGTGAGCACCGCCTTGCGCCCAGTTGGAAAGGGCGCCCCGCATCTCAGCTAGCTTCATTGGTTAGTGCTTACCGCGCATCATTCTGTGGTTTTAATTGATGACTAACGAAAAGTTCGTGATGCGTTCGCATACAATCTTGTGGTATCGAGTAAAAAGTACTTGATACGGTGAATATAATATTATACAGCATAGCAAATGGTTACCTAGGTAGTTAGCTCGAGTCCTGTGAGAGAAACCCCGCTGTTAAGACGGGCGGGCGTAGCTGATTTATACGCGGTACGGTACGTGAGATGTAATGTATTGCGCGCGAACAGCAAGAACCGGGATGTTCGCACGACTCCGCCCTTTCATAGCCCCAAGGGCGCAACGGCCAACTGGGTCTGACTCAACCTCATTTTCGCTGTACAACCCAGCCCTCGTCGACTAAAAGCTGGTAATGTCCCGGCCTCAGGCGCTTGACTCATTCTCGCTCATATCCCATTCTTCCGAGCTTTAGAAATCCTGAACATTCTGTAGCCCCAAAGAGTACCAACAACGCGCCCTTCGCCAGCCCATATCAATGGATTCTCAGGGCGCCGCCGCCAATACGCACTTTGACTTCAACGCCATGGATTTCGCCGGCTTCACTATGCCGCAACAGTCGTTCGATAACAATGCGACAAAGATGACCTCTACCGGAGAGGATAACACTTCTCCTGCCTTCTTCTTCGCTGATGAGGGCATCGATACCACCAGCGACTCCTTTGGCCAAGCAGCCTTCGGCAACGTCTTGGCTGGTCTGGATGATATCGATTTTGGCTTGCAGCAGCCTCTCGTAAGTCTATATATCCCTTGATGACAAATGTGAATTGCATGTCTGACGCGGAGGTACGTAGGGTTTGGATAATACCTCCGGAGGTGCTTCATGGGTAGATCAGTCTGTACATGTCAACCAAACATTCCCTCCTACTCCTACACAATCTTTCGATACCATGTACACCCCGCAAATAAATACGAATGCGTTGGGTAAACGTCCTTTGCAACTTGATGTGCAAGACTTCCCTCAGTCCAAACGCCATCAAGGCAACGATCTGGGCTTCTCGCCCTACCCATTGAGTGTCGCGTCGAGCTGGGCTGTCGACACTCAACCAACCACTCAATCAACACCTTCTAGCTCTGTCGAACCCGTAGGGCTCAGCGATGAAGCTGCCGATGTGTGTGCGACGTGGTTTAGCAAGTACAATGTGCTTCCAAGGTACGTACCCTTATCTGCTGATAAAGGGTGGGACAACCTAGTTCTGACCATCATCACAGTGATAGGCACATCGATTCACTATCACAACTAACAGGCGAGTCTGCCACGGCGATTCGACAATGGTTCGGACAGGCGTTGAAGCAGGGTCTTGGCCACGATTCTGCATACAAGTCACTGACCAGTGGCTTCACGCAATCACAAGATGCACGTTTCCACCAAACCTCTCAAACTCTACCGGAAGCTGCCGACCAGATCACTATCCCAGATCTTCTTCCCCTCTCTGACACTATTCAAACGACTGCGACAACTACCGTCCAAGGCCCTCTGAGGGGTGGCCGTAAAGGCTGCAACCCCACAGACGATCCCGAGTTGTTGAAGCGGGATCCAAAGAAAATCTATCAATGCACACGCAAGTGTGGCAAACGCTACGGAAGGAAATGCGACTGGAAGCGCAACGAAGAGGAGGGTTACCCCTCCAAATCCTGGATATGTTCGCTGTGCATCGAGCAGGGGGTTGAGCGGGTAAAGCCCTGCTTCAGGAAATATCACTTCTCCCAACATTTCCGCAACGTTCATCCCGGCGTGGACTGCAATAACTACGAGGAGGCTAGCGTGGTTCACTCCGATACCGCTTTCCCTAGGAAGTGCGGCTTCTGCACTCACCGTTTCACATCCCGACAAGATCGTATCGATCACATCGCAGATCACTTCAAGGATGGAAAGAGCATGCTCGAGTGGAACGACAACGACAGCAATGACTCCGACAACACCGATGATGACGATGACAACAACGATGGACGACCCGACAATGGGGATTCTAGTGATGATCAGCCCTTCTTCTCGCCTGGCAAAGATGACCAGTTCGGTGGGTCTGGTTCTAAGGACGGTGGTAATGGTGGTGGTGGTGGTAGCAGCTCTGGTTACCAACAACAACCTGACAGCTTCTTTGAATTCCAACTTTCGCAATTCAACTCCGCCACCTGTAGCAACACCGCATCAGATGATGGTGCCCTGCTTCGCCCCGACAAGCCGTGCGTTCCTAGTGCCCAACACCCACATGGCAACTCGGAAGCAGCCTCGAGAGAAACACAGCGCATTATCTCATCGCCGGAGACAACAGACAAGAATATTAATTGTAGAGATTCCAGCGAAGACACGTTCGTCTGGGAAGATACGAAGCTGGGAGAACGACGCTCAAGGCAGCCTGAGCCGATCGCGGCAAAGGATGTGGACCCGACGCTTGTGGCCCGAGATGCTTTCTCCAAGTCCGTCATGAAGATGCCTAACCTGGGAGGTATTGATCTAGAGTCGCTCAGTGGGCCGAAGATTGATGGCAATGGCAATTCGACTGTTCGTGCGCTGAACGCATTGCTTACGCTATTGAACCCCATACCTAGAGCGGCGCCAGCACTTCCACCACCTCTCCCACCATCGGACGGCCTAGGAGACTCGACGAATTTGTGGTTGGGGTCTGAGCGGTCATTCCTGGAAGGACTGATCACATCTCAGAATATTGTAGCGAAGCCACTGAACACTAGTCTACAGGTAGCATTGCCTTCTCCCGCAGTCTCATTGAGACGTCAACTGACAAATGAGCAGCAATACTGGAAGGGCATCACAACATTGCTCGACCAACAATCGTTTACTAGCATCAAACTCCTTGGGACTGGCGGGTTTAGTACTGTGGATGAAGTTCTTCATCGCGGTACAAGCCTTCGCATCAGTCGCAAGACACTCAAGAACCGTCGCCAATCAGCCATCGACGAGCTGAAGAAGGAAGTGAACGTCCTTCAGAAACTCCGCCACCCGCACGTCATCCGATTCCTCGGAGCATACTCCAAGGACGATAAGCTATCGATCCTTCTCTCCCCGGTTGCTGAAACTACGCTCGCAGGATGGCTCGACCAGAAGGGGCTCGAGAAACCGTCTGGCCTCGCTGAGACCATCGTGAAGATGCTTGGCTGCTTGTCATCTACACTCCGCTATCTTCACGAGCAACGCCCTGTTGTGAAGCATATGGACATCAAACCACAGAACATTCTTGTCATGCACGGCAATCAAGAATTCCCTCATGTGGTTCTCAGCGACTTCGGTATCAGCTCGATCGAAGAGACGAAGCTGGATGATAAACACAAGCCAATTACACGCCAGTATTGTGCCCCCGAAGTATCAGGAGGGACTCAAGGTGAGCAAGCTGCTGACATTTGGAGTCTTGGATGTGTCTTCGCAGAGATGGCAACAGTTGCCTTCAGCTCGGACAACCCTCACTGGCACAAGTTCCGCAGCCAGTACCATGGACGCAAGACCAGCTACTACTGGCAGGATATTCCCGCTTTGCAAGATTGGTTTTCGAAGTTCTTCGAAGAATCATCCAGCTCCGCGGAAACCACCGTTGTGCAAACCGTCAAGTCAATGCTGAGTGCCAATCCAGCCGAGAGGCCTGACGCAGCTACGTTGACAATGATCTTCACACCCGCACCTTGCTGTCTGAGCTGGCCTAATGAACAAGCCTGCTACCCCGGGCCCGATCAGGAAATCGAAGCTGCAAAGATGTACGCTGATGACTCCAGCCCCGACCACAATCATGTGCACGTCGACCAGTCTTCGGTTGGAGTCTCTGAGACATATGCACAAGTTGCAGAATGGCTTCATGAATGTACAACCGAACATGAAGCCTGTCAACAACAGCAACAGCAGCAGCCAGGAAGTATCAAGGTATTGCCTACACGCTTGATTGACATTCGTCCCGACGGGGTTGAAGGTGCAGATGTTCGAATCCTGAACAGCGCGCAACTTGGAAAGAAGGCAACTTCTTACGCTGTTCTGAGTCATACTTGGAACGAAACGGATGCCACACTGACTACAGATCGTATCAAAGCCGGTCGGGTCGACATCCCTCGCGCTTCACTGTCTGCAAATGTAGAGAATGGCATCGCAGCCTTACAGCGGATGGGTTATCGCTATGCCTGGATCGATTCACTTTGCGTCTTGCAAGGTCGGTATATGCTTACTGATAGATTGACATATTCACTGACTTTCTACTTTAGATTCTGCACAAGACAAGGAACGTGAGTGCATCGCCACGGCAGACGTATATCGTAACGCGGACCTCACCGTCATGCTCGATCGACCCGACTGTACTTCTTCGCCCTTGCAAACTATACACACTGTCGACGACGGTTGTTGTAGTAGCAGTAGAAGTACGTGCAGTGAAGTAAAGGATGCCTGGGAGTCGCAGGGTGCACCATCCAAGATGCATCCTGCTACTGCTGTCGCAACCCCGACATTCGAATGGGGCACGCCTGGCTTCTCGTGGGATACTAGGGCCTGGTCACTTCAAGAACGCCTCCTCTCCCGACGGATCCTGCATCTCAATGCGCCACAAGTATACTGGGAGTGTAACGGACTGAAAGCCAGCGAGACCTTCCCGCGCGGTCTGCCGCCTCTGCTCTGGGAGAAGGTACATACCAAAGCCGCCGCCCCGCCAGCTGGAGCCTTTGAAGAGCATCTCTGGAACGTCAAGTCCAGCCAGGATGGGCCTACCACGGACAACGCGCCGTCCAGTGAAGGAAGTTGCGTTGTCGCTAACGGTGAGAATGAGGGAAGCGTCGACTCTGCTGCCACCAAGAGCTTGAAAACGTGTCAGTGGATCAAGAAGGAAGGAGATGGTATCGGCGATTCCATGGAAGCCGCGCAGATGTCCATCACGCTCAACGCTGCAAACATGCCGATGGTTACTGCCGCGCAGATGTCTCTGGCTCTGCAAGCTGCTAATGTCTTGTCATCGCAAGATGATGAAGCGTCGATCCTCATCGAGAATAGGGACAATCCGTCCTGCATTGTGCCGACTTCTAATCCGAGCGTCGATGACGAACATTTGAGTGTCTTCCGTCATCCGCAAGCGTCACCAGATACGGAAGGTATCTGCGCGAAGCACCTTCGACACGACAAAGTGGATGCTGGCGTTGATCCTACTGCTGGTACCCGAGGACTGCTCAATGAGGAGGATAGCACCATGCGATAGTACTGGTTGAAAAGCGTGGGCTTATTATTCTGTGTTTTTCATTGTTTTAGGTATAGAGTACATGCTTATATATCTTCTTCTTCTTCTCCTTCTTTTCCCCTTTGTACATGCAACTCGCTTCATTCGAATCCGCGTTTTCACTCAAGTAATCAATCAATCCATTCTGATTTTGACCCTATTTTTTCTTTTCCTTCCATTGGCTTTTTTTTTTTTGCTTTGTTGATAATCGACTAACTGCAGTGCTAACTAATACCTTCCAAAATCGATTATTCATGTAGGTCTATGTCTGCTACATCTATACTCCTGCCACTCTTCCTCTTTTCCTCCTTCCTTCCTTCTCTCTCCTCATATCCCCCCCTCCCTACTTAAACGCCATGTGATCCCCCCCAACTTTCTCACCTGGCCCCATCCAAACACGCTGCAAAACTTCTCTCCAGCACACTTCATTTAGTTTGGTTCCGGGCTGCTGTGACCTTCCTTCCCCCTCCATGGGCGGTAGACACGTAGTCATGGAGGGGATAGGGCATGAGAAAACTTTCAGGACTCGAAAGTAGGATTGTTTTTTTTTCACGTCGGAGTAGTTTTCATAGAGGGTGGTACTGGAGTGTATGTTGCACTTGTGGGTTGAGCCTGAGCCTGAGACTGGGGGTGTTGCTGGTATTGGTGGGACGGTGGTTGATATTGCTGGAATTTGTAATGGTTGTGTTGTTGATTTTGGCCCTGATGATGATGATGATGATGCTGGTGCGGTATTTGAAGTGGATGTTGCTGCTGCCGCGTTTGGAGATGTGGTATCTGAAGCGACTGTTGTGTCTGCTGCTGTTGGTATGGTATCTGAAGCGATTGAGGCTTCGGAGACGGATGGACCCCCGCAGCAAAAGGCATGAGTGCCAACATGGGGAGTTTCTTACGACGTGGGGGCGGGTAAGGTTGCGTTCCAACGGCATGTTGCGCGTTCAAGGTGGCTGTGTTGTAGTAGCTGGCGAAGCCGTACGGAGCTGGTGAGCCGCCTGGAGTCGAGGAAGGAAGTTGTTCGCTCGAGGATCTGGACTTGGCCATGCGCTGACCTTCCTTCCTTTCCATGGGCTTTTCTTGTTCTTGCTGTAATTATGTTGAGAGGCTTTTGAGAATGAGTGAATGGTGTTGTATATACAGCGAATGGACTTTGAAAAGAGAGGAACTGCCCAACGAGAGATTGCGCGGATTGACGAAAGAGCTAGATATGAGAGTCAGTTCGACGCAATCTATTGTTTACTTGGCTCCTTGTTCCAAGAAATCTGAAAGGAAATTTTGGATTGTAATAGTCTCTCATCAAGGAATTCGTACATTACCTATTCTGGACAACTACGAAGGCGAGGCAGAAACGTAGGCATTCCCGACGTTGTTGCTCTTCGCTTATCAAAAACCAAATTGCTGCAAATAGCTGCAGCTAGAAGAAAATGTAAGATCATGGACGCTGGAGTTCATTTATACAATGCAACTTGCGCTGCAACTCAAACATATCGTTACTACATAGTCTTCTCAAACAGGATGAGTTGTCAGGCTGCTAGAACCATCAGCAGAGCTACGAGCAGCTATCTACTCTGGGCCTAGTCGCGGTCGCACAGTATCCCGGCTCATCTTGTTGCTCGAGAGCGATGGTAGCTGGTATGTGGCTCGGCCTCTTCGGTGTTTCTCGTTACGAGACTGACTTTCGCTGGGTTCAATAGGTTGTATCGGAGAATTATCCAACTTGTCGCCATGAGGCTCATCGCCTGCGGGTTGGGGCTGATGTTGTTCCCTTGTCTCGTATCCGCAACAGAATTACTGGGGGAGTCCGAGTGTTTCCGGCGAATATACTCTCCCGTTATTACATTGATGTCGCAAATTTGGTGGGATCATTGGGACGCTGTAGCAAGACCAAGTTGACAATTCTGTGAGGTATGATCATTCCAACGATGAGGCTACTTCTGCTCCCGAAAGCGGACAAGCCCCTCAGACAATAGGTTCTACCCGTCTTGATTTGAAACTTACGCCAACCTGTTTAGCTTTCATCAATAGATTTATGATAGGGGTGGCCGCATGTTAGTGTTTACGAATCGCAGTATCCTAGATCCAGCGGGGTAAGATTAGACCGCCAATACGCACGTCATACACAACCGTCAGTCTGTGTAGTAAACATTGAGTCGCTCATCATAAAGTCTCAACCATCGTTCCAACAGGCAGATCTGGACTGTGTATATTCGCACAGATTTTAATTTGAACAGAGCTCTCGTACACGGTCAGCTATCTTTCAAGAACACAAGTGCTTAAAATAAAGAGTCTTCGGCATAGTTTATATACAGCACTCGAATTGTAACATCTCCAGTGGTCCTCGTGTGTTATTGCTTCATGCGATAACTTGCCGTGGAATTGGAACCAAGTAACAAAGACCTCTCCGAGAGAAGATCGTCTTTCCATATGGACCAGGCCGCTCTCCGCGGACTGATACCCCCATGTGACCTGACGTGGAACTCACCAGAGAGCTTACAGTCAATGGTTACATTGCTATGCCCCAATCCGTAAAAAAGCCCTCCCACTATTGATCTACTATACACTAAACTGTGTTCCTTGCCGTCTAAAGCCAACGTTGCGATGAACCCTGTCAAACCGCCCCACCCAGCCCTTACCCACCCTTGTCCCAATGTCTCAGCTCTACTTTTCCACGTGGAATTCCACTTCACCAAGTGGCGCAGTATTCCACTTTCGAGGAGTGTCTGACATTCACGTAGTAAAAGGTTTCGGAATTCACTAGCCCAGCCACGATTTCCACGTCCGATGTAAGCACATCTCTCAAATGTTCCTGCGGCACTTCTTTCAATAGTTGGTTTCAGAAACAATTGATGCAATCCATTGAATCCTTCCATTCTGACACCTTTGAGTCCTTACGCAATTGGACTTATTTGTAGTAGCCCCACCTGGTAATTGTCGAGGTAGACGAATTGTATCCATATATAGTTAAACGATATAATTTGCATCCAAAGGAACAGCATCCCGGTATGTTGTTGGATAACGTTCGTGGTCATAATCACGCAACCAGAGCACATAGTGCGGAGCGCTTATCATTTAGTAGAACGTTGTAGTGTATTTCTCTAGGTCAATTGCACACGGGAGCGGCTCCTGAAGTATCTGAATATGGTACCACTCTTTCTCATTTGGACGAATTGGGTCAGTGCTGTGCTTGAATTGTCTGTTTCTGATACTGCGGGGGCCCTTTTCCAAGTTCTTATCTCCGGCAAGACGGGGTGGAAGTATGCTAGTGCCCGTGATGATCAACGTTTGTCATTAATCGAAGTGATTACTGTACGGAACTTCCCGCTCAAGGCGTATTGCTGATACTGGTTTTTGTTGGTTTGTATGGACGAAAATCTTCCTAAAATCATACCATAGCGTCAGGACTGTGACTTTGATGCAAAAAAGAGAACGCGCGTTTTCAGTTTGACCTAGCGGTACATGAAATTATCCCTTCCACACTGGTGGCCCAGGGATATTGTACACTGTTCTGTTCGCAATGCCAGGCGCATATATATCGATATTGATCTCGGGCTCTAAGCATCAAATCATTAGTAAAAACTCACCCAAGAAAAGATTACAAAGCAAGAGAACAAAAAACTTACGATCCATACTCCAAACCCCAGGAATCCTAGTCAGATACTCTTCCCCCGGACTCTCCACCCCCTCCCCACCAACCTCAACATGCGCACACTGCGGATAAAACTGCGGCTTCCCCGCACTATGCAAGCTCACAATCTCATGTCTGATCAAATATCTCCCCTTCTGCAGCCCTTCGGGCACAGTCTCAGTCCACAAGCTAGGACTCCCATCCCACCTGGAGAAACTCCCCTGGAACCACGTCCCAGTCTCAATGGTCCCGCTCTCGAGCCCGCGCTGCCCGATCTTGAACCACGACACGCGGCTTGCGTCGGTGGTGTGGCAGTCGTCGGATGGGCAGCGCGCCATCCATGCGATCATGGGGCCGACGGTGTGCACCCAATACATGTACACGGCGGTAATGGGCTGGCCGGGGAGGAGAGGGATGTAGGCGCGTGCTGGATCGCCGGGAGCGTTGCATGCGAGGGAGATGTTGGTTGGGGAGAAGATCGGGTCGTTGGTTACCCATTTTCGTTGTGGCATCCAGGGGGCGGCGTCCTGTGGGATGGGGTCGTCGTAAGGTGAGTAGCTGGGATAATGTTAGAGATGGTTTGAATGGGTTGAGGTTTGGGGTTGGCTTGCTCACCCTGGGTACCATATATCTCCGACTGTGTAATTGAGACATCCTCCGTGGGCAGTGACCCGTTGGAGGAGGAGCGTGCTCGTGAGAGCTAGAATGTGTAACATTGTTGTATAGTCTCTTTTGGGGAATTATTGAACTAGAGCAGTCTAGCTAGGCCAAAGTATGTGAGAATGGCTCGATTTTCGGGCAAGTCAAGCACCTAAACAAGAGAAATTGAGTAGGTGAGGAGTGGATAAGATTCAAGCACTAGAGTCAGTCCAAGTGTGAAGTGGTGTGCGAAGCATTCGGTAGTTCACTTAGATGATGCTTGAGGTCATCAGTTCATGATCGTAAAACAAATGATCTCCCCACACCGTGTCTTCGGAATCGCAATTTACAATATATTGAAGGCATGACCGGCATTATCAGCACTAGAGAGTAAGATCGACACGAAACCAAATGGCAAATAGCTCCACAATGGTGATCAATCTAAGACAAACTGCCTGACAAGTCTTTTTAAGCTTCCATGTATCTTTAGTGCACATGAGAAAAACGAGTCGCTATATTCAAGCTACACTAGATTGTAATCGTATGTGGGGGCAGCAGTCCTAAATATATTGCGGCTAATCTACACAACTACATGATGCAGAAAGCTTGTTTACAATCCCTTGTACCGATTAGCCTAAGACGTACATGCTATAATGCATACCTCTCAAAGTAACGCATCGTTGCATCAGCGAGCGTTCTCGCGAACCAGTGTTGTCGTAATTATTCCACGAATGATATATGCCCCGCAGATACCAGAAAATGTGATATGTTCAGAGCATAAACCACCATTGTTCGACGAAACTTAGTAGTGGTAAGGACTTTATCAGGACAACCATTCTAGAATTGCATCAGCATGCTTTATTCAACACTCCTCGCGATCCCTGCGTTCGCAGCTACCGCTTTCTCGGCGCAGCTCACGCAAGTTACAAACTACAACAACAATGCAAAAGCGAAACCAGGCATGTGAGTTAGCCACTCGGCACCGCCAATTCTCCTTCAAATCTGTTTCTGTAACTGCCTGCCTTTTGTGAAATCCTTTTTCTTAGCCTTTTAAGTGTGGAAAACACTTCATCCTCCCATTAAAAAAGAAAACAACCTATCCGTGTCCGTTTGAAAATCTAACAGTATGATCATACAGGTGGGTCTACGTCCCAGACAAAATCCAAACCGACGCCCTCGTAGTAGCAATCCACTCGTGCCAATCGAGCGCGCAAAAATACTTCGCCAACTCCAAGATCCCATGGCACCAAGGCTCCGATCGCAAAGGCTACGTGACGGTCTGGCCATCTTCAACAACCGAGTGCTGGGACGTCTCCAGTAAAGCGAGTCTAAGCCATGATGGTGGAGGCGATAGCAACGCGATCGCGAACATGATCAAGTACGCGATCACGCAGTATAAGATCGACCCGAAGAAGGTGTATGTTACTGGGGGATCTAGCGGTGGTGAGTTTCTTTCTCCTGCTATCAATTCGGAGTTTTGAGGAATGTGGATTGATTCTAATGCGCGAGGGAAGCAATGATGTCGAATGTTCTCGCAGCAACGTACCCCGACCTCATCTCCGCCATCTCCCTCTACTCGGGCGTACCTGCGGGATGTTTCGTCTCGGCGTCCGGAGCGGCAGCGGCGTGGAACAACACGTGCTCGGGCGGACAGTCGACGGCTTCGGCGCAGAAATGGGGCGATGTCGTCAGAGGCATGTATCCGAGCTACAATGGCACGAGACCGCGGATGCAGATCTGGCATGGCTCGGTCGATGGGACGCTGTCGCCCAAGAACTACGACGAAACCATCAAGCAGTGGACTAATGTGTTTGGGGTGAGTGGCACGCCGACGAGCTCCAAGCCCGATACCCCGGAGCGGAATTATAGGATGGATGATTTTGGAGGGAATGTGGAGGGGATTTGGGCGGTTGGGGTTGGGCATTCGGTGCCGTCACATTTGGATGCTTCTGAGGCCTGGTTTGGGTTGTAGATTAAAAGTTGGTGGATTGAGTCTGAGACATCTACGTAACCTGTAAACACAGGGGACTGTCTCAAAAGAATCATGGTTCTCATTATCCTACAATCCAACATTCAATACCACCTCCTCCATGTATCCAGCTTGCTCCAAGTAATTTTGACTTGGGCTACTGAATTGATTGGCACAATTAATAACTACGATTGAAATGGATCACGGCTGAACGTCTCCTTCAGCAAACGCCCTTGCAACCTCCCTTGCAACCCCTAATCTCAGCAGCCTGATCAAATCCTCTCCCCTGGCCCCTTTCGGGAATCCTTTGCGCCAATCCCAGCCCCTCACACCATCATCAACACTGCCGTCTTTGATTAGAACAGCGGAGTTCTCAACACTGCTTTGCGTTGTTGCCGCATCCACAGAGCCCAGATCAACCGAGTTGATAAGGGAGAATTGCGAGGACGCCGTTGTGAGGTTGGAAGTCGACTTATGAAGCATGGATTGCGGCGAGGTAGAGTGGGCGGCTGCAAGGGTGGTTTGGAGTGCTTCTTCGCATTGCGTGCGAATCATGCTGGGGGCTGTGTCTAGGTCTTCGATGGCGGCAAGAAGAGAATAGAGGTGGCGTAGTGTGAGAGTGCGTTTATTTTCTAGAGAAAGGAGCACATTAGTTTGTATTCATTTTCAGAGGAAGTGATGAGAAGACACTTACGGTTGATGAAGACGAGCGCCTCGCCTAGGAGGGGCAATAGCACATCAACATGTACTACAGTTTCTACTTCAGGGTCATAGAGGCCTCCATGGATGCTAGATGCTGCGCTTCCAATGATGACCATGAGCGCATTGGCCGCTACTCGTTTCCTCGCCATCGGTCGATGAGCGGGTTTCTGGCCGTCTTGAACCAAAATTTCCTCGTCTCGTAAGTCGTAATATTTACGGATCGTTGCGTAACCGCTCAGTTGATTGGAAAGCATTTGTGCTGCTTCTGAATCAAGGCTTGCGAGTTGGGTAAGAGTCCTCTTAGGTGAAGTAACCAAAGCACGCAGCGATTCATCAAGCCGTGCAGGAGGCGGATACGCGATGGATTTTACAAGGCAGTGTGCGACGAGAACACGGAGCACCTCTTGTATCTTCGAGTTTGCATGAGCTCGTGCGTAGTACAGAAGAGTGTCGCCATAATTTTGGGTGTTGGTACGAAGGTGATCGGCGTATTTCTATGGCAAACATTAGTTTTCGACGGTCTGGGATGGAATGCAAGTACGTACCAGCGATATACCGAACGCCTGGTTTGAAAGTCCGATAGCGTGACATATCTGTATGATTTTATCCACGCGTTCGGTGGATTGCAGCTCGAGTTGGTCTAGAATCCTCTCAATGCGCTCGTTTGCCAGAACTGAGTCACTCAGCCTCCCCAAAGCTCGTATTGCCAGCTCCCAGCCCTCCTTCACCGTTCTGCCATCTGCACTACTGATTTGCTCTCTCGGCGTAAGAAGCTTCGAATAAGCGACCAGAAGTTCGTCCTTGGATACTCCGCTTCGATGTTGCTCCGTGTAACTTAGGACCATGAGGTCACTCTGATCGAATTGATCAAGGATGCCGTCAGCGAGAATCATCCATTCGCCTGCGGTTGCAACTTCAGCAACCGCAGATGCTATCACAAGGGATGAGCCCCGGAGGATCTGCAATGCACTTTCCACATTGTCATCCAGGATACAAGCAACCCCAACTTCGAAACGGTCCGTTGTGTTAACGGTGAAATCTTCGTCGCTGTCAAATACAGCAGCAAGCGCCGATGCCATACGTTGGGAATAAGCTTTAGCTGGAGTAACGTCAACAGTTCTTATCCGTTGCGGCCGGGCAGGAGAGCGACGGCTTGCAACAAAGGTACCCTGAGTAGGCTCTTGCTCCTCTCCATCCCACCATATTGCGAGACCTAGAGTGGCATCGATCCAGTCGGTCGCCAGCGCCATCATCTCTTCCTCATTTCCGAGCAATAGTTGGTAGAATTTGCTGAGGTTTTGATAGACAGACCAAGGAACTTTACTTTCTGCTCTACGGCTGGCAACGCTGAGTTGAAAGCTAGCCTGTGACTGTGAAATACCGAAGTGTGAGGCTTGGAAGGGCTGTGAAAATGATTGTCGATTGATGCTTTCACCTTCTGCAAGCTCTGCCAAGTTGCTGTACGCCCGGTGCACATTCCTCCTGAAGATACTCCAGTCACGTCCTTTGACATCCCAGTCGTTTGCGCGCACAGCTGGGCATTCTTGGAGCAGATCCAAGGCTGCATATGTGGCCTCTTCCGCATACCTGCGATGTTGTCCCTCGTATCCTAGCCCGCCGAGGTCGTCCGCTTGAGCTGTTTCAGCAACCGCAAAATTGGCGCCCTGCAGGAGTTCTGCCGTTTTGGTGAATTCTCCGCGGAAGACGGATGTATGCACAGCATCCCAGAAGTATTGGTGCCTAGAATATCCTCCGCTCTCCCTTAAAACCATATCAATCTCTGATGCACTTGACCGGTACTTGTTTAGCCAATCTAGCAGAACTTTAGGTATGGGTGTGAAGCTCGCCGCCCCGACGCGCGCGAGTGAAAACGTTGACGCTGCAAGGCGTTCCGCATCAGCGGTGGGACCGGGATGGTGAATGTTGATAAGAAGATCTGCCAATTTTACGGCATTCTTCAATGCAGCAGTAGATGCTGATCGGCTTGAAGGCATGGATTGGGATGTTGAAGATAGGGTTTTTTGCCATTTCTGGAGCAGGTCCTGAGCGATGTTTCCGATGAAGCGGGCTTGTTGCGCCGGTCCATCACTTTCAGACGATTCAGCCAATGTCGTCAACAACTCTTCTGTTTCCAACACAAGTCTGTCCGGTTCATGCAGCGTTATGCGATCGTTGTTCGGTGTCAGGCCTTTGGCAATATTCGGCAAGTCGTATTGTTTTTGTTTTGCGCCGGATTGCACAATACTGGGACCGGACACGGAATCGGTCACACTGGTCCGTGAAACAACTGATTGCGACAACTGATTCTGAGCAAGCGAACGTCGCTGAACAGGACGGTAGTACCCATCATGCACGTCGTCGTCTTCGTCGCCCTCTGCATCCATATCCTCATCCCCCTCTTCGCTATCGCCTGCCTCTCCTGTGGCTCGTGGGGGACTACTCTGGAAGCGATGACCCGAGCTCGCCGTTCTCCCACGTTGTGACCCTGGCCGACCTGAGGTGGAGCTTCTCAATGATCCCTCGCCGACTCCTTCATAGATGCCATGCTTAGGTGGTGAGCTGCCGAATGCTGATTGATCGAATTTTGGCTGGCCCGGTCTGTCGAAATTGGGTCGCGAGGCGCCGAAGAGACTATTGAAGTTTGGTGGAGGCCCTGCGGGTGTACTCGAGGGATGATTGGGGCTAAAGAGCTCCGGAGGCGGGCCGGCTGGTGTCGTGGATAGAAAGGGTCGATTTGAGCGACTGGATTCTCGTCCCGGTGTCGATGGCGGCGTAGAGGAGGGCACGCGAAACATGGTTGCGGGTTAATGGGTATAGTGTTTGTTGCGCAATTGACCTTTCACGGTCTCGTATGCCGTGATGGCATGCGTCCCTTTGCGCGCTCGGAAGAGTGCAAGAATTGGGTCGTGGTGTGCGCGGGGGAGCAGCGGTCGTCAACTGTTTGTTCTCGAGGATCAAGGCCAAACAAAGTTGAGCTCTTCGTGGAGCTAGCAGTAGACGCGCATCTGCACGCGCGACTCGGAAAAACTGTTACTCCGGATGTACTCAAGTCTTGGCAGCACGTCCAGGCAACGATCCCGGTGGTTAGTAATCATCCACCAGCATGGAACCCGCCGGCAGGTCATCAGCACAACAAACAAACAAGCGCGAAGTTTGTGAAAATTGTGCCATGTTAGTTTCGCAGTTCCATCTCATCTCCGGGGCCGAGCGGCGTCTCTCACGCGGCGTGGCCACTTGACGCCTGGCTGAGACAGGACCCCCAATTGCTTTTGCATCCACGGGCTTCAACAATGTCCAGCTGCAAAGGTACAGCCCCCAGGGCGTTGCAGCTAGACGAGCCACTGGATCAAGGAACACCGTTGAGAGCGAATCAGGGCGCGTGGCCCCCCATGGAAGCAATATAGGCTCCCTGCCAGCCCGCTGCTGATGTGCTGGGTCCTTGGCTATGATGCATCCCAGTTTTCCGCATCTGGAGCCCGACAGACACACGGTGTGTGTGCTAGCCAGCCAGCTAGAGCCGTCATTACCAAATTACCAAGGGCAAACCTTATGACGATGGCAACGCTTGCAGTACCGGACTCGACCTGGCCATTTAACGTAGTGACATGACAGCGCCCGGATCCGCGCAGCGCAGCCTCTTCCGCTGCACTCCACGCATGCCTATGTAATAGTCCTGCTTTGCTGTTGCGTCCGTCGCTCCGTGCCATTCTTTGCTTTTGCATTCATCGCCGCAGGGCTGCTTTTGCTGCTGCTGCTGCTCCTGCTGCTGCTGCTGTGCGACGCCTCCCCATATGAATCTTCGCCCTCCAGCCTGCTATTAATGTATAATCCGCGGCCTCCCGTCTGTTGACTGCTCATAATCTCACATCTATCATCTCAATCCTATATATCCCCCGCACACCCCTCCAGCCTGGCCTGCCTCCCAACCCCGGCTTCCACCCACCTCCGTCAGCTTTCCCGCCTCCTCCGAGATGGCTTTCTGGTCTAGGACCAAGACCAACTCGAAGCAAGGCTTCGATGTTGTTTATGGATGGGTAGATAAATTAGGGAAGCCTATCAATCGCATGTCAAATAAACTGGGCTCAGAAGCATTGTATGCTGCCTGCTCGATTGCGCTCACCAGCCAGTCACTAACTTTGTCGTCTTCATAGTTGGCCCACAACCCTCGACCAGGAATCCGACAAAGCTGCGAGGATCCTGAGAAGTTTCTGTAAAGATGGCTTCTACCAGGAAGAAGACCGTCCCTCCACCGATGGCCCGAATCCAAAGTCAAAGCAAAGAGTCCTGAAGACGATACCCCCAGAGGTATGTGAACGAACCTGAGCATACTCCACTCTCCACGTCTTTGCTAAAAGATATACAGATTATCAAAAATGCAAAAGGTCTTGCCATTTTCACTACCATGAGGACTGGGCTCTGGGTGTCTGGGGCTGGTGGTAGTGGCGTACTCATTGGTCGCAAACCAGACGGGACATGGTCCCCACCTTCGGGCATCATGCTACACACGGCCGGTCTGGGCTTTTTGGTGGGCGTGGACATATATGATTGCGTCATTGTCATCAATACACAAGAGGCTCTCGACGCCTTCTCGACGATTAGGTGTACATTGGGCGGAGAGATCAGCGCCGTCGCAGGTCCTATCGGGGTAGGTGGTGTCGTGGAATCCGAAGTTCACAAGCGACAAGCCCCCCTCTTCACATATCTCAAGTCTCGAGGTTTCTACGCTGGTGTCCAAATCGACGGAACGATCGTAATCGAGCGGAGCGACGCGAACGAAGCATTCTACAAAGAGCGCATAGGGGTGAAGGACATATTGGCAGGAAAAGTGCGCCATCCTCCTTATGAAACCAGAAAACTGTTGGAAACAGCCAGGGCCGCGCAAGGAGAAACAAGCATAGACGAAGCTTTCATCACCAGCGAGCCACCGCCGGGTGACTACGAGATTGAGCAGGCGGACGAGAAGCTCTTCGGTGTTCCCGCCAAGGAAGATCCCGATCCATTCGGGGTACTGGCGCTGGAAAATGCTGGACTGGAGATACGAGAAGCGGGTACACAAAAACGGCCTACAAGCGAACAATTCGAGTTCAACCCTTCACCTACTAGCCCAGTATATGCCACTTTCAGGAAAAGCTTCGATCGCTCAAGCTATGACGGTCGGAATAGTAGCCGGCGCTCGAGTTGGAGAACAAGCACGATTAGCAGTGTTCTTGAAACCAAAGCCCCAGCCATGGTCAGTATGGGAACACAAACTGACTTGGACCAACCGACAACCATCCATGTGCCACCGTCACTACCGCCTAGAAACGTCCATACACCAAGTCCTACACTTGCCGACATCCCTGAGACGAAACCAGTCCACGACACACAAGTAATCCCAGAAATCCAGAAACCGTCCTCTATAAAATCCAACTCACCGCCTACCAGCCCAACACGGCTTTCCAGAGCTTTTGATGAGGTTGATCTGGAGGAGGACGAAGATGAGGAAGAGCCAGTCATCGCAGAAGTTCACCAAGCTGCCGCGCCACAAACTATTACACGAGCCCGCATTGTGCAAGTTGCGAAGCCTATCCCCCCCAAAGTCCCCCCCAGAAACCCCTTCCGCCCTCGCATTTCCGGTGACCCTAACGTGGATGACGCTAATCAAGTCGACTCTGCAACTTCTACGCCTGAGCTCAAAGCAGATGGCTCTTCCGCTTCTTCGCTCTCTTCCATTGAAGCATTCGAGCACGAGAGCAAGCAGTTACAATCCAAGCCTTCGGATAACATCAAACAACAAGACAAACTGGAAGACCTCCCATCACTTCCAGACTCTCCGATCAAAACGATGCCGGGTGGGTTCAACTGAAAAATACACATTTCAAGTCCGCAATATTCGACGCAGGCTCATCATTGCCCTATATATTGAGACCAGCTCAGCGTCCGGTCATCTTGTGTACGAGGCCATGTACAAAATATAATGAGACAAAGGTAAATTGGAGTCAAATTTCCCGTTCATGGTGTTGGAGAAGTCTTCACTCCCACGTCGCTATGACATCGCGCATTGCACAGTAAAGCCCGGATTCTTCGGAACAGACGGGCGGCAACGTGCGGGAGCGACTGGGTAACATTTCATTGGGTTCTGGCGAACGGTATGCGCAAGCGGCACGCGCTCACGAGATCTATATTCTAAGTGATATTCGCGACATGACATTTTGGTTCTATATCTTTCTTCGACGGGGTTTTATCCAGCAATGGCAGTCTTTTTGGGATCGAGACGGAATCACTCGCTGGTGGATTGATTGATGGTACTAGATTACGAAAAAGATATTTCGATAACATGATTGAAATACGGGGCTCAAACTCCATACCACACATTCCCAACATTACCATCCGAACGTGACATGTCGAAAGTTCCCACCATCTTTGCGATGCAAGTAAGTGTGGTGATACCATGGTAGCACAATCACGTAGCTCCCCCATCAACGCCAAGCCAACCAACCCATAGCACCCCTGTCAAAATTTCTCAACGAGCATCGTGCCCACCACACACTGGGACCAAGAAACAGCACAAGTTCTGCAACACTTCCTCCCACTCGATCCGCGCTCTCGCCATTTTTTCCAAACAATGGCGCCCACCCCGGCCACGAAACCAGCCAAACGCCAAAAAATCCCAACATCGGTCGGCACCTTCACGGTGCTGCCGCTCGCCGTCCCCGCGCTGCCAGGCCTCCCCGAATCCGTGAGCGGCGCAAACCACTACCTCTATGTCCAGCCGCACAACCCGTCGCAGACTACGTCTACCACCGATAGCAGCCTGTTTGTAGCGAATGTCCCGATCGATGCGTCTGAGACGAACATCCGCGCGCTTTTTGCCGAGCAGTTGGGTGGGTCGCGGGTGTCGCATGTAGAGTTTGACTCTGCGATTCCCGCGGCGCCTGAGCATAAGCGGTGGAAGGGGAATGCGCCGCCGGGCGCCAAGGCTGGGTTGAAGAGGAAAAGGGAGGATAACGAGGTTGTGGCGGAGGGGGTGGTGGAAGATAGCGAGAGTGCTCTGCCACGGACGTGGAGTGGGGAGGTTCGAGCGAGCGGTGGGAGCGCGGTTGTGGTGTTTGTGGATCGCAAGAGTATGGCGGGGGCTTGGAAGGAGGTCAAGAAGGTGGCTAAGGAGGGGGGATGCTTGAAGTGGGAAGCTGGTGAGGCTGTGGGTGTCGAACGTGAGTTGCCCTTTTTTTCAATCTTCTTTCTGCTATCCTAGCTTCGTGACGAGAAGCTGGTGAGACGGAAGATACAGTACTAACATTCTCATCGCAGGATACAAATCTCACTTCGCGCTCCAATATCCAGCGCCCACGGCCCTCCACAACTCCGCAACCAACTACCTCATCCAATTCGACCAAGTGCAAGCTCTGCGCAACCGTCTCCTCGCCAAATCGCGCGCCGTCCCCGACGAAGACGGCTTTATAACCGTGACGCGTGGAGGTGGTCGCACCGCTCCTGCAGCACGTATCGAGCAAGCAGAACTCAAGCGCGATGAGCTGGAGGAGAGAAAGAAGAAGAACGCAATCAAGGACGACTTCTACAGGTTCCAGAACCGCGAGAAGAGGAAGGAGAAAGAGAATGAATTGCGGAAGGGCTTTGAGAGAGATAGAAAGAGGGTTATGGAGATGCGGGAAAGGAGGGGGAAGCCTGTGCCTGAGCGTTAGGCCACTTGTACTATGATGTGTAGAAAAAAAAATGATACCCTGGACAACTTCATTGATTCTTATGAGTAGCTCATGATTGGGAATATGATTGTTTCTATCATGGCATGTAACTTGTCTAATTCAAGCTCGATATTTGTGTGTACCTAAGTTTACACAGCAAGAGAATATCAACAGTATGTATGACACCTTGTCCGTCATACGTCGCGATCTGTACCTTCATACCCTGCCCACGCCTACAACTTCGACTGACCACCACCTCCGATCTTGGCCCTCCCAAGAATATCCACAGGATCCCACCACGGGTAAGCAGACAAAGCCGTATTATCCATCGTCCCCTCAAACTTGGGCAAGCGCTTCTCCATGAAGCTCTTCACTCCTTCCTTGTTATCCCTAAACAACGAGCGAACAAATCAGTAAACCATGTATACAGTCACACAGCCCAACCGCGTTCCCTTCACCCCTCCACAAACACATAATCAAAGAGAAAGAGGAAGGCTTACCCGGAGCTGAACAGTTCATACAAGATCCTGGAATCAAGTAAATGCGTCCTCTCGGGATCCCCCTTATCCCTGAACATCATCTCCTTCACCAAATACGTACTGACCGAGCTCGTGTTTCTCACAACCTCACTCGCAACCTCCAACGCTCTAGGCAAAACATCCTCGCGCTTCTCACACGTCTCCGCGAACAATCCGCCCCACACATCCGACGACGCGGGGTACGTGGCGCCCGTGGTGACGACCTGCATGGCGCGGGAATGTCCGATGAGACGCGGGAGGAAGAAGGACGAACATGCTTCCATGACGAGTCCGCGACGCGCAAAGACGAAACCAATCTTCGAGGGTGCGTAGGCGATCCGGATGTTCATGGGGAGAGTCATGGTTATGCCTACGCCGACGGCGGAGCCTTGGAGGGCACCGATGGTGGGCTTGCGGCAGTGGTGAATTGCCAAGACGACGCGGCCGCCGCTGTTCCACGGGGTCAGTCGCAGATACCACATATGAGGAGGGATTTGAACGTGTTGATTTAATTTCCATCGAACCCATGGGTTTGTTTGATCGTGGAACAGAGGGTGAGATGATATTCATGATTTCGGGGTTCAAGGATATAAAAGAGGACGAAAGGGCTCACCCGTCTCTATGCTCAGTGACTGGCTCTTTCCCACCGGTGAAGCCGAGGTCTAGATCTGCTCCAGCGCAGAAGATATTGCCTGTTCCTGTGAATACTACACATTTCACGCGATCATCGATGTCGAACATGGAGTACGCTTCTTCGAGCTCACGCATCATGGTTTCGGTGAAGGCATTGTGGTTCTTGGGGCGGTAGAGCGTGAGAATGATGATAGAAGGGTCGGACTCATAGTGCTCTGTTTTGATCTGTGTGAAAGGATGGGTGTTGTATGATGTGGGGAGCATTGGAGGTTTGCGGGGTTGTGGCATTGTTTCGAAGTTGCTCTGTGGTGGAGCTTCTGAGATGTATTATTAGCGAAAGCAAATCATGCGACAAGTTCTTGAAGGTGAGTTGAAGGACTGTTAGTTGACGTGCGATCAAGAGAGCATATCAATGCCCGAGTACATGTTTATTGTACAACGATGTATGCGGAGAAGCAGCTCATGTTGGAGGGCCGAGGTCAAAAGAGAGGCGACTCGTAAACCCGGCTTGGCCACATGTTCAGCCAATTGTTTCTCTGAACCGACCAGCACGATTACTGATCCTCTAGTGCAGTAACATAGAATATGATGGTGGAGATCAACAACAACTTGGTAAACATTCGTGCGGTGTGATTAGGAGATAGGAAAATAGCCTACCTGTTGACAACAGTGACTCGTTATCGCGATTGCGAGCACGCTTGAGCTCTTGGTACCTCTCAGATCTTTCACGATCTCGTCGTAGCTTGGATGGATTCTGGCTCCGGTTCGTACTGCGCTTGTGATGAGTCCTCGTCATGGTGCAGGTGGAAGGTGGAAGAGTTTGATGAATTGTAGCAATTTGGACTGTGCTATGAAAGTATGGGTATGTAAAGGGCGGAGGAGAGAGATGAAAAGAGGATGTTTATAACATCAGTGTGTCTGTACCTGCCCTGCCCATTCTGCCAGTTAAGGCAAGGGTAGATTGAAGTGAGAATAGCGATGGCAAGCACAGGCGCGGCATGACATGTGTAGGTAAGTGGAAGAAAGAAAGAGCATTTGAGAGCATCGTGTGTTACACACATGTCACGTACCTTACATACATACCTAGGTACCTATGTAGGTACCTACATAGGTAGGTACATACTTATGTACATGTATGTAGTCTTTGGCTCGACACGCTCTTCATAAATGAACGTAAGCTTGTTGAGTTTCTGTTTCCTCCGCGCTGGAATGTCTTCAGCTAAGTCATTGACCACCCAATGCAGCTACTCAGAGTAATCGAATGACACGGAGCATGGAAATGGCAACGTGAAGTCGATTCGAAAAGGACGGCGAACATCACGCTTCCACACTGATATAATAGGGTGGTGACGCTTGGAGATGGGAATTGGGAAATAGGGTTCTCGAATCGCAATGTTTCTGGTGACATAGAAATAGTGGAGGGAGCGGCCTTTTCATGCATCATTCGTGCCAATGATGCCATTGACATGGTTGGTATCAGTGATTTTGATTTCGTTCCTAGTACAGTTCATATCTGAAGCTATGCATAAAAGCCCGAGAAAGCCGTATCATTCCCACCAGCCAGACCCCACTCCAGTAAAGAAGACGCTTAGAAGAAAGTTGATGGCCGGGAAGCAGCGAAGATCTTGCCGGACTTGGGCTTGCTGACACGGTGGGGAAGAGGGAACTTGAGACCCTTGGTGAGGAGCTGCTTGATGTAGGGGCGGCGAACGTCATCAGCCTTCTTGACCTCAACAACCTTGAGGATCTATCCAATTGTCAGCAAAGGCGAAATCGAATTGACATCGAATATACACACCTGGATATCTCGGAAGCGAGATCGGTGACGAGCGGACATGTCCTGGTAGAGAGCATCGACGGCGTCGGAGCGGGACATCTCACGGTACTCCTTGTACATGTTGTGGGTACCGGAGCGCGAGTCGTATCGGATCCAGATACCGAAGTTCTTGACCTTCTGGGGGCGCTTCTCGTGGATCTACCAGGTATCAGCAAGAGTCCATTGACATCGTGATAGTACGAGCGAATCGCTCGGGTTTCTGCAGTACGCACCAGGTTCATCGTTACGATCTCACCGTTGGCCTTCTTGATCTTGCGGAGCTTGCCAAGGAAGTACCAGAATCGCGACTTGGCCACAACATCGTTGGGCGCAAAGATGCGCATACGGTAGAGCTTGGGGGTAGGGTTGGCCTCAGAGGGCAGGTGACGGCCGATGACCTGGTATTCCTGAAGACGACCTATTGACGTTAGTCCGGCTCAGATAGTAGATGTCTGCAAAATCCGGCAGTAGCAGTCGCGGTCATTGTGCAGTCGTGCCGTAGTCGACGAATGTTGCAATTTTGCATGGCAACGGGTCCCGAAAAAACTCGCTGACGCCTCCAACAATCGCACATTCCGTCTTTTTCTTCAAGCGACCCCCCACCACCAAGAACATAGGTCGTCGTCATTCTCGCTTGACACTTGTTCCACAGCAGCTTCCATTGTGAATGCTGATTCTCGAATTGCAAATGGGGAATTGGAGTCGGATCGGGCCTTGCGAGCGACTTGTGCAAACATGGGAACTGCTACTGCCGGGCGGGGAACGGGAATGGAAAAAGGAGGGATGCTTACCCATCTGTGATCAAGTTAGTATTCGCACACGGCTTTGATGAAGATTGAACACGACGTACCTTGCTGCTATGTGTGGTGTTAGTACCGGTGTTGTCGAAGTCGAAAGTCTGGTGAGTGGTGAGGTGCCAAAATCTCGTGTGGGCAGATTCTGCGCTAGTCCATTTAGCGCTAGCCCGAAGTCGGCCCGCCAGCTCGTCAGGACCGACGTAACTCTACTGAGCTCAGGAATCATCCCCTCCATAAAGTACCCCAACATTGGAGTAATTGCGCAGTTCCTGATCGTCACCACCGAAGATGCGCGAAGCTTGAGCCACCCGCCGGTCGCATCTCATGCCGCAGCATCATTCACATAACGTCCACCTTTACAGCATTGCGACATCCCCTCGAGATTCTTGACCGAATCAATCATGCAGGAAGCCCTCGTCGAGTTCTATACCGCCCATGCCTCAAGTGCGGCTGTCGCTGTCGCCCGCTTCCTGAGTCCGATCCCGCCGTCACAGAACCCCGGCCGTCTCTATGACTTCCTGCGCACTACCAACGAAGTTAGGGTGAAAGGCGATGTGCAATATGCACTTCAGTCGCAGATGCGACGGCACATGTCGTCAGACGAGATCAATGCCTGGGCCGAAATAATATCCTGTTATTGGCGGGCTGTCGATAGAATCGTCAAAGCCGAGCAGGCTGAAAATCAAGGGAGATCTGCAGAACGTCACGCTCTAGATACCTACGATGCCTGGAAAGACTTGACAAGCAACTTCATAAAATACATATCGAACGGTGCACTTCCGCATTGGACTGTGTTCACACTCTACTTTACCGCAAATCACCTCAGAAAGTTTGCCCTTAAAGCCGATGAGCAGATTGCCAAGGCTAAACCCGTTGCCTTCAGTGCTGGTTTTCAAGATGATATCGTGAGCGCCACCCCGCGTAATGAGAAACTTGAAGAGGCTGCGCGAGTATTCAACAGGATATTTGCGTTGTGCCTCGGAGACAGAAACCCGGATTGGATGACTTCACGGAGATGGGGTGTATACTGCATTGCCAATCTCCAATTCAAAACGTACTTCAAGGTGAATCGAAATACCCTGCATCAGGCTCAATGATGCAGACACTGACCCATACCATAGCTGAAAACCATCAGTTTGTCTAAAAACGTGGTCAAGTCTATTGCAGCGCAATCGGACCTCCCTCAGTTCCACCTATATCCAGCATCACACCGAGTCACTTACATGTACTACATCGGTGTCATTTCGTTCCTTCAAGAAGATTATCCGAAGGTCAGTTTTCGATCGTTCTTCAGTGAAGCACTCAGTTAATACTTTATAGGCTGAAGCATCATTGACCGAAGCTTGGAATACATGCTACGCGTACAGTACCAGAAACCATGAGTATGTCAGCCTACATATGAGTCAGACGATCTGCTAATACATGATTGAACACCAGGCTGATAATGTCTTATTTGATCCCATGCCGACTCATCACGGAGCATGCTGTTCCAACTAAAAAACTGCTGGACCAGTTCCCGCAACTCCGTAGCCTATTCGGAGACCTGATAAACTCAATCAGGAAGGGCGACCTCTCAGGTTTCGACAAAGCCCTGGCCGAAGGTGAACCCGAATTTGTGAAGCGAAGGATTTTCCTTACACTTGAGAGAAGCCGCGACATCGCCTTACGCAACTTGTTCAGAAAGGTGTTCTTGGCAGCAGGTTTCGAAGATTTGAAAGAAGGCCAGACCGAAAAGGACCGGATCAGAAAGAGCAGAATACCACTGTCGCATTTTGCCGCAGCTCTGAGAATGAGTACTGCGGGCGCAGACAGTGGCCAAGTGATTGATGACGAAGAGGTCGAGTGTCTGTTGGCCAATATGATATACAAGGTTAGTGCAGCCACATTGTCTTCCATCAATACACCCTCACAGAACCCTAACCCTCGAAAAATCCCACGGCACGTTTTATGCATCTTTCCGCTTGGTGTGGGTCTCGTATGGCTTCGGCACCAGGTTAAATTTTTCCATTGGCCATTTCCGAAGCAATATGATTGCTTGTCCAATGCTTTAAGGCTGACTGTCATTACAGGGGCACATGAAGGGATACGTCTCCCACGAACATGCAATGGTTGTGCTGAACAAAAAGGGCGCTTTCCCGCGGACAGGGGTATGATTAGCGAGCATTTCTGCCTACTATCTCCTAGTCCGGCATTCTCCCGCGAATGATCATTCGTGGGTGGATATTGAACAACAATCCGACAATGTACAATTCTCGAAACCGCGGATCAACGCTGGATCAAGTTCGGAAGCTCGGCGACGTTCTCGACGAGGGACAAATTTCTACTTTAGCGATTGAATTATATCCAACCACATGCTTGGGACTTGGGTGCGTTTGTGTCATGTACCCTCAATAGTTTTGCCACAAGTCTCGAAAGGTCTGTGCAGCTGCGCTGACCACCCCTTCCAAGGAATCCTTGTAAGGGGAAAGTTCGGGAGCGTCTCGTGATATCGCGTCGAGGTCGTTTCAACAGCTCAACATGGCTAATTAAGGCTTCCGCCGCGTCGTACCCACCCACTCGTCCACTCCTTTGTTATTTTCCTAGCCCTGTCCCGCTTTCACAACCCATGCAGGTAGTGCAACGTCTCACTCGCAGTTGAGTCAGTGACTCATTCATCAATCTCGCCATTTCCAAGTGCAACCATCCGTGCATTGATATCGCGCGCCTTATTACTGCTTTTTTTGCCCCTGCTGAACAGCACATCAAAACGTAATTCCCACGGGTATCCTTGCACCCACACCTACCCACCCATCCATCCACTTTCTGTACCGACGCTCACTTTCCCTTCCCGCTAGCAGCATGCCCAGCGGCGCCGCTGAGCAGAGACTGAACCTTGTCGTCCCTCGTTCATCCCGCTGTGGCCTGTGAGACGACCACTCGGTTGGGACGGCTGGCCGGACTAGGCTGCGTATGTACGTACTATGGTGGTCGGCAGGGGGTGGCGAGGTGCTTGCTTTTTTGCTTCGTCGCAATTTAGAGCCTTGGTCATGGCGGTAACGTCTGCATTGTGGGGGGGTTCTTGCCTCATCTTTGGCTGGCGGAAAAGGGGGTGAAGGATGAAGGCGTGGCATTTGAGTTTTTGCGTTTTTCGAGGGGGGTGGGTTGGGGTTCTAGAGGGATGCACTGCGCAATCCATCTGATCTGGATCACACCGATGCCGTGTCCCTGTGAACCGGTGGAATACCGGGGGGCTGTGTCTATCGGATGTCTCACGGCAGTAGCACTTCATTCTGTTTGCAGGCAATACACGGGAAGATAGGTTGCGCTCATGGATAGATTTGGAATTGCTTTCTGTCACCGCTCCCCCGATCCCATCGAGAGAAGCGGCTATAGAAAATAAAAAACTGAGCTACACAATCTGGGCGGATCCTCCTCATAGATCCAAAAAAGAACTGAAAGTAAAAAGCAACTTCCATCTGATAATCGATGAGAGATGCAGTGCAATTTGATGCTTCCTCTTCCTAATCTCCCGGTCGAAAGAAAGAGATAAGACTCGCTTGAAACCCATGAAAAGACTCAGATAGAGAGATACGAAAGTCGTCATCAAAGGAATAACCAATACCGATTGAGTGAAATAGCGAGACCAATGAAAAATGACAAACAGCACAGCCAAAGACAAGGCTGCCGTGACTCAACCACGTTGTTTCGAGATGTTTTGTTTGTGTCGTGAGTGGGAAGAGCAAAGAGGAAAGAGAACCATACGCTTCGCAAAAACAACAGCAGCAGGAAACAGAGCCTGGAGGGGAAGACGATCTGACAATTTTTGTGGAGGCCCAAGGAGAACAATCGTCGAAGAGAGAAGAAAGCGCAATCATCATCGCAACAGAAAGATAAAGAAGAAAGAGGAAATTATATAATAGTACAATGGGGTCGGCTAACGAGTGCCAGAATGGTATCAATAGGAGAAACCTGTCAAAACCATGGAACGCCGTAGAGTGATAGGAAGCGACGGAAGAATAGGAAATCAAATGTACAGCCTCGAGGGATCCGTGAGTCGTAGCCGGAGTGGCTGGGCGAGGTAAGTCTAAATTACAAGAATGGAAAAAGGTACCGTGGCGAGGATTGCGTGCCAGAGTGGTTGCTCCAAAGGAATAATGTCGATTAGGTCCGGAAAAGATGTAAGGTGGAAAAGGTAAGGGCGCGGCAATGTGAATCGAAGTGAGAGTAGAGAAGAGATGAGCATCTGGGTAAGATGCAAGGCCGTGCCGCGGAATTCAAGCGGTGATTAAAAAGAGCAGAGTACGGTCGGTGTTATCTGGAGTTGAGATGAGATAGACTGAGATGAGGACATCAATCTGCGATGGCGTTGGGTGATAGTGTCGGCTTTAACGAGGAGTACGAGGGGACATATCGTCCATGTGGTTGGACATGGCAACGAACAGGTCGAAGAAAAGCTTGCCGCCATTCTCCATTTCGTTCTGCATGGTACCACTGCGCTTGAATGTATGACGAGCACGGATGATGAGAGCAAGATAGTGCGCTCGTAGCTTCGAGTCGCTGTCAGGCGTGTTCGCATATGCGAAGCGAGCCGATGTCAAGATGGTTGAGCATTGAACGCCGGACTGTAGGCCTTGCTTCCTCAACGCCAACTTCTTCAGTTCTTGGAGTCCATACTTCTCAGCCTGGCAGTAGACGATGGTGTCCTTCAAAATAGGGCCAGCTGTTGTGTGAATGATTCCTCCATCTGCGCCGGCATCACCACCATCTTCAAGATTCCAGCTCTTGCGCTTGGTGTCATATTCGAGCCGAGGGTAGTAGTCACCCTTGTACAAATACTCAAGGATAGAAGAAAACACTTCGGGGTCCTCTTCAGGGAGGTCGATCCGCCTGTTGGCGGCGGAGAAGAACTGGCCATGACATATGTTCTGGAAGTAGGGCGAGTGTGATAGGACATCTTCATGAGCAGCAAAAAGACGCTGTTCCCTTCCGATGGAAAGTGTGATGATGGCACTAATGAATGATGTTAGTTATGTTTGGTCATCTCCAAGTGGATGTCCAGTAATGTGATGACTTACCTTCCGATAGTAGGAGAGGTCTGGTTTGATTGAGGGGAAGCTTGTGCTTGTTGTACAGCCCTCTCTACTCTCCGTGGTGAGTCCAAGAATGAATTCCTTCTTGTGGAGTCTACCATGGAATTCTTTCTTGAAGATTTCGACTTGCTTGATCGGTGCTTAGAGACGCTCGGTTGTCTTGATCGACTTGAAAACATGATGAAGGTTGATGTGAGTTGACGTCCGACGAAGGGAAAGGAGGATGAAGGTGATGGCGAAGGATGAATATATAGTCAGATGTTATAGGCAGCAGTTATAGGAAGCCTTATAGGAAACGACAAAAAGAGACTAGAACCTTAGGCAGAAACTGTTGCAGTGGCAAATGGTCGAGAAGGGGGAATATCCACGCAAGCAAGAGCGTCCTCGGCCCTGAATAAATACTTAGCCGTCCAGGAGGCCGCTTTTTGCCCAAGGGCCAGGGTCGGGGGGACTAAGACGCGTGAAACCTACCTGTACGCTCGCGTCGAGCAAAAACGCGCTAGGACACGTCAGTCACATGCACGCTTTGCCTAATGGGTACACCGGGTAGGGGTGAGAAAGGAGGGTTGCCTCTTCGTTAGAGAGTCCCCGGTCCTAGTACGAGCACAGGGCGCAAGGGGCCGTGACTCTGCGACGGTAGAAAGTAAGGCGGTCGTGGCGTTGACAAGTGGGCGATTGAGACATGCTCTCTCGTATCCTCATTGCAGTCATCAAAGTCCGAGGACATCGATATCGCGAAAGGCAAACTTCATCCACCATCATCAGTTACTGATGCGCCACTGACCATTTCCGGTGGACAAGATACTGACATTGATCAGCTTGCAGAACAGTTTGCATAAGAGCGAACTCTTGCACCCATCCTTCGGATTGATAACCGGGAGCTATGACCACGCCTCGCCTTGATTCTTGGAACTGAGGTTATTAAAAAAGAAAGAGAGCGACAGTGGTCACTAGGCTGTGGTGCGTTAAACGCTCACTGCACACACCCGCAAATCAAACAGCTTCGGTCGGGTGCCACCAAAAGTAAAAACTCTGCTGGGCAAGCCCCTGAGAAAGGTCGTCAGTCGGTTGCTGCGCTGTGCGTGCGACGATATCTGGGATTCCGAGGCTTGTCTGGCGCCGCTCCAGCAACGCTATGTCCCGTTTCCCCGTTTCGAAGGCGGCATAGGCGGATAATATCCTCTTAATTATCATGAGGATCCTGGAGCCCGAGGTACACGTTGGCAGCTTGAATCAAGGGTTTTCGAGCAAAGCCCATACCGGGCCACATGAAGCCCTTAACATAGAGGGTCTGATCACAGTACGTGCTTTGACAGATGTTAGCGCATGTCGAATTCACTACCGGTATCGCATTTACCTGCATCGATAATTGCTTTGGAAGGGTGTCGAGATGGAAGTCGTGGTGATAACGCAGGAGTTGGATGACTGCATGGCTGCATGGCTGCATGGCAGGCGATCCTAGAGGATCCATCCAACGCGACAGCCAGCGCGAAATGATGACACGACTTCACGAATTCACGTGCGAAAATAAGGAAGGATTCAAATGTTCCATGGAAGCAAGCAGTCGGCGATTCGGTTCGTATGCGGATTTGTGCTGTACACGAACATGACTGTGACAGCTAGAGTTTGATCCGTCCACGGCCCACCTACCCACATTCGCTATGGATTATGGAATATAGTACTAAAGCAGACCAATAGGAGGCGAGCCTTCACCACCCGGCGTCTTCCGAACCTGCACCCCAGATACACTCAAACACACCTTCGTCGGCCTGCCATGCCGGCTTCATCACGGCTCTATTCCGCAATGTCGATTCTTTCTTGCTCTGCCGTCCCAATCTCCGTCCCATCCTCCAACTCGTGTAGCACCAGGTACTTGGGCGATGCTTCTGCAATCCCTTCGTCCTTATGCTGCACCCTGAAAATCATTCCGTGTATCGAGCTCTTCCTGCAATCCATCAACTGTGACTCATGGTCGATATGCTCATCGCAGTGCCGCCGATCTCTCTCGTCCTGCTTGGGCGCTGGCTGTAGGGCTACTGATTTGATCACTCTGCCAATCCCTGGTGTCTGAACCCGCTGATCTTTTTCCTTGCACACCTGAATTCTTTGGTAAAACCTTGTATCGAAGTCGATAAACTTCTAAATCGGTCCACCTTCGGGCAGCAACTCGTGGTACTGATTTGTATTTCCAAACTCGGCGCTTTTGATGAACGACTTGTTCCGGACCGCCGAGTATATAGCCAGATACGGGCACAAACGACTTGGGTCTCGGCATCTGTAACGCCACGCTGCCACACAACCTTCCCTTTCCCTTCCGGTCGACATGATGTCTGATATGTGGACATCTTGGTACCATCTGTTATATGTCTCAACATCAGTCAGTGGCGTCGGAACAGAGTTCACTCAACTGATGCCCGGTCTTTCAGGGCGGGCCGGAGTACACAATTCGATTCGCATTAGACATATTGGGACACAAAGGGGATACAAGCCTGAGCGAATACGTGCGTATGATTCTTGGGCGAACTATACCACGACTAAATCCTTTTTTGAGATTCGGATGTTCAATCACCGGAGAATCATATACGAGACGCAGCTCTCCAGCTAGTATCTTCACCACAAAACTTCACGCTAAATATCTGGTTAGACAGTCGCGCGATAGTATGGTTCTATTGAACAGTGTGCACCATTTTCTGGAGATATCTAGTCGGGCATTACAAGGAGCGCGAAAGCACTAATTCTCTATGACAACCACGTTTGTATGTCTGTATGAGTACATAACATCATACTATTCTAGTCACCTTGGAGAGCAAAAAGGTCTGTGGATTATCGCAAGATATTTTCATTCTACAGTCGATCCATGTTCTTTTATCGCACGTCTTCCATTCCCATTTTTCATCTCAATCTACCACCAGCGCACATCGTCTTGTTTAACCTCCTTCAAAACCCAGAGATACCTCGTTGCTCTTCCTAAATCGCACACGGTTGAACAATGGTGAGCAACAATCTGCTCTTGTTTGCTCATAATGTATAGGAATCGCGCAGCCATGTTTGTGCAAGACACTTGAAGGAAATGGCTTGTTGACGTGCTCTACCAGTACCCCATCAATCCGGCCCAATGGACATGATATTGATAATGCGAAACCCGAATCATCACCTACGATGTGCCGTATTCCATTCGATATGAAAGACGCATGAGAAAACTCAGCAGAATGAATTGCCAAGGCTGGGGTGCATTTGTGGAACCTTCCTATATTGTGAGCAATCAATTCGCGTATATATCTCCGACCACATTGGCTCCCCCACACCGGTAGAAGGAGAACCGAATAGCGATACGCCGGTAGTTGTTACGACTTGATGCAACCACGCGAGAGCTCCGAGAAAATGGGGAATTATGATTGGATGTATTCATGTCTACGGTGTAAATCATAGCTACAATGGTGCATGCATACAGATTGGTACAGAGCCCCCAAAACGTCTACATTACAGGGCCATCGATCTAATCTCGGTTTGCGCGGTTCCTAGATTCTCCCATAGTACAAGTCGGCACGAATCCTGATGGGGCTCGCACAAGACATTTCCTCGTGGACCTTCAGCGTAACAGAGCATGTCGTTATTTTGACTTGTGAAAATGAAGTGATCGAGTTCCTCAAATTCAGTCAGCTGAGCGCTGACAGTTAATGATAGTTGTACTAAGTTTTGAGCATCTATCAATTTTCGCAGCAAATTCACGAAAGATATAATTTCTTCGCCCCATCTACCGTAAATCTACGAGCCGGATACTGCTGGCAGAGATCGCCAGCCTGTGCCATCCCGGACTCAGCATATACCCACTTTCTGCTGTTGGTCTGCATACAACCAATACTCAACGCTGGGCTCCATGTGATGCTGGATAGTCATTGATTGGGTAATACGGTAAGCCTCGTGGCTCTCAAATGAAGCCTCATCACATATCCATGGCAAAATCTTCACGCTCTCGGAGTAAACCGATCTATTTCGTCGCACGGGTCTATGTTGTTCCAATAACAACCGGCTGCAAGTTCCGTTCAACGCCTGCGATGTAACAGTTCACCCATAAAGAGGGCCTTGGCCTTACAGATGCACGTGTCGAATGTCGCTAGCACACTGAGAATGTAGTCTCGCAATAATCATATAAAGTGAGGGGTTATCCCCCTTGAAAAACGTGCACAGTAGTGTCAGGTCTTTATACACGCCAGAATGGCTGGTAACACACTTCTCACCGCCGTCACGGCGTCATTATGCCTCTTCTCTGGTGTTTCAGCTTGGCCTTTCAACAAAAGGCAAGCTCTCAGCATCGACGACATTCAGAAGCAGGCCTTGACCAATGCCAACAAGGTCTTGGAAGGTACCCTGGCCGATGGTATGACACGAGAAAAATGCACCAAAGACACAGTGTCGATCCGCAAGGAATAGTAAGACTAGGCCATTTTCATATTTGTGGAAGATCCAATGTTAATGTCAACATAGTGGTGATTTGTCAAAGGACGAAAGGCTCGAGTACATCAGAGCAGTTAAATGCATTCGAAGCAAACCGAGTAAACTCCCCGCCGGAAAATACCCTGGAGCGAAGACCCGATACGATGACTTCGTGGTCGTACATATGAACATGACCCCTTCGGTACATTCTACTGCCAACTTCATGCACTGGCACAGGTACTACATCTGGTATGAATCACACCTTTTCATGAATTATGAATGTGACTAACTCATTCAGGGCATATGAGACAGCTTTAAAAACAGAATGCGAATACAAGGGTATGTCTCTCATTGAAGAACTACAGCGTTCCTCGGGTTGACTGTGTACAGGTGCCCAACCATACTGGAACTGGGGCAAATATTCCGATCTACCCAAATCACCCATCTTCAACGGAGACGAATGGAGTATGGGAGGGAACGGAGACTACGTAAAACACGGCGGAGGCATGATGGGAATCCCCCCTGGTGAAGGTGGTGGATGCGTCACAAAAGGGCCTTTCGGGAACTTGACGGTTACTCTAGGTCCTCTGATGTCGACCATGGACCCTGCGCTCGGAATCAAGGCCAACCCACAGAGGGATGGCTACGGCAATAACCCACGCTGTCTCCGCCGCGACGTCAACAACCACTATACCGTATCGTCTTTGGTGCCCACCAACCTTGCTTCTCACATCACGTCCAACACCGCCATTGGAAAGTTCCAAGACACTCTCCAAAACGATACCCCTCAGATGTCCGCCATCCACAGTTCAGGTCACTTCAGCATCTGGGGGGACCCAGGAGGTGATGTCTACGTTAGCCCAGGAGAACCAGTGTTCTGGCTCCACCACGGTCAGTTAGACAGACACTGGTGGATGTGGCAGAACTACCTGGAGGCAGACCTCAAATCCAGAACTAGCATGTATGAGGGTATGTATATCCTTTTTCATGGACTGTTTGCGACCAATTGCTAATATGATGAAAGGTGGTACGAACTGGTTCAACCCCAACTCAGCTAGAGGAAAGGCAACGGATAAGCAGTGGTTGGATGTTGTTGCACCCACCGGTCAAGATGGAATCGCTAGCAACCAGCTCTTCTCAACTACTGCTGGTCCTTTCTGTTACATATACCAGTAAATAATATGGCCGAATAAGAGCAGTTAGTGCTTGTAAAGCGTATGAGCGACAGAGTTACAATACTCGGGTCGCTCGGAGAGTACTCCGAGGAGATGTAAATTGGAATCAATTGAAATATTTCTCTCGGTGAACGCATGCGAGAGATATCTCTAATTCTGCTGACTGGGGATCATTCCACTAAGCGTAATAATGATTCATCGCATTTCCATGCGGCAGGGGATCATTCCACATTGTTCATCTCGATGCATTACATGATCGAGTGTTGACGAATCGGTTTCACTCGCGGCCGGATTTCTCTAGATCATAGCCGGTAACCACTATTCCCGTCGCGCCTTTGGAGCATCATCAAGCAAACGGTACTTACATGGTACAGGGAACACAATCATATCCTCCGATGTCGTCAGCCCGAACATCAATCACCCCCATTTGAATTCTATGCTGGTTTTGTTGTTCAAAGTTTCGATTTATCATAGACCAACAATTCCAATTATTTTAACAAAGGCCTTAAAAAGATTTCGACAAGATATTTCCTACGTGCTCCACTGTATACTCATTCGACATTCGCTTAGAGTAATGGCGACTCCAATTACGTGAATTGGTACCGAATGACGAGATGCTTGGCACCTGTCATCAATTGGTAGTTCTTCAAGAGATGCAATGCAGAAATGTATGTTTCTGCTTGCGTGATTCCCACTAGGTGACAAAAAACAGGGGTTCGTGGGTAGTTGGTGTATCCCTTTCCCCACTCAAGTTGCATCGCTTCGCGACAGCCCAAGGAACTTGGCCGTGGCGTGCGTGGTGTTGACCCTGCAAATCGCCTTGTCTATACTTTTCGTACATATATAGTATCCGAAGTTCTTTCGAAGTTTGATTGATCACTTTGCTTTTTGCGACGCTTGCGAACCCTCGGATCTACGCTTGAGAGGGTGATATCGGCATACAGGCAGAACCTCTACTCCAAACGCGCCGCTATCATGGCAAGTCAAACAGACGACAAATGGCGATCAGTCGCATCGCAGGCTTCTGTTCCATCCGACTCTTCCCCAAACAATATCGATCAGCAATCTACGAACGGTAGCGATGGCAAGCTCCCTCTCGAAACAAACACTGATGTGCCGGGTCTGGCATCGAAAGAGACGCAGCGAATGGAAGCGGCGATGGGCGATGCTATATTGCGGTTCCTCAGGGTTCGCAAAGGGCCCAAGCCCAACGAATACGATCTTGATGCGGTAAGCGTTTGGAGGAGTTCTCTACACTAAGCGTCACTGACAATGGGACTCAGATTGCGACTCAGCCAAGTATATGGGATAACGACAATGTGGAGGAACTCAAAGAGACGTATATCCATCCGAAATGGGAAAATTGGTCTGCCTTCGACCCGTCGTTTCGCTGGACTTGGAGAGAAGAGAACGTAGTTCGTCGCAAAGTAGATTGGAAGATCATGGTAAGCCTCCAACCAAATATCATCTTTCGATCAGAAGCTTACATGGACAGGTCTGGGTCTGCGTCATGTTTGCCGCACTGAACATCGACCGCAACAACATCCAAAACGCAGTCTCCGATAATATGCTCGACGATCTCAATATCACTCGAGCTGACTACGTACGTTGATACCTCAATTGTTAGCATTCCAAAAAAAAAACACAAAAACAAAGCCCTGAAATGAATAGAACATTGGTCAAACAATCTCTCGAGTCGGTTTCTTGG
Source organism: Periconia digitata (assembly GCA_948474695.1). Classification (NCBI taxonomy): domain Eukaryota; kingdom Fungi; phylum Ascomycota; class Dothideomycetes; order Pleosporales; family Periconiaceae; genus Periconia; species Periconia digitata. The sequence goes on along the minus strand of CAOQHR010000009.1, from coordinate 1,393,282 downwards.
TCGCCGAACTGCCTTCGCAACTCATATCGAAACGAATCGGTCCCGATCTATGGATTCCGATCCAGATCTGTATTTTCAGTCTAATATCCGCGATGCAATTCTTTCTCAAGGGTAGAGCTTCTTTTCTTGCTACGCGATACCTGATCGCTACGTTTCAGGGTGGATTCATACCGTACGGATATACACTGTCCTCACTTTCGGGTACAAGCACTTAGCTAATGAGATACATGTAGGGATACCATTCTTTACCTAAGCTACTTCTATACTGGAAGATCAGTATGTGATTACGTTCGCGAAAAAAAACCTTGCCTGAACTAATGTTATGATGCAGTTGCCGATTAGGCTGGCATGGTTTTGGATGTCCTCTCAATTAGGTTAGCACTCGCGCTCTGCACTTCATACGGAAAGCTATTAACACTATGCACAGTGGACATCGGTGTAGGCTTTGCAGCTGTTGGACTCGTTTCCATGCGTGGAATTCTTGGTTACGAGGGTTGGAGATGGCTTTTCCTCATCGAGTACGTATTTACACCGACTTTTAATATACAGATACTAACAGACAACAGGGGCGCTTTTACCTGTAAGATCAATCCTTCCCGGATTTAGACCTCAAAAGTACTGACTCCATCGCAGTTCTGATTGGATTGATGTCCTTTTTCCTGATGCCGCAGTGCCCGACACGCACTAAAAGCTGGTGGAACCCCAAGGGTTACTTTAACGAACACGAACAAAAAGTCATCGTCAACTCAGGTAGGGCATGTGCTCGTACAACGCGGAGTCGTGATCGCTAACTAGATCGTTCAGTAATCCGAGATGATCCCAACAAAGGAGGCATGTACAACCGGCAAGGCCTTTCAGTCAAGCAGATCTGGCAATGTTCGAAAGACTATGACATGTGGCCTCTGTACCTTCTCGGCTTGCTCTTCGGTCTTCCAAAGTACCCCGTAACCCAATATCTCACGCTATCCTTCCGCGACTTGGGATTCGACGTGATTCAATCCAATCTTTTGTCGATCCCTTACATCGTCGGCTCGAGCATCACCATGCTGGCTATCACGGCATTCAGCGAGCTGGTCAACAATAGGAGTTTTGTTGCTATGGCGGAGGATGCTTGGTTGCTTCCTTGCTTTGCGGCTCTTTTGGCACTGAAGGATCCGATCAGCGGGTGGGCGTACTTTGCTATTGCGACTACTTTGTTGTCGTTTCCTTAGTAAGTTGGAGTCGCATATGCATCGAAGAAAGGTTGTCCTGCTAATTGTGCTCAGCACCCATCCTATACAAGTCGCTTGGACGAGTCGAAACGCAGGATCCGTTCAGAATCGCACTGTCTCCGCATCGTAAGACAACAACTCCGAATTATTGCCGCAGAATGCGCCTAATAATATTTCAGGCTATACAACATGTTTGTCCAAGTCAGCGGAATGATCGGAGCAAACAGCAAGTACACCATCAGAACAATCTTGAAGCCAAATACTAACGTTCGCAGTATACCAACCCACCGATGCGCCGCGCTACTACAAAGCCAACAAAGGGCTCCTCGTCATATGTGTCTGGATGTGTGTAAGTAGCCGCCCTTTCAACCGAAGCTTTGCTTTTGGTTGCTTTTGCTTATGCGCCGTCAGCTCATCCAATACCCGGGGACTTATGTGTACTACCGATGGAGAAACAACTCGAAGGCGAAGAAATGGGATGCTATGACTCCGGAAGAGCAGAACAATTATCGGGCTACCACTACTGATGAAGGGAATAAACGGTAAGCTGTTTCAGTAGTGTTGCGAGATGTTTGCTAATTTACTGTGTTGTAGTCTTGACTTTCGTTTCGCAACTTAGAGTTTGCGCCTTCGGGTATTCGCGAAAACGCCGTGCTTTGCCCTGGCGGATCTGCGGAGGCAACATCGTAAACATTTTGGGAAATAATTATATCGACGAGCTTTGGAATATTATGGAAATGGTAAACCAATCGCCCACCTATCAATCGACACACCGATCTCGCTAGTGTGGTAACCAATTGAGCGGTGAGAGTGAGTGAGTGAGGCAACATTTTACATAGAAGAAGATTCAATCACTACCATTCCAAAAGGAAAATCAATCCCGAACGACGCAAATCATGACACCTCCAAACTCCCCAGATAATGTCACTATCTTCCCGCGTATCACATTTCCTGTTATCATCCAAGTCCCACAATTCTGTCCAGCTGTCCCCTACCGAGCGGTACCACGCGAATCGATAAGCTGGCTCAGCTACAAACACCGATCGGTTCTAAAGCTAGCTAGTCTACTTGTACCTATGTAGTATGACGGATCCCTTCCACCACCCCTCACCCCCACCTCTTCTCCCTCTCACACTTCCAATTCTACCAAGATCTTGAACTTGATCGCCGCCCAAACAATAAATTCTTTTACAATTTTTTCCCCTCTTGGTTTGCTGTTTCATTGAGAATCATGGATGACAAGGTCAAATATCTACTTTCTCTCGACGCGGTCCGCGAACGCGCCAAACAAGTCGGAAAGGCGGCCGAAGCCGGAAAGCTAAGCCACTTTGATGTGCACGAGGAACGTCTGAAGGATGTTGCGGTTTTCGTGACTGGAGTTATCAAGGTGCGCCGAAGAAGGTTTTTATTCTTGAAAAGAAATGGTTTCATGATAAAAAAAAATAGAAAGGAAGCTGATTCGATTTGTTGTTTGGCTGGATAGCGAGACTACGGCCCCGATAAATTCGACACAATCCCGCCTCACGGTCGATGGCAACACTTCGAAGTCGGCGGCGTGCCCCGCGTCGCTGAAGTGATGAAATCATGGAAAGAAGATGGTGTAGACGATCTTGAGATAACGCGTCGACTGATTGATCTTTTCTTCGTTTCGGTGTTGCTAGATGCCGGTGCAGGAGATCACTGGCGCTACGTCGAGCCAGGGACACAGCAAAAGTACGAGCGCAGTGAAGGCATCGCCGTTGCCAGTTTCTACATGTTCAAGAACCTCGACTTTGCGAGCGTGAAAGATGCGAAGAGTCCGATTGTAGATGGGAAAGGATTGGAGGGGCTCAGTACGGATGCGTTGGCGAAGGGATTCCAGGTCACGGAGTCAAATCCGCTTCTTGGGACAGAGTCGAGAGCGGATTTGCTGAGGGGTCTTGGGAAATCGCTGCTCGCGCAACCGAAGGTTTTTGGAGAAAATGGCCGACCGGGTGCTGTAGTGGATTATTTGAGGAGCAATTCGGAGGATCCTTCGAAACTCAGTGTCAAGACTTTCTGGGATATTCTGCAAACTCTGCTCATCCCCGTGTGGCCCAAAGACCGCACAACACTAAACGGGCAATCGATTGGAGATGCATGGCCGTTGAGTACACTAGAGAAGAACGCGGCGTCGCCATCGAAAGACGAGACTGACCGCATCCAACCATTCCACAAACTCACCCAATGGCTCGCGTACTCCCTCATGGTACCTTTCCAACGTATGCTTGGAGTGCAATGGCAAGACGCGGAATTTCTCACCGCTTTGCCAGAATATCGCAACGGCGGACTTTTCGTCGATCTGGGCGTATTATCGCTGAAAAAAGAGGCTTTGGACAAAGGGTTGAAAGCGTCCACAAACAACCTTCCGGTGTTCACTGCAGACGACGATGTAGTTGTGGAATGGCGTGCGATGACTCTAGTCCTGATCGATAAGCTGCATGGCATGGTTCTGGAGGAGATGGGAGGTGTTCCCTTGACCATGGCGCAGTTGCTTGAAGCTGGAACGTGGAAGTCTGGAAGGGAGCTTGCGGCGAAGAACAGACCGGATACTAAGTCGAGTCCAATTATCATCCAAAGTGATGGTACTGTTTTCTGAGCTGTAATATCGATAACAGCTAGAAATGGCACCGATTGCCAGCGGTTGTGTAGTAGATTGCATGTCAAAATAGATTCTATAGCGGGAGAAATCGAAACGTCCTGATTTTTCTTTAGTCAATCATCTCCTGGGAACGGGACTGCGTTTTGATTCTCACTATATCCCGAGACCCTACTCCCAGTAGTAGTACAGGAGATCTCTCTCGGTGTATGTGCCATCTAGGATCTTTTGAACTGTTTGGTCGAACCAATCCAATGAACCATACTTCGGACCTATGTCTCTCTCCTGGGCAGGCTGCGCTGGTTGTGAGTCACAACCTTGTATGACCACGCCGATCTGTTCTAATGCCGTCTTATCGTCTTCCACCTCGATTTCATCTCTCTCTTTAAGAACCTCTTCCATATGAGGATACCATTCCTTCACAACAAAATCCATGATGGACCCTTCATAATCAACCCACATCAAATCAAACTTCTCCAGGAGATCCTCAAAAACTCCGATGTCTTGTTGTTCGGTATATCTTATGTCTTGAATTTCATCCTCTGACATTGGCTTATCCAGGATATTTAGGCTCATGTCAAAAATTGCTCTTCCTGTATTGAAGTCGTAGATGCGGTAGTCGTAGTTGTGACATGTATGGGTTAGGCTCAACGAGTTGAAAGTCAAACTTCTTATGGCAGATTGGAAAAACGAATCACTCCGCGGCAGCGAGTGGTTATGTTCCAAAACCACACGGAACCCGTCTATCAGATTGTTCAAGTGGCTGCTCGGATCGCCTAGACTTCGCATCCGGTGTACTCCTTTAAATGACGAGCTAACGATCGTGCAACCGCTGTCGGCACAAAGGCATACGCACTCATCTACGACATTCGATTCCAGAGCTTCGCAGGCCATCTCATAAAGCGCTAGTGTATATGTGTCATACTCGGAGCAGCCGTTACCGCCAAGGTGCCTGGTAGTCTCGTCGTTTATCTCGTAAGAGGAGAGTTTTTCGGAACCCAAGACGCATAGCACTGCTGTCTCGGCAATCATATGCGCAGGAATTAGCTTAGAAACAGAGTGTATTGCGGTAATATCCAATCCATGGCGGATCATCCAGTTCCAAATCATCGTATACTTTTTTGTATACCAAAAACCTGATATACTGACCACAGTTTCCCAAAAGAAATCAGCATGAAAATTGTTGAAGCCAGCCTCAAAAAGTATCGTGGCGGCTTCCAGAAAATTCGAGCAGTCATATATAGCTGTGTACAGTTGAGCCTCATAGCGCGCTTCATGGGCTGAGCTAGTCTCTGCGTTTCGAGAGTCATACAGAGCTGATGCGATAATTTTCATGAAATCCATATTCTCCGTGCGAACGGCGTCACGGTACGTGGATGGTTCAAGTGCTACTGTACCACTTTCTAGCAATTTAATCACGACGTCTATTTGCTCACAGTATACTGCCACTTCTAGAATTTCCAGTCGAATATTCTGCGCAGTTTCATGGTGGAGAAGCAGCTCGAGCGCATCTGGCCATTGCAGCACTTGCCACGTGACTACAGGATGAACTCTCGTGATCTGCCCGGAATCTAGTGCCACCTGTAGCGCTGGTTTTGATCTTTTCATTACAGCTTGATTCAGAGGACCATCGGTGCAATCTAAAATCGTTAGGGGTATGCCCTGTGTCTTAGCAGATGACCACTTGCCAGATTCGAGTTCGCTGTCTCCGATGTGAAACAGAAGCTGATCGATTCCTGTATTTGACTTTATCAAAGTTCTCAAGTTGTGATCGCCTAGGTTTTCGAGATATTTGGTCGAAAATTCCACGTCCTTGAAAGCCGTTTTCCAGGGGATAGATTTCAAGTGTAGAGCTGTGGAATTATTCCAGCGAACCAGCCCAAACAAAAACATATCCATTGTAGTTCTTATAAAGACATTGATCAGCGCAATAAGGAAACCAGATCATTTCATATAACTCACCGATCGGATATATCCCTCTCGTTCATGACGAACCCCAGATCCCGGATAAACGAAACTGTGGAGAGAATGCATGCGAGTAGCCTGGTATGGATGGGTGATGAAGACAGAATGCGTCCCAGATGAAATAGGTAACCCTAAGAATTCTTAATAACAGACCGATTGACCGCTAAAAATCACCTAAAACAAAGGATGCATTCGAGTCCCTTTGCATATACGTTTATACTTACATGAGCCCAAGTACCGTGAATTTCTGTCACGTCCTGCACGCTTGCTTCCCGCTTTTGTAACAATTGCAAAAGCGATTGATTAGTCTTCTCCACAATACCAATAATACTATTTGCTGAAGAGACTTCTTGTGGGTTCCCCATCAAAATAGAAACAGTGCTCTGGAATACATCGAGGAGTGCAAATGCAGGACTTGATTGAGACACAATGTTACGGGCTGTGAGAGAAAGGCTAATTGAGTATTTTGACCAGGCAAAATTCGCTTCGATGAGATAACCGAGGGCGCCTCGACATAATTTCAATCGAAGTCCTGCTATTCTTTTTCGTTGCGAAGGCATTGAAAAGCGGCAAGGTGGTGGATGATCGTACTGCTCCGCGAAATAGACAGATAGCCAGCTTGTTTGTCGCGTCCTTCCACTTCTTCGCAAGGCTTTGGTACACGTGCACTTGAGCATTTGTTTCGTTTCTTGTGTCTCTCGAGTAATATCGGCTACATTGTTGGCTTCTTGAGTAGTTCTTACGATATGCATGTACTGGTCGCATGGATTGCGCAGCTCTTGGGGCGATGGAAGCGATGAGTGCGATCTGGGAAGGACCTGACCCACGGTTGACACGAGGTCATCGATCTTCTCATAGATACTCAAGAGCTGCATTGACTGCATATTTAATTGGGCCTCTGTTCTGAAGAAGTGACGAGAGTTAGAACTCGCTTGATTTTCGGAATTTCGGTTGATAGTCTCCAACAGCTCGGTTTGGTAGGCTTGCTGATAGCGAACAAGAGACATATCATTTCGAATCGTGGAGGTTTGGTTGATGACCTCATTATGTTGCTCGACGGAAGTCTCCCTTAAATCGAATCATCAATAGACGCAAAAATTTAATTCGACAGAAAACTTACAGTCCAAGAGCTTGCAGAACAACCTTCAAACCCTCCATCATCCACCCCAACTCCACATGTAAATCTCTCAATGTATCCTTTCGAAAAGGCCACAGAGCCCTATTCTTCACTAGCACCATCTTCTTTCGAAGCGTCTCAGGGCGGTGATCAATCTCCCCACATCTCTGCTGGAAGGCTCTGAGTCGCGCTACGACCTTCTCACAGACTTCCATGCATTTCTTTACTTCTTCTGACAGCTCATCGTCATCTTTCCAGAGCTTCTGGACAGGTTTTTCGAGAATGTGGAGAATGGATTCGAGGCGCTCGGCTCTGTTGATAAGGGCATCGATGTCGGAGTGAAAGGAGCGGAATTCGGTGTAGTATTTTTGGAGGCTTTGGAGGAGTTGTAGGGACAGCGAAAGTACGCCAACCACGCTGCCTACATCAGACATGATCGTTGCTGTTTCCTAGGACACTGGAGGTTATGTTTCGGAACTGCAAATTTGTGTGTGTGTATCAATGACTCGTATCAAATGACGGGAGAAGTAGCAACGATATCACAAAATGAGATGATTAAGAAAAGAGGAGGAAGAGTGAAGAGGGGGAGAAGGAGGGGAAATCAAGAAGGCTATGCCGGTGAAGAGCTCCTTGCTCAGCCTTATGCAACCACAGGCATGCATGCACGAATACACCATCATTGGGCAGGAAGCGACCGCGTATTCGGCGACCGCGTATTCCTACGCGCTGGAGATTGGACACCATGTCTCGACAATCATTGGAACAGTGGGCAATATACACATGTAGGCAAATCTTCTTATCGCACCAATAGGCTGAGATGCACTCGTACATGTACATACCTACCTAGGTAGGTATGTAATCTTTTGTGGTAATCGCCCTGTTTATTGGCGTCTTTATTGTGACTGATATATAGCTGTGTGTAGGATCGTCAAGCGCCAGCTCACAATTCGTATGTACCTAGGTAGGATGCATGTAGCACTTGAGCACTGTGAAGCTCAGCTGGCACGTGACGTTCACACCAGCGCCTCCCACGGGAAGATTGACATAAAAGCATAGAGAAACTCATCGCATTAAACACGGAAGTAACTCTAAAAGTATCAGAAGCACAGCAAATCGCCAGAAAACTCTACTTAGGTACATACCTAGGTACCTACCTAGGTAGGTAGGCAGCATCAACATTTGTTGAATGTATACCTACGTTCACGTGATCCCCGCTTTGAAAAAGGCCAGCCACTGTACGGATGTAAAAGAGGGCAAATAGCCAAGCAGTCATACGAACGGAATATCAAAGGGAAATGGTGATGTCAAGCAAGTAGTTGGTTCAGCCCAAAGCACACTGGAGCAACCTCAAGTGCAGCGACAACATACCTAGGTAGGTATGATAATCCATTCAGAATGTTTGTTTTGTGATCCAAGTCCCGCTTTTTTCGCATACAAATGTGCCTTCAATGTATCTCACATCATCGTCATCGTCATCGTCGTAGAATGGCCTGTCAACAGGGTACATATCACATATCACATAGACTCACTGCACATATGAAACCCCTTGAAGAATTATGATCATATGTATATGTATATATACTGTCCATCTTGAATGACACACACGGCTAAATCTGAATGGAAGCACCGCAGTCCTATAACGGTGCCTCCACGGTAGATAAAAGAAAAAGAAAACAATTTTTTCGCCCCTCTTCCCGACCGAAAAATGGAAAAGGGATAAGAAAAGAAGATATAAAGGGTATCTGTCATTGACAAGCAAACGCGATGCCCATCGCCCGTTGAAAGACGCCGAAAAAAGTGACAGGGGACTCGCTCGCGTAGGAAGGGTATGTGTTGAAAAATGAGAGAGGAAGGCGATGAGAATAATGGATCGCGAAAATTAGCACCGTCGAGGAGAGTAACAAGGAAAAGGAGGAGAAAAAACGTAACCACGGTTACAGAAAGGGAAAAAAGAAACATGGAAAAAGTCGTCTCGTGCATGTGTGTTCCATCATGAGCACCCGATGCGATGCGATCGAAACCTGTAAACGATCGCACCAAGCTTTTCGTGCCGAGCGTGAGGGGTACAGATTCGGACCCTGCAGACAACGATGACGAAAGCGCGCATTCCTGGGCACACCCACCATCACAACCACTCATTCCTGCCCGGAATTTGAGTCGACGGATAAGTTGCAACGTTAACCTCCTCCTCTTTTCTTCCTCCACTCCATTCATGGTCCGCCCACCACAGTCACTCTAGCGTTGTTTCTTCCCGCCCTTGGCGTGACGGGAACGTCAGCCAACATGTACTCGGGCGGTGCATCTGCTGCGTTGCTAGTAGGTGGTTGCAGGACGTTCCTTGGCGTGAACAAGCGACCCACTTCTTCCAGGACTCCCACTTCTGCGCGCCGGGCTCTTGCGTTCTCATTCCCAGCTTCGCTACCTCGCGCGCAGACTTGCAGCGGAACTCGCATGGTCAGCGTTGGATCGCTTACGCCAGGTCCGTGGACGGAGAGGCTCATGATGAGTGTGTACATGCGGGAGATGAGGCAGGTGTGAAAGGTTGGAATGAAATTTTTGTTGTTGGGCATCGTGATCGGGACGACAATGGATGCGGTATAGAAGTCGCCGTTTTGGTAGTTCTTGGAAGGAGATATGATGGCAGGGTTGTTTGGACCGAGGCCGGGAGGGGTCGTGGTATCTGAGATGCCTGAGTCGCGTCGTTGCTGAGTGCAATTGTCTACGGGCGGCGGACTTTCGGCTGCAGAGTGCTTGGTCCATTGAGCGGAAGCTACACACATATTGCTGAGGGAGACATTTTCGGCGAATACGCCCTGTGAGACGTCGAAATTGATTTCCGATCGGCTTGGCATAGTCTGTCGTGCTGATACTGCGTAGAATGTCGACACTTTGATATGGGTCTTCAGTGAACCGAGACGCGGAGGAAGGTTCGTTGGCTCGGCTGGGTCGAAACGCAAGAAGACTGTTGCTTTGGTCGATGGAAGCGCATGATTGACCATTCGCGCACCTGGAATCACGAGGGGTTTTGGTTGCATAGACTCGACTGTTAGTGTGCCCAGCTTGCCCTTGAAAAGAGACTTCTTGATCCCCTTCTCGTGGCGTTGCCTGTATTCAGCGATTCCATCGATGTTGATGGGAGGTTGCTCTTCGAAGATTGGCTTGACCCTAACCTTTCGGGTCTTTTCAGCGAGGATCGAAGTCTTCCCTTCTGCTTCATAGAGATGAGTCAGTCGCACTTTGATGGCGTAGATGACCTTGGTCATTTCAGGCGCCATATCGTCTCTCAGGATACCCCCAAAACCGGCCAGCTCTGGATCGCCCAGACTTGGCGGGAGCATGAGGTGGCACTGGCGGACATGGTCAGATGCAACTTTATGGGTGCAAGCTCGTGGAAGCAGTTGGGCAGGCACGGTGAAGAAGAAGGGAAATTTGTATTTTTTGCCCGCTAACAGGATGCGAGGAGTCGGAAGGTCAGAATCGTCGATGGGTTGTTTGAGCGACAAGAATCTATGGGCCGACTCTGTTCTACCAGACATACTAGGGCTGGTCGTGAAGCGTTCCACAAAGACCTGCGCTACGCCTGTGCTCTCGTTAATAGATGCACGAGGATTTGAAGCGCAGTGTAAACTCACCATCAAAAGAGATTTCGATATCCTCGAACCTGGTGTCCTTTTGGAATGTTAACAATTTTGCTGTTGATGGGTATGAATATGTTGAGAGTGTAGAGCATTATTTACAAAACGATGTTACTCACATGCTGCGCTGTGATGCTCACGGTGCCCTCAATGGTGTCCATGGTAGCATAACTCACGGCATAGCTGCTGTGCTTTCCCGGAGTTGATTCGTCGAGCTCGATTTCGATAATGGGCTGGCCCATGTTCGCGATCTGAAGTACTCGATAGTGAACATGGTTTGTGATGGAGTGCATTGCATTGGACTGAACGGAAGCCGTACGCGAAGGCCTCCGAGGAGTGTCCGACGGCATGTTGGCAGGTTGTAAAGAAGAGTTGGAACGAGGACGCTCTTTGCAAGCGGCGACGGGTTCAAGAAAAGGACAAAGGCCAGCAGGAGTTGGCCGGAGCTGCCTCAACTCGTGACCAGGGAGGGAGACAAGCGAGAAGCAAGCGGCATGCAGTGAAAGGGAAGGATTTCCAGGTGTTGTCTTGGAAGTTGATGAAGCCGACAATGCAGAGGCACGGGCTGCAGGTATTATAGATTGGCAGTGCTTGAGTCATCCCCACGTCTGGGGTGTGGCTACAGAGCGAGTGTGCGGGTTGTGGTGCATCGGTGTATTCAGCCAGGTCCAGATGGCGTTCGCGCTAGCCGTTCTGGGGATAACAAGTCTTGGCCCTAGGTACCAATCACGACAGCTCTGCGCCCTTTGCCAACACCAATCGAGGCCCGCAGAGTACATGCGCAATCGCTAACGGTAGGTTAAGGCTGAAGTCATCTTGTCGTGACTCAGCTCGTCAGTGTACAGAAGGTATACACGGCTTCAGGTGGATATTCGGGGTCGCGATCCTTCATGCTATGCCTTTAGATGCAAAGCTCCGCTCAACACTATCACTGCAATGTCCGCTCGCCATGAAAATTTTCACCTTCTAGCCCTCCAGAGGCATCTGGGGGTGAGCAATGTGACGACTTGCCGTGTTTCGCATCAAGAAACGGTGAGCTGTTGGCTGAACTTGGATGACGATTGATTGATGGCTGCTTTTCCGACGCGAATGGGTGTGTGCACATGGTTGGCTCTATAATCAGAGCATGTGCTAGCAAGACGGAAGGGCGCAACAGCATTAATCAGCATCAAAGGAGGAGACGGTTGTCCCTATATCTAACTACGTATAGTTGCAACCGACCAATCAGAGCCTCTTACGGAGCCGATATCGCTGACGTCGACGGCGGAATAAACACCACAGCCTTCTCATTGACAACGGCACTCGATTCCGACGCTCAACGCCGTGCTGACTCCGCGCCGGCATTCTTTGTTGCAATCCTGCGATAGCAGCGATAGCAGAATGATGCCATTTCAATGCCAGCCATCAAAACCGTTTCTTGTTTTCAATCGTATTTGCTTATCGCTAGCACTTTGACGATTGACCCCATCCGTCGGTCCTGCAGGGAGGGTTACCTTCCTAAACAGATTTATATGCAGTGAGACCGCAGTCTGTCATCGTCATCTCAGCCAACTGGAGAGATTGCCTTTGCTCCGCGTCGATTGGTGAACCCATCATATTGTCACCGAAGTGGCTCCAACTCGGTCCCTACGTTGTTGGTTCTTCATCTGGCCGATCTGGTCGGAAAACAGATGTTTGTCACGGATCAATCCCCGAGAGCCTGTACCTCAAACAACGGTTCGCGGGCTGGATGATTCGCAGCTTTCAGTTGGTCGGCTTCGATTCTGGGAGTGTCTGTCCTTCCCTCGATCTCTGATCAGATCTCTTTCTTTTCCCGGGGTACTTCGTCCTCGTCCTCACTTATCCCCGCATAGATTTCATACGGTACAATACCCATGACCTCTTCTCCAGAAAGCCCAGCGTGCCGGAATTTTTGCCCTTCTCCCAAATCTCCCCACTTGATCCCACTGACCGGGAAATCGTCCAGTTGCGTTGTTGCAGAGCAAAGCACGCGAATGCTTCCAAACATCTGCGGGATGAAACCCTCTCGACGATACGTGAACGCCCATCGACAAACACCAGTCATGGCAAGAATGCATACCGTCGCGCACCAAAGTGGGTATGTGGCGTAAGACACCTGAAGGCTTAGCAAGTCTTGTTCAGAGTACAACTGTTCAAGAGTACGAGGGATCGACATACCACATATTGAGAATGTTCGACGTTCCATTCGGGGCTTTTGTCCAACCATATTGCTTCCTGCGTATGAAGAGCTTCACCAAGTAACCAGTGAATGAGAATCGATGAGATCATGGTTGGTATCAATATCTTCTTCGGCAATTGGAGAAGGTAGTCTTGCGTAAAGCCCTCGCCTTTCACGATCGTGGTGCGAAGGCGCTTGCGGTCGTGTTCGAGCTTGCCCCAGTCATGCTCTTGGCTGATCAAGGTCAGGTTATATATGAACATCAAATATAATAGACTGTAGATGAACTGAGCGCCGTTGGATCTAGTTCTGTTAGTTGAGTTCCGATGGCCGCTGTAGGATTTGATGACTTACATGCCGAAAGAACCTATCTCGGCTGAATAACTATTCATCCCCAGGGTAGTCAATGGTTTGGATGTATTGATGCCTCCCCAACCACCTGACAGCATCCCGAGTCGCCCAACTTTGCTCTCGGCGCAGTATATCGGGTCGTAGTAATATGAATACGGCGAGTCCTTCCCCTTTGAATCGCAACCTTTGTTGACAAGGTCAAGCTCGCTCCCGATCCTAATGTATCGCCTCAGCAAACATATAACACGCTATCGTTACACCTAAAATAAGAGCCACTTACATTACCGCAGATAAAAGCGACGCTCCCAGCAAGATCACCCCAGTGAAAACCATGATAACCATCTGCGTCAACGCAGTATTCCCAAGATTGCTAATCAACCCGCGTTTGATTTTCGTCGCGATCGTGGGTTGTGGTTGGTTGGCCAACTTGTTGGTGGAGTTGAACTTTTTGCACGATTTCTTGCGGGATTGGCAATGCCCGATTTCGTCGCCGGTTAAGGAAGCTACTGGGTTCTTGCAGTGTTTGTGGCAGGTGTGTCGGTTGTGTCGTCGGTAGGATTCGCGGGCGTTTACCATGCATTCCCTGAAACAGAAAATTAACGGGCGTTGGAGACTACCAGGGAATAGTTTGTGGGTGTGAGGAACTCACCCTTGGATCCGTAGTTCGGGGTGTGTCGCTGAAGCCACGATGACATCCCCGAATGTTAAAAGTTGTTGTTTGATATGTCCTCCTACAGTTGCGCAGAGATGTCAGTACTGTTCAGGCAGACATGTTGTGTGTGATCAAAATCGCAGAGCGCCACGCCCTATCGTGTCGGAAACTTCGTCTTTCCATCCGTGGTATACTTACGTGCGCGGATATTGATAGTGACCATATACGTTGCCTTGATCACCAACGCAACAGCAAGAATAAGCCCAGCGCTCATCCTCACATTCAAGCGGCACGCAACCGGCGCCGGATCCTCCAGGTTACACTTCACATTCGCCTTCGACGAGCAATTCCCCTCCATAAAAGTAGGCATGTCATGAAAAAACGAATAGTGCTGCAATCCCGCAATATCAGTCGTAGAGTTCTCCAGGCCTTCACAATTCTTCGAGTCGTAGCTGACAACGATCTTCCGGTAAAAGTATCGAGAAGAAGTCTGAAATTGGTCCATATCTTGACTCATCATCATTTCTGGTCGCGCAAAATGTGCACGCCCAGTTCGGAAAGAGCTCCAGCATAGGAAGCTGCCATAGCCTAGGTCGGATCTTATGCGGTCCATGCCTTCTTGGGTGGTGACGTTGTACTCGACGTGATCGGGCGGCATTGTGACATAGGATGGACCCCTAGCTCGATGAGACAAAGTCAGCGATGATTACACTCCAAACGTTTCAGTACTTTTCCATGTCTCGACACTCAGCTTAATGAGATCCTCGACTGACGAAAACTCTGTGCCCAGGGATTTACGTACATCAGCGAGTTGGCGAGGAAATGGATGGGTAATGATGTGGCAACCAATAGTGTCCATGCAACCCAAGACCTCTTTCTCCCAAAAGTTTTATGGTTGATGTTGAATGGGGAATTTGTACCGACTCTAGAGTCTCCCAATTTCTCCAGTGCGGGCTTGATGTCTTGGACCGTCAAGGAGGTGATGAGCTGCTGGTAGGTGTTGCTCATACCCAGGATCATTGTCCCAGCGATATTGATCAACAACAGAAGAGCGGCGTTTTCGTTCTTGACTGCTTTACAGGACTGAGTAACGCCTGTGAAGAGGTATGAAGTCAGTAAAGTTTGCACGTGGATAGATTATTGGTAAGCTGTCGTCGTTCCCAAGCCCTGTACAGCATGTTGTTTTATTGGGATTTGTGCTCTAGAAACTTACCGCCTACCGATGACGTCGATTTGTTTAGTCGCTCGCTATACGGCTTCGCGTTGACGATGAGTAGAATAACGATCGCAAACGCAAACAGACACATGGTAAGTGCCATTGTACGCAGTGACCGATCTACCAACAGCTGATCTTTCCATATCCCACGCCCAATTTTGGTCGGCTCGACTTCCGCAGCAGGATGCTGATGGATAGACCCCTGTGCATATCGCGGTAACGAAGGGAGTGTTTTGTGTTTGCCCTTCCGAAACCCTCTATCCCATCCATTCTTCAGCTTCTCAAATCCAGTGCTAATGGAGTTTTTTGAGGTATTTGTTGCCAAGCTGTTAGTGCTTTGGACACTCCTCCAGGTATTCTTTCGTTGAGGTGGCGAGCTGCTTGAAGACCTCGAACTCGACGCCGAGTGGATCGATACCATCTCCAGATCTGGGCCATGATGTGATTCGCCTGTGTTTTGGTTTCTGTCGGTAAGGTCGGTGATGTCCTGGGAATGGTCGTGAGATGATAGCCTAAAGTACTGGTCGTTTTTGCTCCGCATCGCTGTTGGGTACCCGCGCTGGAAACGACCGGCAGAGTTCTAGAAGGCGTATCCCTGCGGTTGTAGATGCCAAGATGATGATTAGTATTACACGGAATGATATAGTTGATGATCCATCTGAACGTAGATATTAAGAAGTGTGAAATTGAGGTTGAAGAAAAGAAGTGCGAATGAAAAGATCCGGCAGGAATCCTGCAGGAGTAAGGTATAATAATGCGAGAAGCTTCGCTACCGGTCAAGGATAAACGGTGGGGGTGTTTACTCGCGGAAATCCTATCATCACACGGCCGCATTTGATGCCTGCGCGTATCCAAGAGAGATCACGCTCCCTGTCGTCATATTGGGGGCCAACTACCTTGATGAGATGGTCAGCGGGCGGCTACAACAGCATCGGGTTACCGACCATCCAGGGCACTGATGTTGATAGGCTCATACCTGCATGGTGGTCAATGCAAACACCAGTGAGCCCATACGCAACCGCGTATTCAAAGATTGCGTATACTCATAATTGTTTCAGCCTTGAACACGCATGCGATGCGAACCTTTTAGTCAACCTTCAACCAGTCGATGACTATTGCATAGTCGACTTCGAAACCCAAAAAATTGACTAGGAATGGAATTTGTGGTATCTTGAGATATTATCAGTTACGACTCACCGTTTCCCTTGGAGGTGATAGTCGAGCTCGTTCATTGCCCTTTTCGGAACACGAGGATTCGGTGTCTCCGGTACAGTGGGCTGTGATTGGTTGTTTCCAGTAATTGGACTGCTTGATATGTACTTTTGCCGAGCTGCCTTTATCTACTGAGTTTTACGTGCTGAGTGAGCACTGAAGTAAAAAACACATGTGTTTCAAAAAATGCCTGCATGTGGCTGCCTTTATCGCCTCCGTGTCAAACTGCTCTGTTGCGTTATTTCCAATTCAGGAGCCGAGTACCAAAAGTTGGGGGCCAATATTGATCGAAGAATAAGATGGAGCTTACAGACGACCGATATGGGGGGCCTGATATATGCGGGCAAGCTAAAAGCAGAAGAGCGTATATGCAGGCACCAACAGTTGCGTGTCAGCTGATGGAGGAGGCTGGGAAGGTCGCTATAGAGCCATCTCGACTATTGTCGCAAGGCACGATCTCGACCGAAGTGAACTGGGTCTCATCACTAGTTGTTCGCGCGGTGTTTCCGGCGATACACCAATGAGAAATCGAAAGTGGAAGCCGTAGATTGGGGCTTTTTGTTACCGCCTACATTTTCTTGTACACCTATTTTATTAGCTATTGGCCTTTTTAGTGTAAGGAGCACTTGAACTTCCAATCAAAAATGTAAATTCGGAATTACAAGCGGCCTTCGCTTCTACGCAGTCTCTGCATTGCTTACTCCTAGGCGGCTTCGTGTTTCTACTCTTGCTACACGTTGGTGATAATAAAGTATCCTTCTCCCCTTGTACCGCAAGCCACCCCCAAGCGTAGAGCCCCTGCTGACACAGGTATTTGAAATAGTTTTCAGTGTTTCTAATGCATGAGTTTGAGTGATTTTGTCTCGCACGATAGATGCGAAAGCAAGGGTGCAAAAAGACCGGCGATGACAAAAAGGTCAGATAAAAACCTAGAGGTAAGTATAGACATTTCTAATACGCACAAAAATAGTATATTGCCATTCGAATACCTGACAATATAGGAAGATGAGATGAACAGTTGACTAGAGGTTCACCGCACGTTCTGGGACCACTGACTAGCGATACTAATGGTGAACGGTGGGCCTTGAAATTAACTCTTCCACCCCTTCTTCATTTGCAGCCGCAAGAAAAATAGAAGTATGACTAAACAAAAACCTCGATAGCAGGTATACAAAAGATAGATGGGTAACGTTGCTGTTCAAGAACGACGACGAAACTCGATAAACCCCACGATCTACGGCAGATGATTGGATTTGATGATATATCCCGACATGCAATATCCTTGACCTTGATAAACAAACAGGACCGTGTAAACCACATGTTTTACCATGTTTCGAGGTTTACAGCGGCGACGGTGAAGGCTTTATTTTCATCCACTGACCAAGCTATGAAACGAATGTCAGCCAATTATACAAGAACGAATCTCTGTCTATCAATATATCACGTGAAAGTAGAAGTCTACTCTTTTTTCCACAGCCATATGTGTGCGCATGAGACGGAAGTCCAGGAAAAGCAGGGATACATACCTCCTCCGGATAACCCTTGTTCATCAGTACAGCGATCAATGATATAGTGCACAGTTCGCGCTACGTTTGAGCAGTAGCTATTCGTTGGGCTCCTTTGCCCAGATCCTGTGATATGAGCATTACCGGCTCGGCACATCTCTGTCACACCCATATTGTAATTGCCAGCATCAAACCATGCTCCGACCGCACAATTAGTGCTTTCCAACTTGTATAAGTAGTTCTAGGTATTGCACAGCACTGTTAGCAGGTTTGCAGCTGTATTCGTTTTTCTCTGTCCAGTACTTCGGCACTAGCTGGAGATGGCGCTGACTGCGAGTTTACAGTCACGAGAAGACGGGTTTCCAAATCCTATGCCAACAAGCTTACTCACCATACATGCAACGACACCTTTCACAGGTGCTTTCAAATGTGTGCCGCCACAAGGACTTTCATGGGCAGGAAGTTTTGCCGTTTCATCATTGGGAAGCTCCATTGTGTATAGTTCGGTGGACGTCAAATTGAGTGATTCGAGAGATGGGAGACCAGGCCCAGGTATGACCTCTGGAAACGGCTCCACTGGTGGCAGGGGGGTTGCAGAGACCGAAAAAGCCAAAGAGATCAAGAAAAAGACATTGTGGGGTCTGATAGAAAACATGGTCGCAGATCAATGCGGGATTCGTTTGCGAACTGTCTGTTAGTGGTTCCAGCCGTATGATTATAACTAAGGATGGCTTTATACGGTATGGGCCTTCCTTCACTCAAATCTTGTATTGGTGTAATTACTTCAGTTGCACGTGTCTTCGTACATACATACGTAATATAAACAAATTAAATATATGATAATAGATCCTAGAAAGGGCCCGTGCCCATCACAGGAAGAGTTCAAGTCTTCAATATAACCCGCAGCTTACTGTCTTAGACGACCTGCATCATGTGGGCATGATTGGGGCGACCTCGCGAATACGAGCAGTTTGTGGGGAAACTGCAGAAACGAGAGGATAAAGTTGATGGATATTGGGAAACAACATATCATTCTTACGCCAAGTATACAAGAACTCAGATCCTCAGACCATCCAGACTTCTAATAATTCCGGTTTTTCCAACGAGTCCAACAGAAGTGGTTAATAGACGGGCTGTATTGCGCACTCCGTCCACGGCTATGCCCGGCCCGGTGAAACCGATGCAATGTTAGACTGATAATACAAAGACTTCAATGTATAGTTAAGTACTAAGTAGGCAACTGTCAAGATCTAGAAATAGCAGGTGCTGTGAAGACGAGCTTCCACGTTCAGATATTGAGGTCAGCTGGTCTAGGACAAGCACGTGATTGCGACGCGTGTTACGCGACAAGACAGCTCGCGTCATTGTGCCAGACAATATGCACACCTTTCCCGCAAATCGCTTCACCTCCAACACGACTTACAGCTTGGGAAGATTGACCGACGAGGACAGCACAGACTAATGCCTCGCACCACCTCCGCCGAAGACTATCAAGAACTCGGGAAAACATACTACAAGCAAAAGCAGTACGCGAAAGCGCTGTCGGCTTTCTCAAACGGTCTCGAAGCGGCCAAAGTGCCTACGGTATCGCTCTACGACTACCGCGCAGCATGCCACGAGAAACTCGCCGATTTTACCGCAGCAGTCAAGGATGGTCGTGAAGCCATTCGGCTGAATAAAAGAGATGTGAGGGGCTATCTGAGAACGGCCAGCGCTCTACAAAAGCTGAACAGGATGGATGCTGCGCTGGGCATTTACAAGTACGGCATGAAGAATGTACCAGCGAGTCATCAGGACTATAAAGTTTGTATTCTCCTTGCTCTAGAAAGTATATATGTTTTACTGCAGTGTGTCAATTGCTGATCAAGCACAGTTCCTCCAGAAAATGCACGACAATCTCACTCGCAAGCTCTCACCGCCTAAAGCCATCGATCCCTTCACCATCCTGCCCGTCGAATTAGTCGAGTTGATTCTTGCCTATCTCCCTTTCCGAAACATCGTAAATACCCTCCGTGTCAGCAAAGGGTGGAAACATTACATCACCGGGCGCCCAAACCTTTGGCGGGACATTGACCTGTCTGAGGCAAGCAGGCCTGTGTCACGAGGATTCATGAATAAAGCTGTGAATTATGCGGAAAGGGATGTGACGCGAGTCGCACTACATAAATTTCACCATACTGATATGATACCACGCATTGCGACAGCGTGTCGAAATTTACGAGAGGTTGAGATTTTGTCATCGCCGGGGATGCTTTCTGAGACCTTTGTTCAGGTGGTACGTACTGCACTGGATCATGGCCCAGGGCTATGTGTACGTCTTGAATTCCGACTGTCCACTAACTTTTTAATTCCGCGATTCTAGGCGCGTGGTGCTGTTGGACTCAAAAAGTTCGTCGTTAAGCCAGATATCACGCTCGATACTATCACCCAGATCATGAGCCAGCGGCCAACGCTCGAACATGTCGAGTTCCATTCTGTCATCGGCAAGCAGGTACATGTCGAATGGCAAGGGCCTTTCCGGCAGCTCCACACAATCGCTTTAAACAGCGACGCTTCGCGCACTCTGATAGGTGGTAGATTGTTCGAGCAAACTCCTAACCTTCAGAACCTCTCTTTGACAGGCTGGAAATATGGCTTCAACTTTGGATCTGACCTTCATCCCTACCCATACAACACAATCCCTGCACTCCTAACAATTCTCGAAATAAAACGCATCGACCTACCGATCTTCCCGCCTCTCCCTCCCACTTTGAAACGCTTCGTTCTTCACCCCAGCAAACCTCTCTTCTTACCCTCCGACTCTTCCGTTCTCGTCGAAATCACACCCTCGGGACAAGCTCCGATCACGACCGTTCCAGCATGGCATTACGCGCACATTTCGCATCTTCCGCACCTCACCCACCTCACCCTCTGTGAAATGGGCAACCTTAACCCGTATTTCCTCCAAATACTACTAGACCGTTACAAGGATCCAAAAGAAGGCGGCGATGCATCGCACCCTACAGCCAATAACGGCGGCGCACCACTCCAACATATCTGGCTCTGCGGCGTCCTTGACCCTGCCGTCTCCGCCGCTCTCTTCAGCCCGACCGGCCTCTTCGCTGCAAGCCCCCGCATCCTCACCCCTGCGCTGCAGTCCCTCCGCCTCCCATCTCTCCCTTGCACCGACGACGACATCGAGGATTTGGTTACCATGAAGCCTAGCGTAGTAGACTCTCTGCAAGTCGCCGATGTGTCATCGACGAAGATCTCAGGCGCGAGTTTGAAGATGCTGGTGGATGCTGTGCCCCAATTACAATTCATCAAGGCGGATAATTGCAGGATGGTCAGTAGTCGTGATGCCGTTACCTACGTGGAGGGCAAGGGCGTTGGAATCAGCTGCAAGATGAACGACGGGATTGGTGCAGGTGGGGGGAAGAAAGTGAGGTATGGGTGATTTTGTCTTTGTTAATGGACATTATTGACTGCGCATTTGACGTAGTGACGTATACGACGTCCCAACGATCCAGTAGAGATAGATGTACGGATTTGAGATTTCTGTAGTGTTAAGGTTGAAGAACTATAGTACGCTTGTTGCCCTTTGCTATGAAAAAAAGCTATAGCAGAGATCTTACAAAGTTTCTAGTTGTACATCGACCAATCGAAGCCAGTAGCCTGACCAAGTACTGTCATATATGAAACATACCTCACATGAGCTACTGCACATGCAACGTTGACAGGGCGTTTAGAAGCGGCCGCCTTCTCCTCCTCGTCCTCGAGCGTTTGTTCGTCCATCTCTGCAGCCACTTTAGCAGCAACAGCAGCTATCTAATTACCCTTAACCTCTAGCGCCTTAAACATTAATTCTGCAGTTAAATATTTCTGCTAGCACTATAGACTATTGCGCTTAATCTCTACACAAGCAACCTTAGCAATAATGCTAGCCAAGATGCTACACTCTCTCGCCTTCTGCTTTGCCTCTTCCTCTGTTAAACGGGGAGCCGTGCGAAACACTTCAACGGGGTCTGTCCTGCTCAAATTACCACCTATGCTCATGGCGGGGTCGGGGCGCGGGCGGTTATCGTTGTCGGGATCGCGGTCGACCCAGGCAGCGGGCCAATGGGTGTACTCGTGATTCATGACCGGATCATCTGGTGCGCGCGGGCTACCGTACTTGCGACGGAGCGTGTGGACAGTAGGCGGGACTGACCGCATCGTGGGTTCGGCGCGGTTCTAGGCTTCTTGCTCCTCTTCGCGCAAACGCTGCATCTCTTTACGCTCGTTGACATTATTCTCTTCTTCTTCCTCAGAAGAAAGCTTGTTGCTAGAAGGTTCTTTGCTACGGCGAGCAGCAGCCGCGTGTTGGGCAGCCAGCGAAATGTACGTCCTAATAAACACGAATCTTCTTTTGTAACCTACAGATCTCTCCCATTTTGACTTGTCAAAAGTCGTGTCAAGAAGCTCTGGCTGCTTCTGATATCGCACAATAATATGTATCAGGAATGATGATCGCTTCAACCAAGGAGCCATATTTTTCACTGACGAGCCCATCGCATCAATGCCAAATAGGAAAACATGCTGTGTTTCCGGCTGGGTATCTGGCTGTGGGGTGTCCGCAGAGTCACCAAATTCAGGCGACAAGATTGACATGATAGCAGTGGTGAATCTCCTGGACAGCCCTGAGGAGTAAACTTCAACTTCTTTGCCGTTTTCACGCTCAACAGCTCCCTTTTAGTGTAGGTACTGCAACCCAGTCTATAATAGATAAGCAGAACCGTGTACTTTAGTCCCGCAGCGAGCCTCAATCTTTAGGTTGATATCAAATGTGTCTATGAGCTCGAAAAAGTGGTTTTGCACTAAATGAGCCCTCTGATCTAGGGCACTGCGTCGTTCTGGGTTATGGGTACAGGTAATTGATGTGAAGTCAACTTGGTGTGTGCTGGAAAGGTGAGTGGTAAACTTTCTCATAATCAGATAGTGGAGATGCGATGGATATTGGGTATGAGGGGTTGAAAATTCGACGTCGCATATGTGGCAATTGGTGTGATAAGTAATATCGCTCCCAGTGTTCTTCCTGTTCGCGTCAGGCGTTTGAGATGGCGTCAAAGATAACTTCACGTTAGCTCCTATTACTACAACTGCTTTACTAGGGTCAATCGGCTCTCCATTAATTGCTGATACAGCATAGCATGCACCATATCCATACGTTTCTGTACGTACATATGTATTCATCCACAGTGCGTGCACGTGATCTCGACCATTGCCACGAGTCGCGAAAGACAAACGTCCAGATCGGACGCCGAGGCGTCCCAGGTTGACCACCAAGATACCGGATCCATGGGCCTGACCTAGCACGGAAGTTGGACTGAGTTGGATCTTCCATTTCCTTGTGGGACACCCTCGGGTCCTTGGGGGACATCCTCGGGGCGGGCTGGCGCGAATCATGCTTGGGGTGATCGGGAGCTTTCCTCTTTACTCCAGCATGCGCAATAGGGGTGTATGCGTTTGAGGCGTTTGAGTTTGTGTTTGAGTTTGCGTTTGCGTTCGCATTTGATGGAGACGGCTGCGTTACATGTGTACTTTCGAAGGTCTACTGGAGGAAAGGGTTGTAGACCCTGCAGACCTGCAAGGATGTCGGCTGGAATATAGATTGGAGGAGCTTCTCCAGTGGAATCATTGCTAGGTGAAGGAATGTGGGCTGGAGGAGCTTCTCTGATAGGACCATTGTCAGGCGGAGAATTGTGGCGGCGATTGTTTTCTTGCAGGAGGTGAAACCCTGTCTCCCAGCAAGCTTCCCCAGCAGCGCAATCGTCATCATCTAGAAAGCGGTCGAAAATTGGTTCCCAGAAATCTTCCCCGAAATCCTCCCCAGCAGCGCAGTTGCCAGGCGGTGGATTGTCGTGGCAGTTGTCTTCCAGTAGACGATCAAGCTCTGTCTCGCAGCCAGCTTCCCCGGCAGCGCAATTGTTATGGAGGTTCGACTCTCGGTGCATACATCCTAGAGCCGGCGTCAATCAAATTGTCTGAGAATAAATCAGCTTTTATCTTGATTTGTCCTTTTCCGTGTGCTTCAAGTTGTGTTACGTAGGTTCGCAGCAATTGCAAGATGCTGTCTCAATTCCATTTAGTTCTCAACTAGCCTCTCACGCGACTACTGGCTTCGATCAATTGGCCGGCGCAAAAACATATCACTGAAATAAACATGTTGGATGTGGAATCCTGCATATCAATGCACTGCTATGCTCTGCTACTATAACTAACATACAGATACAGTTGCATACCGACATTTCAGCATAGAAGCGACGTCGAGAGCTGCGAACAAGAGCGGTGGGCGTTGCGCATTAGCGTCACGGTGCGGAGGATATCATGCGTGTCGGAAGCCTCGGGCCAATCGCGGGAGGTTCCTGAGCCGGTAAGGCCGAAATCAAATCTCAAATGCTGCCGTCGCTGTCTCCGTCTGGCGGTCAAGTGTCAGTCATGGCACCCGCAACAACAGGCCGATGGCTACAGAGCCGCACTATCGCTGCTTGTGCTCAAGCGTGAAGCTAGAGTTGTGTAGGTGGTGGACGTGTCGATAGAGGCGAACCGGGTCGAGTGGTGGTGGTGTGTGTACGCATATATGTATGATAAAAGGGCGGCTTTTTGCGGCGGCGTTGCGAGCGACAAATCTATTGTTGGTTTGAATTCGTCACAGAAACGAAACGGAAGGAACAGTGAGAGAGAGAAAGGAAACGAAGCCTCACGGACGAACGCTAGGTTCGCTCCAACGAACGTCACCCACATCTTACGCATCCTTCCAGTCCATCCGCTCCCATCGACCTTTTTTTACCCATCAAGCGCCGGCCAGTAATGAGAAGGGTGACCTGACCTGACCAGGTCTTCGCTTCCAGCCTTACTTACATACAGGCAAAGTACTGAGGCTGCAAGGCTATCGTTCCCGACACCCCCACCTGCCCGGGTACGTACTGCTGTACTGTGCTGTATAGTGTACTGCAGTACAATGCAATGTGAGCCTGAGGCTGATGACGCATGCGCCACTTCCCACAGCAACCCGTCCACCAATGCCTGCCATGGACCCCGCCAGAGTCGTAACGCTGGACACGATCCTCGACAACGTTGATACGCGTCCGCAGCTCGGCGAGTGGCTTCAGTCTCCCACAAGAGACATCCACGCTCGTTTGGTCCACCTATCTTCTCTCTCCACCACCACCTCTTCTCACATCGACATAGACGGCCAGGTGCCGTCGTCCACGTCCCTTGCCTCGAGCCCGCCCTACTCGAGATCAGTCCGCAGCGGCACCTCGATGGCGCCCGCATGCATCCACCAGTCCAACGCTTCCACACACCCGCCATCCCTCTACAACTTCTCCGATGCTACCCCCACCGAAACTTCCATTAGTACCGGCCTTGCCAGCCATTTTACTGGCATGCCGCTGCTAGAAGAAGTCAACGGCGTACTCGAACACCGTCCGAACCTGCCCCGGCACCCAATCTACGAATGCGCATTCTGGTTCCTGAGCTGCTCATACATTTCGCAAAACGAAGACGAGTGGAAAACACACTGTCTGAGCCATTTCCGCGGCGAGGACCCCCCACGATCGATCCAGTGTCCGCTGTGTGATTTCCATGGCACCTGGGATGACGGCGAGACGGCGTGGGCTATAAGAATGGATCATATTGCCCGGATGCATACCAGCTTTGGCGAAACGTTGAGGACGAGCCGTCCAGACTTCCACCTCTTCCAGCATCTCTGGCGGAAGAGATTGATAGACGAACAGGATTTGAAAGAGCTCAGGGGTGGGAACTACAATCTGACGAGACCCGTGGGCAATTTCGTCACGACAGGCTCGACCCGTCGCGAGAGGGATGCGAGGAGGCAGAGGATGCAACACATCGGTCGGCGGTAGGCCGCTGTATCAACTTGCCCATCTACAAAAAGAAGTTGGGGTGTCACATGGACATCGTTGCATACCGCTGCCACCTCCGGAACCACCGCCCTTGCCTCTTTGAGAAGGCGGAGACACCGTTCGAGTCTATAATGACCCATTCGAACATATCTACCTCGACCCTCGACTTTGAGTATAGCCTTATTCTGTCGTCTTATACCTTCTCTTCTCTTCTCTCTCCCTTACTCTTTCCAATTAGGTACGATCCACGAAATTGACATTTCGGAAAAAGGACTTGACGGTATCTTTGGGGGGTGTCCTGGTCGAAAAAGATTGGCTCTGGCGTTTTCATCTTCCGGATTTTCATCTTCTTCTAGCGAGCGAGTTCCCTTTTCCTTTGTTTCCTTCTCATGCTTGTATTACACTGTGGGTAATCTTCTTCTTTCTTTGCTGTCTTCGCGCGGGCGAGATTGGGTATACCCGAGGGGAAAACCGGGACACGGAAATGTCATTTTGGATGAATTGGCCGGTGGACCTAATGGATGGGATAATGTCTTCCCTCATCTGGTGTTTTTCCAAGGTTGGTTTCTTCCGGCTGTTACGAAAAATGAACAAGTTGAAGGGCCTTGTGCCCGAGCCATCAAGCAAAACCCACGAGCAATTGCAACAGATGGATGATGTGACGATGTGAAGTTAGAGTGAAGAAGTCAAAATAAGAAACAAGGCTAGATGAGGGAGGGAGGAAGGAGAGGCAGAACGAAAGGAAAGAACAGGCCCCAATCAGTATAATGGGGAACCAAACTAGTCTATCCGTTGATCCGTCAAATCAATCAATCAATCAATCATCATCACGACCCCATCCATCCCCATCCATCCATCCATTCCGCCCCTGGTTTGCCTCTCGCCTCTTGCCTAGGTAACCACTCCCAACCACACAAAAACAACCCCCCGAAAACCGCGTCCTACACACCCAACAACCCAAACTCCGCCTGACCACCCTCTTTCGCCAATTTTGCGCGATTAAAAAAAGGCGGCCGCTTATTCCCTCCAGCTAGCAAAACTGCTCGGATCGAGTGGATCGAAAAAGAGATGCAGAGTGGTTGGAAATGCTTCTGCCTGTCCCGTTGTCTGGATATGGACTAGTGTCGGTACTGTTTTGGGTAGTTGCTGTGCGGCTGGAATTACGTTGCATGGATGGATGACTTGGAATTTAGAGACCGGTGGGGGGTTTCTTTTGGGAGGGGAGGGGGGCGAGGGAGATGGTGTATAGGTCGGTGAGAGATGCTGGGAAGTATGGGTGGATGGAAGGATGGATGGGTTTTGGTGAGTATGGAGGAGGCTTTTGTGTTAGAGAGATAGAGACGTAGGGTACTTGGAAGATATATGTATAGCTGTTTTGGTCAAGTTGGATAGGGGAGTTTGGTCTTCCTGGATCATGTATGATTTGTAGGAATTTTGTTTTTGTAGGAGAGAGAATAGTGATCACTGAATAGAAATGGTATCGGGAATACTGGAGAAGGATGATGAGGTGTTTGTTGGGAAGGGTTGTACATGTACCCGTACTGCTACAGAGGGGAATCAAGATTCTCATTCCACATCTCTAATGGTTCTCTTGTCGTGCTTCTACATGTCTCAAGGGATCCATCCCAACACCCCCAAGCGCACTTTCGACGCGCAACACGAAACGCGGGTTTACAATTGACCCACTTTCGCACACGGAATGGACCCCTGGCCAGGCACCGCTCTGCCATTGGTCGATTTTCCAAGCCCACCACTTTACTGCCAAAAGTTACCGAGATGGTTCGATAACATGCCACCTTCCGATTGAATGTTGTTTCAAACTCTCAACCTCGACTCCGACAACGCAAAACCATGGCTATCGAGGACTTTGACGAGCTGCCCCATTACAACGGATGGCTGTACGGGTCGCTGTGGCTGCTCTGCTTCCTTATAGCGTATCTGGTTCGAAAAGACAACGAGGCGGCCGTGCCGTATATCGTCGATGCGCCGAACCAGGTTGATGAAGGGTGGAAGGGCGAGGAGCTTGATGAGCTGTCTCTGAAGGTATGCGTACTTGTTTAGCCTCCTCCCGGGCAGGAACGCAAGACTGACCACAGTACCAAGGTGTCCGGATCCTCCCTCATCCAATGCTACGCCCCCGCGACCGGCGAGTCCCTGGGCCGCATCAACCCCTCCAGCGCTGCGTCCGTCGATCGTGCTGTCGCAAAGGCCACAGAGGCTCAGATCAAATGGAGCGAGACTTCGTTTACAGAACGCCGCAAGGTTCTCAAGACTATGCTCAAGTTCATTCTCGAGAATCAGGAGACGATTGCGCGGGTCGCATGTCTGGATTCTGGCAAGACTATGGTGGACGCGAGTTTAGGGGAGATATTGGTTACAGTGGAGAAGTTGAGATGGGTTATCAAGCATGGCGAAGCGAGCTTGAAGAGTGAGAGGAGGCCGGGGAATCTGTTGATGATGTATAAGTGGCACGAGGTGATCTGGGAACCGTTGGGTGTGGTGGCGGCTTGTGTGAGCTGGAAGTGAGTATTGCTCATTCTCGTCGTTTGGATTTCAACTCTTACTAACATTCTCCAGTTACCCCGTAAGTCTTTTTCGATCGTTACATATGTCCGCTCTGCTGACAGCATGTAGTTCCACAACCTTCTCTCTCCAGTCATCGCCTCCATCTTCGCCGGTAATGCCATCTTAGTCAAAGGCTCTGAAAACACTGCCTGGTCCTCGTCATACTTCGCATCCATTGCGACCTCTGCCCTCGTGGCTTGCGGTCACAGTCCCGATATTGTGCAATCCGTAATATGCTGGCCCAACGTCGCCGAACATTTGACCTCTCACCCCGGAATATCGCACATAACATTTATTGGGTCTCGTCCCGTGGCACACCATGTAGCGGCCTCCGCGGCAAAGGCTCTGACACCAGTATGCGTAGAGCTCGGTGGAAAGGATCCAGCAATTGTTCTCGACGACATCTCCAACAGTG
The DNA here is from genome assembly GCA_948474695.1 of Periconia digitata. Lineage (NCBI taxonomy): Eukaryota > Fungi > Ascomycota > Dothideomycetes > Pleosporales > Periconiaceae > Periconia > Periconia digitata. The sequence continues at coordinate 1,364,756 of CAOQHR010000009.1, read as the reverse complement.
ATTTCAACCGCGTCTCAAGCATTCTCATGCGCGGCGTATTCCAATCCGCAGGGCAGAACTGCATCGGCATCGAGCGCGTCATCGCCCTCCCCAAAGTCTACAACCGCTTCATCGAAAAACTGACCCCACTCATAAAATCCCTCCGACCAGGCTCCATTCTCAACGCCTCCCCAGATGACGAACCAATCGACGTGGGCGCCTGCATCTCAGACGCCAACTTCACCGCCCTCGAAAACCTCATCCAAGACGCCGTATCCCAAGGTGCACGCCTCCTCTGCGGCGGCAAACGCTACACGCACCCAAAGTACCCAAAGGGCCACTACTTCACCCCAACCTTCATCGCAGACGTCACCCCCGCCATGGCAATTGCGCAAACAGAGCTCTTCGCCCCCGTCTTCTGCCTCATGCAGGCGCAATCCGTCGACGACGCCATCGCCATCGCAAACAGCACCCCCTATGCCCTCGGCGCCTCCGTCTACGGATCTTCCACCGCAGACCTCGAACGCGTCGTCAAGGCCGTCAAAGCGGGTATGGTCGCCGTCAACGACTTCGCCGTCACGTATATGGTGCAGCTTCCCTTTGGCGGAGTCAAAGGGAGCGGCTATGGTCGCTTTGCGGGTAAAGAAGGAATGAGGAGTCTGTGTAATCAGAAGAGTATCACGAGGGATCGCTGGCCGGGGTTGATCAAGACGAGTATCCCGCCGCCCATGGATCTGCCGTTGAAGGGGAAGGATGCGGGGAGGAAAGCGTGGGAGATGGCGGTGGGGATTGTCTGGTTTGGCTATGGCGATTTGAGGGGGAAGATTAGGGGAATTAAGGGGCTGATGGGTTTGGGAGAGGGGAAAGGGAAGGATAAAGATGTGTGAAGGGTTTCGCTAAATGGATCAGCTGCAAGCTTTTGGAGGATGACTGTGTAGTATATGTAGTATATATGTACATGATGAAGCAAGGGAAAAAACAAATGCAGGTCATGGCCGTGTTGCTCTCCATGCATGGCACAAAATACGAGCGTTAATTCCATAACTGTTAGGGTTAGACGATATATGTAATTGTTCCTCTCACACATACAATCAAATATATATTGACGATAAAGTCAGGGTATATCTACAAACTAGACCGATCTTCAAAAAAAATCCCACCAGCCGCGTCTTCAATTTGGAGACTCTTTCTACACCGCCTCAATGTACCGCCTCACCTCCCAATCCGTGACCGCTTCATCCCACAGCCTTATCTCATGCTGTCTCGTTCCTCCAAAGTGGTCCACAAACTCATCGCCAAACACCTCTCTCGCAACACTGTCCTTACTCATAAACCTCTCGGTAGCATCTTTCAAGCTCTTAGCCAACCGAACCCCTTTATCGCTCTCCCCACCGACATCCTCACCCTTGCCCAGCGGAGGGATAGGGATTTCCATTTTCTTCTCCACACCTCGCCAGCCGAGCGCGAGGATGGCAGCGAGCACAAAATGCGGGTTCGTGTCGGCGCCGGGCACGCGGACCTCGAAGCGTGTAGCCTTTGCGGAAGAAGTAGGTGGGCTGATGAGTCGGATGGAGGCAGCGCGGTGCTCGAGGCCCCAGCTGACCGTTACAGGCGCCCAGAAGTTTTCTACGAGTCGCTTGTAACTGTTCACGTTGGGCGCAAGGATGGGCATGATATCCGGGAGGCCGTCGATCAGACCCGCAAGGAAGTATCGGCCGAGATCGGACAGATGGCGGACATCTGGGTATGGTGGGGAAGGATCCTCAGAGTCGCGCGCAAAGAGATTCTTGCCGGCAGAGTCTACGATGGATACGTGCATATGCCCGCTGTTTCCTGGAAGACCTGCGCGGGGCTTTGCCATGAAGCATGGGGTTATGCCGTGCTTGGAGGCGAGGGACTTGACGACGAGTTTGAAGAGCGAGGCCTTGTCTGCCATGGCAGTTATTTCGCCGAATTCTAGAGCCTGTGGGTGAACATAACCATATTAGCCTCCTTGAATATAGCGACTGCAAATCGGGTGCACATACGGCTTCAAATACTCCGGGGCCGGATTCAGTGTGCCATCCTTCGATCCCGCAATTGAACTTGGCGCATGCGTCGAAAATCCCATAGTAGTAATCTTGGTTGTGAACCGGTCGAGTGATGCTGTACCCGAACATGCCTTCTGTGAGGGATGGTAGCGCGTCGACGGGGTTATCGCGCAGAAAAGTTGCGGTGGACGACGAGTTTCTTTCGGTGCCGTCGTGGTTTTGGGGCGCACGGAACTGGTAGAATTCGTACTCGGCTGCAAATGGTAACACGGTCAAATTTCTTGTACACTGACGCGCAGTATCGGTTCATGCAGAGCATGGGACGAAAGCTTACCTCCAGCCATTGCGCCGTAGCCCTCCTTCTTCAACTTGTCGACCTGCCTCGCCAGTATACTTCTAGGGCAGGCACTGAGGCTCTGCTTTGTGTCCGGATCATGGAAGCTTATCAGGAAGAAGGGGACATTGTTCTCCCAAGGAATCCTCCTGAAGGAGGTCAAATCCGGGATAGCAATGAGGTCGCGGTATCCGTTCTCTTTGTTGGAAATGGCGAGTTCGCGGAAGTAAGTCTGGTCGTGCATATCCCAGCCAAAGATGACACTGCAGAAGCCAAAACCGGCGCTGGCGATGGAGAGGAATTTGGACTTGGCCATCAATTTCCCCCGTAGGATGCCGTCAACATCGATTCCGGCAACTTTGACGGCCAGGTCATCTTTCAGAACTTCTGGCAGAGATTCGACGGTGATGGTGGACGGGTCGGGGTTAGACATGGCGAGGGCTGGTGCAATATGGGAGGGTAAGGTTCGGTGCAGAAGACAATGGCCCAGACAGGTGGAGGAGTTGATGACGGAGTGTTGAAGCAGGATTAAGCTCAGAGATAGCTGGCGGTGGCTGCCCCGAGCTTGAGCCAATGAGGGGTAGTCCAGCCCAGCCCAACCCTGTCTCGATGGATGGATGGTGGGGGGTTGGTTGGGGGCGTCAGGGTCATGATCGGTCACATGGTGGTGAATAGATACGCGGCCTGGCCTGTGTTGCTTTGGACTTGACTCCTTTTATGATGCTTGGACCAGAACAGAGAATAGTGGCAACAGCATTCGTTATTACCCATGTTGACACGTTCATACATGTATCCAGGGTAAGGAGCTACCCCGCGTCGCGTTTGGAGGGGCAACTTCAACACCATCTGAAGCTCTCAGTTGGTCATATTATTGGAGGAACACCGCTCCGTCGGGTGAAGCATATCAAGCACACTTTAACTCTTCCTTTGCCATGGCTGGCTACGGCGGTGAATTCCACCAGGTCATCTGCACCCTCTTATCATGCCCTATCTTGAATGGGCCGATTTCGGCCGCTGGAATATCACCGACTCTATCCGTCCCATTGTATTGACACTACTTCCTCCGTGTCTTTACCTCAGACTTCAGAGACCACCAATATTGCGCAATTCCTTCAGTTGTGCCAAAAGAACAAGGTACTTCATTTTTCTTTCTTCCGTGTTATCACCAGCAGTTCCTTCTTCTCAAGCATCTTGTCAGAAGGGTCCAGTCTTATGACGTTCAAGCATACACTATTAGTCATTGTTTAAACGCTGGCCTCCCTCCACCCTCGACTTGAAACCTGCGAATTTGAACTGATCAAGCGCCAGTCACCTCTTACTCGGAACTTTCTCCTTCTTCATTGAAACCCACCAACAAAAGCACATTCATTCAACATGGGCCGTCTTGAAGGCAAGAACTGCATCGTCACTGGAGCTGCTGGGTACGCACTTGCCCCTCCCTCCACACCTTTTTGCTAGCTCCAGATACACAGACCCTCACATTTTGCTCCAAACATCTGACAAATCCACAGAGGCATCGGCCTGGAAACCTCGATTCTCTTTGCGCAAGAAGGCGCAAATGTCCTCCTCTCCGATATCTCAGGCCCAGCCCTAGAGAAAGCCGCGTCCAAACTCAAAGAGGTCGTCCCCTCTGCAAGCAAAATTGACACCAAAGTCGTCGATGTCTCCAAGGAGGCCGACGTGCAAGCCATGGTTGAGCATCTCGACGCATGGGGCGGCGTAGACGTCATCTTCAACAACGCAGGCATCATGCACGCCGACGACGCTGACGCTGTGGACACTCCTGAAAAGATCTGGGACCTTACTCAGGCCATCAACGTCAAGGGCGTGTGGTTTGGCAGCAAGCACGCTGTTCTGAGCTTCAGGAAACACGGAAAGACAAAGGCTAGTGTCATCAACACCGCGAGTGTGGTGGCTCTTGTCGGAAGCGCGACACCACAGCTTGCCTATACTGCCAGTAAAGGTGCCGTGCTGGCATTGACGCGCGAGTTGGCCATGGTTCATGCCAGGGAGGGATTCAGATTCAACTCTTTGTGCCCGGCTCCATTGAAGTAAGCCATAGTCTTTCGATTGTTCTCTCTGGGCTATAAAAGTGCTGACACGTACGCAGCACCCCACTTCTCCAGGACTGGCTTGGTGACGACGCGGCCAAGCGTCACAGGCGTGAGGTGCATTTCCCTAGCGGCCGTTTTGGCGAGGCCATCGAGCAGGCCAAGGCCGTCGTCTTCCTTGCCAGCGAGGAGAGTAGCTTCGTCAATGGTACCGACTTTGTCGTTGATGGCGGCATGACCAAGTGCTATACCACCGCCGAGGGTAAACCCACCGAGGCGCCGAAGAACCAGGCTCGCTGAGAGTCTGCCATCGGCACCACTTTTCATGTCTTCGTGGTTGGAGAAAAGGATCATGGAGTGAGATGACGTTTTTTCGGGATTTCCTGGGCAACATAGAGCCTTTCCCCGAAAGGATAGTGCCATGCTTCTAATGTGAATGATCGGTGTGGATACTCCCCTTTCTTTCTAATACAGACGATTGTTTCATTGCATTGAAAGGTTGTACATTGAAGTGACGGAAGACAACGAGATAGCAAGCATTGCGCTGCTGGTAACCCCACTCGCGCCCAGGTCCTTTGAAGCTGTCGAATCGAAATGAGGTAAAGTTAAACAAAACATCCATTGAGCCCTCGCCCCGTCGCGTGTGCTTCATTAGCATCTGCTTCACATGACGGAGATGCGTGAAATTTCCTAATTGCCTAGCCTTCATACCAAACATTCATATACATTTCGCAAATCAGGTCCACCAGCAATTGCTCATGATGTTGGTATTGCGTAGAATTCAAGTGTAATGGTAAATGATGAAGAGTTTGATGCGTGTTATCGGATAAAAAGGGGTGTAGAAGATTGTCATGTAAAGGACATGTGAAGACGAGAAATGATGAGTTCGTCGGTGCTGGCGTAATTTGTACCTATGTCTGGACATTATAATTCTGTCTGTTGAGCAAGCGCGAACGACCTCCAAGCCAATTCAGCAGCTCCTCTGGACGCAGCATACTCAGGCCTCAGATCTAGCAACTCAACCTCGAGACCCGATGTCTTGAGTCCATCTTTGAGTACGAGCTGAAACACATGATCTTTTACCAGATCAGCTGGCCCGATCAAAATCACCGTACATGTTTTCGGCATGTCCAAGTCTAGATAAAAGGTATTCTGCACAAACTCTATAACAAGGTTGCGTATCCATGGAAGACGACCAGCTTTGGACGGAACGGTATCAGAGAAATCCAAGTTACTGGAACGGTACGTCTCAGACATCCCAAGATCATAAGCATCTCGCATGCTCCGAACATGAAGCAAAAAGGCGGTTCCGGTGTACTCAACGAGCAGGGTCCGCCGTACGGGAAGCTCGAGTTCCTCCTCAGTGCATTTTTTCTTGTTTGTGAAGCTTTCGCAAAGACCCATATCGTATCCGGCGTACGCAGCGGTCAGTGTACGTGGTGGATAGCCATGGTTCCCTTCGAACACTGGAAGACCAAGATAGGTTTCGACGTCCGCTATATCTTCTTGAGTGAGTCCAGGGATGGCAGGATAACTAATGATAACGGATGAAGAGGGCCCTGCAAGGTTGATGAGCTCTTGTACCATGGCTGCTAGTATAGCGACATCAGTAGAGGCTGGGAACCCCAGAGCCTTGCGTGCATTCCTTAAAAATTGTCGCGGCTGGTCTTTCCATTGGTCTTCGCCGTCTTCATATGGTGGACTGCAAAACATATCAGATAAAGTTTCAGTGGAGGTTTTGTGGACGCACCTAGGATGTTCCGAGCTCCGCTGTGAAAGTCGTCTCATAAGTTTCTGGTACTGATAATTCCCTTCAATCATACCGATATCCCTGAAAGATTCATCATTTTGACGGATAGATATAGCCCCATAGTTGACGTGCAGGGAGATCCCGATAGCTGTGGCACTGGCTGGTTTGTCTGGGGCCACTCGTTGGTGTAGCATGATAAAAAAGAACGCCGCAGAGGTCAGCGCGAATGCAACCGAACGTAAAACTGCCATGTCGGACGAAAACAGATGCCGTTTCTATGTGGTGATGCTATGCTGATGACTTCTCTGTAGGACTGCTATAAAAAGTATGTTTGTTTTAGTTATGTTGATGGTGTGGGTGAAGGACGGAAGGACAATCGATAGAGGCAACGTGATCTTAGCTTACGTCAGGATCAATACTCTGCACTGCAATGTTGCCTAACTACGCCGCATCAATTATGCACAGCCTCTACATAAAAAGAAGTGCTCCCATACTGTACTCAACCGAACCAACATCGGAAGAGACTTGCTCCGATCGTCAGCGGGCTCAGATAGGCCGTTTCCTACTCGATTGAAACATCCCACCATACAGTAGGATAGACATGATTGAGAAAGTGAAATACCAGATTGTACGCGTTTTCTTTCTATTCCATGAGTATCGGGGGCTTTGCTATTTTCAGAAAACATAGAGCACTTGTGTGTCACTTTGCGGCTACTAAAGGACACTGCTTCGACGACATCGGTCCATCTTTGAATTCTGCCGATGCTTATTCCTGTCACTGCGTCATCTGATATCACGCATGTTTTGACGGCAGGCGACATAACCATTACTTGTCATGCCTCGATACTAAGACCATCTTCAAGACCTCCTTGCCGCTGGTGGAGGCGTACATTTGCGGGCTCCACGCTCCGCACTGAGACCTCCGACATTCTAATTTTATATACAGTGGTAAATGGATTGGAAATACAAACTAGGCGTGTCATACTGTTGGGGTGGATCAATGAACGCCCTATCATAGCCACTAGTTTGAGAAGGACGTTGTTTGTGCCTCAATCACTCTGGCACACTGTAAGATGCTTCTCTATAATTGTTTTGGCCTTGCGGCTCTATCAGAGACTGGCATATAAAATTTGGGCCATATTCCCCAGTTGTTCACTGAACACTCAAACAAACTTTAGTCTAAATCATTATTTCTATCATTATGACCGTCTTCGGACAATATTTTCCTACTTTTCTGGTACTTCTAGGCCAGTCAAACGCGTTAGCGCTGCCCTCATCTGACTGGGAAGTTGAAAGCCCAGCAAACATCTTCCCTCGAGATCCTTTCCAAGTTCACACGTATGCGTCACTCGGGGAATCTTTCGCGTCTGGTCCAAGTGCAGGGGATTCTTACGATAATACCCAATGCCGAAGATATAAGAAGGCATTCGGCCCTCAGGTTGCTGAAGACAACAGATTGCAGGGTCCAAAGCCCGTAGATTTCTCTTTCATCGCATGTTCAGGATCCAGAACTCGGCACATATACGAGGATTCGCCAGGCAGCAAAAGGGAAAAGTCTCAAGCCAGCCAGCTTAAAGACAAGAATCCCGATCTTGTAACTTTATCTATTGGGGGTAATGACATTGGGTTTGTCGAACTTCTTGATAGAGTAAGTCGATCGATTGCCACACTCGATTTCATATTAATCCTTATAGTGTGTCTATCGATTTTATCAAAACAAGATTAACACCTGTGGAGGATGTAATTGGTGGTTTCTTCCCTTTGACGATTGTACCAACGACTGTAATTCGGCAATGAAAACTGTTGGCGAAAGAATCGACAAGAATGATTTTTCCGAGGGTCTAACCCTAGCCATCAAATCTATTCTCGAAAACGCGCCTCGAACTAAGCTTTTCGTCACCGGCTATCCTGAATTCTGGAACGACAAGACAGATTACTGCGATGGTGTCAGTTTCAAGTTGAATTGTCCAGAGAATAATGTCCTTCCGTTGATTAAGGCTCGAAGACAAGGGATGAATTATCTCACTTGGAAATTGAACGACAAGATCAAGACTATTATCAATAACTGGCCGACCGGAGCTGACATTCACTACGTGGATGTGAACGCAAAATTCAAAGACCATCGATTCTGCGAAGAAGGTGTTCGAGAACCAAGTTACCGCAATCCAAACATCTGGTTCTATCCTTTGGAATACTGGACCGGTGGTACTGTCCAGACCTTTGATGGGAAGGGCAAGGATATACCCTCCGGAGACTGCAACCAATACCTGTACGACGACCAAGCTGACTACATCATGTGTCTCATGGCGAAGGGAGTCGTAGATGAAAATACATCTCTCGATTTCAACAACATGACAAACAACGTCCCCGGGGACGAGAAAGGCTTATCAACACAATCCAACAAAGGTTATCCAGATTGGGTAGCCCGGGTTTTCCACCCAAACATCAACGGCATGTCTGCTTATCGGGACGCAATCATCGAAGCATACAACAACTACAGTCCAAGAGTTGCTACTCTACCCAAAGGCAAAGCGTTGGCTATTGGCATGATGTCCATTGTCAATTCCCACTCAAGAGGAGCGACTGTTGATAACAACTGGCATTTCTACCTCACTAAGATTGGCCACGGCGTGGAATGCGACGAGAAATCCGATCTAGTCCAAGAGATTAGCTCGCAAGGCCCCAGCGATACCAAAGTCGCTGACGACGTCAAAGAAGTCCCTTTCCCCGGTGGCAGCTTCAAATTGGACGTCGGAGGCCAAGAGTGCGAGTACAAGAGCGACGGTACGAACCCCGGGAGATTATTCTGCAAAGAAAGGCAAGTCGAATGCAAGGAAGACACTCGGAGAAAGGATAAGGATGGTGCGAAGAAGTGCTCTAGTTCGCGTCAAACTTTCCAGACGTCTGTATTTTGCGAATTCTAACGGATCAACGGATCAAGGGTATCAGATAGATAAGATCCATCCACTGCTGGTTAACCATAGAAGAGCTCAAATACTGGATCAAATTATAAAGTCTTTTCATCTGGCAGTCGCCTGTGACTCTATTTCAGTCGCTTTGAGGCTAAAGGCCCCTGCAAACAGAGGTCACTCATGATGTTGCATTGGTGATATGTAATAGAGAATTGAGATTCACTTCCACATACGACCATAGGATCATGAAAACAGAGCTTCCCGTCCGCTCAGCTGTACTTAAGCATGATACCGGCGGATTAGTAGTCAGGTGGGTGACCACTGGCGAATACCTGCTGTTGTATGTTTTTTTCTTTCTTGAATCTATTTTTTTGCTAGTAATGAGGGTTGTGGTGGATACTTAAGTGGGTACCTGGAAAGGCGGTGGGAAGATTTTTGTGGGGGCGAAAACAGCGAACAGGACACACGAATCTAGAACAGCCATTAGCAATCTCTATTTCCTGGGTCCACGCCCACTTCGAGGGCAATAATATCTAGTCAGTCAGTGATTCTTGTTAGGAAAACACGCAGTGATATTGCCTTTTTCACCTTTCATTGCAGCTCGTTGAGTTCCTGTTGATATTTTGCCGAGGTATGTAGTAGATGCACCAGTCTTGATTGACAAGGTACAACGAGCTGAATAAAGTAATAGATGGGTAGGTTGCCAATTGGTGGATTGGAAGCACCACATTGCTACTTCCTATCCACAATACTGAAACCTAGAAGCGTCAAGAGAACCACGTTGAGCAACTGTCCTCTGACCCCGGAAACGCCCTCATTCAAAACCTAAGATCCGAGAGCGGAAAGCAAACGGAGGACGGCAAGCTCACCTCAGACCTATGTCTCTGCCAACATTAGCTCCGTTCTAGAGATTGCACTGCAGTAGCACGATAACGATAGCAATAACAACGAGGAAGATTAGGATAACAATTCCCATGAAGCGGGGAACGGAGATCAGTCTGACCAATTAAGTAGCGAATGCGTACAGGAAATTCATTATTAGGCATACCTGCTCTCGCGAGAGAATGATTGACACCAACCTGTGCGATTTGCAAGACGAAATTTCGGAATTAATATATCAATGGAACGGTGCAGAAGAAGGAGCATCAGGTTCCACAGACCTGTCTATAAGACCACTCGAGGACTGGATTGATATCATCTCTAGATCTAGCCGATAATGTTATTCTCATTGCCTCGTAGGCTTCATTTTGTGTTGGTACGATCGGTGATGCAGTAATGTTCTGGAAACCACGAATGGGACACAGTGCTCTAGAATAGACCGGATAGTCGATGGTACTTAGCACTACGCCACTATCACTCCCTCTTGATTTACTTGGACACACAATATTACCTGCTCGGCTAATGCACATATGATCATATATACAAAGATTGTCAGATAGGTAGCCTATAGGGTAGGGCAAAACAATAGGTGAAGATTGAAGTCAACTGATGTGAAGTCAGTTGCGGGCATTGTCTGGTTGACGTTCTCCATTTGTCTGGAATGCCACACCCACCGAGTACAAATCTTCACGGTATAGAAGTTACTTGGGTGGCACAAGCCTCAACGACTAGGATAGGGAAAAGAAGCGACCTGCTACGCGCCTGGCCACATTTGTTGTGGCAGTAGCTGATTGGGCTGCTGTGCTTGAGAAGTTGACTCGGCCTTGCGATTTGCACTCATCGTCGCCCTCTGCATTACCGCTAGATACACAATTGCCATATAGAAGTAATATTCCAGAAGGTCTGGTGGAAGAGGCTACCCACATCACGTTTTGCAAGCCTACCTCGCAGGCCTATCGCAGCGCTTTAGCATTGAATCACCCCGTTCAAGATCGGAAACAACGTCACCTTCTCTCAATTGAAGAGAGGAAGCGCTCGCAGCGAACACCTGCGGTAGAACCGGTATAGCGCAATTTCTATATTGTCGCCTACTGTGTCGGGTGCTGATCTGCATCGCATCTTTGATGGAGGAGTCATTAGCGAAACATCTCCAACTTCTGGGGTTCCGAGGGATCTAGCGCAATGGCAGACATGTCGAAAAACCCATCACAAGCGTCAGCGACGGGGTGGCTGGTACCGTCAGGATCGCCAGCGGTCGAATGCGTCAAGAACACGATTATTAGCTTCAAGGGGACTTTCCCTATGCCCGACCCTGACATCAATGGGATAGGTGTGAGTTCTACGGTCTCTCCTCGATATCGCTGGATTACTGATTATCCTGCAGGTCATCATATCCTTCACGATAGCTTCGTATACATCATTCATCCTCGCTGTTATCTTCTATCTGCTAGGATGCGTACCTCCTCAGCATCTAAGCAGCTTCGAAAGACGATACATCAAGCCCAAAGTGGCTCTTCACCTAGTACAGGACTTCCAGAAAGGCGTCTCGATCATCAACGAACAACAGATGATCACCGCCCTGGGCATCCTTGGTGCGACCCTCAGAAATATGAAAGAGTCGAGGGTTTTCGACTTCCAGACCAAAGTATACCTTGCTTGGATGGCCATCAACATGCATCTTTCCACGCTGAGTATCCTCCGACCGTCCTTCTGGGATCGGCCATGGCTCCGCGCTTTCAAACTACTGAACATGTGCGCTCTGTTGATGATGATGTGCATCGCCATATATCCGACGACCGTTTGGAGCTGGGTAGGCAGCACTGTGAGAGCGAAGGGCTTTTGCTCCAGCGCCGATAGCTGCTTTGGCCTCGAAGAGACGGTTGATGTGCACTGGCAGCGAGCACTCCATAGGCCAGGCTCACTCATTCCACAAGGCGTTTTCGCCTACGCTATCCTCATCATCAGTCACGTCTGGCAATCCGTCATGCTGTTCCCGAAAGCGCACATTGCCATCAGCAACCTTTCCCAACGTTTGTTGCGCCACCTCGAACAGCGCATGGTGGATACGAATCGCGGCCCGCAAAAGTCGAACCGTAGAATCGTACACCGAGCCATTACTGGCGCCTACATGTTCGTGCTTGCATTTATAGAAGTCACGGGATCATGGGCCTTTTCGCAATTCCTCGTCGGCCTGCATCTTGCATGGAGTTCTTTCCAGCTCTTTCTCCCGCGCTTCAGGTACCTCCCTGCGTGCGTTGCAGATTATCTGAACGAGATGAATTTCGGGCAGATCCTGCCAATGATACTGTTGCTCGCTCCCATCTACGGTATTGTTACATACTACCTAAAATATATCCAACAATCGGGTTCGAATCTCTCTGCTGCAACCACTACAGCTACAGCCACGACCACTCCTTCAAGCACTTCTCAAAACACGCAAAATGTTCCACCCACTTCAACCACGCCGTCGTCTTTCTCAAGCCTCTTGAATCAAATCAACACATCGACCGCAAATGCCCACGAATCCCTCCGCGCATACATGTTCACCACTGTACAATTCAGATTGATTGTCCTCGCCCAATGTTTCATCGCCGTTACGGGCGTCGTTGGATACTTCCTCTCCGCCGCAACCGCACTGCGTATCTACGACGACTCGGCGACGTCAACCCGGAAATGGTATGAGATAAGCTACAAGATATGGCCGACTGTGATTGCAAGTGCGTGCGCGTTTGTCCTGTTGTTCGTAATTTCAGTCGTGTCTCCATTCTTCAGTCCTCGGCTGACTAAGTAGATGCGGCGGAGAGAGAGAGAGAGAGAGAGAGGGAGAGATGCTCCCCAGGTTGTACTATCTGCGAGACGGAATTCCGCCAATCGGCACATTAATAGAACGGTGTAGACAGGGCGGTGTGAGGCGTGAGGCTGAGAGTGAGATCGGAATGATACAGGCGATCAATTCATCACTAGGTTATGTTGCTGTTGGTGTTGCTGTTGCTGTTGGACTTCGTTTTTTCCGGGATAATTCTTAACAGTGGTAATATGGATGAGGAGGTATAGGTAAAGAACTGGATACGAGGCGGAATTTACCAACAGAGAGCAATTGTAACCACGAAGGAATACTATTCTTTCACCGCAGTGATGTGGAACCGGGTGCGTTTGCTGCCGACGAACGGTGAGGTTGGTCCAAAAGTAAGTCGACGCCGCTTCAGAATCCTGTAATCAGTTTACCGTTTTCGAGGAAAAGAAGGATGTGTTACGCGCGAGATAACCTCACCACGCATTGTGGATATTTGCAACTTGTTGGATTGTTGTGTTTGTCTCGGAGCTTTGACTACACCAACATGCTGCATATCTCGTTAATTTTGGGAAGTTTGCTCAAAGATGCAACGATTGACGTGTGACGAGCTGCAAGCCATGTTTGTTGTTTTTAAGGCGTTCAATACAGCCTTTGCTGTAGAATGTAGGAGCAGACTGTAGAGTCCGCAAGCCGGCCAATGCACCGAGAAAAGTGCCATAGATATGGCGGGAATAAGCGCCCGCTGCTTTGCATATGCTGTTTGCTGCTATGGCTGCGTACGAGGAGGATCTAAGTTGTGGAAAGCTACTTTTGGTGTCGCTGCGTGGCTTACGCAAAAACAACCCGACACTGCGGCTGTTCCCCTGACCGATCGCTTGCAAAACGAGCTGCAGCGTGGAAAACGAGATTTTGTGCACATGCACGCCTCGTAAGTTTTGGTCATATTCGATTGGATTGGGTGCCGTGCTGCTGCGTGGAGCGGGCGAGCGGCGATACCCAGCCAGATGCACCAGTACGGCGCAGTCACGCCGCCTTCCTAATTTGACCAAGGGCATTATCAAATGGGCTTGAGTGGAGGAGATGAGGTTTCTACTGGGTTTAATTGTTGTATCATTGCAGTGAGTCAAGACTTGAGCAACAACAGACGAGGGTACATAGTGGCGTAGGAAGTGTTGATGGTCCAAGTTACCTAGATGAATTGCTGTCGACCAAGAAAAAAAAAGTACGACGGGCGCTTGCGACAATGCTGATGGACCATGCCTCTTGCATGCATAGAAGGCCTCCACATGGCGTACTCACATCTGCGACAACTCGTTGCCACGTCAAAGGATTCTTGACGAAACGGATGAGGTGGGCATATGTTTGCAAGACCAGAGTTTTGGCAAGTTCGTGGCGGTCAGTGTGGATGCGGTTTCCTTGGGGGCCATGTGAGTCCAAGAATAAGAGCAGAGCAGATATTGACGAATGGCGTAAAGAAAGGACACAAGGCTGTGGGATTTAGCTCGTGTACAGGACCAGGGGAGGTGAGATAATAGTACGCCATGATGAGAGCTGATGGGGTGTCGCGCCACTGGTGTGAGTAACAGAAATCAACAGTAAGTCTAAGCAGCACACACGGTCAGCCTGGCGTGAGTATGTGGGGATGCCGCGACGTGGATGACCCGGCAGAGTTCTGTTGGAGTTGTGGCTGCTCGTACGCCTATTTGATCAATTTAAATGGGGAAGACGGCGCACTGTGGGTGGTGATGAGAAAGGAAGAAACAAAGAAGGAAATGAAGAATATCAGGGAATGGGGAGTCGGAGAATTGGCGATGCTGCAATGCTCACAGGATCGTGCTGGTGGCTTGTCTCGGCTTCTCTTTCTGTGCTGGCGGACCCCAAGGAGCTGTTGTAACCGGCTGCATGGCTCAGACCAGACCCGAGCGGAAGTGTGGATGGAAGCCGTCTCTTCCCACGGGCGCTTACGGGCTTGCGTATGGACGGGCGGTCGATAGTTATGGGCGATGGGAAACAGGATAGTCAGCGATTGGGTTCACGGAGGCTTGACGCGTTGCATAGGCGCGATTGGATCGACTCGAGGCCAAGCAATCCGGTGAGCAGGGGTCGCGAGCAGGTGGAGAAGCGGAGGGAGAAACAAATAGGTAGAGGGGGGGGGGGATAGAAGGAATACCCAGTCCTCACCAGGCCAGCAGGCCATCTACATACCCATCCATCCATCCATCCATCTATCTACCATTCACTTACCACGCCTCCTCTCGTTGCTATCTCTATCGACCCTGCGCAGCCGGCTCTGCCATCTATTGTCCCCATTCATCATCCATCCATCCCTCGCCGCGCTGTACTTTTAGCTACTTGCTGTACCCGCCCACTCCTGCGCCGCGCGCTTCCCACCCTGATTCGTCTGAACCAGCTGCCCGCTCAGCCTTGCAACTTGAAACTTTTACTCTTCCTCACCTGCTGCTGCTAGGGGTAGACGATCGCCCAAGATCTTTCCAAGAGACGCGTGGGCTCGTGGGTGCGACTCCGAGATCTGCCTCAGGCCTGGCGCAGCAACACATCTTGCATTGTGGTGCCTTGCCGGCGGCATACACCACACCTCCACACTTTCCTCGATAGCTATCGCGACGAGGCATGGCAACCGCCACCCAACTCATGCCTTCTCCGAACGGCCTGAAGTCATCCTTCAGCCCTTATACCGACTCGCCCAGTTCGCCCGCCACCTTTGCTCAAGTCTTCTCAAATAGGTGCCGTTCCTCCCTCCCATTCTCTCCACTTCATCCAGCATTCAATCAATCCATCAATCAGTGCTTTCTTTGTGCATACAAGCAAGCGCTAATGGAAACTCGCAGGTCTTCAAACCATTCGGACCATTTGGTCCCGCCCCCGAGTCCCTACCCCTCCTCTGTCGACCCCTCGCCAGTCGACAGCAATGGCACCAATTCGACCGAGGTATTTATAGCGCGAGAGCTCACAACTCAATTCACCCCAGCGCTGACGGATACATAGATTGAGGATGATGCCCAAATCAATCATTTGAGCAGCGAAGATGAATCCAGCGTCAAATCACCGCTGGACGACATTGTCAGTCCCGCGAGCCAGGACAGCAATACCAAGGTACGCATGGATCCCTTCACTGTCCTTCGCAAGCTCGCGATTAATACCATATTTATAGCCTTCGAAGCTTGATACCGCGCTCCCCGTGCGACCACGCGCCGATTCTGATGAGGACCCCCAGTCTGTCATTCATGCACCCGCACATTTCAAAACATTCGTACGTCGCGCGATCCAAAACACGGTTCCACCACATAGCCGCTGACTTTCACCCAGAACCGATCGAGCGCATCAGTCGCATCTTCATCTGTTGAAACCAAGTCGGATCAGACTGCTATGGTGTCTCCCCAAACACCAGAAGCAAACATGATTCCTGACGACCAGGTCCGTCGTGCTCATGATGCTCTGACTCGTGTTATGATGGCTGAACGTCAACAGCAAAATTCCAATTACACGCATCCGATTGACACTGCGGTACCTACTGCCACCAGTGATCGCCAAACCCCACGCGCACAGACGCGTCAAGATTTCGAGGACGACGGCAAGCGCAGAAGTGCGCGAGCCAGCACAGCCAGCAGCCTAGCAGGTCAGTCTCAATTGCACCACTCCCATGCCCGATCCCGTTCTGATCCATCTACAGATATTGTTGAGACAGATGATAGTGTCTTTTCGGAATCGGCATCCAGCTCCATAGTAATCGATAATGACGACAGCGAGTCTGAGATGAGTAGAGACGACCACCCTTTTACATCCACTGGCTTTCAAGACAACACTCGGACCATGGGAGAAGTCCTGCATGGCATCAACGAGACCGAAAAAGAAATCACAGCCTTGCGAACTGCTTTGCACGAATGCTGGACTTTGTGTAACTCTCTCGCCAAATTGAGTCAACACCATAGGCAAAGGATGTTTCACTACTCTGGGGGACGTGGGGAAGTCCAGGAACATGCTTGGAGAACATGCTGGAAACTTTGCCAGAGATTGTACGAAAGTCGAGACCAGGATCCAGCCACACAGATTGGTCCAACATTGGAATTGTGTCGAAACTTTTGCCAGGCCTTGTTCGATGTGCGACAACGACAAGACGAGACAGCCGATTCGGTCCTGAGAGTCAGCTTCGAACTCAACAATCACCTGTACAATGCTCACGATCGGAACTTGCCTGAAGCATTTCGAGAACGCACACTGGATTTCTACCTGACACTATGTCACCGACTGATGAAGCAAAAGACGTCCTTGCCGGAGGAAACGGACGCTTTACTTCACGCCTGCTGGTCGCTTGCCGAGATGCTCTTTAACATCCGTCAGACGAAGAGCGATGGCAGGTTAACAGATGAAGAGCTCCTCGGCTCCGCAATTCAGGCGTGCTGGGAATTATGTGACCTCTTCCGCGACGGTTGGACCCAAATCCGCCCCGACCGTGGGACCCCACGTCCATCCAAGTACACTTTCACAAGCGGCCTCCCCGCTTCTGTACCACATTCACAGACCACTTTATCCGATATATCGGGACGCTCCTCAAGCCTCAACGAATCCTATCATTCAGCAGTATCCATGCGCAAGCAGATATTCACACACCCAGAAACACCGACCACCATCTTCGATGATCGCGAAGAACTCTCGCCAGCTGACGAACCCAACGTTCCCAACATTCTCGTTCTTGGTCCTGAAGCTGGGGAAACGCGAACGCACGAGCGTTGGTCTTCCTCATCGTCCAACCTTTCCACGTACTCCGATACATCACAGTCCATACACAGTTCTTCAACGGCAACCGCCGGGCGAGATGATCCAAATCTTGTCCGTTTGAAGTGTCTTATCGTTAAAGCAGCCATGAACACTGGCTACACCCGGACATCATCGCTACCGGACTTCGTCCGCGCTCTTCCCTCCAACAGTTTCGGTTCTATCCCATGGCAGGCAAAGCTTTTCGAAAACTACAAGAAGCTCGTATTGACCGACCCCACGCTCAAAAACGCCCATACCCAACCGCTTCGCCGGCTCACGGCCAACGAAATAGGCAGAGCCGTCCAGTGGATGACACGGAGTTCGCAGTTTGCCTGGCTGTCGGACCTGTACAGATTTGTCTTTGGCAATTACCCTGACGACGTTCACCAGCGCAATCTCATCATCAACGCATAGTGCATTCATTTGTTTCAAACGCTCACGACGACGAAACCCGTAACGAATTTGAACGTGCTCCATGTTTCGACTCCTTTCCTCTACTATTTTCGGGGCGTGAGTTCAATCTCATACTCATACGATTGTCTTTTTCTCTTCACGTTTGATGGAGGGTGGATTCTACCTAAAGATGAACACGAATGTTCCTTTCCATTTTTTTATTCGAATTTTCTGCTCTCTTCACTATTAGGTTGGTTCCTACATGTTGGCTCGCGCTATACCCCTCCCCTTCTCTACACCGCCGTTTTGCCTTTATTTGTCTTCCTTCCATGTGGGGCAAAAATCCAAGTCGGCATTCACGCTCAAAACAAAGATTTGATCACATTCTTGGAATGGCTGATGCCAGGCGGTGATTGCACTGCATTTATATTATCATATAATTTTCATCTCATTATGAATTTTATGTTCAATCACAATCACATGTGTCCTTCTGTTCTTGTGTTGAACATGCTGTTTGCTGCGTAGTTATAAGATGTTTCGGCTTCCAGACTATGCTTTGCTTGTAGGGAGATATGGCTCTTGTCTCACGGCAAGACACATGAAGACAAGCAGATGCTATCAACACGAACTACTCGGTGCCGTACACTCTGTGGAGTTATCTCTGGTGCCGATTGCGTCCATGCAGGAGTCGATGTTGATGCTCTCAGAATCTCGACCTTTGATCTGCGATTGTGCCATATATTGTAGCCGGGAGAAGAACTGCAATCCTTGCTATAAAGCTCCAAATATTTGGTCTGATGCTTGCAGTTCTTGCGTCATATCCATTCAATACCGTTCGTTTTCATAGTCGTTCTCCCATTCGCTCGCAATAGCAGTCCAGCACGCCAGTTAGGAGGTGGTGATATTCCCATCCCAGAAAAACAAGAGCAGAGGGAAAGCCGCATCTCCTCATCAGCTCAATCATTCCCAACTCCCAATCCCGTGTCGTTGGTTGCATGGAGCATTTGATGCTGCGAACCTACGCAACGCGACTTCAGACATGCATCATTAACTAAACAACAATAATGCCTGGAGAATACTTGGGTAATCTCATTAACCCTCATTTTAGGATGCATATCTCTTATCTTGTATTTCACGCTATAGGATGCATGTCTCTGCTCTTTTACTTTATGCTAGAGGGGTTGCATTGGTTGCACCTTCTACGTTTAGTACATGCATACGGATATGGAAGTTGCAAGCCTACAAAGCGCGCCAGTCTTCAACTTGATCACGACATCCACAACGACAGCACTCACAAGACATCCACGACATCTATAACACTCACAAGACATCCACGGCATCCACAACGACATTAGGATTCACGACGGCATCCACAACGACATCAGGATTCACGACGGCATCTACGACAACATCACGACGGCATCCACAACGACATCACGACAACATCACGACGACATCACGACGGCATCCACAGCACTCACCATGGGGTCCGAACGCTTGTGGAGGCCAAGCCCGAAAGTCCGCACTTCACTGAAAGATGGAAGTCGAACGCCAAAGGATGACAGAGAGAGGGACTGGCTCCAGTCGCATTATCGTTTCAATCCCGTGTCTGGTGACAATCACGACTCTGCCTCTGTCTCTGCGGAACAAGACACACACCGAGAGCACGATGTCTACCAGCCGTCTAGCCGCCGTGAAGAGAGCGTTCGCGTTCGCTCACGCCGTCGTAGGCAAGACACACACCGAGAGCACGATGTCTACCAGCCGTCTAGCCGTCGTGAAGAGAGCGTTCGCGCTCGTTCACGTCGCCGCATAGACGAAAATCACCAAGAGAACGATGTCTACCAGCCGTCTAGCCGTCGTGAAGAGAGCGTTCGCGCTCGTTCACGTCGCCGCATAGACGAAAATCACCAAGAGAACGATGTCTACCAGCCGTCTAGCCGTCGTGAAGAGAGCGTTCGCGCTCGTTTACGTCGCCGCATAGACGAAAATCACCAAGAGAACGATGTCTACCAGCCGCCCAGCCGTCGTGAATCAAGTGTTACCATTCGCTCACACCGCCGTATGGACGACAACCATCGTGATCGTCGTAAGTCAGACACCCACTGTCAGTCAGACTATTGCTAACTCGCCTAGGCCCAGGCCTTCATCACCTGCCCACTAATCGAGAAGAAGCATCGCCCGCTCGTCGCTCCAGTGAACAGACACAAGCTCGCCGAGAAGCATCGCCCGCTGATCGCCCGGATGAACAAGAACAAGCTCGCCGATAAGCACCGCCTGTTGGTCACCCCAACGAACAAGAACAACTCCGCCGAGAAGCACCACCTGCTGATCGCCCCAACGAACAAGAACAACTCCGCCGAGAAGCACCACCTGCTGATCGCCCCAACGAACAAGATCAACCTCGCCGAGAAGCACCGCCTGCTGATCGCCCCAATGAACAAGAACATGGTTCCACACTATATGTACCAAATGACATCCTTGCACTTCTGCGCAACGTCCTAGACCCGGACGACCCTTTTCTAAAGCAGAATGTCACAGCTACACGAGCACAGCCCCTATTAACATCAAGTCATTCAACTGCACAAAGTTCTTTCACCGTTGTTCCGGAGTCTTCAGCAGCAAAGAGAAAGGCCCCTAGCCACTCCGAACACGACGATGATCACCCGCCTCTTCCGCCTCCGAAGAAGAAGGTCGATACAGAGGAAGCAGGAGCACATGTTTGGATCCGGTGTCTCGGTGGTCAGCCAGGCATACCTAAGCGGCCGACCTGGGTATTCGTCTTTCGCAGTTCATGGGCATGGAACCACGCAGACCTTACACTCAGCCTGGAGGACTATTTCCAGGGACTTTCCCTTAGGGCACATGCCATGTCAACAATGAATGGCGAGCGGATCGACTTCAGTGAGGCAGTTATGGTCATAGGGTCTAGCGTGAAGTCGTCGTTGACGCCGTCTGTAGCGCCTGACTGCCTTACCACAAACAACGAAAAGAATACCGGGATGGAGGTCAAATATTACACCAAATGCGACACATGCAACCAAGAGTTCTCGACTGGGCATTCACGATGGGCATCACAACTGTTACTGAACGTCTTCAAGTCGCTTCTATCCCACCATCACTCCAAGCATGGTGTTAACCTAAAAGTTATCAACTGTGCCCACAACTTTAAACTTCATGACCATGTATCCCATTACAGCGGTCATCTAGTAAGTTGCCATGGTCCTGACATCGTCGAAGCACTCAAAATCAACCCCAAAGTGGAGGCTCGGTGCAGGAGCAGAGTCATAGGTTCAGCACATCCATTGCAGACTAGCATACAGCATCTCCACCGACAAGGAGCTATGGAGCTCAAAAACGAGAAAACAATCAAGGCCTTCTCGACACCCGTAGTCAAGAGATTCACTACCTCAATTATGTCTCTCTTACAGCCCGGCTCCTATCCGCAACATCTTGTTCTTTTTAGCATTAACGCGATGGGCTGTTGTGTGGAAAATCTGGGGACCTGGCTAACGCAGAAGTCATTCTGTCTCCACATTGTTGTGCGGTTTCAGGAGCAACCAGAAGGGCTTGATACGTCGGAGTGGGAAAGTGTGATGGGTTACAAAGGAGAGCGTATGCTGATTGGGACGTACGATTCTACCAAGCTAGCGAGTGCTATTGAGGGCAACGGTAATGCGCTTCATTAAAATCTTGTAGAAGCGTTGTTGTGTTTAAAGAAGAAGAAAGAGCACCAGGTTCTACAGCGCCGTCTGTAGGACGGCTTAGTCAGTCAAACCCAGAAATTTATTTATATAGCCCGTTCTGCGAATGTTTAATAATTAGAACCTAGCTCTACCTAGTCTTTGCGTGCCTTTTATATCTGCCTCTTTAACGTGCTAGTTGTAACTGTCTGCCAGTCTTAAATGTGTCTTTGCAGTAGTTGCGTCTCTTGTTGTTGTTAAGAACCTGCTGTTTGGTGGATATAGTCTTTGGTGTAAATTCTTTTCACGCACGCTAATGTCCATTACTCAACGTTGATTTTGAAGGCTTCGTCGCGCGGTGTTGGTGTAAGGGTGGGTGCCATAGTAAGGTAGGTAGGACAGAGTTAATAGAAGATAAAAGATGCTACTAGAGATAAACATGTTGGGTGTGTAATCATGTGCGCCTATACTTTGCTACTACAAACATACAGAAATACAGACACAGGTATTAATACTTGGGCACAGAAGCGATTGACACTGCAAAGCACATCAAAGGCTACCGGAGAAAAAGTGTTGATTGGCCGAGGATTGGCCAGGCACGACACCGATGGGAGGGCGTGGATATGGGTGGCATCGTTGTGTGTGGGCCCACGGTGCAAGCCACGGCTAATAAGCTTAGTGAGGTCTGTAAGACGGCAGTGACAAACCATACGCCCATAATTTGATTTCATCGGTTGCAGGTTGAGCGAATGGAGGGTTTTCAGCTTCGACTTGCTCACCCTCTAAAGGGTGATTGACGAAACTCGGCACCAACCATTTGGTACATGTACTAAAATTGGGCCAGACCGTCTTACTGAATCTCTGGTTGCCGGTCAAGCCACACATGCGCCCGAGTGGGGGGGAAACAAGGCAAACATTTTCGGTTTCCATGGATCCTATACACGGTTGAAGACGAAGCAATGACGACACGGAAGAAGAAAAAGAAAAAAAAAGAAGAGAAAAGACTCGTACGCTGTTAGTTGCAGGGTGGCTGACTTTCCCTCGAGTCCGGATGCACGGTCGCCGTCAAATGCTTGGTCGGTGTAGTGGATGATGCATTCTTGTTCCACCCCACAATCGGAGAACCGCGGCTCATCCCGCCAATGCAGCATTTCATCTTCGAAAAGAGGGAGAGGAGTCAACGATGAGCTCGATGCTTTTCGACATGCATACGACGTGCAGCGCCCCTCTGGCGGTTGTAGTCGGATCCAGTCTTTGCATTAGAGGTGGTTCGTCTGCCAAGATGTTTGAACTCCTCCCCCAGACTTTGCGACGTTGGCAAGAAATCTCCATGATGGGTTGGTTTCAAGGCCGGGTCCCGACCGTATTGGGCTGGGACATGTCGGTCCAATTTGGCACCACACGGAAACTTGCACAGTAATCCTGTACGTATTGTTACAGAGTCGGTGAGGGAAGGCAGTTACACACATAGGTGCTTGGAGTCAACGAACCAAGGCCGTGCTGATCGGTAGCAGTTAACGGGCGGTGTTTGCTCATCAGCCAGCAAGCAAGCAAGCGAGTCCACAAAATCGGATCAGCGCCGGCGCCCTCCCCGATGCGTCGTCGCATGAGCAAGCCACAATCCGGATAAGGCACGAACGTTGATTGCCGTAGATGAAGAGATGGGCGGTCCAGGGGTGACAGCTGCGGCTTGGCCAGACACAAAATGGTTAGGAGACGTGTGCAGACGGGGAGTGACCCCGGCCTGGCGAGGGGGTTGGTGCGGACGGAAAGGTTGGCATTGGGCACATGAGCCAAGGAATAAGCATCCGGGAAATTGGAAATTGCGTCTTGTTGGCTAAATGTACCAAGCGCAAGCGCGGTGCTGGATTGTGAGACGGTACCGCACATACAGGCAGGCAGACAGGCAGGCCTGCATGCATGCACATGTAATGCTGCACGATGATTGAATGCAATGCTGTTCGAAAGAAGGATCACTACATGACAATGTCATCCTGTGCAGGCATGCATGCATGCAGGTGGGCCGATAGGATTGGGAGCGGCAGTAGTAGTACGCTGACAAGAGAAAAGGCGTTTGTGCTTGTGCGTGCCGTCTATCTCGGCCAACGTGTACCCCATTTGCTCGCCTGCGGGTCTTGTCGCGGCTTATACGACGAAGGATTTGCGAATAGTCAGCCTTGTCTCATCGGTACGAGGTCATCCTCAACCAGGCAAGTGGTTATCATTGGGCGCACCGAGAAGCATCGTTAGACATTTTTCAGCTCGACTCGCGCTTTGCCTTTTCCCCTTCGCCGTCTGCGCTGCACATGCGAAGGCCGGATATCCGGTGACAGCGTTGACAGCACATGGTGTGAATCTGAATCGTAGGAGTCGTCGTCGCACCTTTACCGCACCACTCTGGTCACCGCTATAAGTCGAGAAAACCACGGAACAAAAAAAGAATGCACGGAACAAGTTGGTGGACACCGTGCAGAGTTTCGAAAACAGTGGAGATGGAGGTTGTGGGATTGCAGATAGATGATGACGATGACAACAGCAACAACAATAACAACAACGGTTGGACAGAAGAGCTTGTTTTTGTTCGGCGGGGGTCCAAAGGAGCCTGGGACGGGCGGCGGTAGTAGTACAAGGACTGTTGATCACTGTTGGACGCGGGACGGCTGCGTGTATAGTGATAGTATCCGACTCGGTCACGTTTTGACATGGCCGCCACCTCTGTAGCAGGATGCCCACATGATGATGATGTTGGGAGCTCGAGTTTGAGCGCTTATATAAGAACCCTGTTGCAGATTTCCGGCGATAAAAAGGCCGATGTACGACCAAAGGGGATTAGGAGCACAGCCTGCCGATGCGGGTGCGGAGAGGTCACAGCACAGCACAGCACAGACAGCTAAGCAGTCAGACCGGAAGCTTGCCACTATGATTTTTTCGCGTTTTGCGTTTTGCGTGGCTAGTGTGCAATCAAGCCGGCAAGTGTGGAGGCGCAGATCGTTCAGATAATTCATCATTGTGGGCCTCCCAAGTCCGTGTTTTTCGCAAATGCATTCGCCCAGCCATTGAGCGACACGTCTGCACTCCTCCGATCTGGGCAGACGGTGCAGACTCACCATCCGCCTCGTAGCGCTGGTGATGGCGGCGGCGGCGGTGGTGGAGGTGGTGGAGGTGGTGGAGGAGGTGGAGGTGATATGATCGAGTAAAAGATCCAGGGGCCAGAACTCGGCGGTAGCCAAGTCGCCACGAACGCTCCATCACCCTCTTGAAACACGAAATCGCGTACCAAAGCAGCCCATGCCCACCCCCCATGTCATGTCATCAGAGGTGGTGGGCGGGTGATCCCAGCCTCCGAATTATTCCAGGAGAAAGAGGGCAGCCAGGCAGGCCGGAAAGCCGAGAAGGCCGTGCGGGCTTGCTTGTTCCTTGACGACGTTATTCCAGCGTCTTAGCCAAATGAAAGCCCCCGCAGCAGCATGGTCCACTCATGCACGGCAGCAGGTGGGTTGGATGAGCGGATGCATGCCAGCCAGGCCCCCTTTCGGAGCGCGTGAGCGAACCTTTTAGCTGCGTGGAGCGGGAGCAAGAAAAAGAGGCGGCATAAACTCCACGGATGGAAGACCCTTGTGGGAGAAGGAAAGAAGAAATCATGGGGAGAAACAAAAGGCGCGTTCCAAGCAGGTTGTCCCCAGACAGACGACGACAGCGTATGCCGACAACGTCGCAATCAGGCCTCCGGTCCGGTCTCGAACTCGCAAACGTTTTTCTGCATCTCGCCCATCGTCACATTGATAATTTGGGGTTGGTTGTACTGGAATGAAAAAAAAAAGCAAAAAAAAAATACGCAGGTGCTGGTGAACTAGAAAACCGACCACCGGGTGGTGTACTTGTATAGCGGAAAGATTAATAGATGGCAGAGACAGATAGGTATACACTTACATAGCAGTACCCAAGTCCACCAGTGGGATGAAAGACGCTCGTGCCGGCCTGCCTTGCATATGACAACAATAAGGAGGAATCTGCGCGTAGCACAAGGCAAAGGCACAGCCAACCGGGTCCACAATGACAACCAAGGCGTGAGTATACACATTCGAACGACACTGGTACCTGTATCACGGCCAACCAGTGCGACTGCAGTGAGAACATTGCACACTGGTCAAGGCCAGGCCCTGTCGAATACGAGCAAGGCGCGTGGTTCGGCAGAAGCAAGAAAGCAAGCAATGGCTGAAATGCGATGGGTGGTTGCATGATCATCAACAATAAACGACTAAAGTAGGGAACAAGCCCCGCCGACCCGCTTCGTACCAAAAGCGACGCCAAGTCTCGCTTCCCGGAGACCATCATGGATTACCATGTAAGACCCGCACCCCCCTTTCCAACGACAGGCTACAGCTTAGCCCTGGCTGGCTTCGTGTGCGCTTCGCTCAATTGCAGATGAGAAATATGAGAAGCGTACGTGAAGAATCTACACCAAAGACCATCCACCAAGCAGTAGGTTCTTGACAAGAGACGCAACCGCTACAAAGACACTGTTAAGACTAGCAGACAGTTATAACTAGCACGTTAAAGAGGCAGATATAAAGGGCACGCAAAGACTAGATAGAGCTAGGTTCTAAACTCTGGGTTAGGGTTACGAAGTGATTGAACTGATGAGGAGATGCGGCTTTCCCTCAGTGCCTCTGCCTTCTTCTTCCTCCTCTCACTCCTCTTTTTTGCGCATCCCGCCCCCATCCATCTTCTTCACGCTGCCTTCACCCACTGCCCCATCTTCCATCTCCCATCTTCCCCCTCTACTTGGCCATCTCCATCTGCTCACCGGCTTACTGCTGCTTTTTATCTGATATTGCTTGGTATCGCACTACCGAGCGCGTTGCCTACCTGTAAGTCACACTTCGCCTTCGCGCGTCACCAACCATCTCTCCTCCCTTTGACCGCCGCCACCGCCACCACCTCTCTTCCTACCCGTATCCGATATCAAGTTAACTCTGCTTCATGTAGAATCATCGTCGCCATCCCACAGCTCTGGTTGACGTCGGTCTGTTCGCGCCCATCGCGTCGGTAGTCTGACCGCACCCGCTCAGCCCGCTGTCTCTACTGTCCACAGACACACCATCACGGCTAGCATTCACGCTCAACTGCCTACGCTCATGGCTAGCCACCACCACCAGGTCGCCTCGCCCACGGCAGCATTGCCGCACCATGGTGCTCCGCAATTGGGGCATGCGCAAC
Source organism: Periconia digitata (assembly GCA_948474695.1). Lineage (NCBI taxonomy): Eukaryota > Fungi > Ascomycota > Dothideomycetes > Pleosporales > Periconiaceae > Periconia > Periconia digitata. The sequence continues at coordinate 1,337,955 of CAOQHR010000009.1, read as the reverse complement.
CAAATGGTCATCCACCACCCATGAGCCAGCCCAAAACCCCCTCGCAGTATCTCTCCCAGCTCACAGAGACTGTGTGGAATCAAGTCGGTACGCTGCTGCTTCATCCATCCCTCCACGCCGCCGCAAAACCACTGACCTTCTCCAGGTTCGCTATCCGAGCAGATGCAGGATCTCGACGGCGCGCTCCAATGCTACGAACAAGCACTCAAGTACAATCAATGGTCTGTGCAAGCCATGCAAGGCATCGCAGCCATCCTGCGCACAAAAGACCATTTCCCACAGGCTGTTGAATATCTGCGTACCATTCTCAAGGTAGACCCTGCCAATGGTGATGTGTGGGGAAGTCTGGGTACGCTTCCATGTCTGCGCCGTCATCTCATGCTCATGCGCTGACTTTCTCTGACAGGTCACTGCTATCTCATGATGGATGACTTGCAGAATGCCTACTCTGCTTACCAGCAAGCCCTGTACCATCTGTCTGATCCCAAAGTGAGTACCTTGCCATCGTCGCTTTCAAAGTCCATACTTATATCTTCTTAGGAACCAAAGCTCTGGTACGGAATCGGTATTTTGTACGACCGCTATGGCTCCTTGGAGCATGCCGAAGAGGCCTTTTCGCAAGTCATGCGCATGGAGCCCAACTTCGAGAAGGCCAATGAAATCTATTTCCGTCTCGGCATCATATATAAACAACAACAAAAGTTCAACCAGAGTCTCGATGTGAGTAGATCTCTCTATAACCGATATAGCTACATTTGCTAATTTCCGTCAGTGTTTCAAATACATCGTCACCAACCCGCCTCGTCCTCTCACAGAGGAGGATATCTGGTTTCAGATTGGCCACGTCTACGAGCAGCAGAAAGAGGTGAGCACACAACATGTAATAATTCGGGCTCCCCAAGCTAATGCCGCCTCTAGTTTGACGCTGCTAAAAATGCGTATCGACGAGTGCTTGAGCGTGACCCCCATCATGCCAAAGTCCTGCAGCAGTTGGGCTGGTTGCACCATCAGCAGAGTACCAACTACGCCAGCCAGGAACAGGCTATTGAGTACTTGGAGAAGTCGGTCGCTTCTGGTACGTCTTGTGTCCCCTTAATGAGCATCATTGCAGGTTACTAACTCTCATGTTCAGACCAAACCGACGCGCAAAGCTGGTATTTGCTTGGGCGATGCTACATGTCACAGCAGAAATACCCCAAAGCCTACGAAGCCTATCAGCAAGCTGTGTACCGCGACGGCCGCAACCCAACGTTTTGGTGTTCCATTGGTGTGCTGTATTACCAGATCAACCAATACCGAGACGCGCTTGATGCGTACTCCCGTGCCATCCGTCTTAACCCTAATATTTCCGAGGTTTGGTATGACTTGGGTACCCTGGTAAGTACATGGATTGAAACCCGCTCCTCCTGTTCCTGTTGTTAACCATGCCTCAGTACGAGTCCTGTAACAATCAAACCGCCGACGCGCTCGATGCCTATCAGCGCGCAGCGGATCTTGACCCTGCGAACGTTCACATCAAAGCCCGCTTGCAATTGTTGCAGAATGGCCAGGCTACGGCTGGCGTGCCCAACCAAGGCAGTGCCCCCGTCCCGCAAGACGTTCACCCTCAGGCCTATCAGCCTGCAGCAATTCACGGACCTGCTGCTCCCCAATGGGGCGCCCCACAGCCTCAAGGACCTCCTCAGGGACCTCCTCCTCCCGCTCTCGGCGCTGGGGAATGGAATCGCCCGCTGGCACAGATTCGCGACCCTGGCCTTCCACCCCAGCAATTGAATCCCTATGACCAGCGTGAAGGCATCCGCCCACCAACTCAGCATGCTCCTCAACAGCGTCTCCCTAGTCCACGACAGGAGCCCCCAAGGCAATACCAGGAGCCTCCACGCCCTCCTACAAATGGCCCTGGCCCTTCAGGACCAACTGGCGCTCCTCCGGGTCCTCCCATGCGACGCGGCCATTCCCCTTCTCCAAAGACACACCATGTTGCACCAAGCCCTTACCATGCACCACCTCCTCAGTTGACACCGCAGTCTTCGCACGCGCAACCTCAGCTGCCACCTCATCATCAACAGCCGCCGCCTCCGCAACAGCAGCAGCCACCACCTCCCCCGCCTCCACAGCAACAGCATCAACAACACCATCAGCAGCAGCAGCAACCACCTAACCGCATCTCCAATCCCAACTACGGTCCAGGTGCAGGCAGCGTACCTCCCCCTCCCCCTCCTCCACCAACCGGGCTGGGCACGCCTTCCAGTCAAGGAGCACAGTCACACATGCCACCCTTTGGTCGCATGAGGGAGAGTCCACCTGAGGTGAGGCCGCTTGTCGAGAACAGGGCTAGTTCCCCACGAAATGGATACCAAGGTCCTTATCAGCATCATCCTGATCCCGCTTCTGGAGGTGGCATTGCGAGTGGTGCACCTCCACCAGCCTCCGCTCTCGCTGCTGCAGAAGCTGCAGCTCGGGATCGTGAAGATCGCCCTCCGACAGCTCCCCCCAAACGACACCGCGAGTGGGAAGATGGTGAGCACATGGGCCCCAAGCCCCCTGCCAATGAGGAGAAGCGTCAAAAGCTGGAAGAGCCCCATAGCCGACGCCCTTCGCCACCCCCTCACCGTATGTCGTCGCCTCAGGTACCGCGCCAGAGCCCGCAAGATGCACCTGATGCACGCCGTTTCAACGATGGCTACCATCCCTCGGAGGCTGCTCACCACCCACCTTCTTTGCCACCAATGAATCAGTCTCAACCATTGCCTCCTCTCCGCATGTCGGAGACCCCTAAGCAGGAGCGTGCTGAGCACCACGAACCTGCTGCTCGGCAGATGGAGGTGGACGAGAATTACGATGATGAGGGGGACGACACGAAGCCTGGTGTGCCCAAGTCAGAGCGCGGTAGCCCGCGTACTACTGCTACGAACGGCGTTCCTCCGGCTTCTACGCCTGTTGAACAAAAGTCGTAGTCTCGCCTTTGGTCGCTGCGGCCTAGACAACGGAGGTTTGCCCAATAAGCAATCATGTGTCTCTTTCTTACGATCCCATCTGGGTTTCCTATGCCCCTGTCTTCGGTGTTGTTTTCCTGGACATGTTTGCTGTTTGGCTGGCGGGAGTCTTTTGGCTGGAGTGGGTGGGTTCGTCGGACCGGCTATATATATACCAATACGACACCTGGAGGAGTTTGTCGGTGGGGATATTCATTGTAAGAAGATTTACAAGTCATGGAATACTCGGGCTTGTAGGAAGCACGCATGACAGGCCTCAGGGCGTTCTGGTTCATGTGCGCTTTATTAATTTCCTTTTTTATAGTTGCTATATGTTATCTCATTGTGCTAAACAGATTGTATTCGAAATGATTGCACAATTATCCATTGCATCTTTTAGCGACACTCGATCACTGCCCATAAAGCTAGTAAAATGTGCTGTACGTTCATGTAGGTGATTTCTTGTTTGAATGTTGACTGCGATCTCCGCCCAAAGACAGGTTTCGTTGCTATGGCGGAGCCCGGGGTACCAACCACCGACGTCGCCATGCGCCCCTCCCCGCCATCCCGCCCGCCATCCAGCAAGCCACGCAGAGTGTTTGTGTTTTGTCCCTTGCGTCATCGGGGCCATCTCTCGCCAACATGCAGAGGGCCATGATGCGGCTGCCACCACTTCAACAATCTCCAAGAGCCATCAAACTTTTCGTAACGGACATTAACACCATCCCCAAATCTTTGAACATCAACAGCACCACCTCCTCACCAGCGCAATCACATCCTCACCCACGCCATTCCACACCCTCGCGCCTTTCTTCCCCCCGCGTGCACCAGTCCACACCCGCGTTCCCCACGACACGATCACACCCGGCACTCGTCTACACGCAATCGCTCTCGCCTCTGCGATCCCTCCTCTCCACGCGCACATACAGCAGCATGTCGGACGTCGACTACGAAGCCTTCCTCAACAAGGCTAATGACGGAGGCAGCAGCGGCGGCGTACAGGAACAATCCCAGAAAAGCTATGGAACCAAGAGCGTGAACACTGCTGTGCCTAAAGTGCTGGAGGATGTGCAGGAGTACTATGTCAGCGATGCGGATGAGCCTTTTGAACCTGTTGCGTTGAACTTTGATGGTGGGGGTGATGGGTTGGATGCTCGTGAGTCTTTGCTCTCTTTTTTCCTCTCATACTCTTACCCCAAGGGACCGTGAAAAGAAATCCTCGAGACCTACACACTCCTCAAGTGGAGATTAGAGAACACGTGAAGCTAATCTGTGTGCAAACGTATAGAACAACTAGGAACCCTCCTCAGCCACAGCGGCTCCGTGACGCAGCTCAAAGTCGACGAGTGGGACCCGAAGAAGCAGTACAAGGCCATTGTGGACGCGGTGCGCAAAGCAGCTGGTGGGAGCGACGACATCAAGGTGTTCAAGGTGGAGCTTGAGGGGACGAGGGCGGAGTACTATGTTGTTGGGGTGGTTGAGGGCAAGGTTTTGGGGTTGAAGGCTCTGAGTGTTGAGTCGTGATTGTCTGTTTCTCTTGTTGGAGATATTTGAGAGGAGGCAGTGAGGGCTGTTGGTGAAGTCCCTCTTGAGGACCATTCTTGTACTTGGAATGGTGGTCTTGCTTGGGAGGGAGATGTGGATGGGGCCTTAATGTGTAGAGGGGGGCCATATGTTATATTTCGGTATATGTCTTCAAAAAAAAACTTGTTCGTCTTCTCTAAAGTGCGTTCCTGTGCGAGTGTAGAGGAGGTAATACGTGATATGATGATTCTTTCTGTATCCCAATAAGAGTCACAAGAGACACATACACTTCTTCTATCAACTTTCTCTCCCTCCCTCCCACTCACTTCTCCAACACATCGAAAAAACGAGCCACTCAAAGTCAGTCAACCCAATCTACTCCCGCCACCATGTACATACCTACCTACGTAGCTCAAGTACCCGCCATAGACCGCACAGCCATCGCCCTATATACTGTTGAGTTACATGTACACATCCCAATCGATTATTTAAAGTTCAGTGATGTCAAAACGCATGTATATCCACCCTAATTCTTCTCTCATTCCCCCGATATATAATGTTGAACATTTGCTTGAACTCCTCCGCCTCGGTGTTCCGGACCCGACGCCGGTACCAGCAACTTTAATCCACTCCTCCCGAGCTTGGGTGCCTTGTTGACGGATCGGGTAATGGAATTTGTTTTTGGTTGAGCGGGTGAGCGGGTGAGGGATGCGAAAGACGATGATGATGATGTTGGTATTGAGAAATCTTATTACACCATTACAAAAAAGATTAATACCTTGGGTGATGTGACGTGTGGACGAAAAGGGAAGCCGTTGATCACGTGTAACTGGGCTCGGGGAAAAGCGCATGGCTGTGGCTGTGGGTGGCGCAATTCTTTATCGTGTGGCGCAATGCGTCCAGGCTCTCCCTCCCTCTCTCTCTCTCGCGCGAAGCGCAAGCACCGTCTTATTTTCTCCCGGAACAATTGACAAGACAGACCGAGGGATGGCGAAAATGCCAATGTTGGGAATATGCCCAATGCCCGGATTTGATAGGCCTTCCCCCTAGTCTAGGATATTAAGCCCATTATCTTGGTTTTCGCGGCGGGCGGCCGTTCGTATCTTTCCACTACCCCCCTCCCCTCCCTTGTCCCTTGCCTAGCATCGAAGTTCTGCCGAAGAAAAACAGAAGAAGGCCATGCAATAGAGAGAGGGAGAGAAGAAAAAAGAAGGGCTGTCTGATCTATTTCTAGAAAGAAAGCCGGTTTCAGATATGAGGACTACGGGATCGCTAGAAAAAAGGCGGGTTTTGGAATTTCTCTTGACAATTGTCCACGCGTTTTGTGTTAGTTTATAACATGGGATATATGACGGAGGTGATTGGGCGCCTGGTTTTTTGGGGGGGAGCTTGATTGTTTGATGGGCCTTTTATTTTCTCTCTGAGATGTGATGCGCGCGTAGCTTGAAACAGGGCAGGGACGTGCCATGTGCTGAGCCGGGGGATAGCTGGGCAAGCAGCGACGCCAGGCAAGCAGGATGGGATGAATTGATGTCTCGATTGCAGATATTGGATGCACAACGATTGTCAGATATTGGATTGTACGGCGGTGCAGGTAGTCACTCAGGGGGATGGAAGGAATAGGCATGATTGATTGATTCAAGCGAGAAGGTCTGGAAGGGTGGTGAACGAGTAGGGGGTTGCTAGCCAAGCAGGCGAAGGATCAAGAAGCAGCGGATAAGAGTGCCTGATAAGGTAGCCGTGAGACCCAAGTGGGCCAGAGCGATGGACTGCCGCGGCGGCACGAGGCGGATTGATTACGACAAGCATATACGATTGCCTACCCAGCAGTCAGTCAGTCAGAGAGGAGTGACTTTGGTACACGAGTTGTGGTACCAGGCTGGCGCATGTCTGCATGTACAAGAATAGTGTAAATGAATAGCGCACTTGTCGAGGTAGACTTATTACAATAGCGTGCAAGACGAGGACCGAAATAGGAGAGATTACGTTGTGTAGAGAAGTGGTGGCAGGCTGTCGAGTGGTGTTTTGGACGCGTAAGACTTGGTTGGGGCCACCGGCGCTAGCTCGATTCAATGGCCGGTGTGCTGCATGTTTGGGTATTGGGGATCCATACATTCCAGTTGACCATGGCAAACACCGACCGCCACGGCGTAGTCATTCATCATCAGCAGCATCATCATCCTCATCATCATCATCGTCGTCGTCCCATTACACGTATACATATCTTCAATGTGTATATCCAGAGGATATTCAACAGGTACGCACGCATGCATGCATGCATGCACATGTGTGTAGGTAGGTACAGTACCTTGGTGATGTCACGGGACGGCAACGCTCGCTCGCCACGAGGGTTTGTGTGGAGATGGCCTCGCGCGGGACATTTTGCATCCAGCACTAGGAGCAGGTGTACCTACAGTAGCGCCCGATGCGAATTCGATGAGATTGATGCGATTGCTGCAAAGTGGCCTCCAAGGGCTGGCAAGGCAAGGAAAGGGGTGTTTATCGTTTGCGTCTTGTACGGGTTGGTTTGGGAGGTTAAGATTGGACGAGTGGGCGGCATGAACTGGGCGTCTCAAAGGGTTGGATCCACCCGATTGTAACATACAGCTTCAAGCAAGCAAGCAAGCAAAGTAGTTAGCCTGCGAGCACTCCTGGGCAAAGAGAAACGCTTAGCTGGGCAGAGCCATTTCGGCGCCCCACCCGGCATGATTGGGTGAGGCTCGGGGGGCGTTGAGTCTTGTCCACGGCCAGGGATTCGAGGCTGATTACAATTTAGGAGACACGCCAGCTTTTTTTCTCCTCCATTGCTTGCTTGCTTGCCTTTCCATCCCCCTCAGTCGCAGTCGACATCGCCGCCAGTCTTTCTGTCGCCTGTCTTCTGTCTTCTGTCAAACGATTCATTCTTCTGTTTGAAACTGTCTCGCCGCCGCCGCCGCCAATTGTCGCACGCACCACCACTCACTCACTCGCTACTCACATACATTCGTTACCTACCGCCTGGCACCCCAGCAGTCACACGCACATCCTCTCCCCCTGGTTTGCCTCTGCGGCCACACTCACCACACTGTCCATCTAACCACCTGTCCCTCTGTCCATCTATCTAACTTTGCTGTCCGCCTCCACCACTCCTTCCCTGACCACCGTCGCGCCTGCATCCCCGTCGCCTCCGACCGTCTAATCTCACACCCCCGGTACCGACCCGTTTCCCCTGGCTGTCTTTCGCTCCTGCGCCGACTTAGACCCATCTCCTCGATCCCCTCTACCCTCCTCGCACGTCTTCTCCCCCTCAAGCACACCCGCAGCAGCCATAGAGACAGCAATACCGAGCAGCTTTTGGGTGTCTCAACAGGCAGGAATTTCGGTCCAGCGACTGTTGTTGGTTGCCCCGTCGCCGCGTCTCGCCTTGTCCCTTCCTCTGGAATTCCACTAGCTGCACCTCACAACAACGCTCGCTGCATCGCCGTAGACGCCCCGGCCTCACCCTAATAGACGCTTTTTCAGCATAATCACCGTTTCCCCATTTCCTCACACATCATGTCGCCTCCCGAGTCACCGCGAGGGCCCAACCCTCACATCCGATTAAACTCGGATACCCAAGATATCACCGGAGAGCCCCCACGCCCAGGTACCGCACGCAGCACAAACTCGGTCCGCTCATTGACAGCGCCCATCCGTCCCGGTCCCTCTCCCACGATGAGCCCCGGCCTGCGCTCCAATTCGTCCTCAAATTCAATCTACCACAACTCCAATATCGTAGGGTCTTCGGAACATCTTTTGCCTCCCAGCAGAAGATCTACAAGAATGCGTCCTTTTCGCGATGAATCCCCTCTGCGCTCGCCAACCATCCTGTCCTCGCGACGGTCGAGTTTCGATTCGCAGTCCAGCCGCGACTCACGAATCGCCGGTCCCTTCGTTTCGCCGTTTGACGATTCCAGGGCGCCATCGCGGGCTGGCAGCGACGATGATTTGAACACCCAGACGGTCTCGGAAAAGTTCAACATCACCCCTTCGGCAGGTCTGCTGTTGTTTCCCGAAGATGTGGAGAAGGACGATTATCTGCATAATCCCGATCCCGCCGAGGACAACAAGAGAGATTGCGATGTATTCACAAAAAGAGGCATCATGAACGTTGGATCATTGGCCGTTTTGACCATAGGACTGTTGCTGGTGTTCATTTTGTACCCCGTATTGTATGTTTTCCCGTGTGCAGGATGGCCATATAGCGAAACTGACCCTTTTACAGGACCTTTGTCGACAAAGTGAACGCGCCCGAGAAAACTCCTTGCACGAACAACCCCCTTTGTATAGCTGGCAAGGAAAACGAACCGCTTCTGCAAAACATCCGCAGAGACGTCATCGATCCAGCCACCCCCGAGAGCGCCATGACCCGAATCTCGCACGACGGCAAGAAGCAGAAGCTCGTGTTTTCGGACGAGTTCAACACTCCGGGCCGTTCGTTTTACGATGGTGATGATCCTTATTTCCAAGCCGTGGATATCTGGTATGGAGCAACGCAGGATTTGGAGGTGGGTATTCACATTGCTTGTTATGAGGTGCCGGACTAACTGTGCGTAGTGGTATGACCCTGACGCGGTGTGGACTGAGAACGGTACATTGAACCTCAAATTCGAAAACTTTGTCAACCACGGCCTCAATTACCGATCCGGAATGATACAGTCCTGGAACAAACTCTGCTACAAGGGCGGACACTTGGAAGCAAGTATTTCGCTCCCTGCGAGTGGTGAAGTTAGTGGTCTCTGGCCTGGTTTCTGGACCATGGGCAATCTTGCGCGCCCCGGATACTTGGGCTCCACTGAAGGGCTCTGGCCATACAGTTACCACGATAAATGCGATGCCGGCATCACCCCCAACCAGAGTTCCCCAGATGGCTTGAGTTGGCTTCCCGGTATGCGATTCCCTGCCTGCACGTGCAAAGGCGAGGATCACCCCAGTCCAGGAAAATCGCGTAGTGCTCCTGAAATCGATGCTCTGGAGGGTACCGTTATCTATCTTGGTCCTGGCGAGACGAATCCCGTTGGCTCCATCTCCCAATCGTACCAAATTGCTCCTTTTGATATTTGGTATCAACCCAACTATGGTGAGTGTGATGAACGAAGCTATACTAAGAAACTCGAAGTTGACCACATCCAGATTATGTCGAATTGTATGATCAACATGTCACCGAAATGAATGCGTACAAGGGCGGTCCGTATCAACAAGCTTTTTCGGGTTTAACCAACCTCAACAACAACTGGTACAACGGCAAGGAATATCAAAAGTACGGGTTCGAATACAAGAAAGGCAACGACGGCTTCATCACCTGGTACGTGGGCAACAGCCCGACCTGGACTCTACAAGCAGAATCCTTGGGACCCAACGGAAATATCGGTCAACGTACAATCCCAGAGGAGCCAATGGGCATCATTGCCAATCTGGGCATGTCAAGCTCTTTCGCCACTATCCAGGTCGACAAGTTGAAGGAGCATTATCCAGCCATCATGCGGATCGACTTCATTCGTATATATCAGGATGAAGATGGTGACATGGAACTCACATGTGACCCCAAGGGCTACCCGACAACTGATTACATCCGAAAACATCCTGGTCCCTACAACAACCCCAACTTGACTAACTGGTAAGTACTTTTCCCGCACCCTAGTCTTCAATATACTAATCATGTTGCAGGGCATCCACGGGTAACTCCTGGCCAAAGAACACCCTCATGGACGGTTGTGAGGCGTGATCGACCCACGTCTAGGGCCCTTGCAAGACGCAAGGCCTCATACCACCCTATCGCTCTCACAAAGCGGTATACAGCGATGTGGTGTCTACCATACTTATACGAAGTGGAATAATGGACCATCTCTTCCGCGCCCAAGTCGGGTCACCAGTACAATCATCGCAACAGCTTTCGAAAGCATTATACGTCGGCATGCATTCGCATCAAAACTCAGACACGGAGTTAAACGTGTTTTTTTTTCGCCCATCATCTAATCGTCAATATTCTTTTGGCCGCCCATCAGAATACTACTCAGACTTTTGCACTCATACAGCCTGCATCTTGAAACCAGCATCGCTTTCTCCTTCCATTTGGCGTTTTGCTTTATCTACCAGCATGGATTTGCATCATCTTGCTGGCGAATCGGTTCCTACAAAATCTCATTTATGGTGCCAACTGTGTATATCACGGCCTTGTATCCATTTCTGTACAAACAGAGACAAGCATCCTCTTGTTTTGACTTCTATCCGGAGGGTTCGGGGCTGGGCGTTGAGCCATCCTGCGTTTTTATTAATATCTTTATATCCGAGGCTGATAAGCCCTCAAGCTTGCGGGTTGTTTTCTTTTCCTTCTCTCTCTGCCTAGACTTTAGCGCACTGTCATTTTCTTTCTCTTTGTGGACATTGGGGGTAATTTCCCCCTTTCTCTTGTGAAGACTTGCGGAGTTGGATACACGGGGCGGCAAATGGGAACGACCAAGAGCAGTATGCGCGCAGTGATTACAAGGGGACGTCTGCGGTGTTTGTTAATGCTTCTCATGGATCCATTCTTTTTGTTTTTGGTAACCGGAGAATAGGAAGGAAGGAAGGAAACATGAGAGAAAGAAAGTATGAATTGATGAAGAGGCGTTATAAGTATTTTTTGATCTGCCGTTTTTTTTTTTAATCTTCTCCGCTACTACCCTCTTTACATGAGAGATAAAGGTGTAGCGCTGCCGCTCTTTTCTCTTTTGATTGAGGGTTGAGAAACGCGGAGAGAATGGAAGAATCGGTTTAAATCTGAACATGAACTTTTTTTTACTTTTGTGTCCTTTTCTTTTATACACCTTTTATCGTGAAGGCTGCCATGCGCGCAATGTTGATTCCTGCTTTCAAAAGCGCGCTGGCTTCTTATCCTCGCTAGAAAACCAATCGGCGTTAAAGAGCCTTCATGATGGAAAGCTACAACTGGATATATAGGAGAAGCAAGAAGAAAAAATGGTGATCGATCGCGCAGACACGATTTGATAGTACACTTTCCTTTCCCCCCAAAAGACATCGAAATCGAGTAAATTGGATTTCTGGGTCGAGGGGGGTTTGAGTGATTCCTAGCACACAACAGGCTGACAAGGGGGTAGGTGTATAGAAAGAGAAGAAAGAGGCACGGAATACCTAAAAGAAATGAGATTTCCTGCGAAAGCAAAACGACGCACAACCAAGCGAAAACCCTTTATACTTGTGAAGAAGAGCTTGAAGGGACCAAGGGCGAATCGATCAGGTCTATCCATGGAATGCATACCTCGCAGGACTGACAACTGGCGATCAACAATCAGTCTTACTCACATTATATAATTTCAACCGCCTTGAAAGATAGTATACTGTTTAACAGTGTGTTATTGTAGAAAGTGTACGTACTGCACCTTTTAACTGGCCCAGGTGTGGGTGGGCAGTGACGAAGCGTGCGTGCCGCGACGAGGACTACGTGACATGTATTTCCGTTCCCCACATGCATCCACACCCCTGAGTGGCGGTTTCATTCGCCTCGCTACCATCCTTCCGCCCCCCCTCCCCCTCTCTTCCCACTTTTCTCAGCTCTCAGCTTCCCTGGAGCAGTCCGAACGCTGGACTCATCCCTCTTGCTCTTACTATATGTTGTGTAATGCTGGGAGATTACAATATAATTCAGACACATAGCAGTGTCTGGAGAGTACTGAAGCCCGGCTGGCACAATTGGTTAGCGCGTGAGACTTTTAATCTCAAGGCTGTGAGTTCGAGTCTCACGTCGGGCGGATTTATCTTTTTGCCGTTTTTCAATCGCCTTTTTTTGTTCTGGTTTTTATAGGGGTGGATGAGGAGTGGTGGTGGCCGTGGTGGTGAATTCCACGCAGGATGGTTGATTGTTTGCGGTGGTTGACGATATTGTCTTTCTGACGTGGGTTTACTGTTTCGCGAATAAATTGGTGAAAGGATTCCCTGCTTTTCTATTGTATTCTTAATTTTTTTACACAAGGGCGAGACTAGGGAAGATTTTTCTGGTGATGCTTTGTTGAGGGGTGAGTGTGTGTGAATGGATGGATTAGGTGGAATCGACTGTGCAGACCAGAATAGAACCTTCGCTGTTCATAAGATTCAAATATTAAAATTCTCGATTAGGTTCATATATACATGGCGCAGGAAAACAAGAAACCCCATATGGTACAACGCGCGTGAAAAAATGCGCACACTTGCTCATACTCAAGCATACTTCGCCTTGATCATATCCGCCGCTTTCTCCGCAATAGCATATAGCGTCGACGTCAAATGCCCACACACTTGGAACGGAACCACTGAAGCATCTACAACGCGTACGTTCCCGGTGCCGTAGACAGTGAGGTTAGAGTCTACCACACCGCCGAGTTCCTGCGACATCATTGCTGCGGTGGCGATGTAGTGGAAGTTGGAGCGATCTGCCGGAACATGTTAGTGAATATGCTTCTTTTCAGATATATATGGGATTGGTGAGATAACGTACAAGTAGACTTGAGCCATTCGGCCCACTCGGCGTCGGATGCGTTGGCCGACACGGTGCTGAGTCCAGGCGTCACTTCATCGACGACGAGGTCCGAGAAAGGCGCAGTGTTTGCGACGGCACGGGCCATTCTTCCTGTACGGAGCTGTTGCTGGATGTCGTAGTCCAACATGAAGTAGTTTGGATCGATGGTGGCAGGTGCAGAGGCGTTTGAAGAATTGATGTGAATGCTGCCACGGGAGAAAGGCAAAAGGCCCCAATACTCGACTGTAAGGCTCTTTGTTGCCGCCGCAGGCGCAATGATGATTTCGGAGATGGGGATCTTGTTCTTGAAGATGAGGTCGTACTGCATCTGGAAGAACTTCTCGGTGGCGGAGACGGAGATGGTGCCGCTGGCGTTTGCGGTTCTTTCGGCGTAGTTGCGGATCGAGCGTGCGATGCTGGCGTTGAACGAGGACAGGTCGCTGCCGAAGACGTCTTCGACGTTGAAGTAGGCTGCGTAGCCGGCTAGTCCGGTGAGGTTGGTGCTGTTGCTCATCGTGTAGCTCATGTCGGTGGTTGTCTGGTCCTGTAGGTTTTCGCCTACGAACGGTGAGTCGACCACCACGTCGATTCCGTGCTTTTTCAGGATACTGCCGATTTTTGTGAGCCAATTTCAGAGATGGTCGGAGAGAATACTTACGCTGGATTGCCAATGCCAGATTGTTCCAAAATCAGAGGGGATCGGAGACTGCCAGCCGAGAGGATAACTTCGCGGTTGGCATAAATTGTGGTACACGTGCCATTGGCAGTCATAACGACTACTCCGCTTGCTTTTGGCTTCGCGCCTGGTTCATTAGAGGCAGGGTGCCAAACCATCCGCTCGGCGAACGTGTTCAAGTAGAGATCGAGGTTGGGGCGCTCCGAGATGGGCCAGTAATAAGCACGTCCCGAATCTTCCCTCACATTACGAGCCCTATCAACAGACTTGGGGAACACGTTGAAACCACGCATCGATCCAGCATTGGGCTCCTTGTTGAATGGTAGACCCAACGCCGTGAATGTCTCGTTGAGAGGACCCACGACCTCCCGACCCATCATGCTCTTGGTCCACCCAACTTCCAATGGGCCGGACGTGCCATGGCTTTCTGGTTCATATGAGGCACCGAGGAGCATCTGGCCCGCGGTCGGGGGCTGCATATGCTCACTCTTCTTGTAGTACTCCATCAAGCTGTTCCAGTTCCAGCCATCGTTGCCAACCTGCTCCCAGAGGTCGATCTGTGCAGTTTCTGCTCTGAGATAAGTCATACCTAATAACTGTCAGCGAGATGATTCAGTAAATTGACATTGCTGGTACCCACCATTGATATCGCTCGTTCCTCCCAGAGCCTTTCCGGCACTCAACCCCTGAGGAGCCCCTCCAGCGAATTTCTGGGGAATACTCTTGTACTGCCAGTCGATAGCCGTTCCCAGGGCATTGCCGTATCTCGAGGTATCCGTCACATTGGGGTTATAGAGTTCCACATCTCCAGCTTCAATCACTGCGACAGTGACATTGCAGTCTTCGGAAAGGCGGTTGGCGACGACAAGACCTGATGTTCCTCCGCCCACGATAATGTAATCGTATCGAGGACTGTTCCCGGGAGTCGCTGTTGCATTTTTGGCGACCGCCAGTGTCGCAGAGGCTAGGAACGTGGAGGCAAGTGCGAACTTCATCTTGGAGAAAAGATGTTGAAGAGTTGGAAAGAATCACTCCAATGCAGTCGTTGTATCATTTGGATTTCTACACAAGCAGCGCACATTATATACGACAAGAATGATGAATCTTGAAGGTCGACAAGATAAGAAAAAACGTCATGGTCCCACTTGTATCGCGCAGGGATCGAAAATTCTACGTATTACCAATGTATTTCTAAGAACGATGATATACGATTTTCCCTCATTTTTTTCATCTTTTCCATACCCTTGTAGGTCCGTTCCCTTGCTGGCCCAAGTGGATATGACTGTTTTAAGTTAGCTCTGGAACAAAATTACAAGGACTTTTTTTTTTTAATTTTTTAGGGCCCGCTAGCCAAGGAGACAAACAACAAAGCTTAGCATAGTTGCCGTGCCGATCCGCAGCGACGAAAAGCAATTTTCCGATTGAGTGTTGCCCCATTCTTTTTCTCCTTCTAAAAGAAATGAAGCGTGCTTACACAACGGTTTGTTATACTCTCCGTGGAGCTGCGCAGCGGGTTAGTAGCAATCTTGATCCTGCTTTGTAACAAGTCCTCTAGCTTGTCTCATATAATCGCTCCTACTATGCTTGAATGTGAATTTTACCTGGTAATCGACTATAGAGCCTCACCCTCAAATTGCACACACACGTCATCAAGAACAAATCCTCTGCAGAGTGGTGGAACATGTGACATTCCTGGGTTCTTGGGCAATTTATAGTCTCGACGCACTTGTGTTCTGTCTGATCTCATTGGTCACCATGGCCTCGAATCGATTTGGTAGAGATCAAAAAGGAGATATATTGACTTATACAGTTTCCAGAGGATTGAACGGGCCAAGATCCATCGACGGAAAAGCCATGTTCCAATCAATGACAGACCAAAGCTCGTCTAGTTGCTCTCCTACCTGACCAATAGTACCTGGGAAATGGGAAGTCGCCGCTTCGCCTGTTACTTCCCATGGCGCAGATGCTGCTGATTCTGCATTTATTGCTAACCCGGCACCGCTTACCCCTTGAAAATGCGTGTTTGGCGTGAAAGTTGGGACTGCGCTATCTGGTATGGTGCTGAGCCTTGCTAGCATCTGTTCGAGCGCAGGCCTGATGATTTTGATAGGTTCTCGCTGCGGGAGGCTTTGCAGCATGTCCAGTCCGACATTGACGAGGGTGATGGCATCGTTTGAACTAGTGCCGCCCTGGATTGCATCAAGGACAAGGACGAAACAAGCGCTTTCTAGGTAATACGCGTGGTTATGGAGGCCCTGCAGTGGGTTAGACGTAGGGTTATCAGAGACGGATGCTATACGAACCTCAACATTGATGTTTAATGAGATCAGGGATTTCGATAGCTGGATGATGGATCGTGCAGACTGTGTGCAGCTTGTACTTGCATCTCTTATACCTATCATGGCTATGGTATTACCGGTCTCTCTAGGGCGCCACTTTAGCTCTACGCACAGTAGCAGGAACGGCCGGGATACGAGAAGTTTGATATAGTGGTAGACTGTAAATGGAGTGAGCAGCGCTAACAAAAAGGACGGCTACGTAGCACATACCGTAAGACATTGTTATATGCCACGAGAGCTTTTCACCCGTGAGTGCATATAGCCCTCCATCGATATCAAGATTCAGATCTTCTTTAATTGAGCGAGAGAAATCCACGAGTTGGGCGTAAATTGCATTTGCCAATGCAAGGTCATCAGCGACAGATGTGTGATCACAGCCCACGACAGAAGTATCCTTTTGATGGTAGATTTTGTAAGCGGATCGCCCAATAGTACATAAGTGCACAAAAGCACCCAAATAATCGAAGTTGCCTGAACGAATGGGTGGCACGTCTGTCTGCGCTAGACCATACTGTCTGCCGAGCTTGATACAAACCAAGGTCTCACTGCAATAGAGCGCCCACATGGTACTTTTCTCTTCCGGTGAATTCGCGCGATGTATTCCCGAAGCAAATGCTTTGCGGATGGCGCTTCCAAGCTGAAGATAGGCCATATTCGGGTTTCCGTTTTCGAATTCATAGTCGGCTAACAGTAGAGAAATTTGAACGGCTTTCAGACTGATGAGAGGCATTGATTTTTCGGCCGCTACTTGGGATAAGGCAAGAAGATGCTGTTTCGCAGGGCTATCGGGTGTTGGTATTGCACTGATAGCGAGAGCAATGATGACAATAGATCTATCCGACGGGTCAATCGCGTCTCCAGTGTCTTGACTATAAAGCTGATCTAAAGAACGGCACAGCTTGTTCGATTTCAGGAACGGGACGCGATGGATTGCGCTCAATAGGAAGTTCCGCAAGAAAGCTTTTGCTACCGCATAACTTATGAAAGCGCAGTGGGAATCGTGTCGCTTAGATGAAGTGTAGTTGTCGAAGGCTATACCTTGGTAGTTGTATCGGTTGATGCCTTCAGTAGCATCTTGATCTTCGGAAGTACGGCTCCCTGACCTTGTCGGGGGCTGTGTATGGATCTGAAGATGATGATGAATATGCTGTAGCAGTGATATATTGGATGAAGCTCCGTAGAACACCTTCGTACCCGAGATATCATGCGACGCCCTAATATTGTTGAAGATGTAAGTGCGACCAGGCAAAAACATATGTTCGTCGCTGGGAACTACATGATGGCTGTCCGATGGTACTGCAGACTGGTCTTCGCGGGTGATGGCAACCTTCCGTCTTCGATTCCTTACAAATGCACGGTATGAACACGTCGTGTTCCGTTTCGTGCATTCCTGGCACGGCTCCCGGCCGTTACACTTTTGCTTTCTTCGACGGCATTCTACGGAGAATTTTAACTCTTGCCTTGTTTATCTCGTATTGGTGGTGCAGATACCTTGACAAGCTTTGGAAACCTTTGTACCTCTTCCTAGATCGGTCAGAACTTTGTCGAGCAAGATGACCGATGCGCCAACCAGACAGGCGTTACAAAAAGGTACTACGAACCTGCATAGGTAGAGGCCTCAGAGTCGTCCACGGCAAACTCGGGGTCCGGAGGCATGAGGATGAACGAAAGTACGCGTAGGAAACCACAGCGAAAATCTCATTTCGGATCGGATTTATAGTGGTCGCTGCGAACGATGCAGTGCAGCCAATTAGCGCTGCTGCATATATCCGACACAGCCTAGTAGCATCGGATCTGGCCCCTCAGATTCATAAATCCGATCCGAGTCTCCATCACTTAGTCTTTGGCGAGGGCCACCTCTGCTTCAAAGCTTTTTAAATTCCCCATATAGGGATCTCCCATTCGCTATTCTGTATGACTGGTTGTGGAGAGATAGTGCTAATGGATGTATAGGCGGTTCATAGCTTAGAGATTGTGCCGCGTCGGATCGGAAGAGCTATGCAGTAGACAATGCATGAACAAATAAAGTAAATGTCCTATATTCTACAATGAATTAATATTTGGCAGTCTTTCTTTGCAACTAGGTACAGAGATTGTGCATCACACACTCTTTTTTTTTGTTTGTTCATCATGTCTACCAATGAAAGGGCTGATGCCTGCCCTACCAGCTCTGGCTCCCCCTCGCACCTGGGTGACTCCGACATAGAATCAGATACTCCGACAAAAAGCAGTCAAAAACAGTTAACTGTCACATTTCGAAACCTGACAGTAACCGCAAATGGGACCGATTTACATTATGGTGACACAGTCGCTTCCGCAATCAATCCGGTCAGCCTCTTTCCATGGAGAAAGCAAAGTGCTCCGGAAAAGGTGACTACATCATTTTGTAATTTCTATGACATTGGCTAAACCTCGCAAGTTCATTCTGCACAACGTCACGGGACAACTGAGACCAGGCGAAATGGTGATTATTCCTCCGCATTCTCAAAAGTACAAGTTTCGCGGAATGCTAACTGCTAGCAAAGTTGCTGGTCCTTGGCCGACCTGGTGCTGGCTGCACTTCTCTTCTGCGCATGATTGCCAACGAACGAAATTCTTTCCCTTTGATCAAGGGAGATGTCAATTTTGGCTGTGCAAACCACCAAGAGGCGGCAACATTTCGACAGCAGATGCTCTTCAACAGTGAAGATGACATCCATTTCCCGAACCTGACTGTTTCGCAAACCCTAGACTTTGCTCTTCGAAACAAGGCTTCGAAGAATCGACAAGCCAAATCATCGTCAGACAATGATTCCATCGTGAAAAAGGAAGACATTTTGGAACAGCTTGGAATTCCCCATACCGAGAATACATTGGTGGGCAATGAATTTGTGCGCGGAGTGTCAGGGGGGGAAAGGAAGCGGGTGTCGATTGCGGAGATGCTTGCGGGACAGGTCAAAAACCCACCCTCTATACCAGTCCGCCTAGGCTAACGCGATGTTAGGCTCCCGTACAATGTTGGGATAATGCCACAAGAGGTCTAGACGCCAGCACAGCGCTCGACCTCGGGCGTGTGCTTCGCCGAACAGCACGAGAACAACAAAAGTCGATCGCGGCCTCATTCTACCAGACAGGCAATGCACTGTATGAACAATTCGATAAGATTCTTGTCTTATGTGAAGGAAGAACAATCTATTATGGTCCACGAAATTGTGCCAAAGGCTACTTCGAAGAAATGGGCTTTGTATGCCCACCCGGAGGCGCCGTTGCAGACTTCTTGACGGCAGTACCTGTACGCACAGAACGTATCATTCGGCCTGGCTTCGAGGACAAGGTACCCAATACTGCCGAAGAATTTGAGTCAAGATACTATCAAAGTCCTATATGGAAGGCAGCCGAGAAGAATATGGTTGATTGTTCCACTCTGGAATACGAGGTAAGTAATTTGAGGGATGCCATAGCTAGGGAAAGGGAGAGATATCCCTTGCTCCGCAATACACCTAGTATCTACAGTACTAGCTTGATTCAACAAATTCGGGCTTGCACAAGAAGGTACGTCTGCGAGTATTGATAACATATAAACACTCGATTGCTTACAATATCCAAGATCTTTCCAGATCATGTGGGGAGATCGTTGGTCCCTCGCCATCATGGCTGTTTCGGCTTTTATTCAGGCTTTAGTTTGCGGATCACTCTTCTACAATCTTTCGAATACCAGCGGCTCGGTGTTTCTACGCCCCGGTGTACTTTTCTTTGGAATACTTTACTTTGGACTCCAGTCTCTCGCCGAAACCACCGCATCATTCGCTGGAAGACCAATCCTTTCGCGCCAAAAACGCTTCGCGTTCTATCGACCAACGGCCTACTGTATTGCACTGGTTCTCGTGGACATACCCGTATATATGGCTCAAGTCACGCTATTCTCTATCGTTCTGTACTTCATGGCTCATCTACAATATGAGGCTTCAAAGTTCTTTACGTATTGGATCGTCCTGAACGTTACCGTGTTTTGTTTCGCTTCCGAGTTCCGGGCCATAGGAGCGCTCTTTAAGCAATTCGGAAACGCTTCCAAAGTTTCCGGGTTCATTATCATGATTATGATGGTCTGTGCAGGTAAGACGTGTCCGAGACTCTCTATCGTTCATGATCACTGACCCATGTCTAGGCTACTTGATTCCATTCACCTCGATTCACGTCTGGTTCCGGTGGATCTTCTACATTAACCCGGCCGCATATGCCTTCGAGTCTCTAATGGCTAATGAATGGAGCGGTCTCAGACTAGAATGCCGTTCACCTCAATTTGTTCCGTATGGAGCAGAATATACAAACGACAGTTATCGCTCATGCACTGTACCCGGATCTCAAGGTTCGATCATACCGGGAGAAAGCTATATATCTGCCCAGTACAACCACTCTCCTTCTCATATCTGGAGAGGCTTCGGTATTATCATTGCGTTCTGGGCATTCTTCATATTTCTCACTATCTTGGGCTTCCAACGAGAGTACGACTCGGGCGGCTCGCGTCTAATCTTCAAACGTGATAGCCACACCAGCGTGGACTCACGATCGTCCGACGAAGAAAAAAGGGGGGATAACCCCGCGTCCCAGCCTGGACTGAAAGGACCACCAGTAGAAGACACTGCCGCATCTGCTCATCAGTCGACTCTCACATGGAAGAATCTGAACTACCATGTTCGCCACGAAGGTGCGGAAAAGCAGTTGTTGCACGAAGTATGTGGCTTTGTCAAACCTGGTCATCTTCTCGCTCTGATGGGGACTTCAGGCGCTGGAAAGACCACACTTATGGATGTTCTAGCACAGAGAAAATACGTGGGGCGGATTGAAGGCTCCATACATGTGGATGGTGTTATACAAGACCTCAATTTCCAACGAACCACTGGATACTGTGAGCAGAACGACGTTCACGAGCCTACTACAACTGTGCGCGAGGCTCTTGTATTCTCTGCCCGCCTTCGCCAGGATCATGATATTCCGGACCAAGATAAACTGGACTACGTCGATCATATCATCGATTTACTCGAGCTCCAGGATATCCAAGATGCCATAGTTGGTGTGCCAGGTGCCGGTCTGTCTATTGAGCAAAGGAAACGACTTACTCTGGGTGTAGAGTTGGTGGCGAAACCGAAACTATTATTCTTGGATGAACCGACCAGCGGTCTCGACGGTCAAAGCGCGTACAACATTGTGCGCTTTATGCGCAAACTTGCTAGTGGTGGGCAAGCCATAGTATGTACCATTCACCAACCGTCCGCTACTCTTTTCAACTCATTCGATTCCCTGTTATTACTGGCGAGAGGTGGTCGTACTACCTATTTCGGCGAAATGGGCCAGGACTCGGCTATACTTCTCGATTATTTTGCACGAAACGGCGCACCATGCGGTCAGGATGTCAATCCAGCAGAGCACATCATCGATGTAGTTCAAGGAAGGAAGGGGCCATCGCAAGATTGGACGCAGACCTGGTTGCAATCTCCTGAACGGGCAAGGGCTCTGAGTGAATTGGACCGACTTGATCGCTCTTCACATTCACCACAAGACCAAGAACAGAAGCCGCCACTGAAAACTTTTGCTACGCCCTTATTGCACCAGATGAAGATTGTGACAGTTCGCCAGTCGATTGCCCTATGGAGAAACCCTGACTACGTCTGGAATAAAATTCTCCTCCATGTTATCCAGGCATTGTTCTCCGGGTTTACCTTCTGGAAAGTCGGCAATAGTGTTTTCGACCTTCAGCTGCGCCTTTTCGCTATTTTCAACTTCGTCTTCGTCGCACCAGGTGTCATCAACCAGCTGCAACCCTTGTTTATCCACAATCGCGATATATTCGAAACACGCGAGAAAAAGGTCAGACCCCATCTAGTGTCTAAAAGAAATTCTCAGGGTATGCTAACTTTAAGAGTTAGGCTAATACGTATCATTGGTTCGCTTTCGTCTTTGCTCAATGTGTTGCCGAGATCCCATGGCTCATCGTCTGCGGCACGCTGTATTTCGTCTGCTCCTACTTCTCTTCTGGCTTCCCCCTCGCCAGCTCCGTTTCAGGCCAAATATACTTGCAGATGATCCGTATGTCTCATTCCGGTTTCTTTTTCACTTATTAAGATGAACGACGCACTGACCATGATATAGTCTACGAGTTTTTGTATACCTCCATCGGCCAAGCTATTGCTACCTACGCACCCAACGAGTTTTTCGCATCTTTGATGAACCCTATCATCATAGGAGCCGGCCTCATCTCTTTCTGTGGGATTGTGATTCCATACAGCCAGATTACCGCTTTCTGGCGATATTGGATATATTGGCTCGACCCCTTCACGTATCTGGTAGGCGGTTTGCTGACACAGTTGCTCTGGGATGTGAAAATCGAGTGCAAACCGAACGAGCTCACTACGATCCCAATACCTAATGGTAGCACTTGCGGGGCCTACATGTCTTCGTTTTTGGCCGAGAATGCAGGCTACGTCGTCGATCCGAACAGCATGACTGCCTGCGAGTACTGCCCGTACAAGTATGGGTCTGAGTATGCGAAGACGCTCAACTTGAATGAGAAGTACTATGGCTGGAGAGATGTTGGGATTACTTTTTTGTTCTGTATTAGTTCTTATGCGATGGTCATTATCATGATGAAGCTTCGTACTAAAGCTACTAAAGGGGCCACTGAATAGAAGTAGATGTAGAAAGGTCTCCTCTGAAAAGGATTGGAGATCAAAAAGCGAGGGCATATGGAATTTCAGACACACTGGTGTCAAAATAGATACAATAAAAGTGCCTTTCTAGAAGAAGATTTGTGTCCTTCTTAACAGACGAGCATGGTATGATCCGACGGTAGTGATGCAATCGTACCTCTCTTACGCTTCCTTTCCATGGACTATCTCCCTGTCCGAGCCATCACTGGAGCTGGTGTGCTGCAATTCATATTCCACACCCTGTATAGCGCTCTCAACAGCGGCCTGAACATCCAAGTGAAAAAAAGGGCGGTTCAATCCATGGAGAGCGGCGACCTTGCCTCGGGACTGAACCCCTTGACTCTCAACATCAGTCCGTTTGTGAGTAGTGTTATCATCTAGCGAAGCAAAAGAGTAAACAGGATTCCAGTGCTTTCGGGAATGAGCGCGCTGCGTATTCACGTAACCAAAGCCCGCTGTCGTCAATGCACGTTTGGCCCAACGGTTGCTGACAGAGGCAAAGTGCCACTCGACGACGTCGGGAGCGGCGTATCGATCGAGTTGGTCACGAACGTCAATGAGACCCTGGACTGTAGTTACATCGAGGTGATTGACAGTGGAGAAGTCGAGCACAATGGCACGCAGAGTTGGGCGGTGGTCGTCTTCATCAATCTGCTTGCCTCGGCGTGGCCCTGGGTCGTTCCATGGACGGTCTCCCAATTTCGCGTACCGGTTAAGCTGCGTTGGGCGAGCTATGTGTTGGGCATGCGCTACAAGTTCGTCCATATAACCTTGCTGGTTGACATAGGTGAAGCCGCCAGTGAACCTGAATATCATGATGCCTGGGTAAGGAGACTCAGGCTCTACCAGCGGATTGGTTCCATCTCGGTGATTGACGGGAATATAGGCGTCTCGGACAGGTGCTGAAGCAATGGCGTCGGTGGTGGCTCGGTGGATCTTGACTTTACCTAGAACGGTACCGTGGGTGAAGAGCATGCGCCAGAGGAGAAGACCACCCGATGCACCGATCGTGGTATAGATTCCTTTCTCGATGTCCGTGAAGACAGTGATGAGAACACCGGCAAAGAAGATCACGACCTCAAGCGGCGAGGTTTCCCAGTATTGAAAAACAATGTTTGGAGGGGTGATAAGGTCGCCCACGGCATGGATGATGATTGCCGCAAGCGAAGCTGATGGGATGTAGAAGAAAACGGCAGTAAGCGCATAAAGTGCGAGCAAGACAATAACGGCTGTGAAGACTCCAGCGAGGGGTGTGCGAACTCCAGCTTTTGATTTGATAGCAGTGCGCGAGAATGATCCAGTCGCAGGGTATGCACCAAGGAAGGGTCCAAGAAGATTGGTAAAGCCAACGGCAACCAACTCTTGAGAAGGGTTAATAACATAGTTGTTGATGCGACCAAAAGACTTGGAGATGGCAATGTGTTCCAAAATCAGGACAATTATGGTGACAGGAATATCAGGAGCGATGGCGCTTAAGATCTTCGGACTCATATTTGGGGCGCCGGCATGTTGGAATCCTTCGCAGCTTTAGCAATTCGTCTTAATTCGCGAAAAAAAGTGTCTTACCTCTTGGTACCCTTCCCAAAATCTTGAATTTAGCTTTGCTCGCGCTTCCTTTAACACCTGGGACGTTGCGATTCGCCAACCAGCTGATCATGATGTATAGTAGGATCACAAACGCCATGCGCAAAGTACTCAGGAAGAACCACATCTTCTTCCTATGGGGCTGCTTCTTAGTCATGATATTACAGAATATGCGGATGGCATAGAGCATAGCAAGAGCGGAAACACCCATCGCAGCATCGAGCTTGGCCTTTGGCAAGTTTTTCAATGTCTCGATGATGACCAGATAAGTTGCTCCGCGAGTGTTGATTCCCGAGATACCAAGAAGAGCCGGAACTTGACCCACTCCGATCGAAAAAGCCGCGCCGGTCATGAAAGATGAGATTGCAATCAAAGGAATGAGCTCAACGATTCGGCCAAGTCGAGTCAGACCTATGGCAAGGAGAACAGCGCCGGCAATGATTGCGAGAGCCCTTGCAATTTCCTCGGCCGCTATGTCCTTGTGTGTCTTTTGAACTTTGGTGACAATATTCCCGACTATGGTTGACATGACTGCTACCGTCTAAAAGAAAGATTGTCAGTCAAAGTGTCTCGCCTGCAGTAGAGAATTGACGTACTCCGATGGTGATATCTTTTGATGTAGCAAAAGCCCAATAGAGCAAAAAACCAACGAATGATGTGTAAAGACCATACTCTGGGGGGAGTTTGGCTAGAAGCGCATATGCCATTCCTTGCGGGATTACGACAAAGCCGACAGTCACTAGACGAGGAAAACAATCAGCACTGAACGTCGCGCACATGACTCGTCCGGACTTGATATTACTCACCACCAGCAACGACGTCGCCGAAGAGCCACGAGAAGTTGTAATGGAATATCCAGTTCCAAAAGGGAAACAGACTGCGGATATATCGTTTGGCTCCGCCGCCGGAGGGCTTGAAGCGGCTTAGCCACTCACCCACAGTGGGTTCATCCTCAACGTCTTGAAAATTGTGAGTCTCATGATTTGGTAGTGCGGATAGTTGGAACTTACATGGATCAACTGATGAACCAGAAACTGTACTCGCAGCAAGCGGCTGCTCGTTGCGATAGTCTAGCTTGATGCCAACTGATTTGGCTACTGCTGCTGCCATATTGTGGTACTGTTTCGAGGTCTGATCAAGGTGGTTGGGCAGAGTATCGGTGCAAATCAGGCTCCTTATATGATCCCAATATACGAGATATGGGGTATGTAACCTGGGGGGTAGCTGAAAGAGACGTCTCGGATTAGTGGCTTGCGATCGAACAGGTCCAGAGCAGCAACTTCTCCGCTGAGTGTGCCCGGTTGATCAATGCTCAGTTGTTCGAGACTGTCAGTGTGATGATTTGATCTGGAGTATCGGACTCAGGACGAAAATTGATTGGGTAATGGGCTGCTCAATCGACGCTCGAGACTCGCGTGCGTCTCCTTGCTTTTCTCGAGAACGAGAGATCACAACAGGTGGTAGGTCCCGGTGGTCGGCGTGATCCTCCATGGTGAAAGCAACAACTCAAGTATAATTATATATGGCGTCCGCCGGTGGAGGGGCTGGAAGGCCAAGTGCTGTAATGGAACGGGTTCCAAGAAGCACGAGGCCTGGGCATTCAACGAATTTGATGTTGGCGTGGCGTGCGAGGCGTTGCTTGGGTTGTAATCGCGGGACTAGACACGATGCTGATATTTGCACTCGGTTGTCGAACTGTGCCATGATGTTCTGGTATAGACGCAACAAAGTCGCGGGAATTTACCGGGCAAGTGAAATCTTTTATGTTACAGTTTGTGCAATATGTGAGAAATCGCAGTCTGAAGGAATATGACGTTTATTTACCCCGAAAGATTCACTCTATTACGACAGTTGTGTGAGCCTTTGCGATTATCGCGCGTGGTGACAGGGTTCGTCTCTCGTTTCGCATCTGACGCAATTTCGCCATGAATTGCGATATCGAATCCGCCATCTTGGCATCTCTTGTACATTCTTGCTTCTCCGCAGTCGCATGTGCTCGCTTGAATGTGTGATATACACACTGTACTGCAATTGGATGATCGATGCTAGGTGTATACGAGTAGAAGGAGGTGGTGAATTGGAAATAAAAAAACGACATGAGAATGAACACATTGCGAGACGGGGGCCAAGTGGCTGGAATGGTATCTGATCTATTGCGCCGATACATGTCTTGACTATGCGCCTTAAGTTGTACTGCGGTCGCTATTGTGTATATTGCAATTGATTCCTCGAGTCTTATGCACTTCATTCAAATTCCCCCAGATCCCTTGCAAATACTAAACAACAGCAAATACCTTTTCCTATAGGGACGCGTGCTTGTCAGGCACGCTCCCAACTTTGTGGACATTCTGGTGGCTCCGTCTACCCTCAGCCCACTAAGGCTCTAGACCCTCTCACGTCATTCCACACAGGAAAAGGACAATCAGCTCAACCCGCGGGGGTTCTCAGCCGAAAATCAGGGAAAAAAAGTCGGACCTCCGACTGGTCACAATAATACCGCCGAGCTGGTGACGCCGTTCTTGGACGGAATAGCATCACGCCATTCAAGAATTAAGGCCTACTTTTAGGTTGCCACAAGCAATATATTTCAAAGATCAGTTTCAATAATATTCTCCAATCAATTTGTGTGCGGCTGATGCATCTTGCACACCAGAAACAATGGCGCTGTGAGATATCGATTGCTCACTTGAAGTATTATCGACGCATCTCGTCCTCCCTTGAAACGTCCTCGGATTTCCTACCTCACATCCTGTAGAAGACGAGAATCTCGATTTTTGGATACGGGACACCATTCTGCGTCTAACACCTGTTCAGCCCTAGATTATCGGCCTACTTAGTACCCGTTGTGTGTCAAACCTCAAGGTCGGAATCTGGGTGTTTTCCTGGAGCAATCGCGCTCACACTATACGCATGTGCAAGCAATGGTTTTTTCTTACTTATCAGATTCATAGCTTCGGCCTTGACGAAGAAAGAACCTCTTTGCCTCTCCATGGAACATCCACGCACTTATTATCCAGTTCCAAGGTAGTCGCTTGAACTGATGAGTAAGTTCAACCACGCGGTATCAACGAGAACAAAAGCTTTGAGATGAAATCGGGGCCATGGTACGTAAGCGTAGCGGTATCCGATTTTGTGTTTTGGGAATGGAACCGCTTTGTGGAGGGTTCTTTATCCACCGTGGAGGTCGGTCCACTAGGAATACACCGCTACTGCCAATAGCTTACTATATCTAACTGTCTTAGGCATAACACATAATAAGATCATTGAATACTCCTGCTCTCTTTTCATGAACAAAGAGATATCTAGAAAATTATATATCCAGATATTTGGTCACCGATCTGTATTCGCTATGCTCATACTGGCTTTGCCATTCACCTCTCTCTAACCCAACTTATTTCACACTTGATCAAGGTCAATTGTCATCTGTTTCTCGATAGGATTCTAACCATACCGATGTTTGGTATGCTGCAATATGACTCGCGCAAAAAAGAAATTCGGTTCGCTCCTCAACACGATACCTACGGTATCATACATCATTCAGCATGTGATTACTGTCGAGACAAAAAAGTAAGTTTTCACCACCTACGTAGTCCATATCCTCGTTGCGCATTCTAGCACGCAACCATCCAGTCAGTCATCCATATCAATCATCTTATACACGAGTTCATGTGTTTATACGTATCGCATAGCTACGTTGTTCAGGACATCCAACAGGATGTAAAAGGTGCGAGGAGCTCTCACGCACCTGCTCATACACCAATACGTCATGCCGAACTCGACCTCGCAATTACCGAAGGATAATCAAAGGTTTGCCTGCATCAAAGCTAAACGAACGACAACAAACGCCATCTCCGAAAGCAAGAGGAACTTCAATTGAAGTGCCGCATCATGACAGATCGACACTGGACGACAGTTCACGACTACAAACACCAGACCACATTATCATTCCTCAAGACTCCTGCAGCTCCCTAGATTTGATGCCTAGAAGCTTAGAGCTCGATAACGAGATGATGAACTGGGGCACTGGAAGTAATGTGTCCAACCTGGTTGATTTCGATGCCACTCCGGTAGGTACGTACGCATGAACAACAACCAATAGCCAGCATCATCCCATTCTTATCACTTATCACGGCCTACCTCAGATTTCCAGCACGTATTTCCCTCTCAATTATTATCGGATATCACCGGATTGCCACTCACGCCTCCCCAATCCACACCCAGCAGTCAAAGCAGGTTAGCATCCCCCGCCAGCGAAGAGGAACGAAAATGTAATTGCTCAAACATAATCGTTTTCCTGATCGAAGATCTTGACGCTTCGCTTACTTCCGTCCTCAAATCACCCCTCGATGCATCTCTCGCCCAACAAAAACGCGTGCTGGCAAATGCGCGACGCATACTACAATGCCAAGACTGCACGCTGCGCACCGAGACCGCGATACTCCTACTTTTCATTTGCGAAAAGCTCATAAATCTCTCGAATAGTATAGTCGATTTGTACTGCCGGCAGCAAAACGAAACAGAGCTGAGCAAAGAGAGAAATGTGGAGCGGAATCACGGTATTGCGATAGGCCAGTTTGAGGTTATGTCGCACCGCGAGTGGTGCTGTATCATGCAGGCTCTGATTGTCTTGCAGTTAGAATGTTTGGACGAGCTGTTGAGGGAACAGGGTAGTGTATTATTGCTGGCTTTGCCGCAGTCACAATGTGCCAAGTTGCAGTTGTATGTGGAAGATGTGGTGATCTTGCGTAGGCGTATGATCACGTGATACCACAATGAGGTACTTGGATGCAGGTGATTATCAGACTAAATACATTGTTTAGTGCATCCCGGTCTTAATTATCGCAATGGAATGCGAGTTTTATTAAAAGACAGTGATAAATAGCTAATCGGGAATAGCTAGCTATGATTCTGATTGCAATTGATTTGATGGGCAGTTCTATAGGAAACTGCGCCACCTAAACTCTACGATACTGCCCGCTGGTCTGTTGTTATTTCGTCTACCTTTTTGGAAACTGTTCTTTGTGTGTTAAGAACCACGATAAAAGTTCACGAAAGATATTGAGTGTTACCACGCAGTGGAAATCGAGTCAAGAAAGTGTATAGAAAAGCTGATCGTTAAACAGCAGTAAAAAAAATACTCCAGAGAATATACAGATACATCAAGTTTCCTTCAGACATAGAGTCCCTTATAGATAAAGAAGAAAACCAATGCCCAGACAGTTAAGAACTCGATATAGTACCCTTACCCCCGAAAAACTGGGTGAAAGCTTGAAGTGAATTTTCGGGCTCTATGACATCACTGTTAGCACTCATTCGTTGCTCCTTTTTGGAGGGTGTGATTGAACTGGTTCACTTACGACCAAATTGGACATTGTGCCCCGCGTTTTTGAGCTGCAAATACGAAAGCTTGCCCTGAGTTTTGAAAAGTCCCTGCTCCTTCCCTTTGACAGTCCATTTCCCTGGAACCTTCTTTTTGAAAGCTGCCTGGCCGCCGTGAACAACCGCTTCGGCCACTTCACGAACACCAATGTAGGTGGTCAGGGCGCTAGACATGCAATGTCAGTTAAGTAATACCAAGGACTGGAATGGAATACTTACTCTTGATCGCCAACCCAAAGCAAGGTGGGGATATTTGCCTTGACCACTTCGGAGAGTTGAGACATCATAGAACGCGCAGTATCGCCGGTCGAGGTGAAGCGGTTGAAGATGTCATTGGTCTCACCCAGGTTCCCACTGAACTCCACCAGAGCTCCGACTTCCTTTGCGGACTTCTTCAACCATTCCTTATACGCGACGGATGGCTTATACTTGTTTCCTCTGACATCATAAACCCACTCTCGTACCTCCTCCAACGGTTCTTCCACGGTAGGATAGCATGCATCGTCCGCCTTGCTGCAATCTTCATCTTTGTCCGTCTTCTTGCATGCAGCCAACAGAGGCTCGCATTTAGTCTTGTAATCTTTCATGATTTTGTCGTGTTTGGCCTTGTCGATGGATTTTTTCTCGAGGGAGTATTCTACCATGGCTGGGTACTGTATGCTTAGATCGAACAGTCCGCTGTTGATGGCAAGACCTGCCAGATTGATCTTCGTTTTGGCTTTCTTGTTTTGCTCCTGGATATGCACAGCGAGCTCCGGCCCCCAATGCCCACCATACGACGAGGTCGCAATGCCAAACTTTCTTTTCGCTAGATGCGCAAATTCCTTGTGCGCAAGGAACTCTTGGAGGAACTCATATACGTACTTGATAGCGAGGCGTGAAGTGTTGATGCCATTGACCTCGTTCTTGTCGGAGCCGAAGGAGAAGCCGGCACCCGCAGGCTGGTCAATATAGAGCATGTTTGCGACATTGTTGAAGCTATTCGGGTTGCGGGATGGGGATGTTGAGCCCTCGGAGAACTGGCAGGGTCCGTTGTCTTGAAAGAGCCCGCCCATGCTACTTGCGCCAGGTCCACCGTTGAGCCATACCACGAGCGGTGCATCTTTGGCCGTATCGGAACGGGCAGAGAAGTACCAGAACCAGAGCTTCATACCTTTGCCAACGGGGACTGTGATGCACACAGGTTAGCATTGTACTAAACTAGAAACATATAGAGATCGAAGACTCACAGTATCCTCTAATCTCCTCCACGCCCTTCGTACTTTCACACAGCAAACCTTTCTTTAAATCACTCTTCCCCGCCGCTGGGCCCGCCCTTTTCACAATGTTGATTGTCCCGTTATTTGGATCCTCGACATTTCCCAGCAAAGGCGCTCCAAGAGTCGCCCCCACGAACAAGGCCCAGGCGAGGATGGAGGCGGAGAACTTCATCGTCAAATTGTCCAATACACTACCCCAGCACTCGAAAGATACAAATAGAAGTGAGAAAAACAAACGAGTGAATGATTGAAAGATATAAAATAAGAAAAACGAAGGTGAGGAAGCCAAAGAACCAAAAGAATGAATTCAAAGAAAAGCGAGTGACTGAACTCGGTACAAACTAAACCTTGCAGCCTTTATAAAGTCTTCTTCTAATAAAAGCAGTGCGCGATGAAGCTAACCTCTGAACGATTACCAACATCATGGCATATATTCCAATCTTTCTTTGTAAGAACTACACCCTTCTGATGATACTACCCATGCCTGCGCCGATAGTAGTTGTGTCTTAGCCCGGGGCAAAGAAATAATCTCCGTGGCGTGGTGCTTCTTCCCAAACCGTGTGTAGTCTAGTAGCGTTGTTGGATTACTTTCTTGGCGCAGACGCCGCAGAGGCGTATACTATTTAGTATGCTGCGCCTTGACGCAGGATGGATTCTTAGGGCTAAGTGCGAGTCGATTAGACTATAGAAGCCGGAAATTCTTTCGCCCAGTTTATGACAAACAAGGCGCGAACTTGGTGAAGTCCGGCTTTAGCAAGAAGGGGGACACAATGCACGGAAGCGTCGCTCGATACACAAAAATCTAAAACCAAGGTAAATCAGATAGTACAACCAGTACGCCATAGAAAAGTAGCAAAATTATTCAAAGGAGTGTGGCTGTACTCACACCTGTCGCCTCGTTAGGCATGATAGACACTGCAGCGGCGGAAAAGGTAGCTGTAAATGTCAGGAATAATCACATGCATGAAAATAAACCCGCCGCCGTGCGAGTAGGATTCGGATGCGCGCGGGAACAGGCTAGTTAGGGCGTAATAAATGATGAAAACAATAGCGGCCAGGGGCGACTGGGAGAGGAGGGAAATGGGCTATGTGAAGGTACCGTAGACGATAAACTTAGCCATTATAAACTGAGTAATAGTGGAGAACGCCGTGAGTAAAACGAAGAAGTTGAGAATTAGGTCGTTGATCTCTTAAAGGGTATGGGTGTCTGCTATGTGGTAGAAACCGACTCTGTCCACAAAAGTCATGCCAACAGTCTGCTAGTTGGCGTAGTAGAGTACGGAAGAGCCTTGCCGTATCGCTATCTAGACCTAATGCTGGCTCGTTCAGGAGGAGAAACAATTCAAAACCTCTCGCTGTTTCAACGCCAATAGTTAATCATCTTAATATTACACCCCAGTTCTAATCTTTTTTTTGTGGGCTATAAGCCTAACGGCTGAACGCACCATGCAATCAGCTATCCCTTCAGCAGCACAACTTCAGATAGATTCTTCTAACTCATATCCAGTGAAGAGAAGTCTGGCGAACACAGGCAACACTGAATAAAAAGAGAAAATAAACCATGTTGTCACGAATTGACTGGGATAGAAGAGAACAAGCAGTAATCATTGCTGAATACTACGTAGACAGCTGTAACCAAGCAATTGCGAGATCTTTCATGGTCTGTGGGTATAAGGCAGTAAATCGAGAAACTGTGGCGCTCTTCCGTCAAACCTCCAATCGGTTCGATTGAGATACTAACTGCGGCAGCCCTGATATCGTGGATTCCGATCATCTAGGACGCTTGCGACGGTAGCGGGGGTCTGACAGGAGCGCCCGGGAATGTGCATATCCCCGGGACTCCGTAGCCTTGTTGCTAAGAACCACCTCTATGTACTAACATCCAACCCGAGGAACTTTAAAGTCTTGTGACAGAATCTCTGAAGGAACCGTGGGGAAGCATAGCACTAAGCTTATGCTGAGGAAGTGCGTTCGTTTAGGTTGGCATTGTGTGGCGCATACTTACATTTATTTCGCGTGAATTCAAGACTGTGAAGTCTTTTGCTGATATCTTCCTCAGCACTGTAGCGACATCTTTTTCCATACGGAGCAAGTCTTGATGGTGTTCTCGAGAGCTTGCACACTGTCACTAGTCAGTTTCGCCTGTTGAGCTTCGAGACAACGCAGAGTAGAACACTTACACATATGTTTCGAAAGGTACACCCCTCAGCTTCTTCTCGCCGTTGATCAATACCCACGGCTTGGGGGTAAAACTGACTTGCGCCCAGGCCCGGATCATGTGTCGCCAGTAGCAGGCTTGCGCGGCAGGTGTGAGATAGCGATCACGGAACGTCGTGGCGCTGTTATGAGCAATTACCTTTGCTCGTTCCGGGTTGTTGATGAGTTCCTGGATCTTGGCCTCCATATCCGAAAAGTCACGCTCGACCTCGACGAAGTTCTGGTTGAGACCCTCTGAAACCAGTACGCTGTGGTGCGGCTCGACCCACTCCCGCTTGTGCATGAATATAATGGACTCGCAATTGAGCAGGTATTTCCCACGGCCCGAATAGCTCCGACCCTCGGTATGGATCAAGAACTGATGCTTGCAATGATCCACCATGGACATGGCCGAGGACGCAGATCCGGCGGCGACATCGGTTCGGTTCTTCCATTTCACCTCCTGGACATCCGCCCACTTCTTGCCACGCGTCGCCTTCAACAGTTTGCTGCGGACGGGATTCGTCTTGACGGCGCCACGCCACAGTGCTTTCGGGATCTTTTGGGCCCAGTCGACTTCGTTTGCCTTTATTTCGGTGCGGATCTGCTCGTAGTTGCCGACCAGGTCCAACGGCCAGGACCAATATCCGAAATCGGGCATCAACCACATTTCTTCGTCCACGGCGAGTCGGGAGAGAGCCCAGACGGTGTGGTGGGCGTGCTCTGTGTCGGGGAGGTCGCCTACGACGAAGGAGAATTCGATGTTGGGGAGTGGTTCGGGGCTGGCCTTCAGTGCGCGATCAATCTGCTGGAGCGTACCAAGAGCGCGACTGATCATGAATCCATCGTTGATCTTGGACTCGAGGATGAAGAGCTGTGAAGGTTGTCAGTTGGGGTCTGCGGTCTATTGGAAGTGGGCCCAGCGAAGAGATGATGCATACTTTTTGGTTGTAGATCATGGCTCTCACGGCGCCTTCTTCTTTCCAGCCGATATCAAGATCCTTGGGCTGCACATGACCGATAGTGTTCCGATGCTCGACAGCACGGGCAATGTCTTTGAAGAGATCTGAGAATTCCGAAGTACATTGGGCCTCGGCTAGTCCATACCGGTGGAAGCTCTTGGCCCAGTCGGCGGGATCCTCTGGCGTGGATTTGATCACTTCTTGGTCGCTCAAAAACTTGGGCTCGGGTGCCTGGGAGGCTGGCTTGTCGGAGGACACAGGATGCGGATCCGATCGCGCGCTGAGGAGAAAGCTGCCAATCTCAAACAGCACGAACAAACACACCAGAGCTTTCAGAAGAGGCCAACCGAGATTCCGGATGGATTTGTTGGAGTTCATGGTGCTTTTGCGTCTGGGGGAGGAAGTGAGTGAGAAGTTGAGAGACAAAGCCGACGACGACGGCGACGTCGTGGGGAAACGTTTGCTTGGCCCCATGGATCGTCGTCAGCTTATTTTTGTTTCTCAACTGCGCCTTTGCACAACGTCCAAGACATTGTGATTTGCTGTTCTGCCATGCGTGTCACTGTCGGGATAGCAGGTGTTTGCAAGGCTTAGTGCTGTTACAAAACACAGGCGCTGCGCTCTTATTGGTTCGAGTACCTGCCCAGCGACAGCGGATGCACGTGTATTCGCTGACAGCCGGCCCGTATTGTATTTGAAGCTAAGACGGGAGTGGTCCCTGCATCTGACAGGCGTCCCGCCCTCGTGGGGCTAGCGTCGGGTGCCTAGTGGGGTCAGATTCCAGGGAGAGACTACTCCATTCGACCACGAGATTGCAAAAGGGGGCCAAGAAGGCCGACGTGACAGTTCCAAGCAGTTAGTACTGAGGTACGAGTAAGGCAGTCCACCTTTTATCTCAAGACAGCAGAATCTTCTTCATCGCTACACCTTGTGTGGTGCCGTCGGCTGGCAACATGTGCCTATACGTTGATGGTGCCTGGATTCTATGGGCTGCCATGTGCCCCCACTAGTATAGTTTACCAAATGGACAGCCTATCAAACGTGCGCGATAAACGTCTGCCACGCAATATTCACCTCCCCTCGCTACAGACATTCAAATCGAACCGATACTCGCCACCATAGTTGTTGAATAATCCACCGTTTGATTGGCTGATTTCCGTATATTGTGGCCATCGCCCAAAACATTTTCCTATTTTTGTGTTTTATGCTCAGCAACGCTATGCTACGCAGTAGGAAACCGGGGAAGCTGATACCCAGACAAGTAAATACCGAGAGAAGGAAGGAAATAATGGAAAAAAGAAAAAAAGATCCACCGAGCATGTAGCAAGAGAAGAGAAGGGAATTCCATCGAGAAATACAACATGCGGCGGAAAAGATGCGGGCATCAGCGACAAGAGGATATCAAGATATCGGATACAAAGCTGTCAGCAAAAGAAATCCGCTCTACCTTGATGTCCTGCCATCAGAAAAACATTGATATGGCCAAAACTTGTGTTGCTTTATGACACGGGAAAGGCACATGTTGAACATTGTCCATGTGACTGACACCCTGTAATTTGGGGTGGGGAACGATTTCGCCTCGTGTCGATGACTCTGGATACTTGAGGAGAATCAGGATACGCCATGGTTTGATATGAGTTAGCGTACATAGAACATGAGAGGGAAAACGATTGGATCGTGCGCTATCCCTTTGCGTTGGATTCTTCAATCGTATCTCTTCCAGCTTCCTATCCCGTAGGCGGTTAATCATATCAGTTGTCCAGAGGCAAGTCGTGCGTTCTGCCTTGGGCGTCGGATTAGGGTATGACTAATTAAACGAGCCTATGTTCGTAAACGCATTAACTTTTGTAGAGGGATCTTCAATTAACGCGTTGGAGTAGTCGAAGTAAGTATAGAATGGGTGCCCGTAATACAAAGGCAGCAGATTGTTTTGCGGCATATGACTTTGTGGCATCGTATTGGTTCCGAGATACGGAGACCCTTTAGGGTTGGTTGGCGATCGGAAGTCTGCAAAATCGCCTTGACTAGGTGTATACTCTCCACAGACGGAAACCGGCTCCATCTGCTGGGGAGGGTATGCATATGCGTTCTCCTGCTGATGGCGACCTGTGTCAGCACCGGTGGGTTGGTGAGGGAAATGGGCTTGCCACACTGGGGTCATAATCACACTGTGCTCTGGTGTACTGGCGGGTGTCTGGCTGGTTGACCTCGCTGTTACATCTGGAGTGGGTATGCTTGCATCTGATGGGAACGCGAAGTTGAAGTAACTTCGTGCGCCGCTGGTATGCATGATATTCGCGACGATGTTGAGTGCGCGTCCAGCGACTTGACTTGTGGATTTGAGAATTTCGAGCCACTTTACTAGCTTTTGAACGCTTGTGACTATATGTTGGCCTTCGTGCACAGTATGCAATGGCCCAAAGGACATTTTCAGCAGCAGCACTGCGACGGCTTGCATGATATTGTGGATGATTGACCACCAAGGTATTTGAAAGTAGGCGGCTTGTAGATTGTGTGGATCATCGGGAAGCAATTGAGCCATTGCGAGTGCGGCACTCACGCAAGATGCAGCAGCTCCTTTCTTGAGTTCGGAAAGTTCTTCGTTAAGCTCCTTGTATCCTTGCAGACGACAAAGGCACGGACGGGTGATCAAGATCTTTGCACTCTGATACTGAAACGCAAGAAGTTGCTTGTTACGATGAGTTTCTTCTGTGGGTGTGGTCATCGTACTCGTTCCCGCAAGACGTGAATTCACTGCCCATCTGTCCAACCTTCTCATCAAAGATGTTATGTCTCCCTGTATGATATGCCAGGAGTCGGTGGTGGCGCGTGGGGAGTATAGCTTCGAAAGGGCTTCCTGCGTTAACAAGGCAATCGTGACCCATGCTCCTAGGAAAGAGGCGCTAGTAACTGTATCCGAACCATCCCTTGATGACTTTGACATCCTTCCAGTTGAACTGTTTGGTCGAGGGGGTGATGCACCCAGGGCTCTGGGTAGAGGAACCGTGCACTCCTGATCGGGAATGACGCATGGTCGCCCGATAATGGAGCACAGGAGGCTTTCGATCACCTGGAGGCTCCACCATGTGTTGATCATTGTTTCATTTTGTGCCGATGGAGTTGATGGGTCGTCGTTGCGCAAATGAAGGCCAGCCGCTAGGGCGAACCTTAACGCAATTCCAATCATCATCCACGCTCTATATATTACGGTCAGCCAGCGGAAAATAGGATTTCAACAAATTCCTACCTGCTCAATTGACCAATGACTAGATAAGAAAGTGATAACAATCCGATAGACTGCATAGCGTTAGAAACATTCAATGTGTTGTATATTTGCGCAACGCACCTGAATGAACAACAATGTTGGTGAGGGAAGAGAGGTTGCGATTTTGTCTAAACGAAGAAGTCTTGTCGCTCTTGCAATATAGATGAGATGGCCGGGCGATTCGCTATCAGATGATGTAAGATGCGAGTACTGCCTACCAATAGCAAGGACGAGGTTCAACATGGCGAGCCATTCATCGGAGACTTGGTCTGCACGTTTCTCCTTGAGAGATGTGCTATATCTCCGAAACTGATCTTGGAAAACATCAGGTAATATAGGAAAAGACGGGTGAGTCGTTTGCATATAGCTATCGAATAGACCGTCTAGGATGTCGGGTGGCGGTACGTCGAGCGGATCGGCAAATAAATCATCGAGCTCCGGATCGTCACAGTCCAAGTAGAAGGTTGAGTCCGATACTCGGATAGTGTTCAGTCGTTGTGAATTTCGATGTCGAGCATTTTGCGTGTTGATGTCGGGGTTTCGGGAAGATTCATCGTCGTTTGAGGCAATCTGAAGATTTTTCATTTGTGCTCTCAGACTTCGCAACCACTGTATGGAGGAGTTGACTCCGACATAACCAGTAGCGCGACTCTTGAATGTCTGGAGGACGTTTTCGCCTAAAACATCGAAGTGCTTTTCATTGTCTTTTTCAGAAGGGCGGACTTGCTGAGGACCGTCATGGCGGTTCTCTTCAGGTTCTGGCGAACCCTCTCGTGAGCGTTTGGCTGAATACGGTGAGGCATAGGATATTGAGGGCGAAGCAAGTGTCTGTTCATCATTTCCTGGCTTCCTGACGTCAATCTCCGGGGGTGAAAGCTGCGAACAGAAACATACTGTATCAAGATACTGGTGGATGAGTTTCCGGCCTTCGTCGTCTACGTGCAGGTTCAGATCTCTCAGAAGCCCAATCAACCGGCTATTCTGCTCGGTAGCTCTATTACCGTCAGTGGTTTGCTGGAATCGGGAGTTAGCATGGGAACAAACTCGTTCAAACGGTCTCGTCGGCCCAGAGAGTAACTGCAGCTCAGACCTTGGTCCAGGCAGTTGCGGCAATGGGATTCTCCTGTACAGCGCACTTTGCGCTTGCGACAATTTTCGCATGCTCGCTGTGTGCGAGCTTTCTTTGGCACAGGTTGTGGTGGGTCGGCTTTGGGATTCCTAGGAATGGCAACCTTGGCAGCGATTGGATGGTGTTCCATTGTGGAATGATATTTGTAAGAATGAAGTTAGCTGCCGCCCTCGATCGAGAAGTGAATGGCAGGCAATACAAGACATGGCCGGATGATGTAATTGTGGTTGCGTTCAGTCAAGAGGCCACCAATGCGAGGAGAAGCTGCCTTCTCTGAGGTTACACAAGAGCAGCAGTGTACAAGCGATTGGCTGGCGGGTATAACCGATGACCCTACCAATGCGAAATGCCATGTCAAGGACCAGTTCAGTTTCTCTGTGTATGACGACAGAAGGAGTGGTCATCTCGATGTCCATCTCAGATTGGGAACGTTCCAAGGTTGGATTAGAACACGTGCACGAGAAGCTTCAAACATTCATTAATGCTTGAATGTTTGAACGGCAGATGCAATCCACCGTACGCAGGCAATTACCGCCATATTCAAACACAGAGTTGTTGGAAATCAGGTCATGTCTGCACATGAAAGATTAAATGCTGCCGATTAGCACGCGGGATTCGCGACAACGTACAAGTTTCATGTAGTATTGCATACACGGCGAGGTTCGATAATAGCACAACATGGGTACATGCAAAACGTAATGTATGTGATTGCAGAGGTTGTAGTGCAGTCCTCGGATCGGTTTTACAGCAAGCAAACATTTGAAGCATACACCTACCCTGCACCATGACACGATATCGGCATACATATAGGTGCCTAGATAGAACAAGTGCTATGTCGTTTACTACATCGAAACCGGGTCGGGGATCCAGCTGTTGCCATAGGGTCAAAAATGCCATGCCTCTTGCAAAGTCGTACAGATGTATGCGGTGCAACGCATTCGCTTGGTCGTGGGCCTGTGACTTCGGAATGAATCAGATGTCCCCGGAGACGCGGGCTCTGGGAGGGATGATGCAGATAGATGCTCAACGCTGGTGGCAAAGGGTTTGAGGTGCGTGTGTATACAGACCGAGGGGGGACTGCAGAGCAATGGGCAGCATTTGGCCAGAGTGAAAGACAGGATGAACCACCGCAGCTGGCCAATCACCCGACCCGATGCTCCCGCCGCCGCCGTGCATCAGCACAACAGGCAAAGCCATCGAAGCACCTCGAATTTCTATTGCGCTACACGCTCAACGAACCATCCACAGTGCACCCTTCTACAGCACATACTTCCACTGCCTGCATCTCGCCTACCTTCTGCTTGCCCGTCTTTGTTTGCCTCAAAAAGCATTCATCCTCCTTGCCGCTCACACCTCCCACATCCAGCCCAGCTAGCACGGTAGCTACCTGTACGGACGCACAACCAACTCATTGGCATTGGCCCCGCTTCCCATGGCCGACCGAAACACACTCCATGGTTCCTGCGCCTGCGGGAGAAACAGGTATACTGTAGATATCCCCGCGGAGCAGACCGAGTTGGCAGAGTTGAAGTACGATAATTCGAATGCTTCCCGTATGTCTCTTCCTGCAACAACATCACGTCACTTTGACAACATCACATCACCTTGAACCCACGCCTTCATTTTCGCACCTTGCCTCTCCCAACGCCACCACCGCCAAGAATCGACGATCAATATCGGCTAACCAACACACCAGGTCATCATTCCGCCAGCCCACACGTCCTCTGGCTCCGCGTCCCACTCACCTGGTACACCTCCGCGACCTTCGCCCAGCTCCCCGACGAGCGCCATGCTAGCATCCTCCGCACTTTCACCTCCTCCCTTTCGGAACCCAATACCCGCCGCCAATTCTGCGGTTACTGCGGTACCCAATTGACCTCGTGGCATGAGCAAACCGCCAACGACGCCGAACACATTTGCCTCACCGTTGGCAGCCTATTAGACGAGGATCAGGCTCTGCTCGGCCACTTAGGATATCTCCCGGGCACAGACAGCAGCGATGAGGACACAGAACATGCAGCTGCCGTGAGCGCTGCGCGGCAGTCTCGCGAGGTGGCCCGCAACGAGCCGCTTAGCAGAGGCGCGCCGTGGTTTGAAGAGTTGGTGGAAGATACAGGGTTCGGGAGGCTGAAGCAGCGGCGTGGCGGGCACCAATCGCGAGATGGACATGTTAGGGTCGAGTGGGAAGTTGCGGAGTGGACTGAAGGCGATGACGGTCAATTGGAAGGAAGTGCCACGCCAAGTAAGCGCAAGATTGGGGAGTTGGAGAGTGGGGAGGATGCGGAGATGAGGAACGTCTAGGTCTTTCTATCGGGAGGATTCACTGTTGTCATGATTTAGAATTTGGCGCTCACGCTGGGAGAGAGGTTCACGAAGGCTGTGTATGAAGGATTTAGGTCGCATATTCAAGTCCATGAGACCGGCGTTTACCATGTTTTGTTAAAACACAGATTTGGGGCATAGCAATGCATATGCATTTTGTATATTTTCTGGAAATATCCTATTGGCGTGAACACGCTTTAGATATACAAAAATAAAAACAAGATAGAAACACGATGTGACATTCTCAATCCGAAAGTGATATAATCTTCATCTCCCCTCGGCTCTGCCACTCATACCATCCCCGTTCTCCACCTACTTCTCGTACTTGGGCAGCACATCCAACTCCAAACTCTCGCCCTGCGCCGCCGCCGCCGCCGCCGCTTTCCGCTGGCGTCTCCTCTCCCTGCGATCCAACTCCTTCGCAACCGCCTTCGCCAACTTCTTCCGCTCCGCCCTCTCCCTCTCCTCCGCAATGCGCTTCACGCCCTTGCCACTCCACACCCTGCGGAACTCCTTCCGCCACATCTGCGCGAAAGTCTTGTGACTATCCTTCTCAGCTTCGACTTTGCGGGCCGTCTCCTCAGCCTCATCTTCAGAATCGAGGAAGTCGTCTTCTTCTTCGTCTTCGTTCTCAGGGAGGAGAGAGGCCGATGCTTCAGGGTCCGAGGACGTGGATTTGGTGCCTCGTTGACGACGCTCGAGATCCCATTTCTTGGTGCGCGAGTAGGCGATTATGGAGGTTGTCAGGAGGACAAGGGTTAATGGGAGGGAGAGGATGGTGAGCAGGAAGAGGATTGCGAGGATATCTTCTTCGTCCATGGTTGTTTCTGATGATGTTATGTGTTTTGATGATAGATGTAGGTGTGTGCGAGAGAGTACGTTGGTTAGAGATGGAGATGTGGGTTTATAGGAGGTAGGGGGGGTTTCGCCACCTTGGTGGTGTCTTTACGCCGAGCCTCCGTGCTGTAGCAAGTTGACAGGTGACAGTGGGGAGTCTGGGGTCTGTGTGGCTGTGCATGGTGGCGTCAATGGCATTTTCAACTTTGCCATGTTTTGTTGAATGCGAGATGTGGGTTTCCTTCTGTCATACATTTTTTTCGAATGCATGCTTATATTTTCCCTTGAATTTTCCCTTGAATTCCACGCTGGCACATAATGACAAGACAATATAGATTTGCTTCTAAGATCTCCTCAATATCGGCCACGTTCAGCAAGATGCTCACAATCACTGCAGTATATTGCATCAACTGCCTGCCACTACTTCTAGCTCCCAGTCTTTAGTTTCGAATTCACAGACATATTCCTGTACAGGACATTTCAGCTCGCTGTCTTTTTCAACCTCGCCTTTGAAATCATTGAAAGAGATATCCGTCGCTGTCAGCTTATTATCCCCCGCTTCAACGAGCACCGCCTGCTTCGCCGGCCCACTGATGGTGATGTCGGTGAATGTGGCATTCGTGATCTCAACTGGGTAGGGTTGGCTACCGTCCTCGGGCGTACCGGGTCGGAATACTACAACGCTCATACTGCCAATGGCTCTCACGCTCTTGACAAAGATGTTTCGAATAAAGCCCAAACCACTGTTGCTGCTGTCTGGAAAGCCAACCTGGAACCCGCTTTGCGACGCAGACCCGGTGACGATACACGTCGAATCTTCGACTTGAATGTTGGAAGAGTTAGGAGAAATAGACACGCAAGCCTGTGTAGCGCGGATTGTGTTGTTCCAGACGTAGACGTGCTGGGATTGCTCCACATGGTATCCCGTGGAAGCGGCATCCAGGAAGTCAATTCCGTAGAGGCGCACTGCAGAGCTCCCGGACGCGATACTGAACGCCGTCCCTGGTACATTCTTAGTTCTTAGTTCGCGAATGTGGATCTGATAGCTCTGGTCGGTGATGCTGAAGAGAGAAGGAAAAGTTTCTGGTGGAGAGGATTCCCGCCCGTCCCACCCGAAATTGCTGGCATCTATGAGTCCAGTTTTTGCTTGGCTAGTGATTACTGCTGCGGTGGTTCCGGCAATGTGTATGGCTGCAGTTTGGGACTTCCATTTGTTCCAGTCAGCGGAGATAATAAGATTGCCATCGATTTGAAAGCTGCACGCT
Organism: Periconia digitata; assembly: GCA_948474695.1. Lineage (NCBI taxonomy): Eukaryota > Fungi > Ascomycota > Dothideomycetes > Pleosporales > Periconiaceae > Periconia > Periconia digitata. The sequence continues at coordinate 1,295,051 of CAOQHR010000009.1, read as the reverse complement.
TGGCAGGAGGACAGATTGAGGGGCGTCTGGATATTGAACGTTTGACCGAGGGGCAGAATTGTGGTACCCCCTGCACAGGCTCGGAGGGCAGAGTTGATGGCTGGGGCATCGTCTTTCTCGGGGTCGTCAAGTGATTCGACTGTGCAAATGGCGCGTTCGTACAGCTTTGCAGATACGGCCAGGCCAGCGAGTTGGAGGAGAAGTATCGGCTTCATCCTTGGGTAGGTGGGAGACGTCTAGTTTGCGCGGGAGGGGACATCTGACTTACAACGCTGGATTGCTGATGGACGACAGACTCTTTAATGTTACGTTTCTGTATGCATTGGATCACGGTACCATCGACCTGTTCTCAAGAATACGAGTCGATACAGCGGCTAAAGTGTTTTGTAGATATTGCTCCTCGGTAAGGACTCCAGTTGGAGGAATCCGCAACATGCCGGCTTACTGTTGCTCACATCCCGCTCCAGCAGCTCATGCAGCCTATGCAGAATGTAGGTAATAATCCGGAAGGATTCATATATGCGATTGCGATCGATGTGGTATTTGAGGATTTGAATGTTCACATTGCCGAGACCACACATGTGTGGTCAATTGTCCACTTATGTGCACCGTGCTTGTTCGTGTGTTGCTTCGAAGCAAGCTAACTCCAGTTTGACATTGATATTGTTCCTCAGCTGCAAGAGTCGAGGAAGCTTGGTCTTGGGTATGAAATGATGATAGTCAGTATAGTGATAGTCAAACTGGTGGACCCGGCCCTTTGCTTATCAAATGTTCGGCGTCTCGGCGACGGCAGAGCGCGAACGATGACGTTTTCTCTTGGCGGTAGCATAGCTGCACTGAGCTTTGTATCCATCACTCCATCAACACTCACGCCCACAGTATCTTCTCGTGATCAATCGACTACCTCCGGTGTCAATTCGTTACAAAATGTTTTCCAGACAGGTTTTTAGGCCAGCGCAGACGCTGCAAAGGGTGAGGCTGCACCCCCCACATCGGTCCGGCTCCATGACAAATGCAAAAGAGCTTCAAACCGTCCCAGCGATCCGAGTCTTCTAGCAATTGATGCTGACTATATGATAGCAAGTGCGCAACTATGCCTCAGAAGCTCCCAAAAGCGGCGGCAACAAAACCGTGCTCTATACCGGAGTGGCCGCTGGAGCTCTCTCCGGCGGCTACCTCTACACTCGAGGCAGCACCCCGACTGGTCAAGCTGGCAACGCGCCGCCTTCAAAGGAAGCGAACAAGATTCCGGGTTTGACGGCTCAACCAGGAAAGCCAGCTTTTACGGGAGGAGACCAGGGCTTTTTGTCGCTGAAGCTGGAGAGCTCCGAGATCATCAACCACAATACGAAGAAGCTCACCTTTGCTTTGCCCGAGCCCGATATGGACAGCGGTCTGCACGTCGCTTCGGCTGTCATCACCAAATACAAGGGAGCCGAGATGGAGAAGCCCGTCATCCGGCCCTACACTCCTACGAGTGATGTTGGTGAGTCAGCCGACAGAAATTGATTGAACGGGAACAATCGACTAATGCGTTGTAGACCAGAAGGGAACTGTTGACTTCATCATCAAAAAATACCCCAATGGCCCCATGTCCTCCCACCTTCATGATATGGAGCCCGGCCAGCGTCTTGATATCAAGGGCCCTATCCCAAAATACCAGTGGGAAACGAACAAGCAGTATGTCAATCCCTTGTACAATCCATCATGACCAAACATCATGTAGGGTAGTATGTTGAGGCTTTGACGGCCTATCCAGAACCATTTAGTCCAGCTTTACTAATTTCGTTACTCCAATTATAGTGAGCATGTCGCAATGATTGCTGGTGGCACAGGAATCACACCCATGTGGCAAGTCGCCAATGCTATCTTCAAGAACCCCGAGGACAAGACTCAAGTCACTCTCGTCTTTGGTAACATTAGCGAACAAGACATTCTCATGAAGAAGGAGCTTGAGCACCTTGAGAACACCTACCCCCGTCGCTTCCGCGCCTTCTACGTCCTCGACAACCCCCCAGAGCAGTGGCAGGGTGGCAAAGGTTTCGTGACCAAGGAGCTTTTGAAGACGGTACTTCCGGAACCCAAGGAAGGCGAGAAGATTAAGATCTTTGTCTGCGGTCCCCCACCCATGTACAAGGCTATCAGCGGAGGAAAGAAGAGTCCGTCGGATCAGGGCGAGCTGGCTGGTTACTTGAAGGAGCTCGGGTACAGCAAGGATCAGGTGTACAAGTTCTAGATGCCTGGGCATGCGCAGTGTAGGTTTGTCGAACTGTAAGATAAGTTGCGCTCTACTTAGACTTAGATCGTTAATCTAGCGATTTTAGCCAGCATTCTCAACAATGTAATCAGAACCTTTTCATTGCCGTTTCGGATAGTATGGGCCGTGCCTGTGCGCTTTGCAATGAAATCTGTTGACAGGACCACTTCGGCTCTGTGCCACTTCTCCTATTAGGAGACCATGGACTGTCTAATATAAGATTCAAATTAGATCTTAGATGTGAGAGCTTTGTTTGTGAACAGCTTTACAAGTTGTGTCCGAGCGGAAACCTTGCTATCATGCGATGGAGCTACTACCAGCTTTGGAAGAGAACCAAGTGCTAAAGCTTTACATTGATACCTCTCCTAGAAATCTTCCCTTAGTGGACATCGGGGGGTCCTCTCAACGTCAAATCGAGAGCATTGGCCTATCTTGTGTTGCTTTGGTAATTTTCCTTTTGCACGTGTGTTTGTCAAAGCGTTCACGATCCACTTGTGCATGATATTCGACGTCACGTGCTGCAGCAAACCAGCCCGCAGGTGCATTCACATGGCCCCACCTGCGTTGCAACCGTCCATGCGTGGGTATAAATATGCTCTCCTTTTGCTTCTCTCCAGCTTCTTCCACGCACCTCTACTACCGCCCCTGCCTCACCTCATTATGGCGCCCAAGAGTATGCCAGACAAATCTACGCCAGAAAAGTCTACGCAAGTCAAGTCTACGCCAGAAAAGTCTACGCCAGCGAAGTCTACGCCAGCGGAAACTGCGCATAATGAGCTTGTGCATTCTGCGGAGTCGTTGCGTCTTTCCACTATGCTCAGACCAGCTACTCCTACGATCGATATTGGCCATGTCGGCGCCCAAACGACCATCATCTCGCAGCCATCCCAGCAACTGAAGCTGCCCCTTAAACGACCCGCGCCATATGACCGAGATTCATTGACGAAGAGGCTGCGTGCCATCGTAAGTCCTGAACTCCTTAGCTGATTTGAAAAAACGTCACTGATGGTCGTGTAGGTAGATGAGGTGGACGATTTGGAGAAAAAAGAAATGAAGCACGGAGCAGAACGAAGAACGTTGGGAGACAGCAACTTAATCATCAAGCGGTCACTGAGCCTACGCAACGATGACATTATAAAATTGAAAGCCGAATTGGAGTCGAAAACTGCGAAAGTCGATGCGTTGGAAGCGGAGAATAAGATGTTGGCATCAGCGAATGGGATTCTCAAGCGCAAGCTCGCCACTTTCGAAAAGGTCAGAAAGCTGATCGTCGACGAGACAGCGGAGGAAGAAACTAGCTTATAGTTTGTGGATTAGGTCTTGTATTGTCGTAGGATATGATTCGAAGACTCGGGTCACCTATCTTTGGTCTAATGGAATGGATTTGAGTTCGTGCGTATAGTACTGTGGTGCTTTTGCCATAGTTTTGCACGAAAACTTGACGAATGTCTACATATGTACGAGATAACGTGTACGGAACTGATCAAGGGCTAAAGACGAGAGCGTTATGTCATAGGTTCGTGGTCGCTGCTTGGGAGTCCGTGCTTTGGCCGCTCTTTCCTTACACTCACGCTGGATCTGGCAGCTACACTTTCTCACTTTTCTTCCTCTGCTTTCTCTACGGGCTCCCATGTTTCCCATCTATACTTGAACAGTCGCACGCCAGTAGAAGAAAGAGATGCCGCCTTTCGTCATGTCAATCAAGTCGGAACCCACTGTATCACCCTCCTCGAGCTTCACACGAGAGCTCTCTGCGGATTCTTCAGGCTTATCAGATCCGCCATCGGACATGAAAACTGAGGAGAGCCCCGCAACCTCTCACATGGAGCAGCCAGCCATATCCCAAGGCGGCCGCCAGCGCCTCAAACGCCGTGCATCAACTTCAGAAGGTTCCATATCCAAAAAGATGCGGGCTCTTGTACGTTTACATCTCTCAGTTGTATGATTGGCGAGCTCCACTAACGAGGGACAGATGGATGAGGTCGATGAGATGGAGCTGAAGGACAACAACCACGAGGAAGAACGAAAAGCGTGGTTCAAATCCAAGGCAGAATTGAAAAGTCGAATTCAGACCCAGAACAGGCTGTTCGGAGCTACCAGACTCTCGCTGCGTGCTGAGCTTGCCGAAAACTCGAAACTCAAGAAGGAAATCGAGGTACTCAAGAAGAAGCTCATATCACGCGAGAAACACCTCGAACGGTATGGTCGGATCAAGAAACTGATTGAGGAGGATCTTGCGGAGGAGAAAACATCACACTGAAACATCATCCAGTGTTTTAATCATCTGGAATGCTAGTTAAGGCTACACATGTATATTTGAAATGCGTTCATCATGAATCCAGAGTAGCGCTACAGAAGGATTCATATCAGACGAGGGTAACGCAAAGAACTTGTGACCTATGTAAGGTCCGAAAAAGAATCTTTGATATTGAGCCTTGAACACACTCCAGTGAGTGAGCTACGTGCAGACCAAGATAGCCTTTGAAAATCACTTTGAGTCGCAACCGTCGTGCTCTCTCTCACCGTGCGGGGAACCTACTCACAGCCAGCTCTGACCGCACTTTACCTTGTTTTGGTACACACGTTCAGGACTCACTTATCCTCGTCCCCACACGCTTATTTAAAGCTCGCTCCACACCTCTTTTTGACGCTTCGTCTCTCCTCCACACCAACACCTCGGAGTATGAGCGAATCAACCCCCCCAACAGTACCGGAATCGGCTCCAGCCCAAGGGGTTGTGAAGTTCAAGCTTCCACCTAAATTCGCCCTAAAATTACGCTCCATTGTTCACGAATCGGCGGATGCCAAAGCCCAGATGGAGCAATCTGTCTCGATGAATTCTTCCGCTTCTCCCCAGGAGACACATCCCAAGCAAGACAGTCACAAGCTTGCAGTCCAGGAGAGCGCCAGCCCTAAGCTTGTAGCGCCTGGTCCTGAAGTCCACGCCATGCAGCAGCCACCAGTCGCGTCTACGGGCGAGAGCTGCAAGCGCCCAGCTTCCAACTCAAATGACACTCCGGCCAAGAGAGTTCGTGCTTCTGTGAGTATCATCTTGTGATCATAGGTTGATTGATTCTCACCAGCAATTCATAGTTCGATGATGTCGAGGCAGAGTTCAAGCTGATGCGCAAAAGGCTCGAGAAGGAGCAAAATGAGAAAAGTCAATTAGTGGAGGAGAACGGAAAACTGTTGGAGGGAAACGCAGAACTGCGTCGGCATAACAATCATCTAGAGGTTAAGTGTCGTAGCTGGGAAGATTGGGGTAGGAGGTCGTGGGCTGAAAGCGTAAAGCTCAGGGATGAGAAGCATGATCTTGGTAGACAGCTTGAGTGTTTTGAGAAAGTCAAAAAGATCGTGGCGGCCCGCGAAGACTGAGCCCGCTGCAGGAAAAGCCCGAGACTCTCCAGCTTTATCAATATATTATGTCACAACGAGAATGAAGAAGGTCTTCATCGTATCTGGAAATAGCAAAGCTTGTTACGCCTCTACTCAGGCAGCAAGCCAAGTGAACCATATGTATTCATAGAAAATAAAGGAGGTGGCGAGTATTTCAGTTAGTATCGGATATAGTGAAGGCTCATTCAAATGCTCAAGAGCAAAACAATGGATTGGTGATTGTTGGATCAATTCTTGATCGCCTGTATATACCTACATGTGTACTTAGCACCTACATATGTAGTGATGGTTACAGTCGTGAAAGCACTGATCACCAAGCTTCCCAAGCTCCCACCATCCTCGGTGCCAACAGCTTCCCCCGGATTTCCCCACAAACACCCGCGTCCAACCGCCTTCAACGCCACCATCGAACAACCGAACGACATATCGTGTACATTACCCCTCCACAACTACATTACTGTTTGTTCTTTCCCAATGATTTCGAAATTTACTTGTCTGCGCACCTTGCGCCTAGCTGCGCGCCACCCGTGCCGTTCAAGAAGCCTTGCCACGGCAGCCTCGAACCGTGCCGCGGATTTCATCCGCATTGTCGAAGTAGGGCCAAGAGACGGTCTGCAGAACGAGAAGAAGAGCATTCCCGTTGAAACAAAAATAGAGCTGGTAGAGCGGCTGGCGCAGACAGGCCTTCAAACCATTGAGGCAGGTTCATTCGTGTCGCCGAAATGGGTTCCTCAAGTGAGCCTTGCCCTCCACCCCACTACCGCACCCAAGTCCAGATTTGCGGCACACTATGCCTCGACGTAAACAGAAAGACTAACAAAAGTCCATAGATGGCGAACTCATCCGAGATCCTCCAACACATCCTCTCGTCCCCACCAAAATCCGAGACACCCATCACGTACCAATGGCTCCTCCCCAACGTCCGCGGCCTAGACAACTTCCTCTCAGTCTGGCAGGCACAATCATCAAGCCAAAACGCGTACCCAACACCCCCGTCGTCACCCTCTGAAAACGCTGCAGACCTGGATTCCACTCTCCCTAAAACGGAGCTTTCCATCTTCACAGCCGCAACAGAATCCTTCACCCAGAAGAACACAAATTGCTCCATCGCTGAATCCCTCACTCGCTTCGAACCCATAATGTCGCGCGCAAAAGACCTCAACCTCCCCGTCCGCGCGTACATCTCAGTAGCCCTAGGATGTCCCTACGAAGGTCCAAACGTTGACCCGCACAAAGTCGCCGAGCTAGCCATCTCGCTGCTCGAAATGGGTGCCGACGAGATCTCGGTAGCAGACACCACAGGCATGGGCACGGCACCCAAAACCGCAGAGCTCCTGAAGACGCTGAGTGCCGCAGGCGTCGAGAAAAACGACCTCGCGCTGCACTTCCATGACACGTATGGCATGGCTCTTGTGAATTCCGTGGTAGCGCTTGAACATGGCGTTCGCACTTTTGATGCCGCGGTTGCGGGGCTCGGCGGGTGTCCGTTTAGTCCTGGGGCTACGGGGAATGTGGCGACGGAGGATTTGGTGCATTTGGTGCATAGTTTGGGTGCGAAGACGGGCGTGGACATTGAGAGGTTGGCTGAGGTTGGGGAGTGGATTTCGGGGGAGATTGGTAGGCCGAATGAGAGTCGTGCCGGGAAGGCTACGCTTGCGCAGTTGAGGAAGAGGTAGTGTTTGCTCCTTGTATATGTATACGGTATACATGAGAAATATGAAGAAATACAGCAGTGTTAATCACAATTTCACGTTGAATGCGATGCAAGGAGTTGGCGAGCGGTGGCTGCATTGCTTGTGTTAATCCGAACATTTGAACCCACAAATTTCACCTGTCAAGTGGTTTTACAATGTCACTACATTATGTATGTGCCTACCTAGATACATGTACGGCATCTTAAGTCAATAAAGTCATCAATCTATCATATCAAATTACCCCGGAAACCGTGAAAACTGGACCCATAACCACCATTTTCATCCTGTTCGATACCAGGACGTCTAGATACTAATAAACCAACTCTTCTCCCCCTCCTTTGGCTCCACCCAAGCGCGCTTCAAGATAGGATCCGCACAGCTGACCCTGATACGCTCTGGTGTGGCTGGACTCTGCAACGACAGGACACTGGTCTCACCAAACTCGCTACGTGCGGCCTTGAGCGCATCGCGGATGGCGAAGAAGACAGCGCTGCCCATGAAAAGTGGAGGCTCGCCTATGTGCGAGGTACGTCAGCTTATGTAGAAATGGTGGAGGTGAGAGAAGAAGGCAGACAAAAACAAAAACCGCAATAGACTTACCGATACCCCTACTCCTCTGGATTGTGCGTAGATTCTCCCATGTCACATCCTTGAGTAGCGACACGTTGAAGACCTGTGGAATGTCTCTGAACCCAGGGATCTTATATGCGCCAGGACCTTTAGTAAAGATACCGCCCGTATTGCGCTGCCACAAGCTCTCCTCAGTAGTAAAGAGGCCTTGACCTTGCACAAATGCGCCTTCGATCTGCCCGTAGTCGATGGCCGGGTTGATACTGCGTCCCACGTCCATCTTGATGTCAGCACGACGACACGTCCAGTCTCCCGTCAATGTATCGATTTCCACCTCGGCAGCCGCGACACCTTGCGTGAAGTAGAAGAACATTTGTCCCGTATTTTCGCCCCATACGTAGCCAATGTCGGGGGTCTTGTAGAATCCTTGGGCTGAGAGGTTCACGCGGTCGAAGTAGGCGGCGTGGGCTATGTCTTTCATGGTAGCATCGGGACCGAGTTTTTCGCGGTACGGCTGCAGTCGTTCGTTGAGTTGCTTGCACGCGTTGAAAATGGCGTATCCATTCAGATCCGAAGATGCGGATGCGGCGGTACTAGAGCCATTTGCTACCGTGTTTGTAGCAGTCTCAGAGATGAAGACTGAAGACAGAGGAACACCAAGAGCTTCAGCTGCGATCATCGTCATCTTGGTATGTAGACCTTGGCCCATTTCGGTTCCTCCATGGGCAACAAGGATGGATCCGTCGTGATAGATGTGGACGAGAGCACCGGCTTGGTTGAGGAACAATGCTGTGAACGAAATGCCGAATTTTGTGGGTATGATAGCTATGCCACGTTTATTCCATTTGTGTGTCTTGTTCCACTCCTCGATCTCAACTCGACGTTGCTCGTAGGTGAACGATTCTTGGACTTGTTTGTACATGAGTGGTACGTACCAATCCTTGATTTCCTGATTGAAATGCGTAATCATGTTAGACTCTGGCGAATACATGTTGATTTCACGCAACTTCTCAACTGGAACCTTCAGGTGGTCGGCAATCTCCTCCATGAAGCTTTCCGTGATGAACATGCCTTGTGGGCCTCCAAAACCCCGGAAAGCTGTATTCGACACGGTGTTCGTTTTCGCTACACGACCGCGTACGTGGATATTAGGGATAGAATAGCAATTGTCGATGTGTGAAAGAGCACGCTCAACCACCGCACCCGAAAGGTCTTGACTCCAGCCCCCATTGTTGAAAACGTCGGCATCAAGGGCCTGCAGCATTCCATCTTTGCTCACTGCTACTTTCCAACGAGCGAGGAAGGGATGTCGCTGACCAGATGTCAATATGTCTTCGTCTCGATTCAGCATGCACCGAACCGGTCGTCGGACTTTGTTCGCAGCGCATGCTACAATCCCTGCCAGCTGTACTGAACGCGTCTCTTTGCCACCAAACCCACCGCCCATTCGTTTAACGCGGGTGACGATCTTATTCGCAGCAACGCCAACAATTTTCGACACATATGCTTGTGTTTCGGCAGGATTCTGGGTTGAGCTGAATATCTCCATTTCGCCGTCTTCGGGCTTTGGTACGGCTACACAAGCCTGTGTCTCGAGATAAAAGTGTTCTTGTCCTCCCATGCGGACGACACCGGAAAACACATGATCGGCCTCTGTGAACGCTTTTTCGGTGTCGCCTTTCTTGATGTATTTGAAGTGATTGAAAAAGCTTTCGGTCTCGATCGCCTCTTCTATTGTGAAAATGGCCGGGAGTTCCTCGTATTCGACCTTGACAGCACGGGCTGCCTGTTCTGCTCGCTTTGCACTGTCCGCCAGTATCATACCAATCGGTTGTCCGGCTGTGCATACTTCATCCACAGCGAAGAAGACTTCGTCGCAGGACGGAGCACCCCACCAATTCGCTTCTGGTGAAGACATGTCCTTGTGATCAACCCACGCCGCGACCCCGGGAAGATCTAACGCAGGTTCTGGGTTGACGCTGATGAGCTTCGCGTGAGCTTTGGTAGAAAGAACGAGACAGCCGTAAAGCTCGTTTTTCTGTACTGGGATATCATCCGTGTATTGCGCCTCACCAGTGCACTGCTTCATGGCAGCTACGTGTGGCTTCCCCGAACCCAAAATCTTTTGCGCATAGGCTTCCGTAACAGTTTGGTCTTTCTCACCAGTGCTAATTTCTCTCTCGATTTCGCCGATAGCTTGGGAGTCAAGCCCAGATGCTTCAGCGTCTAGCCCTGCGAGAACTTCGTGGTAGAATTTGTAAAAGAACCCCAGAGCGAGTGTTTTACGATACGTCGCCATTCCGCCCGGAACTCCGAAGCGTAGATCGAAGTCCTCTTCAAGCGCGGCCATTACGCCTTCCAATGTTTGAAGATCGGTGAATTTCTTGCCCTGCAAAAATGACATGGCCTTTTTCGCTGCTATTGTAGTAGGAGCCATGCCGCCGTAAACAAGATCCACACTCTGTACAAGATTTTCGTCGCCTAGAGATATCCGTAAGGCAGCGTTCACGATAGCAATATCGTCGTCCTTTCTTTTCGCCTGCTTGTACGCTCGCATAAACTCTCCTTTCTCCCTTGCGACTGGAATCTTCAAACTCGCAATCACTGCGTCAGGACCAAGTGCTGTCGTGCGATAGCTTTTGAAAAAGGTCGACATGGGTATCTCTGTGGTCTCGTTCAAACTTTTTGCTACAAGAGTAGCGTTGCTTGCGACGAATACTGGATTTAAATCGGAGATGGGGCTAGCGGTAGCCAGATTGCCAGCTGGCGTTCCCACATTCCTGATTTGTCGACCTGCGAAGTATCGAATTTGCTTCAAAATGGCAGCGAAAGGCTGTCCTTTTATCTCTCCGTAATGCTTGACAGCGTCACGGCAGATTTTCTCGAGATCGGTCAGCACCACGTTTCCACCAATCTCAAGGTAGTCATCGTGAAAGGAAAATTGGCGTAGCTCAGCAATATCGCCGACGAAGACAGAGGCACTGTAGTGCTGTGCCTTGAATTTGATTTCAATCTGCGTCTCAGTACTTCCTCCAATGATCTTTGCAGATGGGTATGCGCTCTTTATCTCGAGAAGCTGTTGCAGTGTGACAGGTCTATACCATCTCTTCTTCTTTGTACCAAACGCTAGCGGCTTGAATTCGTGTTTACGCAGTTGCGGAGGGAAAATCAACTCGGTGTCTGGCTTATATTCGATGAATCCTGGCGGCGTGAATTTCTTGATAGGTTGTGAGTCGTCCCCGCCACCCTTGCAGCATCCCCCGTTTGACCCCTTCTCCATACAGCAGCCGCTACCTCCGTTTTCTGTAGCTTTACCACATCCCGCCTTCGAGCTGAAACTTTGCGCAGCATCCAATATGGGCCTGTATCCAGTACAGCGACACAGGTTTCCGTCAAAGGCTTCCTCGACGTCGTATTCGGAAGGTGCATCAGTGTTTCGTAGCAAAGCGTACAAGCTCATGACGATGCCTGGCGTGCAGAAACCACATTGGCTGCCATTTCCTTTCGCTATTCGCTCCTGAGCTGGATGTGGGCTCTTAACGTTGCCTATACCCTCCACCGTTATAACGTGTTTCCCATCGACACTAACAAGCGGAGCGAGGCATGCGTTTACGGAAGCGTGGTATATTTTTTGGGTGGTAGGATTATATTGCGAAACGACCTGATAAGCAGTTAGTTTGATGCTAAATGAAGTATCTCCCAAGCTCGTCGAACGAAATAGTACGGTGGCTTGATACCAATATTCTCAAGATCAGTGGCAACTTACAACTGTACAAGCACCACATCCTCCCTCAGCACACCCCAACTTCGTACCAGTGAGGCCGATACCCCTCAGATACTCTAGAAGTGTAACTTCTGGGTCGGCAGAGTCTAGCACTACCTTGGTTCCGTTGAGATAGAACCTCAAGGTATCATCGTAGGCGGAAGTGATTGAACTCAGCGTTTGGCTGGCGTTGTTGGATACTGCCGGCTCTGGTTCAATGATTCCGGGAGCCATGACTTCAAACTGAAGCCGGAGCTTTTGATAGAAGAAACAGGAAAACTATTTTCACACGGAAGAAGAAGAAGAAGATAAAACAGCTCCTGATAGTGTGGGTGGGACAGGACCGTGGTAGGAAAGATGAAGTGGGGAACGCATCATAAGTAGATTAGGCAGGGCCCTTGATTGCTGTATAACCCCACATCACCGGCGCCCTCGAAAAAGCAAAGGAACGAATAAAAGGGCTGACAATTCGGTCTTATCTCGTTGCCTTCAGAAACTTCCCGCGGCATACCTGCGGCCTCCCATGTGGAGAACGGCGATGCCCGCCACCCCTCGTCTCCCTCGCGGCTCAACGACGCGTCTTTCCGCTTGCGGTTAGCATTGTCAGTCAGCCGCGGCGCATTCCAGCTAGCACCTCGAGTTTGCATCTTTCTCCATTGTCTTTTTCACCCCGAAAACGAAATATCACATATATTGACTTTCCGGATTCTTTTTTTTTGGTTCTCAAGGTGAAGATCTGGGATAATTTATATACTTCAACAGGCCTGGGGCCTGTACGTATCACTTGGTGAAGCTGAAGGATCATTACAGGGGAGGGCCCATCTAAGGATAGGATGTTAGCTACTCTTTCTACTTCGACACCCTGTTCAATAGCATTTTAACATAGTTCTAGTAAGACGTTAATAAGATTTAAATATAAGGTAAATCCTTGAATAAGTGTTAATCGCTAATTCTATAGTAAGTCCGTACTTGTAATGAATGCAAATTGTCAATTCTTCTATGTACAAATGGCTAAAGCCATCATCAGTGCACGATTGATAAATGAGCTACACTCGTAGGAAAATCTAGTACATCCAATCATCTTTCGATGTTCTTAGTCTCTCTGAGATGTCGATCTCCCTATTACATAGTCTGTACAGAAAGACTAGAGCTCTTTGCAGCAAATGTAGCAGATGTCGCTCTGCTTCTCAAGGGTCTACGAATGAAGAATTAGCGATTAAAAAGGCCTCTAGTGATCTACCATTTCATGTCAGATCTTGGACCATAATGACTTACGTATCCGGGGGTGGTGCAAGTGCCCGTGGCTGGGAGACAAGCCAGCTGGCAGATCTTATCCTGGCGAGTTTCGAGGGGTGAGGCCGCGACGAGGGTGGCGAAGAGGGTAGCGATGATAGTGGAGGCACGCATGTTTGCTGTTGCTTTTGGATGGGGGTTTGAGAGGAGAGTGGATGGTTGATTGATGTGATTGAGATGATTGTAGACAGTAGCGATGTAGTCAATGAAAGGCTATCATGTATTTATACTTATGCCTTCCCGATAAAAGGATCTAGAGAAAACGCCAATACCAAAATATACGTGAGTGTAATCCTCGTGGCCCCGAGTTCAATGCAGAAAACTCCTTCGCTCAACACGTTCAATGCATTTACAGTCGCCAAGGTCAGATCTGATGCTACCTCGTATACTGCTCGAGCAACTTGCACAGATATTACAAGCAGATCAGGTTAGTATCGCATGTTTTACACCAATCTAAGATGTGCTTACTACCGATGCCGATGCTTTGCGCTGAATATAGCTGACCCAATACATTTCGAAACGCAGCGCTAAGCTTATCTTGGAAATTCTACGTACCTTGTTTCCATACTGGTTCCTCTTTCCAAGCATAGGTATTAGCCAGCATATACCCCGTATTCTACGCTAGGAAGTCGTATACGGGACTCTCAATTCAACAGTCTGGCGCTATTCGTCGAGCAGTATAGCTTCAAAGATGCACCATGCATGTCAGAATGCAGGTTTTCGCGGAATAATTGTGGGGATATACGAGTTCACCGCTGATGTTCTTCACGTTATGAGATGTTATACAGGATATTCTACGACGCTAGTTTGCAACTGTTCCCCCATACATTTCTCTATTCGGCCGCAATTTCTCCTGCATGGATTCCACTCTCAATCATTGGGAAGATAGAATGATAACAGATTGCGTCATGGGTAATTGTGAAGAGAGCCCACATGTCCACGCTATAAAAAGATCTGTGAAAAAATCCAGCCAAAACATAGAAACCAAGAACAGAATCATATTATGGTAAACCATAAAACACAATCCCAAAACACGGTACAATTACAAGGGTCTTACAAATATGGAGGCATGCAGGGAAACTCAGATACTAACAGTACTTCAAGTCCGCATATACAATCCGCATATATCGTGTTTCACCTATAGCAAGGGCGAATAACAATAATAGAACCAACTCAGGACCGCTTACCCTGCCCAGTCGTTATCGCTACAGTCTCACCTCGATAGAAACAATACCTCGCTTCTCTTATGATAAATACTCCCAGTACTAGATCGTAGTCAATAGAATCAAGATGTACTCGGGGCCGCTTGGCCCCTAATTCGGCACCTCAATTATGCATCTCGACTTGGTAGAGACTCGGCGTTGCTTCATCCGGTTCGGTAAATTCGGTTGATTCCTTCCGGCTTCGCTTATGAACTTTGCCGTTGGACGTGGTATTCCCTCTACTATTTTTCGAGACTTGGCTACTACAGGGATAATGGTGGTATTCGATGAGACAGGAAAATAGCCTCACATCATTTCTGTCATGGTAATAATGGTACGAGCAGCAAGAAAAGTCTAAGCTCGTTCAAGGAATTGTTAAAAGGGACACTGACAGTATCTCATCTTCTGGTATTAAGTCATTGTCGTAAATTAATACTTTAATGATGGATCGAAGGAGAAGAAGAAGAGAAGAATAGGATTGCAACATCTTTCGCGTACAAATTTTCATTTTCGGTCTAGAGTGGTAGAGAGAATACTGAATCGAAGCGCATGGATTCAAACCTTCTGGGCATAACTGTATTCTTCCGTGAGCCTCACATGAGCAGATAGACTAACTGAACTTGACACTAAAATTAGAACATCCCATAACAACACTGGCGCACCAGATGTCTGCAATATCGTCTATGCTAATACAGGCACGTACCAACCAATATTAGACACAACAACTACTCTATTCCTGAAGTTACAGTCTGATTTCCCCTTGAAATCATTCAGTTGACTATGTACGGCACTTCGTTCCAGTTCCTATACCTAAAACCGCCTTGCGGTGCAGGACCCGGGATCGCATTGCTGAAATGATCGTTGTATTTCGACCAGTCGTTCACAGTGCAAGCGCCCTGCGAAAAGCAATTACCCATGCAGCTATAGACAGAAAATACCTTAGATTGAATTACAAGGCATCTTATGCGTGGAAGAAACTTACAAGGTTGTTTGTTGTGCTATGGAAAGAAGATTGATTCCTGCTTGAAGCGCAAAACATTGGACCATGCAGTTAAGCTTTCATCGAGAATCAGCATTGACATATGGTTTAAGATAATGCCAGGTTTCTCACACATGAGTTAACTTTGGCTGTTTTGACTTCTGATCCGTTGTCATGCTCTGTGTCGTGCGTCTCAATTGAGACCGGCTTGTAGACAAAATCAGTATGCTTCTCAGCCACACAACGTGGCTCGGCTGCATCTTCGGACGGGCTGCTATTACAAATGAGTCGATATATTCTTCATTGGTTTTACAATTCCGGGATGGTTCACCAATCTTCGGACCCCTCATTGATTGTAACCGGTTTGTACGTAGCTCGCTTGGATACTGGTGTGGTCACTTCGGTCCCAAGAATTCTGATTTCTCCCGCTTTGGAGGATCCCAAAGGGTCAAATATGTTAGGATAATCGAGTCGAGCGACAGCCAGTGCGTTTGTCCTAGAAAGTGAAATCACGATGGCGATGCAGCATAGACTATAAGACTTCATGATCGGAATGAAGAGAACAATTCTGTGGAAATTCCGAAGTATATGGGTGTGTGGTGTACGCGTTATTGTGTTGACAATCGAAGGTAATCTTTGAGAAGTTGCGATAGAGCATTGTTCCATGGAAGGGGTGACTTGTTTAAGTAGATCAGAAGATCTTACTAGACTTGCCGCTGTTCTTTGTCCCTCCGCGTCTGATAGCAATTGTGTATGTGTGACATTCTCTAGCCTTTCTACCTAAGTGTAGTAGCGCAGTTTGGCAATCAATACCCTAAAGGTGGTACCCGGTACGCACCCTTTATTCCAGACGTAATATGATGAAAAGAACCTGCAGCGAAATCATCTCCGAGAAATCAATAACTTACTTTACAGTGACTACTCATAGTGATATATTTTCAATGGGTCTGTGCATCGGTATGGACACTATAGATCTATTTCAAGAGATTATGAACGTAACATAGCTGCCCTTGCACAGCCTGCTGGTGGCCAATACTTTGTTCGAGGGTGTGCAATGTGACACGCTGCAGTTTGTCTGGTACTACGTACGCTCTTGTTGTTTTATTGTAAGACATTGCGCTACACAAACCACTGCATGCCGCAACCTTCGTTCCTGCGTTCCTTCTAAGAGGCATGTTGAGGAACTGTGATGAAAACTTGCGGGTGAGCTTTCACCCGTCAATCACCCAATACACTTGAAGCTGATGTACCTGGAAGCCTGTCTGTACCATCCGGTGCAACTCTCGTGTACGTCGAACGAAGATTTAGAAGTAATAGTTAGTCAGTGCAACTTTCACATGATTCAACGCAAGTGGAAATGCATTCCCAGCGTATATTGCTACCATATCCCAATTCCAACGCGTTTTCAACACTAAGAAGGAATACAAAAAATGAAGATTCGAAATATATTTCTCGGATCTCTCCTAGCAGGCATCGCTTTCGGGATTCCTACTAGGAGAACTAATATTACAGAAGAGTTAGTCAACACGTCCATACTTGATGAGCCAAACAACAAGAACGTCTCCACATGGGGGAAAAAGGGTGGATGTCATAAGAAAAGTAAAGCCATGTAAAATACCCCAGCCTGGAAGCTCTCCACTCACACACCGTAGATGACTCGATCGGAAAATACTGCGCCTTCAGAGATCGCTTCGCGTTTTTACAAGCAGCCAGGAGTTACTGCACCATGTTCTCGTTTGGCGTGACGGTTCCTCAAGGCGGTTCATACGGTATAAAGATCAGCAGTCTCCCTGATGGATGGGGTGGGAAACAGATCTTCTGGGGTATGCACACTGTTTTTCTTCCTTGGAAATTGGCAGGTTTTCTAAATATACAGGCAGGGAACTATCGCGTTGATAGAAAAGGCGAACACATGATCAAGGCGGATGAGTGCAATGGATATATGGAAGCCATCTATGCGTCCGGCTGTCAAGGCTTTGGCGGATGGGTCAACACTGACTTTGGAACGGTGAGGTCTCTTGATTTTGTATAAATTCGAACGCTGATCGTTTAGGTATTCGGGGAATGCATTCGACAGTGATATAATTGGCATCAGAAACACGTTACTCCAAACCCCCAGGAACTTCCTGGCAAGCATGTATG
The DNA here is from genome assembly GCA_948474695.1 of Periconia digitata. Taxonomy (NCBI): domain Eukaryota; kingdom Fungi; phylum Ascomycota; class Dothideomycetes; order Pleosporales; family Periconiaceae; genus Periconia; species Periconia digitata. Next base: position 1,277,755 of record CAOQHR010000009.1, on the reverse strand, counting down.
TTAATGTCGCACTTCTTGTATGATGCACTCTATCTAGCTAGCTCTACGACCAAGTACGGTTCGAAAAATATTCAACCGTGACTTGCGTCTGCTCTTAATTATATATCACTTTCCAAACTAGGTCTTCTGAGTTCGTATTATTCCCGTATCGTCCACTAGGAAATAAAAGCCGCAGTATTACAAATTCGGAGCCGTTCCTCGTATTTCGCATTACGTCTACGTACATATGTACACGTCCACCCAATGCTAGTCAGCAACTTAAATTCGACCACCCCGCATAAAAGTACACAACAAACTTCGAGCTGAACAAGACTCTGTGAACGTATCGCTCAAATTCTGACCAGAATGGCCACCACACCCCAGCCAGAAATCATCCTCTACGACCTAGCCTGCACGAAAAATACATGTTTTTCACCAGTAGTATGGCGAATCCGTCTCCTCCTAAACTACAAAAACATCCCCTACAAAACCATATTCTTAGAATTCCCAGATATCGAAGCGACTCTGAAACCGCTGTGAGCCCCTCCCCCCTTCACAACCCCCTCTACGTACCCAACATCCCGGCCCTACTCAAAATAGTAAACAGCCGCTAAATAACTACAGCGGCATGACCCCCCTCGGCACCTCGAACAGCAAATTCACCGTCCCAGCAATCCACCACATCCCCACAAACACGTATATGATGGACTCAACGCCAATCTCACAATTCCTCGAACGTACTTACCCCAACCCGTCACTCCCCCTCTCCACGGACTGGGGCCAAGAAATTGAGAAAAAAGCGCGGGGGTTACTGGGTCCTGTACTTCGCACGTCCATTGTTCCGCGTGAGATCTTGATTCTCTCGCCGCGGTCACAAGATTACTTCCGTCGCACGCGCGAGGAGGCGTTTGGGCGGCGGCTTGAGGAATTGCTGGATGAGGGGAAGGAGGAAGAGATGGGGAGGGAGTTGGATGGGGAGATGGTTGGGGTTGGGGGGATGATGCGGAGGGATGCTGGGGGTGCGGGGTTTGTGTTTGGCGAGGAGCCATGTTACACTGATTTTTTGATAGCGGGGGCGATGGAGTCAGTGAGGATGGTTGATGAGGGGATTTTTCAGAGGATGGTGAAGTATCGTGGGTTTAGTGATGTGTATACAGCGTGCCTGCCTTTGATGGAGAAGAATGACTGAAAGGTACGAGAGGGTGAGGGAGAGAGGGAGATTTTGTATTTCACAGGTACAGCCTACGTGCGATACAGATGTTGAATCCACCAAGTGTATTAGATAAACGAGAAAAATATGATCATAACTTAAGAAAATCGCTTTTGTACTTTCGCAACGTCCGCAACGTCCAGATGTCTATTCTGTATAGTCAACCGCTCAAACAGATTCCCGCAACCTTTCTATAGCAACGCCGCCCAATGCAAGTCTAAGGTAATGAGCAAAGCACAGTCATAACGGCAAAGCATATCGTTGCAACCGCCAGAGTCTATTCCGCCTCGTCATCTGTGTCTGGGGGCTTGGGTGTACCCTAGAAAAATGTTAGCACCGGCTGTCAAAGTGGGAAGCCTGGGTACCATACCTTAGGGGTGTTCAACCATTCGATATGTCTCAACTTCCTCCTGACCTCGCGTTCCTTCAACTGGGCCCTAGTCAACTTCTTCTTCTTGCGCGCCCTGAACTTCATATCATCCTTGCCCTCGGCTTCACTCATAACAGGAGTGCCGACCGTGCTAGGGTTGACGGAGGAAACGTTGGAGCTCGCGACGCTAGATCCTGGACGCGAGTCCTCAAAGCGATCAAGGGAAACAGCGAGATGGCCCTTGTGTGCAACACGACCATCGGCTACATGCCACTGCTCGGGGCAGAGCGCACCAACAAATTCTTCGTTGTGAGAAATCATGATAACACCGCCCTTGAACTCACGGATGGCAACAGCCAAACCACCAAGCGAATCACGGTCCAAGAAGTTAGTAGGTTCGTCAAGGACGAGCAAATGCGGGTTGTTCCACATAGCACCAGCTATGACACGTTAGTAATAATTAAAAAGCGCTCTTACAGTTTGACATACCCAAAACGACCTTAACCTTCTGTCCACCAGACAAACCCGAAATTTCGTTGTGGTTCGCGATTTCGGGATCCATGCCGAGGTCTTCGAAGTGCTTGGAGATGACCTTGGGTTCCAATACACGGTAACCTAGACCTTCACGGGACGCCTCGTGATCATCGAATTCCTGAACAAGTTTCTGGAAGCCCTTCTCCATAAGCGTGTCGTACGAGATCATTGAGTTGAATTTGGGCAGCATGTTGCGCCATTTAACCTCATATTGGTAACTCTTCTTGTACTTTTGACGACCAATGATGGCCTCAACTTTTCGTGGACCCCGGCCATCGTTCATATCAATGGGCGTCTCCATTTGCGCCTTGTCGGCATCCGTGAGAATACGAGTCTGTTTCATCAGTACTTCGCGATCATCACCGTTGGCATAACGCCATTGGAGGTATTGATTTGGTGTCTTCTCCAAGTGCATCTCCACGTGCTCAAGGGCATGCTGCTTGATGTATCCGATACGCAAGTTGGGATGTTTCTCGACCTTGCCTTGCTGGGGGATGCTCTCGCCAGTGAGAATCTTGATGAGTGTCGACTTGCCTGCACCGTTTGCGCCAATGATAGCTACGCGGGAAGAGAGGGAAAGGCTGCAAGAGACATCCGAGAGTGAGGGCTTCGAACCTCCAGGGTAAGTGTACGTGCAATTGGTCATCTTGAGAATGCTACGCGTGGCGGACTTGACACCAGTGAGGATACCGGGTGGCGGGAATTTAAACTGCACCTGAGAGGATGAGAGAGTATAGTAACTCTTTGCCTCTGGTTTTGCCTTGACGAAATCCGCCAAGTTACCCTTGTAGCACACGAGCTTCTTCTGCTCGTAGTGGTAAATATCAGTGCAAACTTCGTCCAAGAAACCAGAGTCGTGAGAAACAATCATGCTCGTGATTTCCGTGTGACTCTTGAGGTACTGCTGCAACCAAGCAATATTGGCGACATCCAAGTGATTGGTAGGTTCGTCCAGGAGAAGAACGTCAGCGCGCATAAGCATAGCACGAGCCAAAGCAAGCTTCATCTTCCATCCACCAGAAAGGGAACCGACTTTGTGAGACTGTCTACCTTCTGGGCCAGAAGTGAAACCAACCTCTTCCAAGACATCGGTGATGCGCTCTCTGCTCTCGTCTGCAAAACGTGGGTCTCTGCAAATGTATTCGAGAATAGTCGAATCGGCATCTTCTCCCTGGTTGTGCTCCACAAAGCAGGTCTTGACCTGATCCTGTGGAGGGAAACCTTCCAGTTTGCCGCCTGCGATACTGCGCATCAAGGTAGATTTACCGGCACCATTGCGACCGCAAAGACCATAACGATGGCCCTTGAGCAGCTTCAGGTTGGTGTGAGAAAGGAGCAGCATACCTCCGTAGCCGAGAGAGAAGGTAGCATTGACAATTTCAGTCTCGCCATCGTCCTCCTGGACTGGCTTTCCAAATTTGCGGTGGTCTTCTTCAATGAAATGCTGGTGAATTGATTCAGCGGCTTTCTCGGCTTCGCCGGGATTCATGATTGGGCCGAGATATGGAGCAACCAAGTTGGGAATTCGGCTGATTGCGCGTTGATTCACATCCTCGGCAAGCATTTCAGAGATGTAGGGTTTCACAGCAGTCCACAGCTCCGCATCTCCAGGGAAGTTTTGTAGGCCTCCCGCAGCATTGACGAGCTTCTCGAGCACATTCACCACATCTGGGCCGTGAAGACGAGCAATAGCACCACTGGAGATGTTGCCGTCCTTGTCAGCCATGGCCTTATCGATGACATCCAAGGCCCTGGAGCCGATCTCACGAACTTCAGGGAGAGATGCGCGATCTTTGACATTCTTGACACCAGGTTGAAGTTTGGGCAAGAAAGCGCGGGCCTCAATTGGGTCGTGCACAAGCTTCGTCAAGTTTTCTACGACAACCACAGTTTGACGAGTGACTTCCTGTGTAGTCTGGGGCGAGTTCAATGAACGCTCGAGCAGAGGGGTAACGAGAGCGAGGACGGGGGAAGTGACGATTGCGACAAAGGTGGTCTGCGACAACGCATGGATGGCTTTCTGCAGACTCTTTGCGGAGGGGTCTTCGATGGCCTTCACAAGAAGGGGTATCCGAGGAGCGATATCGTCATTCTGCAAAAGTGTTGTAAGGCTGTTCATGGTCTTGATCGCTTGCTTGCAGACCTATGATATTGTTAGTGGTGGCAAATACGACACCATCAGGGATACATACTTCGGTCTTGAGGTCGTGCATGCCGCTCTCAACAACAGGAATCAGGCCTTCGAGCTGCTTGCCCATGGATTCTCGGAGAACATCCTTCTCTTTCTCCACCTCCAAGCTCTCCATGCCAATCTTGGCCTTGTCTGCCATGCGGCCGATAAGCTCATAACCGCCAACAGCACCCTGCCATTTTCCAGACTTCTTCCCGAGGTACTTGCAAAGCACGGGGAGCAGCCCGAAGACCTTGGCTTCGGCACTAAGGTTTGTGAATAGCGCGTCAAGGGCATACTGGGCAGACTCCTTGACGGTGGCCGTCTTGTCGGCCAGCGCATCGAGCGCCAGGGTGATCAAGGCGGGTTCCTGCACGAGAAAGACAATCTCGGCGGTTTTCTGTGCAGGTAGGAGGCGCTCGAAGAAGGCACCGAGCGCATTCATGGCGCCTTCTCTCCGGCCAGGAGACTTCTTATCTCCGGCTGCCTTCTTCATCTCGTCGAGAATGCCATAGCCCTTGAGACCGCGGAAGCCGACAGAGTTTTGGAGAGCGGTGGAGAGCGCATAGGCGGCTTCGACCGAGGTGTGAGACAGTTTGGCAGTGAAGATTGTGTTCAGGAGCGCTGCAACGTCTTCTTGCGAGGGAGCGGGGCCGTCGGCCTTGTTGACGACTATCGCGGGAGCCATGGGGGGCGATTCGGAATGGGGCATGTCCCGATATGGGAAGCTGCCTGTGTAGGTGTAGGATGGGTCGTGCGGAAGGGTCGTAGGTAGGTAGGTAGGTAGTTGAGGAAGGCTGGTCGACTTTTCTTTGAGGGGCACCGTTATCGATAGGTGTTTGCACGGGCTGAAAATGGATGGAGGGGTGAGTGAGCGTGCGGCCCGGGTTGTTCTTGAAGTAAAATCACCCCAAGCGGTAGAGTGGAGAGTGGAGATATATAAAGGAAAGAAGACGGAGGGGGAGGGTGGAGGGAAAAGGGCAGAGAAGTGATTATTCCAGCAGAGGGCTGGAGGGGACAGCGCGGCACTTTTTTTCAGGGCTCACTCGGTGAATGAAATTGGCTCTGATTATTTTATTCGGCTGGCTGACTGATCCACTGCCTTTTTACGCGCTAGCCTCTTCGGTCGTAGGGCTGAAGATTTTCGCAAATCGCAAAAGTCCCTTTGCGAATCTTGTGCGCCACATCAAAGTCTGTTTATACGTACACTCGAAGAGTGTCGCATCCTTCTCGCTTGGTGAGGGTGATGATATGTCTATACTCCTCATGGTGGAATTATCGTTGGCCGTCTCTTCTCAGCTACTTGCATCTCGATACAAGCAGTGCACCTCTAATAGCACTAAGGGTGCGACTGCCGGACTGTACATGAACGCACATTGATTGTCGATTGGATATTTTCTTGCGTGCGTTCATCTGATCTCGAATTGAAGGGAAACTCGACTATTTTTGTGACTTCTCTTCCCTTCCATGCTCTGAACTCCACTGTTACCATCGAGTCGTCTCGCACGTGTGTTACACGCTTGCCCCGCATCCCGCATCCCGCGGACCTCGACCCTGGCATGCGTTCGACGGATGCCTACCTTGCTATACGACCCAATGTCATTCCTTTGGAGCTCATCCTCCAACCAAAAGCCAAAGTTCAATCTCGAAGCCGAGGCTTCTGCCTGATCTTCTCCTAGTCAGGTAGTTCCGCTACAGCCTTGAACATACACATCCCTTCTTGATACTCACTGTCTACGTAATCCTCTCACGCCTATATAAACATCAACGCCCTGTGGCTATCTCAATCCATCTATTTGAACCTCGAATCTGCATCCCTCACCATGACAATTACCGCAATTCAAGTTATTTACGTTTCGTTCGCTGAAGCTGCAGCAAGCTTCTATCTTCTCCCCAGCTTCTTCCCCAATGTCTCTCTAGCTTCTTTCATTTTCATCTTCACTTTCTTGAATTTTTCTGGTTACTCTACCTACATCTGTTTCATATATCCCTATTTCCGCAGTCCACTTCGTCATCTTCCGCAACCACCACCGGCCAAATGGCCCCTGATAAATCACGGCTCGTTGGTCTTCACACGCCCACCGGGACAAGGATACTTGAACATGATGAAGCAGACGGATAATCATGGCATCGTGTATTTCCGTAGCTTCTTCAACTCGGCACGGTTGCTCTTAACCGAGCCAGCCTCACTGGCTGATGTACTCGTCAACAGAAGTTACGACTTCGAGAAGCCACCATGGTCGAGAGACTTCCTGCGTCAATTTCTCGGAGATGGTCTCCTGATGACTGAAGGCGACGAACATCAACATCAACGAAAACACATCATGCCAACGTTCAGTTTCCGTCATATCAAAGAACTGTACCCAGTCTTCTGTTCCAAGTCCTTCGAGATGTGCCAGGTTATCAAAGCCGAGTTAACAGATCGCAGAGACAACGTTTTGGAAATCGGGCACTACTCAACCCAGGTCACCATGGACATCATTGGTCTTGCTGGTCTCGGTCGGGAGGTGGGGTCTCTCCGAAACAGCGACGACGAGTTGATCAAGAACTATGAGGAGATTCTTGAGCCTACAGCGGAGAAGGGCATATATTTCATACTCCACCTTATATTCCCCAAATGGCTCATTCAAGCTTTACCTTGGAAGCTGAACCAGCGAGTCAAGATCACAACGTCTAATCTCAAAAGGATCTGCCAGGAATTCGTCACGGAAAAGAAGAGTAGAATGAAGACTGAAAGTGAAGAGAGCAAGGACATTCTCAGCATCATGCTACGTTCAAATGACTTCTCTGATGACAATATTGTTGATCAGCTATTAACATTTCTCGCCGCTGGGTAAGCCTCTTTACCATTCATTATTATCCCTTCCAAGTAATCAGAGCAACAGGGAGTTGCGTCTAACATCAACCAATATGCAGACATGAAACAACCTCCTCCGCCTTAACTTGGGCAAGCCACCTCCTAGCACTGAACCCAACATCCCAAGCCCGTCTCCGCGCCGAGATCTTCGCCGCAATTCCATCCCCTTCCACCCTCCTCTCCTCTCCATCCTCCCCCGACTCCCCCGATATCGCTGCCCTCCTCGAATCCCTCCCCTACCTCAACGCAGTCTGCAACGAAGTCCTTCGCCTCTTCCCCACCATCCCCGTAACAGCCCGCATCTCCATCCGCGATACCTCTATTTCCGGCCATTTCGTACCCCGCGGTACACTCGTGGAAGTTATTCCCTGGGCTATCAACCGCAACCCCAAACTCTGGGGCGCCGACTCCGAAACATTTAACCCAGATCGCTGGATCGATGCCTCGACTGGGAAAGCAACTATGAATGGTGGTGCGTTTAGCAATTACGCGTTTTTGACTTTTCTGCATGGGCCTAGGAGTTGTATTGGGGAGAGATTTGCTAGGGCGGAACTGAGGGCGTTGGTTGCGGCGCTGGTGGGGTGTTTTAGGTGGGAAATGGCTGATCCGGAGGAGGTCGTTGTGCCTGGGGGTACCATTACTAGCAAGCCTGTTCAGGGGATGAAGTTGAAGCTCGAGCCGATCGAGTGGGGGATGTAGTGTAAGTAAATTGGATATTGTTATAGCTGTGGGGGGAGTTGCGAGTTCATGCTTTCTCCTTCCTTCGTTTCTAGCCAGATCTATTCCACGTTTTGATATGCACGCTATGCAATTAAAAACGTCTTCTGTAAAGAATGATGGTTATGTTGTTGTTTGTCTGGCTGTGGGATTAATGTATCAGTCTACCATGGTTTACTTGTGCTTTGGAACCATAGTTCAAGTTGAATGAAAACAGAATGAATATTGTTTTTCACGGGTTATGTTAAACTATGAGATACCGAGATACCCTGCGAATCAAAATTCTGCATTGATCTGACTGGAATTGTTCGAGTAAGTAGGATAGTTGATGTAGATGTAGGCGAAAATGAATGTTGCGTAATATGGAAGGGACCATCCATTCGCAATCATCATACAATCGCTTATGTACCTGCAGTAGTATGACAGAATACCTTTTCTGTCAAGTATACGGTCTGGTGTGAAACATTTAATACTGATTGTTTATTCTAGTCCGTTGCGTTCATAATTTGAACACGCAGACCATCCAAAGGTACATACCTAGGTATATATAGGAAGCTTGGTGGAATATATAGCTGATCATGTTTGCTTGCTGGTTGTCGCAAAGACGGCATCCACCAAGTATGGGCATTGTCTGTTTTATCGCTAATATTCAACCTGGTACCTGATAAAATTCATATAGGAAAACTTTGTCGTGTTGCACATTGTCGAGGTGGTGCAGACAAACAACAGCAATGAGCATGTATGGCGTGCGCACCCTTTAGCTAGCATCTTGGCGCTACCATTTTGAGACTAGTCAAAATCCTTATGTCTAGCACCCTGTATTCGTTACGATGAGATTCGATCCGAGCAGAGTTTCTGCGTGGACTGCTGATATCGTAGGGAAAGAGTTGGTAATAATTGTCAAATGGTAGTTGGTTAAGGACGACAAAATTAAAGAAAGGGGAGAACGAAAACATAATATGTACATTCAATGAACACAAGACAGATTTCTGGCTATCTACAATTTCTTCCTATGCCTGAGGAGATTTTGATTATACAGACAGGTTGATTTCGCATTGAACTGAAGGCAGAAGTAGTAGAAGACTGTACAAGAGCACATAGTGTATACAGAGCAAACACAGGCTAGTGGACATAGAAGACACCCTATAATCTAGTATGAAGAAGAGTTGCATCAGTTGATGCCTACTACAACGACTAAGATTGTTATTTTTCACCTTTGTCACCATTAGAGGGCAAGCGTGTCACTCAAACCCAATTCACCGGTATAGGCAATCTGCTGATCGATCCCTAGCAGCCGACACCGACAAACCTAATACCAATTTAAAGTCCGACTTCGATACCAATCATCGCGCACAGGCACCCAGAAATGGGAGACGAGAATTCAAGTCGGCCTTTATTCCCGAGGCCGACCTCCGACATTATTGGTCCTGCTTTGATAACAGTTGTAGATCTTGGGTAGTCTTGGCATCTCGAAGCTAATCATTTTGAACCACGTCATTCGTTGCTCCATGATGAACTTTAAGTGTGAATGCGCATATCCCAACAGAGAGAGGCATAAATGGAATGAAACGGTAAATAGGTGGTTCTTCCTCAAGTTGAATCATCACGCTCAGCAATTGGTTTCGATGAATGCAGACATGAGACAATGTCTAGAGATCTAGAGACCATCTCAAGGCTTGTGGCATAAGAACTGGCAAGCGCTCAACGACTCTGTACTCATTCAAGACATCGGAAAAATCATATAGTTCACCTTATTTTGCCTTCGCCCCATCAAAGCATGACGAGGCGAAGTAATTTTCCGAAAGAGATCGCACATGGCAGAATCCTTTCACCAAGTTAGCTCATGCAGCGTATTTTCTAGCTAACTCAACCTTTAAAATATTCATTATTGTGTGTCAAAACAATGGAGTGATCCATATATTGCTGGACTCCAGTCTTTAGCTACTAAGATAGCTTCCGTAACCTACTCTATGTCGATTGTGCACGTTCCGATCTATGATGCCGGAAAAGAGAATTTCTGTAATCTCGACAAGTGATTAACTGAGTTCCTATCCATCGTCTAGAATACCCTGGATTGAAGTTCTAGGCAATCTGGGCCATTCCTTTGATTTTGTTGCTACTCATCTTTTAGACGGGGGTGTTTGGATGGGACCCAGATAACGATGGCCGCCCAAAACCAAAATAAGCGCGCGGCTTTCGTAATGAACGAACATAAAGGTCAACCAATGAATATGGAACAACCTCGAGACGGGTCCTTTCCCCGTAAATCAGGAGAAAATTGTGACTGACGCTTGCCCAGGTTGAGATTGGTACATTGCGCCTTGGCACAATACACGTCGCTGTTCATAACGTCTCCGCGGAATTGTGAGATTGAAACAGTTTCCCCACTTTATGAAAGCCTCTCAAAGAAGTTTGGATCACCTCCCTAGTGATATGTTGTGAAGCGAAATATCGAAACTGTGTCTTGGACTGTTCTGCAAAATGATTTGTTTTTAGTCGTACCATTTATTCTTTCAGATTAAACTGTCCTTCTCAACAGTATGGGAGTAATCAGAGATGCAACCAATTGCAGTGAATCAAGGGTCCTCAAGAGACGCACTTTCGGCTTAGCCCTGAAGCCCTGTAGTTGAATCGATATCGAACTTGTTCTGGAAGCTCTTAACAAAACAGATTAAGAAATCCCCATATGAATGGCAAGCAGTACGATTTATCTAAGCCCCGGTTCCCCACAGATCCCGGGTCTTAGAATCCTTCTTGGTGGGAGATCTGGATGGCAAAAAGATCTCAAGCTTCCAAGTGCCAACGTCGGGGATGTGAATGAAGCTACTGCAGTCATCGGTGATCCTCACGACGTTTTTCGTTTCTTTGCCTCGGAACGTTGCAAATCCAGCTGGGTCTGCTAGGGACAGACTCAGCATCAGCCACCTCCTATTCGGGGATGCCTCAGAATCACTCGGCTCAAATTGCCGAGCTAGTTGCATGAGAGATCGTCGAGAAAAACGTTGCCTGGTTCACCAGCATCCTATGGCGCTGGTAAGCGAACACGGAATAAAAAGTGGATTCGAGGCTGTCGATACAAGGCCGATGCGTATAGCAGCACGGATCGCAGCTGTCGTTACCGAATCGAGAATGCCTTAGGTGTCAAATCTGCAATCTATCGCCGATACCTGCGCTGTTCTTGGGTGTTGGACTTAGACATAAACAACCCAGTCGTGGGATCCCGAGATACCACACGCACACTCCTTCTTCGATGATCTTGCACATCGGTCCGATCATACTCACCCTGCAATATTCTCCTTCTCAGTCCTGAAAACGTGAGAAACCCACACGTCATCCAGTTCGCATCATTGCTCCTAGGAAGTGATTTCTTGGCAGTCAGTCGGCAGTCACCAACATTGACCCCCAGCATTATCTCACGAAATTCGGCGCCACAATCCCGCAGGAGCTGGATAGCTGCACTCCCGAGCAGGTGAAAACCTAAGTTGCAGCCCAAAATCTTTTTCTCCGGCATTTTCGTCCACTCCCCTCATTTCGAATTGGGCGCATGTCAAACGCGCCTCAAGGTAGCGGCTATGAAGGTCGCAAAATCGCAATCCCACGCCTTCCGCGCGCCTCCAATTCGCATACACTCCCAAAAGAAAGGAGGAGGGTTGCAAGAGCATGCACTGCATGTAGATCTCACAAGATAAAATGCTCGGGTGACAGTCCACGGTGTAAGCACTGTGTGTCAACAGACCGAGAATGCGTGTACATCATGCCCCGCAAGGACCGCTTGAAGATGTTGGTGAGCTCTCGCAACTTGAGTCTACAGCAGCTGACTTCCCCAGTTTGTCCGACCGATGTGCTCAGATGGCTGGCTACTTGAGAATGCTAAAAGGCTCGGCTAGCGAGGAAGATAATGCTCGCATAGGCGAGTTACTCGAGGCGGTATGGATATCTGAATATGCCTTTAAGCTCGGACACTGACTCCAATAGGTGGACGAAGATGTTTCAGAAATACCTATGGGAAACCCACCTTCGATTGCCGATACTGAAGGGGACGAACCCGGAACAGCGACCCGGATGTCGTTATTCGACGAAAGCATTGCCGAATCGGATGAACAAGTCGACATCAACTCATTGGATGCACTGGACGAAAATATTCACATGAATGATCGGTCTCGTGCCACAGGATTCGTGGGAAAGAATTCAGAGGTCCAATGGCTGCGATCTTTGCTGCACCTGGAAAATGTGGCCGATGATCCAACTATGTCTGGAGTAGCCGCTAAACGGAAAATGTCCACAGTGACGTCTGGAAACAACGATCAAGTCAGTGTTGTGACATTTTATCTAGACAGCGAGGACGTTGAACCGAACTCTTATGTTGAACCATATGAGTTGCCCGATCCAGATACTGCCGAGCGACTGCTAGGAGTGTACATGGAAAAGGTACACGATTCTTTTCCTATACTCCCTAGAAAGCTATTCGAAGAGCAATTCCGTAAATACTTCACAGGTCTGAAGCACGGTGCCGCCCCTCATCTCAACGTCAAATGGCAAGCCATTCTCAATTTGGTTTTTGCTATTGGAGCCCGCTATTCACACCTAATCAAAGCTGAATGGCAAGCAGATGAGCAAGACCACTTGGTCTACCAGGCGAGAGCGCGTTCGTTTGCGTGGAACGATTCGACTTTCGTGCAACATCCAGACTTGCCTCAGATCCAGGTTGCTGGTTTGTTGGCGCTGTATTATCTCTCTATCGGCCAAGTCAGTCGGTATGTGCTAGTCACCATTGATCGCTTGTACTACATACTGACCGTTCAAGTGCTTGGATTGTTGCTGGAATGGCACTCCGGTTTGCACAAGCGTTAGGTCTCCATGTCAGAAACGAAGACCCCTCTGCGACTCCTCCGAAACGAGAAGTGTTGGTACGGATCTGGTGGAGTCTGTACTCCCTCGAAAGGCAACTCAGTGTCATCACCGGCCGACCCAGCGTTATCGTCGATTCCAGCTGCTCCGTCCCGCTTCCACTCCCTGTGCCAGAACATCAAATCGCGGAGGCCATTGCCTCACGACGACCCTCATCAGCGGCCGCGTTCACTTCCCTAGACCCTCCCTTGACACCTACGGGCATTCGAAGGCCAGAAGCCAACTCTGGCTCGTACATCAAAGCCACAGTACAGATGGGCATTATAACTCAGAGCATCCTCATGGGGCTATACTCTGCTGCTACGATGATCCGGCCGCCGGCTGAGACTCAACAGGATATAATTCAGCTGGGTCGGCGGATTGACCATTGGGCAGCATCACTCCCAAGTGAATATGATCCCCGCATAGACACGACAGCTGGAAATCTCTCGCAAGAGTTCTTCCGTGAGCGCTTGCTGTTAGGGTTCCAGTTCTATAGTAGGAGAATTCTGCTCACACGACCGTGTATTGGGGGGCTGGGACAGGCATGGAAAGACAATAAAGACACAAATAATTCAGGGTTTCTGCGGCAGATGGCCATGATATGCCTGAATGCGGCCAAGTCGCAGTTGAATTTGCTGCCAGACGAACCGAATCCTCTGTTCCTGTTGGAGAACGGTCCGTGGTGGAGCATAGTCCATCATTTCATGCAGGCTTTCGCGATAATTCTTCTTGCTCTCTCCCAATACTCTATAGGTCACCAGGAGAATAGTGTACTTTCCGGTTATGCTAAAAAGACAATACGATGGCTGCGCTCTTTGGAAGACCCCTTGGCTGAGCGTGCCTCCCGAGTTGCCTTCGATTCGTTTCAACTGGTGGCAAACCGACTTTCATTGGATATCTCGGATTTGTGGGGTGATTTCGTGCCGGTACATCCAGGGATGGCTTCAGGCATGATGGACGACGGGGTTGGTATGGGGCCTTATCCCATGCCAAGTAGTGGTGGGTTTTACAATGCAGGGACCAATGTCATTGATCCAGCGTTAGGTATGCCGGCTCCAAGCGCTTCACACCCCGTCTTTCAAATCGACCCGATGGAAGGTAGCTCGACGTTCACGCATTTGCATGGCAGGCCTGGGTATGATAATTTTCCCTCATACCGGCCTCCGAGGTAAGCGTGATGCGGGAAGTTGTCAAGATAACAAGAGAAGGATTGGAATTAATGATTTAATGTTACATACGAATTTCATTGGTGGGAAGAATTCTAGTACATGAGCGAGTGTCGTGGAGATAATGATCGGGTGCTGGAAATCGAATGATAATTTGGAACGCGTCGCCTGCACCGTAACTCTGTATAGCATGCATAAAGAAGCCCTCTAGTTGTCCAAATGTGTTATAAGAAGTGGTACTTTGGGTTGCGCTTCTGATTTAACTATCGCTGAACAGTTTGCGGACCATACAACAACCACAACCGTGGACACGGACACGAACGCAGGACTCAGGTGGAGACTTGAATTAGTCCGTGCCTATATGATCGTCTGGTCAACCGTTCGCATACTCGTATGATTGACGTCAGCCATGGAATCCTGTCTTTACGATCGAGATCCGTTGATTTTCCAATACAGTTAGCGTCACGAGAGTCCACCAATCAGAACAGTCCTTGAACTAGCACCCGTTGGCCAATACATATTCTACAATCCATTATAGAGGCCGCATCTTGCCATTATTGCCTTCTCATGTATTATACAAAGTCATAACTCTATGCAAACTACTTGTTCAGGGTTTTATTAAGATAATGAACTATGCTATCACTAGGATATCTGAAAGTGTTTGAACGTGATGGCGAATTATCTCTACATCTGCATACCAGCTTGGATTTGACCAAACTGTCCCTCCACAAAATAGTTCATTTGCCTTGTAGTCATAGCCGGTTCTGGTGCCTCGATTCCTGCGAGGTGATTCGACGGCTTAGGTACCAACGCAATGGTATCAATCTGCACTTTTGACTTAGTGATATGTTTCATATGTGGGTAAGTCCACACAATCTATAGGAATAGATCGACTCACATGATCTCCATCCACTGAAGTATCTACAGCAGACTGACTTGATATGGTCATGTTATATGTGACTTTGATAGCGTTAAGATCGTTCAGAGATCTTTGGCTCTCTTCCTCGTCCCTCTCTTGTCTGCGAAATCTGTGGTATGCCAAAACTGGGTGCAAGATCCCACTGTCAGTGGAACCAGTCCTTCCATGGGGGCCTCGCAGTCTCCGACTACGGTGGCTACTCATTCGCTTCGGGATAAGATTTGCAACAGAGTTCTGCCACTTGTTGAGCCCCGGCGATTTCTCACCATCACAGGTTTGAGGTTGTAGTTCTTGTCTTTCCACCATGTCTTCGTCAAGAGTTCCTGTTCCTGTCTTCAGACTGGATTTTCCTTCGCTGGACTTGGAGATGAGTACTCGCTTTCTTATTTTCGACTCTTGGGACGTAAAAAGTGCGTGCAAAGCAGGAACAGAACCGGCCATCAATGCAACCGCAGCCTCGCAGTGTAGCATGAAAGTAAGCCATACAATACTGAACTGCTTTCTCGACAGTACATTAGAATGTACCCCTCCAGCCATTCGGGCGATTCCTATCACGATACATGCTGTAGAGAGACAGAGTACGAGGACCAGCCGGAGCTTGAGTTTCAATCTTAAGCTAGACAGCTGTAATAACAACACCGGGATCGAAATCACTGGATGCAAAGCCAGATTAATTTTCACAGGGCACGATATCAGGCAAAATTGGGGGCGAGGGGGTCTTACCCATAAGATCAGTGATGATATCTAGCAGCTGTACCACCACAGTGGAATGTATGCTGAAGGTGAAGCCATCTTCGAAAAAACATTGTACAGGTCCTGCTCCAAACTTGGAACAGAGCTCAAAAGTCTCTAGTACTACGGCCATGACACTGATGACAGTGAGCACCACCGTTACCCAGAACCATATCATCAACTTTTTGTTGACATTGCGAAGCATCTTGTGGAAGAGCGACAGAAAGCTTGCTTTGACGGCGAATATTGCAAGCCAACCGAAGACGAAGTACGCGCCCACAGTCCTGTGGTTGGATTGAAGAAATTCTTCTCGGAGGTCGTGCGTGGGTGATCCCTCAGTAGGTCGCATTGTGTAACTGAGTACGGGAAGCTGGAGGGTAACAGCATCGATGAGATAGATCGGTGAGATAGACGAATACACTAGCCCAGTTTCTATGATGAAACATATTGCTGAAAGTAACATAAAATACTCGTCTAGACAGAAAGTACGTTCGCGTAAATGTCGTACGAGGAGGCGAGCTGTTGAAGCAAGAATAGCACAAGCCGCAAGTAGAATGATCCAAACCTGTAGATATAAGCATCAGTGTCATCTGCCAAAGCTACAGATATAGAAGCAAGCTGTGTGCCGCTAGTCGCTTTGCGCTCATTGAAGCCGATGATGACATACCTTGAAGCTCAGTTGGTCAACCCGACATGCGTGCTCGATTGCCCAGCGCACTTTCTCCGGGGACAACGCTTGTGTTTCTCTGATCACCTCAAGAATGCGATCCATCGCGTTGTACGTGGTGTCACAAAGTATTGCCCGCTTTGCACTTCGCAGAGGAAAGAGACTCAAGAGTTTGCGGGGTAGGCCATGGTTGGGTATTCATGTTCGGGGTTCGTCTTCTGGATGTGCCCAATAGAGAAAGTTACATGGGTGCGATGTGTGCAGCGCAATACGGCTGGAGCATCTGGGGTTTGTACGGTGAGTTATGGGAGGCAAAAACCCGCCGACGGGGACCAAACAGAAAAAGGCAAGCGATCACCACGTAGGAGATTCGTGCAGAAAATATGGGCTGTAGCTTTGCGTAAAATGCGCGCAGTCGAATGATGGCAGGAGAGTTACATCTAGTGATCTTGTCGCATACAGTGGGAAATCATTGAACTCTTCCTGTTGAAAATATTCCACCAAATCATACTATTCGCATTTTTCCGTTCTCATTACTGGCAACTGTAGGTGTGTGCTGATGGTTCAGTTCGGACTTCGCGCAAACCTCGTATAAGCGTAAGCTGCAGTCTTAGGTCACCGAAAATAAATTGATTTGCTGTCACGTGGCTCTCTTGTCTTCGCTGGATGAATTCATGACGTTTCAGGTCTGCAAATGTGGAAATACAGTTGCATTTCACTCTTTGTCTGATTCCGTCGGTAGAAAGAGCGGGCTAAGAGCGTACAACATTAGGTCATACTAATTGTCAAGTCAAAAGACAGAAGATTCTGGGTGAATGTTCCATGGAACGAACCGGCATCCGCATTCTTAGAAATTTCTGTGGGAACTAGAAGTAATAATGATTCATCGCATTTCCATGCGGCACAAACACTGGGTATTGAAAAATCACGCGATAAATCTGCCTTCGAGCTCCAGGCAGGACACATGTTCCGTTCTGTGGGAACAAAAGAATGAGACAATGTACCTCATAGCAGTAGCCATTTGCAATCAGTTATCAATTGCTGTACTATTACATAGTAGATGAAATAG
Organism: Periconia digitata; assembly: GCA_948474695.1. Taxonomy (NCBI): domain Eukaryota; kingdom Fungi; phylum Ascomycota; class Dothideomycetes; order Pleosporales; family Periconiaceae; genus Periconia; species Periconia digitata. The sequence continues at coordinate 1,260,475 of CAOQHR010000009.1, read as the reverse complement.
CGGGATAGCATACGATACAGCTCTCGTCAACCAATCTCATGTAATGGATTAGAGTTTCCGAAGCCTTTGAGCTGCTTACATTCTCCATCCATTCATTTCTATGCTACTTCATTATTACACGGAAGATTGGATAGGTATTGGGGGCGGAAAAGTACGTAGGCAACCATGTCGCTCGCGTCTACGAGTAATATAGAAGGTTTGATTAATACACCCCAAACATCGCTCGAGATCGTTTGAACCCTAATATTCTTGTCTCGGCATTGCTTGTTTGAACGATCAAGCACTGCGCTGCGTTGGGTCGTAGAACACTGAAAATTCAATGAAACACAGTCGGTGTCTAGTTTCATCTGACGTGGACACTGCACCATGAATAATTGTGGTATCGAGAAATGCCATACGCCATTCAAAATCTCGGAATTTGGCTCGTTGAATCTTGAGGCATTCTTTTCAGAACAGCTCCAATGGTTTGTATCCGCCCAAATTCTGTATAAACACCCTTACCAATCTCCTCCGACCGAATGTCTGGATGTAAAATGAAGTAGTCAATCACTTCCATTCCTTCCACCTTTTGTATCCTTCCCAAGAAAAGATCATACCCGGGGTATTCGACCGATATCGCAACACCCGTATATATCATCAACATCCCCCCAAGAGAAGGAAGATCGCAGGCTAATTCTACAATCTGCATCGAGATGTCGACTTCCAAATCCGCGCCTCCGTCTGCGTACACGGGTAGATCCTCCCCGCTAACGCTAGACGCGATGTATGGTGGATTGCTCACTACAAGATCCACTTCGCCAGATACATGTAGTGTGCGAGAAATTTTTGGCTGGTTCGACGGCGCGCGTGAGATGTTTTCCACAGAAATTGAAGCAGAAAGATGGCTTAAACAAGCTGCAGTCGTGAAACGTGTTGACGATGCGTGGTTGGGTAACCTAAGTAAGGTTCACACTCTTCACAGACATAACCTGCAAAACTAAGAATAACATGCACTCAAGTCCCCCCGTAGGTATTCATCTTCATTTTTCGCACCATGTTAATTGGAGCATCCATCACGAGAGAAAGCCCCTCCGTGGATGACTAATCTTTTGCACTGCAATCATCGGTGCCTCTACTAAGAGAGCAAGCCCATCCGTAGGTGACCAGCATCTTTTGTATCATGCGAATTAGAGCCTCTATTAGTATTAAGACACAAAAATATTTCCAAGACTTTATTCTTATCTACTAATACTCTCCCGTTACTATACTCTTACTGATCTGGGCCATTCTCTTACATGTTTCTCGCTCTCCCAGCTTATGAAAGAGAGATAAAAATATGTATTATAAATATAGCAGTAAAGTGAATGTTTCATTAAAACTCAGCTGATAACGGTTCTAGACTCTGGCGTTGACTCAGGTGCTGACACGAAATCTTCTGGTCAGGTGTTTTGGAGGTGGCACAGTATGGAGTCAGCATAGGCAAGGACTTGAAGTGTTGGATGGTGGAGCTGAAAGCTGGAAGGGTGGCGGGGTCACGTGAAAGTCTAGGTCCAGGTTCCTAAGTAGCTATTACACTTCGCTGGTAGCATTTGCTAATGTGGTAAGAGGGTTTAAGGTGTATAGGGTAGCTTTCGGCGTCATACAACGAGAAATGAACTAGAGAAAGTTTGCATATCACTTGGGAGAACGGACAAGACTAGTAAGGAGCGTGTGGGTTGTTTTATTTTTTGTAGTTTTGTTTTTTATAAGCACATCATCTATAAACACCAGCAACATTAAACAATTAGACTATCAATCTCATATACATCGAATGATGATATGTATGCCCTGAAATACAGAGAAAGGGGGTAGCAGATGGCTAAAACCCCCCATGGAAAACGCCGCGGCTATGCAATGGCCCGAAGGAGTGAATGATGTTCGTAAATCCGTAACATCCAATGAAAAGGGAAAGATGCCAATGCCCGCTAAATGTCCTCGCAGAAAATATGCACAATGAAGAAGAAAAACGATCCATAAAACGCCAAGTCTAGACATCCCATCTAACAATCTTGAAGGACGTGGGTCTACCGTTTACCAGTGGATGTATCCATAGGCAGTAGTAGGCTTGGGACCAACGTTTCCAGTGCTGTAGATGGGGTTGGAAGGCTTGCTGGTGGGGTAGTAGATACCACCGGTGCCAGTGGGCAGAGCATAGCCGGAGCTAGGTCCGCTTCCAGTTCCGCTGGGCTTCGAACCGGAGTCAGATCCTCCAGTGGGCTTAGAGCCAGGAGTGGAAGTGGGGGTTACGGTAACAGTGAAGCTGGTTGGGACGCCACCGTTGGTGATGGTGTAGGTCTTGGTCTCGCATTGCTTGCAGGGTTGAGCGCTGACAGTGACAGTAACGGTCTGGGTTGCACCACCGGCTGGGCACGAGGCGGGGCCAGCAGGACCAGCAGGGCTGCTAGGGACGGGGGCTACAGGAGTGACGACGGGAGGCTGGGGTTGAGGAGCAACAGTAGGGTAGGTGACTGCGGTGGTGGTGTAAGTCGTGGCATAGTAGGTAGGTGTGAGGTAAGTCGAGTAGATCACAGAGTTATCGTTGCTACCGACCGAAGTTGAGCAAGGTACCCACTTATAGGTGGTGGTGGTGAGGGTCTGGGTCTCCGTGGTGGGGTTTCCAGTCGGGGTGGGCTTGGAAGTTGGCTGCTGGTGGCATCCACCCTTGCAGGAAGTGACCGTGATGGTGCTTGTCGTCAAGGTGGTGATGACTGAAGTACCAGAAGTCGTAGTGATAGGACAGATAGTTGTAGTCACGTAGGTAGTGGTAGGAGGTGGGCTCACGCCTGTTGAGTAGCCAGTGGGTGGGGGCTTGACAGAAGAATAACCATTGGGGAGAGACGAGCTGCCGCCAGGAGGAGGCTTCACAGAGGAGTAGCCAGTTGGTGGAGGCTTCACGGAAGAGTAACCTGTGGGCAGGGACGAGTAGTAGCTGCTGCTGCCGCTGGACGGAGGCTTGATAGAAGAATAGCCAGTCGGGAGAGACGAGCTGCTGCTGGATGGAGGCTTGACGGAAGAGTAACCGGTGGGGAGAGGGGAGTAGGTGCTCTGGCTCGAGGACGAAGACGGGGGTGAAACCGGGGTGTAGGAGCTAGCACTTGACGATGGGATCGGGGTGTAGATGCTGGAGGATTGCGAAGAAGAAGGGGGAGGAACCTGTGAGTAGCCGGTTGGAACAATGGGGTGATATCCATACTCGACAGGGTTGGCGGCAGCAGCACCGATGATGGCGGCGGCGACGGTGAAGGATCGCATTTTGATTAGGTTGGTAATTAAGATGTTGAGATTTTTTTTGGTGGTTGTATGTTGCAAAAGTCCTTGAGGGCTGGATGAGAGTCAGATGAAGAGCGAGTGTCTGATCTTTAAGGCAAGGAGGTAAAGCGAAGGTTGATAGGAAATAGTATTAGATATTGATGGAATGATGATGGGAGAGATAAGATACATGGCGTGAGCGGTGAGGCATCTTTATACCGGATGGCAGGTATCCAGAAATGCTACACTACTGTTCCCCATCAGCGCCGTCACATTCGCCCACTACAGTCAATGAAGCAGGGCTGATCTGAATACGGTCAGTCGATAGCGCAACGAACAGGGGGCAGTGAAAAACTTCGCCAAGGCACAGCCATGATGAGGGCACGAGTTTGTGCATGCATTGACGTAGTGTGTGGCTAGAGGGTTGGAATCAGATGGATGGCGTTGCTAAACCGACTGGCAGTGCACCGGCCGTGGTCGGATGAAGCTCGAAGCGGATTGGCGATTGGTGGCTAAGATTAGAACGCCACCTTACTAAGGCCAGACTAGTGCCCTCATGGCGAATGGAACGTGGGCGTCCCGAGTACCAGCTGGCCTTCAAAACACCATGCCAGAGCGAAACCGTCGTTCAGCGCAAGCCACGACGTTTCTGCTTCTTTTTCCTCATACACCGCATCGCCTTCAACTATGCACATACGCGATCAGCTCCGACTGAGAAATTGCGCTGCTAGTGCCAGCATGACTCTGCCCTCATCGTGTCCCGAACTCAGCTCTCCAGTTCTCAGCGCGCCTCTGCACAAACAGTATCCACTTTCTGCCTGGTCTGTGATAAGACATCGATACCATCACGACTAGCATTGTCAGGTTCACTGACCCATCGACCATTTTATCGAAAATATTGCGCGCACTCAAAATGAACAAGCAATACGTACACGAGCCAATAGACGAGCCAGACTACCGTATTACTCATCCGATAAAGATAGCCGCCTAGGTCCGATACAGCGTGCTTATGTGGGAATAGGATTAGCTTGCTTCTGGAAGCATCCGAACGTGACAGCGACGTTGCACCGGCTAGTTTCTGCTCAGTTCTCTTTTTACGAGCCTGGCTCCACTAGTATTGACAATCATGGTTGAAAATCTTCAAGATCCAACCCGCCATCTCTATTTTAAAGATACCTGTCCAGAGTCAATACTTCAGGACGAAGATAGACAATTGACAAATAGATTCAGTAGACTAAGCTTCGCTTTGACCTCGGCTTCGTTCACTCCGAATGAAACATTTTGCTACGCCCTTCAGCTTAACTCACTCGATCAGATGGGAACGTGAAAGAGCATGAGAAAAATCAGCAGCCACCAGCATGACTTACAACCGCACCGGCAGACAACGGTGTGATTCTCTCCACTGTTGGGCGTCAATACTGACTCCGGTCTCTCGGTTACACCCTCTCTGTGCATGCGCGATATACATCAGCTACCGTGCCAAAAAGACTGCTAAATCGTACAAGCAGCTTTAGCATGAACGAGCGAAATAAGCGAGTTCACGCACAGGAAAACCGTCTTCATCGCGGCCCGCCTTCCTGAACATCCACTCCCACGCAAGCAGATATTTCCTTGTAACCGCAGATCAAAAATAAACACGTAGCAAGCAAGAACCCTACAGGGAAATCCAGCTACACCTTCTTCTGCAAAAAGTCTGGATAGGAATTGGGCAGCCAACATCTCACTCAGCAACAACCCACGCCGCGATCGCCAATCACGTAACCTCAACATTTTATCAATGGCCGACTTTGTGCACACTTGCCTATGAGTCAATGAGTCAGTCAGTGGAGGGTACCCACACGACCCATCCCACTAAAGCCGATCATTCTTGTTTACGGGGCAACCGCTGATTTTTGGGACGGAACAAGCTTTCCTTGCCGATGTCACGCCTTATGTTTACGCATTGTTGTAAGGCGAGATGTTATCAATCGTGCGAGGCGGGCAACGTGACCCGCCACTCGATGCGTTGTACTATTGGAAATAATTGTTGCGTTGGACTATACGGGGAATTAACCGAGATACGATACTTTTATTTTTGTCTTTTTGTTCTTTCAGGAAGTAAAGCAGGATACGAGAATTTATGTTATCTGCTGATTGTTCTTGTCCAGAATCTGTCGACTTATCCGTCAGGCCACTGGGGGTGCGCTTGCCGCGATAACTCGTTGCCACTCACCTTACCTGGTTGTATCATCGTGAGGTTTGGCAAATGCTATCTCTTCATTGAAGGACCATATATTCCATTCCTCGAAAATATGGTTATCGGACAAAGCCAACCAGTTCACACTAACACAACACAAGTACAAGAAACTTCTTCAATAAACACCATATTCATTCCGCAAAATTCAAAGCGCCTCCCTATAAAACTAAGCTGAACATAGGCCTATCACGTCCAGCGTACATGCACTGCGGTGCTTCCTCTCCAACATTTGCTCACGCCGCTCGTCGAGACAGTAGCTTTACTTGCTCAGCTTCCTTTTCAGGTTGCCCCAACTGAACACGCGACGCAGCTTACCCAATCGACCCGGCGCAGAAACCGACCTCTTAGGAACGACGACATCGCCATAGTCGTCTTCACTGTCGAGGAAGTCAGGACGACGCGTCTTCAACTCGACGACAGAGTCCACCTCGTCATCCAGAAAATCCGAACGACGTCTCTCCAACCGGATGACATTGCCCCACTGGCAACCTTCGAAGTCGATCGAGCCGTCCAACGAAGCAGGCGACGCAAGCGATGCTTGACTGAAGGTTGAGATCGCCGCGGGTGCTGACAAAGGAGGTGACTGTACATCTTCCTCCTCAATCGGCGCGAGCTTGTCATACCCTTTGCTTCGGACATAACGTCGGATGGAGTCGGGCTTGCTGGACGCGCCATCCCAAGATTTCCGGCGCTTAGACTCTTTTACAGCTTCTAGCAGCTGCTTGGTGTCTTTGTACCGGAGGACAGTTGTGAGGTCCTTTGCGGGAGCGTCGAAGGCTTCGACGAATCTCGACGACCCCGATTTAGCAGCTGGCTTAGGACGTTTGCGGACAAACTTCTGCTCTATCTGAGCCGTGCAAATCATGTCACCGTCTGAGCTGGATCGCGGACCCAGAGGTGGACGTTCTGCTGCGTTGGCTATATAGACTTGTATCTCACGGGCTGCGTTCGCAACTTTTTGTATCTCAACATCCGTTGAGAATGACGAATCACGTTTGCCATCGTCAAAGCCAGTACGGTCGCAGAGCTCCATGAGCTCAGTGATACCGAACTCAACAGTCGGCGAAGAAGTTCCTGCTTCATCTTCACGGCCACCATCCTGGGAATCAGAAGAGCCACGTTGAGTAATGAACTGTTCGGGAAATTCAATATCCACGGCAGTCATCCGGATCTCCAAGTCGAAGCTGTCACTCTTGAACTTCCTCCGCCCATTGCCAGCCTGCTTGTCACACTCCTTGCCCTTTTGCTCCACCTGGCTAGGAACACGCTTGTGCAGTCGGCCAGCGATCTGCTTCAGGGAGGAAATTGTGGGATCACTCCCTTCATCGAACTCACCAAGTTCGAGAGATCTAGGTTGGTCGACCTTGCGATACTTCTCGTCAAGGTCGACGGGGACGAAATCATCATCAGCATTGCCATCAGCATCAAAGAGGATCACATACTTCACGTTTTGACTGCCTTGGAACTCATCCATGGCAGTATCGCGGAGTGCCTCTTGGTAAGATTGCTGGAGACTGCGAAGGCTGCTTGCCCTTTCAGGCTCTGAGCAAACATCTTGGCTTGAGAGCGTATCCCCCTTCTCATCTACATCGTCGTTTGCATCTTCATCTACGCCATCCAAGTCGATGAAGATATCAGCGTAATCCTTGATGAGTTTCATCACGGACTTCCAGGGGGTGGTCTTGCGCCACTCCTTCTTTGCTTCGACGTTGTCGATATAAGTGAATTCCTCGAAGTCGTAGACGACTTGAGGCTTAGGGGCGGTCTTCCTGAAGAGGCCCATATTCAAGTAAATCGAGATGCTCGGAAGTCAGTCGCTGGTGAGATGTGGTGTTCGTGATGTAGATGAGTACGGATCATTTGCGTTGGTCCTCATCATATATAAAAACGTATATGATTTGTACATTGTATATACATAATGCAGAAACAACCGTCCTGTGGGGTTGTTCTACCTACTACACAGAGTAGTCCTAGTATAATAACGCAAACAAAGACACTGTTATGAGTTAGAGTAAAAGATACATTGTGCATATGATAGTCAGTTATGTGTGGTCTCTCACTGCATCTTAATGCGCGCGGTATACACAAAATATCATGTAAACAATTTAAATGACGTGTTTGAAGTGTTCCTTTGACTCTTAAAGAAAGTATATATAAAGTGACAGAACGAGAGGGGAGGCGAATATACCAGAGAATCAGTTGCAAGGTAGTGAGATGATTACAAGCAAAGCCCTAAGTCTCTCTTCTAGGTAGTTTCTAGGTTTTTAGAGGCTTCAGATGTTTCATTGCGTTAGATCTGTCTGACACACTTGGAATACTAGAGACACAATAATTACTAGTGGACTCTAGGCAAACACGCATGTTTTATAAGATCTCATATGCTTTTAGCTGCTCATCAGAAACATGTTTAAGCACAGCCAATATTTGCAACACAGTAGATGCGCCGCAACATCTTCTCGTCATGAGAGAGCACGTCGCGATCAGTGGATCCGACGCAGCCGCAAATACTTGGAATGACAGAATGCCCCTGGACGCTCAATAGCTCCGAGTAATAATAATCACATTCATGTTTGTAATAAAAAAAAACTTTCAAAGGCGAATTATCTCACTAGAATAGATAACTATTTGCAGCCAGAGCATTTGCACTTTGGCAAATATTCTACAACTTGATAGTAAAAATTGGGTCAGTTCTTCATGTCAACATAGTAAAATCTAACGAACCAATCAATCAGTGCACTTCATTAATTATGTACGTTTCTATATAAACATCGCTAGAGAGCCCTATAAACAATGTAACGTAGCGAAGTAGGATCCGCGCAGCAGTATGTAAAGTCTACAATTGATAATTGATATCACTGTAGTAGTATTCTAGGTACTTATACACACGGGGTTACGATTAATAGATATCTGATACTCTATTAGCATAATCTTCCCGCATTTTATTAAGCAATAGTGCCCGCACTCACTGTCTATGGAAAAGTCGAGACTGTTTACACACCTTTCAAAAGTTATCAATTCACACCTAAGCAATTTAACGCGAGAATGGAGTTTCAACACAACTTACAGTCCTTTACAGTGCCATATCTAAACAAGTAGCATTAGTCTAAGGTGCTAGCAGATTTACAAAGATTAACGTCTCTTAGTTTAACAATATGCTGTACACAATTTCTACTAGCTCTAACAGTGCTAAAGCTTTTCCTTATCTCTTTCTATCAATAATTATAGGAAAACACTAATCTGAGATTAGCTAATGGCGTTCTTCGGCAAAAGTGTAGATCTGTAGGACTAGGAGACGCTGATCTCAACAGTGTAACAGCGGAAATTAAAAGTTAAGTGATTGTTCATAACTTCTAAGCGTTGCTGTGTTCCGTATTGAAAGATGTATAGATAACCCGCGTATTTCTATTGCAAACAGATCTGACTAAAGCGAATGTAGAGAGTATAGAGCTAAAGACTAGATGAAAATTTTATATATTTAGAAGACAGCTGCTCCATCCTTGGAAAGGGCAGTTAGATTTTAAACCTTGTAGATATAAGTAATAAGATTTAGCGCAGTTATCAGCACGGCGACACTGTCTTATAGAGTTTTAAGATAACACGCTCTCTTGTATAGTTTTTTATAAGCTAATGTAGATACTTGTGCATTATCTAGTAGGTATATATAGCTTCTTGTCTATAGAGTTAAGAGAATACTTAAACTATTTGTTTAGAGGTTTTCTTGTACAGAAGATAAGAACTGCTTTATAAGATTAGTTACAAGTTAGAAAGAAGGAGCGCAAGATTAAAACATGTAGGCAGTAGAGATTAAGAGATTAAAAACACACCAAAAACCTAATGTAGTGGTAACGACGAAACACTGTGTCAGTAACAGTTGCTAGAAAAAGAGAAATCCTGCTAAGATGCGGGAGACGTCTTACCTGTAGTTACATCTATTAAAATACAATTCTATGTAAGCACTATGTAAAAGAACAATCAAGTTCTTAATATAGGTGCCACGCAAGCGCTTATTCTCTTGTGTTAATATAAGCGTACAGCAATTATAATATTTAGCAAAACACGGTACAAAGGATAAACACAGTAAAATATTTGAGGACTTAGGCAGATACACCTATCACGTAATACAATTTAACACTGACTTCTTTGACCTTGTGCTCTTGGATCATAAAAGAAATCGCTAGTAAGGTTACGAAGGAATACCCAAGCAACTGCCAGTGATGTACATGTCTAAAGTGTGCTGGAGAGACATGTATCGTGGCACTGTTAACATGAGTTTGGCTGATACACCAAGTACATGTAAGAGAGGGCTACCTTAATTAGAAAAATGTTTGATCCGCAGCACTACGCCTTGACGGATTAGCCATCAGTGCTTAATTGCCGCCTTTTTCTTACCGTAAACCATCTCATGCTTATTCCATAAGCTGTCTGTGACTCTTTGTAGCTACTGCAAAATTTGAGAGAGAGAGCAGTAGGTGGTTTTGGATTTGAGGGCGTGCGCTCAGCATGTGATGAGAACAAGTGAAAAGCGACATAACCTTCTACAGAGGGAGTCAAAGTGAGTTTAGGTTTGAATTTCTGATTACAGGGAAAGATGGAGGACATGGAAATAAGGAAGACGCGAGTTGACTCGGAACAAGCAAGTCAAAGCCATCTAGATGACTGCATCGGTTCATGTTGGATTTTCCATAGTAGATATCGTAGAGTTGATGGCTATATTAGCACAATGATCTCCCAATGCAAAGGAAGATGGATCATCATCGAAGAATCTTGACCTCAAATCTAGACACTCAATCACAATGTTCCACCGAGAGAAAGCCCCGGATGCAGACATTTGTTTTCTTTCGTCATTTCCATCGAATCTGACTTGCCGCATGGAATCAATAGCGTTGTTTCATTTGTTCGTAATGAGCAACAAGTTGGTTTGCATGAATGCAAGCCATCCGTTATCTTAATCTATCTTTTGATCTATTGATCCATATATCCCAGGCCACGGAGCAAACAAACAAGCAAACAAAGCCAGCCAAAGATGATCCAAATTCTATACGAAGGCAAAACAGGCAGATACATTGAACGCATACACACATCATCATCAGCATCATCTAACATGATAATCAAAAACACGTCATCTCCCATCTCACCTTCCCATGCAAGCAATGTGACCGGCCGAGGCAAAAAGCCAGAAACCAGAAGACCAAAAGAAAAAAAAGAGGGTATCAAAGGGCATACATTCATGCGCGTCATCCCGTACCCGCACTCGTACCCTGTGTGCCCGTGCGTGCCGCCCTTGCTCCTCCAACAGATGATGATAACAGAGAATTGTTATGGATCAGGTACGCCATCTCCGAAGGGTTCCCAAAGCAGCAAGTAGTAGCACGACATTGTTCCAATGTATTTATTGGAAGAAAGTAGAGCAAGAAGGAAGGAAAGATTAAAAATAAAATAGGGTTTGTTTCATGATAGTGTGGGTAGGTACATGTAAGGCATTGACGTAGGGGTACGGGATCGGGCAAGATGAGCGAGAGAAAGAGATGTTAAGGAGGACCAGGGGGATGCAGGGAAAGAGAGAGAGAAACGCATTGATGTTTTTTTTTCCCTTTGGCACTTGTTTGATTGTTATATCCAGATATTTCCTAACAGAGAAGTGTAGCGCCGAAAGATTGGCGCGGGAAGGAGCGAGGGGGGGAACGGAGGCAATAACGGCCGTCTGATCCGTGGAAGGATGGGAGGGGCACGTGTTTAGTAAGCAGGCACGACAGATTGAAGAGGAGAAGAAGAACGGGGGAAATAGGAAAACGGGCGGAAAAGAGAAGAGGGAGATGTTGGTGCCAGGGCTGGCTTCTTGCTTGGTTGACCGCCTTTTTGGCCAGCCAAGTTAGCACAGTAACAATAGTCAGTCCAACAGGTGGTGGACAATGGCGCCGAGTTGGTAGTACCGAAAAAAAGTACGGCCGCGAGCGCGAACCAGCTACTAAGTTTCAAGACATTGACTCGCTGCAACGAACAAGAGAAAGACAGAGAGAGAGCATAATCCAAAAAGGGCAATTATCTTCCCCGGAGGCAAGAATAAATGGTCAAACAACGGGAACGGAAGGCTGTACCCAAAGGGGGAGTCTCCAAGGGAATGAATTATATGAAGGGGGGGCTGTAGCACCGGCATTACCGTGGAGGTAATTGTGTTTTAGCTTACAAAAAGGATATTGGGGTGCTCCGAGATTAATCGGCGGAGGAGAGGGAGGGCCAGGGAGTGAAAAAGTAAGGCCATGATTGCAGCCGATCCGTAGTCGTCTATATTTTTTTCTTTGTAAAGCGAGCGATTGCGTCTGGAGTGCTGGCTTATCTCCAGAGCATTGACCTCGCGGTCGCAAAGGCAACGAGATGACATGCTAACTAAACCCCCCCCCCCCCCCCCATATTTCACATGTCGAGCGAGGGCAGGGCATCGCGGCGTGTCATTTTACTTTTTGTCTTGGAACAAAGGTGGTGATGTTCACCAGGGGGGGGATCAGGCGGCAAGGCAAGGCGGGGCAGGGTAGGGAGGGACAGGGCAGGTAGAGGCGCAGGTACCAGTGTGTACATGGACAGATGAATGGGAGATAATCTGGCGGGTTACGACGAGGGAGGTGGTGTGGGTGGTGAGGCTCTCTCTCTCTTACTCTGGTGAGCGTGTGTGTGTGTGTGGGAGGGTAAGCCTTGAGCTAGTCGGGGATGTGGATGGAAATGTCATAGCGGATGCTCCGAAATGGCAGGCTGATGTGGTGCTTGCTCGCTCACTACCATGGGCTCATGTGCCTTGCTCGGAGAGCGGTAAAGGCGTTGCTGGTGGCGGCGGGCGGCCAGCTCGCCAGCTCGTAATTGTGCATGACGGCGAGTGAGGTGGACAGTCAGTCATACCGGGACAAAGGCGAGGGGATGAATGCAGCAACAGGCAAGACAAATGCAGACAACAATGGGCAAGCAATGAGACACGAAGGGCAATGTGGAAATGGGGAGTGGGAGGGAGAGGGAGGGAGTCGGGAGCCGGCCTGGCCAGGGCGACGATGCAGAGCGTGCAGAGCAACGAGTGGTGAAGCGCAATAGGTGTAGTAGTAGCTAGCGGCGGGTGGTAGTAGTTGATGGCTTTCCCCGCAACACAGCAGCAGCAGCAGCAGCAGCAGCGTCCAGTCTCCCACTCTCTGTGTCTCTGGCTGCCTGCAGAGAGTAGCGCCAGCAGCAGCTTGCGAGAGTGCAGGGCAGGGCAGCAGGGCAGGGCAGGACAGGCGGCGGGCGGGCGGGCAGGCAAGCCAGGCACTCAGGCACTCACTCACTCGCTCGCAGCAGCCAGCAGCACGCGAGAGCAGAGCAGGAGCGGCGCGGGGCAAGCGCCCTATGCGGCTTAGTCCCCGATGCATCCCATCCTATCCTATCGCTGCACGGTCCCTCTCACCATCGTCGTCGACGCTAGCTACGCCCGCCGCAAAACCTCCTCGGCTCATGGAGTGGATGGGAAAATTTACGCCCCCCCGCTGTACCTACATGTTCGTGTGGAGGGGGAAATGAGATGGTGGAATGAAACCACAAGGGGGGTCATCAGCTTCACAGTGCGCCCATCGCATCGCATCGCATCGTGCTCGTGCGTATGTATGAGTGTGTGTGTGTGTGTGTGTGTGTCCATGTACACAGACCGGACCAGTGTATGTATGGATCTATGTGCATACAGAGATACCTGGCAGCAAGGGTTCGTGCGCGTGCGTGCGTGCGTGCTTGCATGGTGTTCAGATGAGCGATGGATGAGGGATGATGGATGGAGGGCTGGGCGAGACGAGAGCGTGGGGGGAGCATGCTGTCATTGCCATTGCCAGTGATTGATGGGGTGCGTGAGAGGGAGAGAGAGAGAGATTGCTGTTTTTTACCTATCCGGATCAAGAGAATGCAGATGGCGTTATCACCACCACCGTCTCTCGTCGGATCCGCCCGAACGGGTCTGCCAAGCCGCCACCAGCCTCTCGTCTCTCCCTCTCACTCCTCGCTCTCGCTCGCCCGCCGCTGCTGCTACTGCACCAATTTCGTTGCGAGCCAACTGCGGCAAGACAATATCCCGAGCCTTCTCTGGCCCTCTCTTCCATCTTTCATTTTTCCAATGATGCTGATGATGACGATGGGGATGATGATGACGATCTTCGCCCGTCTACGCTTCCTACACTAACTGCTCGCCTACACCACCATCTCGCTCAGGGCCGTGAACACTGCTGGCTGGAAATAACCCCTCCGTGTGCTTGCTCTACTACCGTCGGAACTGCTGTGCACGTCTGCCTTCTTTTCCTCGTCCCCGTCAACGTCTCTCTTCATCCATCCCGTGGCCTGCCTGAATCATCGTCATCGTCTTCACCAACCACCAAGCCTGATGGCGTGCAAGCTAGAAGCTGCACCATTTCCGCACCTGTTCGGTGGGCTGCAGTGCCAGCGCCAGTGCAGCCCGCAGTGGCCCTTTTTTTTTTCTCCAACGGCCGGCGCTGCCTGGTCCGCTGACGCCGGGCTTGCCACTTCTGCTGTGGCTTGGATCCTATCCTCTTAGACTTCAACCCCACAGAACTGACCCCTTGAGCCTGAGGGTTACATCGTCGCTATCTGCATGCAGCACGGGAGAGTCCATTCACCACCAATCACGCCGTTGATCTTCGCCCGCCTAGCCACCACCGTCCAGAGCCCTGCACCGCCTGGGATTCCATTCCTTTCCTTTCTTACCCTTCCACCATCCTCGGCCTTCAATTGTGCGGCCGTCCGCGGTAGCCAGGCCCCCCCGGTCGCCACGGACCCTACCTCTTCGGCACCTTTTGAAATTGTAGCCAAAGGTCCGCCGCAGCATGACCGCTGCTCCCCCATCCCTGCTGTCCATCCTGGAGCCAGACAGAACCCCTGGTGGGCGGGCTTGTGGCCCTGTCCTGTCCTGCTCTGCCCTGCCCGGTAGCACCTCTCCATGTCTCTCCGTCCCTGGTGCTTATCAAAAAACTGAACCAAGCTTTACCTCCTCCACCTTAATACCCACCGGGACGCACCTCTCTCGTGGTCCAGCTCCATTAAGGAAACCCTCGTCGTTTGTTCATTCTTTTTTCTTGAACCTGCACCGCACTATATACATCCTTCCAACTTGCAGATTGCCTATACTTTTTTTTACATTGCCTCTCCTGCAAACCACTCTTATCCCAACCCGTTTATATACATCCCTTCACGCAAACTCCAAGACGTGACCATGTCTTCTGCCGCCACCCAACCAACCGATATCCCAACTCAAAATACCACTGCAAATGCCGTCGCCCAGAAGAAGAGGAGGAGAAGGGCTCCCGCCACCGGTGCCACTGAGGACTGCTTTTCTTGCAGGAAGCTCGGTGTCAAGTGTGACCGCCGCCGGGTACGTTTTTTTTACATCTCCATCCAATTCTCCCTTGCGGGAAAACCGGTGGGAAAAGGGCAACATGGCAATGGAGCTAACCTTTGAATTTCCAGCCGTACTGTGGCCAGTGTATCGACCAAGGAAAGCAATGCACCGGATACCGAACCCAACTGACCTGGAACGTCGGTGTTGCCTCACGTGGAAAGCTTCGAGGCATGTCACTTCCCGTGGCTAAATCGCCCACTCAGGCTGCTCGCGACTCCAAACCTCGAAAGTCATCCGTTGCTGCTTCGACCACTTCCACTTCCTCACAGCAGCAGCAGCAGCAGCAGCAGCAACAACAGACTCAGCAGCAGCAAACTCAGCAACAACAACAACAGCAACAGCAGCAGCAGCAGCAACGCCAGCACCAGCTACCAGCTCGCATCGAGACCCGTGGAAGCATCGACTTCGGCATTCACTCTCCCACCAGCCCCACCAGTCCAAACCCATTCTCTGCCCCCGAGTACCAGTACTTTGGCCACCCAACGAGTCCCATTCCTATCCCATCCCCCACCACATATTCTGTCCCTGGTTACGGGGAACAGGTGGATCCATTTCACCCGCATTCTTCCAAATTGCAACGCCCACATATCCACCGTGGCTCCCTGCAGAGGATCCACACTTCCCTCGCCGTGCCTTATGAGGACAACGGTCTCTCTGCCTCATCGGCTTCTCTTGGTACCTACAGCGACAGCGACTTTCCTTCCCCAGGCGAGTACCCACCGACTCCCGTCGACGAATTCCCCTTCAACGAGGCTTCGGCCACTCGCTTCGCCAACTTCAGCTTCAACGACCAGCACTCCATTGGCTCCCTGGAGAACCTCCATTACCAGGAAATGTCCCGTGCTATTCCCATGGCCGACGATGTGAGCTCCAGCATCAGCTCCGACCAGAGTGTGGATTTCAACGAGGTCAGCTCGGCTTCGCAATCCATGGGACCGCCGGCTTGGCCTGATATCTTTGTGGAGGGGGAACTTGGTACAAGTTTGGGGGCGATGTCTCACCCTGGCTTCTCTTATCTTCCGGAGGGTACGTTTGGCTCTGGCTCTTCCCTGTTGTTTGACGAATTGACGCTCACCACATCCATTCCTCAGAGTCTCACCGCCGCTACCAACCTACCTATGAGAGTTCGCTTCCTGCTGGATTTTTTCGACAGTGGAATATGCCCGGTGCTGGTGGCTGGTGAAGACCACATGAATCCGTATCGCGTTCATTTGTTGCCCCTGGCTCTGCAGAGCGACATGCTCCAGAGTGCCATTGCCGCCTTGGCGGTCAACAATCTGCGCATGCGCGGTGGAATCGAAGGAAGACGGCTCAGCTTGGCCGAGGATTTGGGGCTGCTGCCGGATCATTCCTTCTCCAAGATGACGTCGCAGGAGCTGCGCGAGATGCACGGCGAGCCCTCTGCCGAGGAGAAGCACTACAAAGCCAAATCCATTGCACTGTTGAACGAGAAGCTGGCGGACCAGCAAGCAGCAGCGGAGGATGATACCATCCTTGCAACGCTTCTGGTTCTGTGCTTGTTCCACGTGTGCGATTCTGGCTTCAGTCGCTTTAAGACACAGCTCGCCGGGGTGCAGAAGCTGCTGAGCATGAGGAATATGAGTGTGCAGTCGAGTTTTGTACGATGGATTTCTTTTTTCTTCACGTGGTTTGATGTCATGACGTCTACGGTAAACGATCGGGAAACGGAGGTACAGGGCGATGCCCTGGATATGATGAATTGGACAGCTAATTTGGGCGCATCGGAGCATTATTCTGGCTGTGAGGGCCGTTTGTTTAAATTAATCGCTAGGCTGGGGAGACTCAACCTCCTCAGCCAGAATCGTCCCGTTAAAGAGGATACATCCACACCTTGCCCGTCACCGCGACCGCAAAAACAGACAGATTTCTATTCCTTCAACTTCAACAATGTGGACGGCAACGGGTGGACGCAAAGCGCCGATCTCGTGCTGGGGGGCAAGAATCCTTTCAACCGGGTAAACCCTTACAACAGTGATCGGCGCTCGGTCTTTTGGGATGAATGGAACGAGATACAGAACCGCCTGCAGGACTGGAAGTCGGATCTTTCCAACGGTTCATCGAGTGAACTGTCGCTGCCTCCTGCCGAGGTCGCAAGCCTGCACATGAGCGAGAGCTTCCGCTACGCTGCCCTGCTCTACACGGAGCGATTGGTCAGTCCGTCGTCGCCTTCCAGTTTTGTCAACTTTCAGAGCACTGTCTCGCGCGGCCTGTTCCACATTTCCAAGATAGGAATCACTAGTCCCTACAACAAGTTCATCCTGTGGCCGCTGTTCATCCTGGGATCTGAAGCAACGCAGTCGGAGCACCGCGCACTGGTTCGACAACGCTGCATTGAGATCCAGCGGGAGTCGGGCTTCTACAATAACCTGAGTGGGCTCGAAGTCCTCGAAAAGGTCTGGCAAGACTACGACAACAGCCTCCTTACCGGAGATGACGAGCCATCACAGCCACATCAGGTCTTTAGGTGGAGAAAGGCCATGGACCGTGTCGACGGAGAGTACATCATCATATGAAATTACCGAGCGCAACGATTCCCTTTTTTCCACTTCTGCTGCTTCCTTCGGGAACTTGTTCATACCCTTGTCTACATACTTCTGTTTCTGGTTATGCTTGCTCCTCCTCCGGACATTTTCATTTGCCATCTATTCGCTTTTCCCCCATCTTAGCACTCGGAGCGTATCACGGACATTTCTGTTTATTTTTATTTTTACGCAGGTCACGAAGTATGATTGGGCGGGACTGTGCTTTCGGGGTTGGTTTAATGGCCTTCTCTTGAAACCGTAGCCCGTGCAGGCAGATAGCCGAGAAAAAGAGAAAAAGGGAAAACATCTAACTGAATGGTACACGGAACGACCATTTTCTGTAACAAAATATCAAACGTATATACATGTTTCATATCATGAAAAGATGAAACTTTATCTCACTCGCTGCTGCTCTCGTATTACGTTATGTGTATATGAGAATGATTTGTGTGTAGACAGACATCATGGTTTGCGATGATCAGGTAGGGCCCCAATCTACACTTCTCTCAGATCCGACAAGCAAGAAACAGTGGGGCACAAAACCCACCGCGTCCATCCATCCTAGACCATGATACATTAGAGCAACGTGTGTATGCTATGCACCCATCCATCCCCAACCACACTCAACACCTTGCGTCTCGTCTACTAGGCCAAAACACCGTCATCTCTCTCTCTCTCCAAGCAAACCCTAGCGATGAGAATACGTTATCTATGACGTGCCCCCCCTCCACTCCATCCACACCCCCCCCCCCCCCCCCCCCCCACTACCGCGAAAACCAAAAACCCAGAAAAGAAAGATAGAAAGCGATGATGATCATAAAAAAGGCTGCCCAAATGACGACAACTCGCACCGCCAGAACAGACCCGTGAACCAAACTACTGCCACACACATATATTCACACGTACGTTTAGATATGCAGCACACCCTCTTTTTGTTTTTTTAGGGGGAGAATAACACGGCTGGTCGTGCTTTTACCGTTTAACTGTGGCCATTTACGAGCACATGCGCATACATACATCAACGTGGATGGGGACGTGGATGTGGACAGAGAGGTAGGTGGCGTATATTTTATATTGCGGGGGAAAGGGAAAGGCAAAGGAGGAGAAAAAAAAGTGTGGTTACACAGATAAGGCGGATGGCGAAGCTTAAGGTTGGTTCAACGAAGCGAACGAACGCAGCGGGGTGGGCACGCGGTAGAACATGGACCGACGACTGCAAGTACGCTGAGTACATATGTATGTATGTATGTAGACATTCATGAGAAGCCATGAGGGAACATGGCTTTTGCGAAAAGGGAACAAGTTCTACAAACGGTAGCGCTTCCGCTTACACACGTAGACATACACATAGCAACACATAGACGCCCTAGATCCATGTGCACAGCAGCGACTGATGATATGCTCATGTGGTTATATTCAGTCGGTCAGTCAGTCAGTCAGTCACTTGTTGCACGCAGCATGCGCGTGCACACGACATGTTTGGGCATTTACTAAGGGGTCCCGCATGACTAACTAACTACATACCTAGGTATGTAACCATCAAAGACCAGACTTAAAGATAGATATCACGTGCACGCATACACTGGCACCTGAGGCAGAGAGAGAGCAGAGTAGAGTCAGCCTCGCAGCCGGGAAGCGAGAAGGGGGCGATCATCATATCAGAACCACAACAGCAGCTTATTACCGAAGTTGCCGGGCCGAGTTCGACACGGCTCTTTGAAGGAAGAAGGATCAATTAGGATTTTGAGAGGGGGATAATTTTACTTGATCCGTCGACGGCCCCTTCCATTTTATTTTGGCCTTCACATGATATGTAATAACAATGGTGGTGGTGGTGGTGGTGGTGGTGGTGGTGGATAAATGTTCTGGCGTTGGTGTTCTACTCGCCCCTCTTTGGTCTCATCTCGATTTCTGTACATGTCTCAGACTATAATCTTGATATTTCCTTGACTTTTGGAACATTTATTGTAAGCCATTCTGCTGGAATACGAATGCAAGTAGGAAGCTGCGTAGATGCAATATTGAATAATCGAGATTACGATACGATGCGTTGTTCGTGGTGAGAACATGTTTTGGGAAATAAGGTGGTGAGGTGAGATGAACGAAATTGGCATGATTGCATTGGATGGATGTATTGCATGATGGGGGCCTTGGATACCTTGGTGTCTATCCCACATGCTTACGAAAAGGAGAGGACGAGAAGTTAGAGTGCTGACTACATGACATACCTACGTTGCCTATACTCTTACACGCGCGGCGACGGGAGGGAAGGGAAGGAGAGTTTTGGCGTATACCTTGTTTTGTCTTGCTTTATCTTCGTTGTGTGGTTGGGTGAGACATTGAAGTTGGCTCACTTCGGGCTGGCCGAGGATACGCCCATGATCGCCTTTGAACACAACTTTAGAAGAAAGTGGTGCTGGAGCTCTCCTGAATGTTTTAGCTTGCACTGTCGATATCTCGTTCCACGCTTGCTTGCATGAATAGCATTGTTCTTTTGCACATGACCTTGCGATGGTTTGATTCGCCCACGTGAGGTTACGTTACTACGTCCGCTCCCCTTCCCCCACCACCATTGTCGGCGAAGGCGAACGAACCATCGTTGCTAGACACTGTTTCGCCCCCTTGAAGGTAAAATTAAAACAAAAGGCGCGTTTGATCTTTAGTCGTCGTTCGTCGCTGTATCCAACAATCTTGATTTGGTAGGCGCGACGTCGTGGAGATTAAGAGAAATAGCATGATTCGGGCGCAGCCGCTTCAGATTTGTTGCCTTGAATCTTGAATAGTATCGCCGTTCCAGCCTATACGACGCAAGGAACGGAGCGGGGCAGGGAGGGGGCGATTTGGAAACGCTCTTACTGCGGTGCGCGGAGCTGGCTGGGAGCCTCGACAGTATGTACCTTGTACAGTGTAGGACTAGCGTTGCTGCGAGAGCATGTGCGGATCATCAGGTACAGGGGGGAGGAAGGGTGGTGTGTGGTGCGTGTGGTGTCTGCGCTGTCTGCGCTGTCCGCCCAATCACAGGCAAGCACAGGACGGACCCTTATTTTGGAGCTCTTTTTGCTTTTTGGTTTCCGGTGTTGTTATAGGGCCGTTTCGTTATTCCATTGTCCGTTGCTCCCACCCCCTACTCTTTTCCTCCTCGGACCTTTTTTCTTTTGGAACTAACTATCGATAACTGAAAGAGGACATGGATCCGCGCAAAAGCGTTCGTTCGTTCGTTCGCTCGTTCGTGGTCGGGCGCCTCGGAGCCGGAGTGATCCCTGCGGGAAGGACTATAATTCCGCTCTCTTAAGCCCGGTTCCTTTCCTCTGTTCTCGTTGGTCCATGTCGTGGTTTGTTGCTATTTGCCTGTATACATCCAACTCCCATGTACCATGTAGGTACCGCACATGACACACCACAGCGATTGGATACATTCTTGTACATGTAGATCAACCTTGCGGGTGGTGTTCGGATTGATGATTGGGTGACGGCCAGGATAGTGCAGCGGGAAATGATGCATCCATTTGAGCCGCGCGCAGACAGACGCGTGAATACCTGACAACGTCGAAGGAGCAGTGGCATCAGCAGGATGCGATGGATGAGCATACCCCTCTCACGCACGCACATACGCACGAACAAAGTGCGGGGACGGGAATCAACCGGATTGAACAAGACACGCTTGCCTTCGTATCGCAGCATCAAAGCTCTGATGCACTTGCATTTGGACTACTGCGCACCCGCACGTACCTGGCTCCTCCCTCCGTCTGCTTGTATCAGGCAATGGAGCAAAAGAGCCCAAGTGTTACCCCACGCCTGCTCAGATGCCAGCCTGGTGTCTTTGCCAACCCGGCGAGGCTATCTTTGGAGGCTGCTTCGGTGGTGAATTTGCCGAGGCGAGTTCTAGGTACGTACGCACATGGTAGGATTCCAAGGAGATTTAGTTGGCGTTGGCTAGGACACTTGGTGGTCCATGGCAGGAGAGGGGCGATGGCGTGCAGCGGAGTGTCACTTTTGCGCTTCATTTGTCATTTCCGGTCACTGGCGATGCTAAGTGCGATGCGTGCTCGATACGATGGATGTGTGGTGTGGAGAAAAGCGTACTATAGTCTGTGGTACACTTGACGTGACACTAGTCGACTACCGCAGGCGTGCTGGGAGTGGAGCTCGAGTAGGGGTCCAATGAGCTGTCACCAAGCGCGGTTCCCCGGAATACACGGAGACTGCATTGGGCAAGGTGCAATGTAGGGATCCACGGCTTGTCGCAGCTGCTTGAACATGTATGATTGGAGGCGCATGGCTGACCACTCACAGCTGAAAAGCGCTCCCTGGCAGTACAGCGCTCATACTCAGTGGAGTAGCCTACAAGCCAGTACAGCCAGTTCGTTCCCATGGCTTGAAGATTGAAGTCCAAGTATGGTTCACCCTAAGAACGACCGAGGCGTGGCTCTACGGCCACAAGAACTGATCGGTCGCGTTTAGCGTAAGCCGCCGCCGCCGAGGACCATAGCGCCAGCCAAGTGTGAGCAGGAAACTAAAGGCGAGAAGGGAACGAAGGAGCGAGCGGGCGGGAGAGGCTGCTCATGGGGGCGATTGCGATACGATGAGTTCCTCGTACGTAAAAACGGTTTTTTGGACAATCATCCCATGTCTCACTTGGACCCCTCGGTGGCCTGCTGCAAGTAAGCCAGCCACATAGGTAAACAGTCAGCAGAAGTGGACATGTACATGGCCCACCCAGTACGAGGAGCGGCATCCCTGTGGGTGGTGATGGTGGTGGTAGCAGTGGAGGAATGGCACAGAGGACACAAGAACGGGTAAGATGGGCGGGAGTAAGCGGTGGTTTTACGACTTCTAATCTCCTATCGTGCGCTGGCCGACAGTTATCGACTGGGCGCACCTTGCTCCTTGGAGGTAGACGGGTGGATGAATGAATCAATCGATGAATGAATGAAGGGATGAATGAGTTGGGCGTGGTTTGGTGGTGCCTGAATCGTAGGACGGCAGAGATGACGACAGCACAGGGCGCTAGCATCGCCCACGACGGTCCGATCGATACGCTTGCTCGTCGGCCGATCGTCTGGTCCACCTCCACCACCATCTATTGCTCCACCGTTCGGCGACAGACAGCAACAAGCAAACAAACCTCTGGTCTTCGCATCATCATTATCATCGTCGTCATTGAAACCTTCCATCGTAGTGACGTCGACGCGAAATGCCTCCACCGCAGCTTGACGCGTGCGCCCGTCCGACTTCACCATGCGCGTATTCACCATTCCTCCCCCAAATGCACCCCTTTTCTCAATTCCCATCATCATCCACCATCAATCCCCACTGCTTCTGCTGCGCATCGGTATCGTCGACGACCCTGCGTGCCCACAACAGGTGACATCGGGCAATTAATTCATGCTACGCTTTGTTCCCTCGTCCCTCGTAGCCTTGACCAGCCCCCAAGTCGTACTCGGCATCAGGAGACGCCAGCGCGCGCCGCTTTGGGCCCATCTTCACCTACCATCCCATCTCGCGCATCCACCACCCACCCCCATCATGGTCAGCAAGCGCAAACGGTCATCGGAATCCGCCGCAGGGCAGCAGCAGCAACAGGGTCAATCTCGGCCCCGTCAGCGCACCGCGGTGCCTTTACCATCATCGTCCACGATCGCCCCGGCAGAGCCACCACAGCCACCGCGCCGTCAGGCATCCCGTAGAAACGCTGCTGCAGTGACAGATCCCAATGCCAATCCAGATATCGTTGATGGCATATCCTCATTACGGGCTTCGCCTGATGCTGTCCCACCACCACCCAAACTCCGCAAGAATGCCGCCGCTGCCGCCAAGCCTGGTACCACTCCCTCTCAGTCAGTAGGGCACGTCCCCACATCTTCACGACGCGGCCGCACCAAAGGAGTCACTACCCAGCCACCATCAGACGCGAATGATGCACCTGTGCCAGGAACATCCAAGACGGCTGTGGCTGGTCTTGATCCTCCTGCGGTGCCTGACAACGGGAAGCATGTGAAAGTACATGCCGCAAAGGCCACGGCGCAAACCGTTCAGAATGGCATCGCACCACCACCACCATCTGGGAGTGCCTTGGAGGAAACCGTGGGGGTGACAGCCAACCCTGATGACAACGGGGGCGAGGATCAGGGTGACGAACCTTACGAGGATGTCGCAGAAGCGCTATCGCGACCACCTCCTATCAATTCTGACTATTTGCCCCTTCCATGGAAAGGACGCTTGGGATATGTATGTGATGCCGTTTTGGCTCATCCTTCTTTGACTATCCACGGAGCTAACACAAGTGATAGGCATGCCTCAACACCTATTTGCGCAATGCCACCCCGCCTGTATTCAGCTCCAGAACCTGTCGAATCGCCAGCATTTTGGAGCACCGACACCCTCTCAAGGACCCCTCGCAGCCCGAACACCCGACCAAGAACCGCCCGGATAAAGACCAGCCTGCTGATGTCGTGCGGGGTCAAAAGTACGTCGAGGAGCTGGGCTTAGCCAATGCGCGTGACGTGACCAAGATGCTGCGGTGGAATGACAGATACGGGATCAAGTTCATGCGATTGAGTAGTGAAATGTTCCCCTTTGCTAGCCATGCAGAGTACGGTTACAAGCTGGCCCCCTTTGCCGCAGAAACCCTTGCAGAGGTAGGTAAAGTAGTCAATGAGTTGGGCCACCGCGTTACCACGCATCCAGGCCAGTTCACTCAACTTGGTTCGCCACGTAAGTCCGTCATTGATGCGGCATTTTTGGATCTTGCCTATCATGCAGAGATGCTTTCACTTTTGAAGCTGTCACCTCAGCAAGACCGAGATGCTGTTATGATTCTGCACCTCGGGGGCGCCTTTGGTGACAAGCCTGCCACCCTTGATCGGTTCCGAGAGAACTATTCCAAACTACCACAGGGCGTGAAAGACCGCCTTGTACTTGAGAATGACGATGTAGTATGGTCTGTGCATGAACTTTTGCCATTGTGTCAGGAGCTTAACATTCCTTTTGTTCTCGACTTTCACCATCACAATATAGTTTTTGATTCAACCAAGATTCGAGAGGGTACCAAGGACATCGTAGAACTCTTTCCGCAAATCCTCGAAACATGGTCAAAGAAAGGCAAGACGCCCAAGATGCACTATTCCGAACCACGCCCAGAGGCCATCACCGGCCGAGATCGTCGAAAGCATTCACCTCGCGTCATGACCTTCCCACCATGCCCTGATACTATGGACCTTATGATCGAAGCAAAAGACAAGGAGCAGGCTGTCTTTGAACTCATGCGCACATTCAAGCTACCCGGCTTTGACACCTTCAGCGACATCACCCCCCATGTTCGACCAGATGAAAACAAACCGTTCAAGCCCAAGCCGAAAAAAGCAGCCAAGAAAGGCAAAAAGAAACAGACAGATGACCTCGAGGACGTCGAGATGAAGATCGAAGAAGCAGAAGAGGATCAAAAGCCTCCTCCGCTCATCCCTGAAGACGAAGTCGGCATGGGTGGGCCAGAAGGGAGGGTGTACTGGCCTCCAGGCATGGAAGACTGGCTGCGACCCCCGAAACGTGTGATCAAGAAGAAGGATGACGGCGCCACCACACCCGCAAAGAACAAAACTAAGAAGCAGGCAGCCGCTGCAGACGATGCATCCGTCGATGGTGGTGGCGAGACTACCACCACACCTGTCAAAAAGCCCACTCCCAAGAAACGCGCCGCCCCGGCTAAGAAGAAAGCTCCGAAAGCTGTCCCCACACCGAGCCCATCGGAGGATGAAGAAGAAGATAGCTCCCCGCTCAGCGACCTGAGCGATGGTGATGGCGCGGAGGCTGCTCGGCCAGCTAAGCGGCCTGCCCCGACGCGACAGCGATCAGGCCGCACTAGCCAAAGGGTAAGCTACAAAGAAGAGGACGTGGATGAAATGAGCATGTAGCATTTCCATGTTGCTTCCTATATGCGTGTTTCACCGTCGCATCTACTGCACGACGAGGTGCATAGGGCGAGGGTATCTATCAATAAGCGGGCGATTCGCTATCTTGAAGGTTTGAAAGGAGGGGTTGTAATTGTCACTGTAGCGTAGCATTTTTTGGTTTATCCTGTTTACCACTACGCATTCTACGTACCGTACTGTAACAATATCATGTCTCATCATTTGCTCACACGGGACATCTTATCTTTCCCATGATTTTGATGTTGCAAAAGTCTGGATTGCCCCGCGCATGCATGCGCATGTAGATTCCCCTCCTGTTTACAAACAAAGTCTTTCCGGCTATTTTGATATCCTGAATTTATACATTGATGGCCAATCATGATGTTCGACTTGTTGATTTGCTGCGAATAGGCAACCACACAGATGGACACGCATTCTGATCACATAATGCATAGATAGGATGGTTGGACTGGGAAACCGAAGCATTGGATATGCGAACATGTATATGTGGCGGCATGTTATAGGGGTCGAGTATGAGTGGCTCATAACACTGATGTTATCGCAACGATTACCCTCGATTGTTTCTTATGCCTTTTTTTTTCTGAGTGATGTCTATCGTGTTCATGGTAAACAGTTGCATGTGTGTGTTTCTTCCGTAGAACTGTGGCGTTTTCCAGCTGTGGCAACGGAGAATTATTCTAGAGATATATGCTCAATCACGTTTTTATTTTATTTTTCGGATCGAGTGTTACGAAAGCAAGTCATTTCGAAGTTGTAATTTAGTTGTACGTGCTATGAACATCTCCAAGCGACGAGTCCTACACTTGACAATTCCAAGCACAACCGATAGGGTCCTCCTCCCCCCTTTCCCGAGAAAATTGCCACACGACGAACATCTACGCGATGCCAGAAACAAAAAAAAATACAAATAGCTACACTCAAACATCACCGAGGCACTATAACAAAGATGAAACGGATATTAATTGGAGTGGGTTGCATGAATCATTCATCTCACCGCCTTCCTCTCAATCAATCATCAACAACGCGGGAACGCAAAAAGACGTGATGCCCCACCCATATCTCGTCTTCACTCTCCCTCTCTCTCGTCATCTCGGAACGACTTCCTGCCAGGTGAGGCTCGTGCTCTTTGCAAGTGGAGCCTCAAAGTGGAGCCTCAAAAAGTGGAGAATGGGCCTTATCGTACATAGAGATATTGTCGCTTGTGGCTTTATCCCCCCCGCGGACGGGATCTAAGAAGGAATTCGACTCCACCAACCACATTGGATGGGGACGAACGGAGCGGGAAATTATTTTGGTGTTTTTGCGGTTGGGTTTTGGGGGGAAGTTTGAGGTTATTCGCGTGCTGTGGACGTATGCATGAGATTATGTTGTGCGTCCGAGTCTATTTAGGACATTAGGAGAATATCGAGTCCGCTTCTTTTTTTTTCCCATTTTCCTGGGGCCTTTAGGATGATCTCATAACTTGAATTAGCTCGAGTTATAGGTATTAGTAAAGAAAAAGAGAGATAGGAACCGATTGCAATGGGCTGATTCTCATCGAACATTAGAACTCCCTCAGGGACTCTGTTTCACATGACTGGTGCGGCCGGTATGCTGTAGCTGTTTGCTGTGGGGAATAATGGTAATCAAGGAAAAAAGTAATCGCCGACCTCTCGCTACACGCCCATTCATGCTTTGTTCATCAATACCCTCTACCGCGGCAATTGTTTTCCCCATAAATCAAGGCCCCCCTTTTTAGGCGGGAAAACCGGCTATTACAATCACCAACTATAAAGTTTAGCTAAACAGAGTCAGCAAATATACTACCTCGTTGGAGGAATCAATAGCTACAATGTACGCGTACACGTACCCAGTGCTATAGTACATGGCCCACTGTCTCAAGATCATCATGGTCGATCATGTAACAGAATGAGATTGGATGCCAGTAATAGTAACTAGACGAGAGCACGCGACGAGATGTATTGTCAGTGGGGCGCATCTGGCAGCGGTCGTGGACAATGCACACGGGTCGGAATATGTCGTTGGATACCTGTCCCATAGTAGACGCCCTGCCTAGACTCCACGGAGGAAGCACGGCACGAGGTCTAGACGAGTGGAGTCCTATCCATGTCTTCTGTCCGTTGGTAAGTCCCTGGGCGCTGTAGATCGTTGAGGTGTAGGTGCGTCCATGGGTAATCAGGAGCGCCCAACCAAACGAGAGGTGTCGTGCATCCAAATGTATTGAGAAGCGCAAGAAAAGTGGAATACAACGTATGAGGATATTCGTGTTATCTGCTGGCTGGTTCCATTTTCCCGCCTTTGAAACCATTCTCGGTGACTCGGTTTACACAGGAGAAGAAGAAGAAAAGAACAAGATGATATCGTCTCGATTAGCTAACACGGGTTATCAGTAGGTACCCGAGCCATCAGACCATTCTCCAAGTCATGATGCACTCCATTATAGCCGTCCGCGTGCCATATTGCCAAAATGCCCAACGAGTTTCTCTTACACATGCAAACTGGCAGATTGACGCTACTCTTGCCGTCTCCCTCGAATCCTCCCGGTCAACTCGGAAGCAAACGTTGTCCAGAAGCACCGTCGTCCGAAGCTGTTGTTGCTGGCAACGAATCCCACCAGATACCCCGCGTGCACTTAACCCCCGTCCCGTCGCGCGCTAGCCCATTCGTGGCCCTGCTCGCCAGTTATACTGCTTCGAGGTATACTCCCGGGCGTGCTAGAACTAGACAGCATTATTCGATGCAGCCGCTTTGCAGGCGAGGGAAATGCAGGTGCTGGATAGTTTGACATGGGGCTCCAGGAGAGGGAAAGGATGGTCGTTGCAGCTAGCTGTCTTCCTTGGTGGCGCGCTATCGATTGCATGTGTGGTACATGCATAAGTGCACTGGCATATATACATGGGCAAGGATTGCTAAGTACATGTACGTTGCAGTACTTGTACCGTGTATCTTTACTTGCTGTACCTGTACGTGAAGCTTGTCTGACGTACGTGGAGCTTGAAGATCAAAGCCATGTCTTAGAAATACGGAGAGAGCAAGTCGTTGCCGACACGAGATGGGCGACATGGCAAGATGAACTAGGGACGGTCCGGAGGTCAGGTGGATTTTGGGGTCAAACGTGACCTTTGTAGCATGTTCGTGACAGACAGCCAGCCCTCTGCTTGGAGGAGGGAATGTTGGGCTAGAACCTTTTCCTTCATCGATGATCTGCTGCCGCTCTCCCGTCCTTCGCTTGCAAGGAGCGATGTTCGAGCGGTCGAGATGCTGTCGACGATCGGGCATGTGCTATTGGGAGAGTAGAGGTGTGGTTGAGAGAGTCATGGTTGGAGGCGTGAAGACACGGGAACGGGAGCGGCGGTCATGGACGAAAGCATGCCGTGGCATGGGAGCTATGCAGAGGTATGGGTATGACATGTGGAGGGATGGATACATGAGAAGGGCAGGGACATGGGGGGTAGCTGTTGCTGGTAAGCGTAGCGTACAACGTGTAGCAGATGCCGGCGTGCAGAGCTGCTGGAAGCGCATCAACCTGTGAATGCTCGCGGGATAAAGGTCCGGACAACGATTCATGAAGAAGAGGACCCGGTGAATGGCTTCAGTACAGTACGCTAGGAGATATCGATACTATTGGAAAGTGCATGCTTGCGCTAGTCAGCTGTCAATCAATGCAACTCCAAACATCTCTAGTATACGCACAGGTCATCTCCGAACCTCATGCCTTCAACCTTGGAAAATACCACCGAAACCAGCTCGTCGTGCGTGCTTACTCTCGCTACCTACAGCTTCAAACTCTTTTGTTGCCCAACTCATTCTTGAACCATCTCTTTGCTCCGTGCATGCAGATTCACTCACCGAAGCCACAAAGCCTAGCAGTAGATACATGCGTGACAGCAAACGCTGATCCCGCATGGCACGCATCATGCAAGGACCCTTTGGATGACACTGGCGCGCTACGCTGCCGTTTGTTCCTATTAGCTTCGCTCGTGCCTGTCCGTACCTGATTGATCTTCCCCACGCATTCCGCAGCGCAAGCACGGCATGCCTACACCAAAGCAGCCCACCGAAGAGAACCTGCGATAAGCTGCAGACACAGCGATAGGCGTCATCAGCCTTCACGGGAGCGATTGAGATCAGGGGCGATGGCGCGGAACGGTGCGGATAAGTGCGGTTGGCGTAGGGTCAGCCAGTTGCCGTCTCTACAATGCTCATCATGCCCAGCTGAGGGCCGAATGATCGGCGATTAACTTTCTGTCGGGCCATTAGCGTTTCTGTGATGCTTCGAGAAGTGTCAGGGTAAGCGAATGGTGAACATCACGGCATGCAATATTACGCAGTCGTGATTCTATCATCTGTGTCTTCAAGTAGGACGGCATGATGGCTAGCCAGTGACGTTTACACAACCTTCGTTATCATTTTCCAGCTTCGTTCCCATAATCGTGTGACCTAATGAGGAACAGGGTAGCCACATGAAGCTGCGGTGCGAGCCTGGGAAGCGTTGTATGGTCGTAGAAGGGTTCAGTACCTTTGGAATTCTACGCCTCCTTCCTGTAGCTGAATTTGTCTCTTAAAGGCAAGTGTCACGTCAGTGAGAGTTATGTACTCTTTCACTATTTGACATGTTTAATCGCATACTGTTAGGAGCAGCGCAGAGAGCTAAGATACCAAACCACTGTAAGCTGTGCAAGAACTCTAAGTAGAGATGAATATATCGTGTAGACTTATTAGAACGTGAACTCAATGTCTTGGTATAACTGAAGCGTTTGAAGAGCACATATCAGTGCAGTAGGATTCGTTATAATCCGACAGGCTCAGTTTCCAGAATCTCGATGATAGCATTGACACCGCGAGGATTATGACCGATAAGCTAAATGAATATCAAATGTATGTTGAACGCGTATTGAGAACATATATCGGGGCATGTTCGCTAGATTCGCTTATGCACATCTAGTCAACAATTAATTCAATATCGTCGCTGGAAAGTGAGCCAGGAACTGCATGTGTCTCAAAATATGGAAGTCGTGAAGGTAATCATGGTCACTTCTGCCTACTCACAGTTGAAGTCGTCAACCAGACTCGTGATTTTTTATAGACATGATCGCGATGACGCTGTTTCTCTTTGATCTATCTACCGGAGTGAACTTCCAACATCCAGACTCACTATTTCAACGATTCATTTTACTCATGGTTGGCCATCGGAGTTAGCCTTTTATACTTCGACATAGAGAAAAGAGCAAAACTTGATAATTATGTTGTATAGTATCACTAGTCGTGTTCTAATAGTACAACGCCGTGTATATGTTTTTATGTTCGGCCAGTAGCATCGTCTTACACGCAGCCAATATGTATTAGAGCTCTCTAGATCTAGCTATTATGGAAAATTAAATTCTTCTACATGTAATCTTCGTACTCAGGTATTGTGGGAGAATCTAGGACTCAGCTGTTTATTGAAGGTCAAGTGCAACGTATGCAAGAGCCACATCCAACAGCTGAAGGCCACTGACTGCGGCCATTGGTTGCACCGGAAAACACTCTACTTCAACCGTCATGATGTCGTGCTGCTATCGTCTTACATACTTGTTTGAAAAGCTTTTGTTTCGGCAATTTTGTTTTCGGAAGGAAAGACTGAGTGCTCTAACCAGACACTCGTTCATCTGCACTGTTAGCTTCTAAATTGATATGTGTTATTCTAAGATATCACTCATTTATAGGAATCCTGCCATTTATATGAGAATTATAACTTCTCGCTAATCAGTTTGAGCTACTCCCTTATCATTGGTAACTGTATTTGATCTGAATTTGACTTCAGTAGATGTATATAGGCATGTCCAAATAGGTCAGATGCCGATTTAAAATTCAATCAAAGATCGTCTTCACTTGTTAATCAGCTCTAATGAGCAAGAAACTGTGTTCCAAGAATGCATTATACATATCCCTGAATAGGCTTCTTTTATTAAAATTACTTCAGCTTCTAGCACCTTACCTAAATACTGATCTCGATGCTGGGTCTCACTGGGTATGCCTGTCTACTAGTGGAGGTTTAGCACTACGCAAGGCTCTTGAATAGGCGAGAAGTTAAGATTTGCAATCGTATGTATATGTCTAAAGGTGATTACCCGTGTGAATATAGTACCCGAAGTTTTTATGCTCGTTGATCGTGATTCGTGAAGAAACACGTGAATCTCAAGCAGCGGATAGTAAGCAACCGATCCATCGTTCTGACAAGACGTGATCCCCACTTTCCCTCGGGGCACTGTCCACCTGGATCTTCCTAAAAACAGCCTTGCTATTTATGAAAATACTGGTAGCTTTCCCTGTGTCTTGTTAATCCAATAATCAGAATATTCATGTACTATTCTCATCTAGATACCGCCTTCTTCATGTGATATTAGGTCCGATGTCGATGTTTTACCAGCGTCTTCCGCGAGAATTAGAGATCATGTGTACTTGAAACTAGCGTGGATAGCAACAGCAAACATACAAAAACCTATCACGTTCATGCTCCGCAACGAATTCTGACAAAATCTATTTTTCGCGGAAGGATTGGTGGGGCTAGAACTGTCTCCTAAAGGACTAAATTTAGGTTTGCAGTGTATCAATTTCAAATAGCATTTCCATTGTTTTTAGCCTGCTACGTAGTTTTTGGTATTTATTTAGTTATTATACTCAATGAGATGTAATAATAAGAAGAGCCTGATAATGCATTCACAATGTCGCTACGAGCGGCTACATACACGCTATATCTTTGTGCTGAATTATGTCCTAGTTTATGTTATTTGAAGCCAAAGCAGCAATAAAACGTATTTAGTTTAAATTAATGGACTCAATTTCATCACTTTACATCTCAAATTCCTTTAGCAATCTAATATAAACAACACAATACCGATTTAGATACTCTAGGTGCTAAACATTTAAGCAGTTGCGATGACTTCGTTAATAATTTCAGAAAGATACTCGCTACACACGTTGTCTCAAATTATAGATTTTTGTGTACTTAGTAAAGATTTTATATGTGTTTTAGGTCACTTACAGCATAATGAAAATGGCTCATTTGAAACACGTGCTCGGATTATCTCTACCTGCCTTCCGGGATTTAGCTGGGCTTAGAACAGGCTATTCGTTGCTCTTTTCAGTTTAACACACTATTTAATAACCTTTTAATGTAACTTCCTTAGGCTGTAAATATAAATATAAATACTAACAGAGCGTTGACAGTCAATTCTAGAGTAGGCTAAACCCCATAATGTAGGTGCTATAGCGTTCTATTTCGGTCTCTAAGGTTGACGAGAACCCTATCAAACTTACAAAACGGCTG
Organism: Periconia digitata; assembly: GCA_948474695.1. Taxonomy (NCBI): domain Eukaryota; kingdom Fungi; phylum Ascomycota; class Dothideomycetes; order Pleosporales; family Periconiaceae; genus Periconia; species Periconia digitata. The sequence goes on along the minus strand of CAOQHR010000009.1, from coordinate 1,227,783 downwards.
CTTTAGATGATTTATAGGATTTAACACAATTCTTGTGCTACTCATAAGCCAATTTCAATTTTTTAGCCGAGGGTCTGTCTATTAAGTAGCACCTTCTTTGGTGATAAAAGAGGTTTCTGCTCTGCCTGGAACTGTTAGCCCTGCAGAAATAAAAAATAAGACGGGATTAAGGGAGCTTAATACTTAAGTCAAGATGCGAAACCTGATGTTAGTAGAATATCATGGATTGCGTTATCATATAGAGCTTTGATCTAGGTCACGTGACAAAAATTGGTAATCGACCGCGAATGCTATCAGGCTTTCGGATCATCTGAACATGCAAATAGTATAAATCTCATATCATTACTCTTATATTTAAATGTTAAGAAAAACCAGTCGCGCAAGAGCACAAAAATCCTCTAATCCCGTCATTGACGTGATTGCTGCTGTCTTAGGAAGAATTTGACCATATAATTGTTTTACTACGGCTGATTTCATCCACAATATGAATGTATAGGGGGAGTATCGTAATACTCATGAGCTTCGATGATTAATAAATGATGGACTACTAAATATAACGTTATATTCCATTTTCTCGCACAGTTGGACCTGGGTGAACTGTTGGCACAGCTATCTTCCACGCGGTGAAAATATATGGTGTCATCGCAGTAGCTTTGGACTATGTACATGGGAACAGTAGAACGTCATACATGTTGATTTACAAGTAGATGTACCAAGTAAAATAGCCTATACCACGCCTCATAAACTCAGCCATTGTGTAGAGGCTGTGGCCAAAGAGGACATGTTTTCTGACCGTATAGTCAATAACTCTCTTACAGTGGTATGATATGAGATCCAGCCAGCCACATGCACCAGGCATAAATTCCACAAAGATATTGCATCTCTCAGGCATCTGGATCGATCTGATTGCTATAATTACCTAGACTGTCATTAGCCCCCATGCCACAATGGCTTTGACAGGACGATGCCTGTCCCGCAATTACTGTGTGTTATCTTTCAATATCCACCTACGAATCCTGAAAATGGGTACTAAGTACCTTATAGTCTTTACTCAGCCACCTCGAGTACTATGTTGTAAGAAACCGCCTGACAAAGCTGTGCCACGTATTGCCGCCGAGGTCATTTATGCGGCCGCGGTCTGATATTCGGCCACTTCCCTCAACCAGTACGAACGTCATGCCCGAATACTTTTCAAGCTGACTCAGGCTTTTCAAACAAATCTCAGGTAATATTAAGGGACTCGTGACAAACTTCCCATAGCTCCACAAGCCCCACAAGTCATTGGTGACGGGCACTCCCTCTGGTTCATCGGTCATGGCACGGGGGCCACTACACGAAGCCTTGCGCGGCGTGTGGCGGCCAGAGCCGATCGCTTTCTGTGCCAAAGTAGCGTGGACGTTTCCCGACGCTACCACATGTGGGCTAGGTTGTGAGGCAGAAGAGCATGAGGACTCAAAAGGGTGATTCTGCCTGGGGGCAGCTCTTTCGAGGCCTGCAAATCCACGGCGTAGAACTGCCTTCGAACATGAAAGAGTCACTACGACACCTTTGGATACCGACTATAAAGCTGTGGACGGAATGCTCCAAATGAGGACACCGCACTCAGCTCTCAACTCAATCAGCTTTCATCACTTTTCAATCGCGCATCTTTTGATTATTATTATTATCCAAGTCACAATGGCTATTCAACAACTCAACACCTGTGTAGCTCAGATGAATGGACAATACGGAGGCCCGCACGGTAGCTCCCAGTGCATCAACGAAGGGGATGGACAAAGTCACGGCTGGGTCGCAGTGAGCGGGACAACCTGCGAGAACTGCAGAGTACGTTTAATTATGTTTTCCCAGCACCTCCTGACATACCACTGACTTTCAAAGGCCCGCAACTAATTATTCTATCTTAAACGTCACATCAGAATGGGCAGCAAGGCATTGCTCCCATACCAACAAGAGTCATACTCACGCCCATTGATCGACTACCGGAAACACGGCAATCTGTTTCCTGAGCTCAGATGATCGGCGGTCCATTCCTTGTCTTATTTTCCTTATGTTCGGATTTTATTAGAAGTGGCTGTTTGTGTTCCACCTTTCGTGTGGAAGTTGAATCGTTTGTTGTTCTTTAGATGTTGAGTCTATCTTTCGTAATTTTCTTGTACTCTCTCACGAGGGACTAGATAACATTCAAATTTCTTCCTGTTACTCAGGGCTTCAGTCATTGAAATACAGCCACTTTTCATGTCACGCTATCTCTCATGTAATCACTATGTTGGGAAGAGACTCTCCTCGTGCTTTTGTGAACTTGCGGTAGTAGACGCTACTAAGCTCCTTGTTAACGGAAGACTCGCAAGAAATTGAAGACATCAAAATTATTGGATCGTTACTGTTGAATTCATGGTCTCTCAGTGGAGCAGCTAACATCCCACTATGAGCAGGGTATCCGCAAATGACAACATGTGATTTTGATGCACGGCAAAAAAACAAAGGTCTTCAAGATCACACTACAAATTTCAGGGCGCTTAATGGGGACGTCTCGTTCGACTCAATTTCTTGAAAATGTCTTGCTACCTGTCGATCGTTCGACCAGTCTGACAGGAGTGCAATCTCGTAGATTAAGCATGTGCCGTAGGCGTGCTTGCTCCGCATTGATTCCAAAGCCGTGGCTTCCTGAACGCAACTGCTTTTTGCTGAAATTACATCGTCCTTGCCACATTCTAGACCGACAAAAAGAGGGGAGACGAAGACACGAAGACCGATGGCTGATTCAAGCTGAGGTAAATCCTTCCAAGTGCTAAGAATCATCCTTTCATACTCTCAGAATATCCAGCCACAAATAATGAAGATCAACCAAGCCTCCAGTGCAGTGGAGTCATGTTCCGAAACGCATGCATACATGATTACTCGATTCAGTATATACGTGCTTACTTTATGTACACAATCATCCACAATCATTCTTGGTGATTGGGAAGACGCAAGTGCTAGCTTGTTGTGAGATCTTATTACGAGGTAGGAGCTTTCTAGGTGCTGTGCCTTCCTTTCAAAGCCAAGTCGCCTGTACTTCCTTAACTCGACACGGAAGGACTGAGAAGAAGGCTGTCGTACTCTTTGCCGTCTTTCCAACACCTGACCTTCGGCAATGTCAGTAACGAGTAACGGGGGCGGCTACTCGCGCGCAAGTGTTAGTGTTCATGAGAAAACTCTTGACATGCTTGGTTGTCTAAAAAGGGCAAGTACCAGTTCGGGTCGATCTGGGTTACTTTGAGAGGAGCACTTTACCAAGGGTTCGTCTCAAATCTACAAGTATGCACCAAGTTCATCCTCTTGCGAGTACATTGCTCATCAAAATCAACTGCGCTGGAGCTGGGCCTACTTTATGTCTGATTATTTGCGATATCCGAGGTCTCTTGCGAATATACCAATGGCATGCGCAGCCTCTTCATATCACGAGTCAATGGAATACTACGTTGAAAACTATCAATTGATTGCCAACCAACTACCTAGGTACGCTTATTTCAAAATCTGCAGTGACTCGCTCGCTAACGTATCAGTGTCCTCAAGTACCCGCAGGAGCTTTTCCTTCATGGCCTCACCACTTGGAAACTTCAATACCTTTTCCGAGACAAGCATACGTTTTGCTTCGATCGAGTTTCAGGAAGGATCTGACTAAGCTCGGGCAAACCTATGGCGCAGCACCTGTTTTCTTTTTACATGTTGACGCCACTTCCGCCCTGCGATTCGGCCCATCCCGTCTGGCGAGTTCCGTAGGTATGCCTTGTCTGAGCCTGGGAATCTATGACTGAGTCGAAACAAATTTCTTCCGTGAGTATGTGCAGCTCATCACGAAAGAGTACTGTTCAACAAGGCATGAGGGCGCGATCGAGAAATCGATTGCACGATTACTCAGGCGGCAAAAGTGTCGTAGTGATAGACTTTCCGTCTACAAAAGGCTTACGATTTATACCAAAAGAATCCATCGTGTAAGACACGCAGACCACGTGACTATAAATTGATGCATGTGCGCAGTATGCAGATGTGAACTGGGATGTCCTGGCAAGACCAACAAACCATATCTCAACGTCCATCACGATTTGATCATCGTAATTAGGGTTTGCTCCATACCATTAATATGCCGCAGATTAGTGATTAACCACTTTGAGCGGTTAACTTGAGCCATCGGTTCGAGCTCTACCACCAACTTCTAGACCAATTCAACACTTACTTCCGCCATCCGCACCACTGAAGCACCTGAGTCGCTCATTTTCCGAAATTCCGCAATAGCGGATGTTTTTGGCTCTTAAAATCGCATCTGTTTGATTTTACTTCGACTTGATGCCATATTTGATCAGGGTTCAGGCACTTCGGGCACTACAGGCACTCTTCTGCAAGCGCATGAGGCACAGCACACCACCACCCTACTACGCCACAGGAAGCAGCTAATGACAATAACGCCCAACACATCTACGCCGCGACATAAAAGACTTGCTAAAGTACACTAAAAGATAGGAAGAAGGACGATTGACCTGTCGATTTCGCAAGCACGGCATCTGCCTAACTGTGTGTGGCATCCATATGCGGCAAATTACCCTCAACATACGATAGACGCAGAAAAAAAGAAGAACATGTCTCAGATATTCCACATTAATTCGATTCGACACCTCGCCCCGCTTTCTGGAGTTGGCCGCATGAACCACAAGGCTCAAAGGGGGTAAACGGCTCGCTTGATTTAGTTTTCCCATGCAGGCACAATCAATCACTGTGGCGCTCTCGAGTCGAAAGAGAGGGGGGCACACTTCGTTTCGATTGCTCTTTTTTACATTTTCCGTAAAAGCAAAGCGGCACGTATGGGTGTGCTCAAACGTGCATTTGCGTTTGTGCCTGAGACATGGGCCGCAACGCACACTGCAGCCCAGCACGAACACGGGATGTTGAGAAACCCACTCCACACAGCTGAAAGAACCTGAGCAAAACGGGGCGGAATCGAGGCAAACGGGAACCGACATGTGCCCTTGTACGCATACATCCATCCACTAATATGCCAGTCGATCAACTCATCACTTCATGACTCAGTTTTGAGGGATAGGCATGGTCATGCGAGGGAGAAGCGGGAAGAATGACCGACCGACCGCGACGGACTACTACCTTGGTCATTGGGGGCTTGTCCGAGGGGCGAACCCATATCACAAGGACATCTTTTCCACCCCTGGTCTACCCATTCGAACCCTCGAGGGGCGGAGAAGAAGGAGGGGTCAGGTAGGGGGTTGGGTTGGTGGAGCTGCAAAAGCGACATCCCCTCTGAACCCCCCCGGAGTTTAGATAGGCTCGATAGAGTAGAGCGGAAATTGCTCACATGCGTAAGATAAACCATGCACACGGGAGGGTCACAGAGGTGTGTATGATTCCCGGTTGTGTTGCGGTATCTGAAGGGACATGTTGGTAATAGTAACAGTGATGATTACAATGGTAATGTTACTGCGAGGTAATGAAACCGGTATAAGACTGTTTTGTTTTGGTTGTATGTTTCTGTTTTCTTTCTATGTGCTGAGCAAATTTGATGGATGACGATTGGAATTGAGTACAGTGTATATCATATTTGTTTGTTTTGAGTTGGAGTTTAGGTGATCCTACACACAGCGATGGGTTTACAACGAGGAATATACCAAAAAAAAAGGAGCGATTACCAAAAAGTGTATATCATATACGGGTACATAAGTAGTTCTTGCTCACCCTGTTTTTTATGGTAGTTGAGTGAGCATATGGGTGCCCCCCGATCCCTGCTTTTGGTTCAAAGGCTTGTGTAAAGACAATTTTCGTTTGTCTTTTGGTAATCGCCTATTTTTTGGGCTCCTCTATTGTTCTATTGTTGTAACTATTGCTATGTGTAGGATCACTCAAACTCCAATTTAGTGAGTGCGAGCATCGCATTCAAACAAAATCTAGCTCGAACTTCTCAGGTATGAAGGGGGAAAAGACTGAGACTTGCCCGTGAACTAACTCTAGAGCCACGTTTTATTTTTTAGATTTATACCTTCAATTGTCGCGGTGGTTCCACTTCATTCTTCGAGTGTATGCACATGTATTCCAAAGCACAGAATTGTGATATAGAAAATAAACAGATTTGTATTAAATATATGTACCACTGTCACTAGCCCTCAAGTTCGAAGATGTAGGCATGACTCATCAAATTGGATAAGAGAATCCAATAGAAAAGAACAGGAAATTAATATGGTGAAGTGGCCGTCAGAAGGGAAAGTGATAGAACGTTCAATATTCAGCACTCGAGCCCAAACCATCATAATAGCATCCCATACTCCGCCTTCAGTTCGTCGGTTTTTTCTCATTCGTTTTCATCATCCTCGTAGTCATCGTAATTTTTGTTTGTCCTTGGACCCCTGGTTCAATGAAGAGGGGAGACTGCCATTGTCACTATGCGCCGGTTTCTGTTTTGCCGTCAGTTAGCGGGGTACGAAGTTATTTCTCGGGAAACACAATAGAAATTAAAGCAATAGGAAAAATGGGGAGATTAAGAGAGAGGACTTACCAGTCTCAACACCAGGCTGCCTTCCTTCCATGTTACCGGTCACCACCTTCTTCAACTTCTTGAGTCCAAGCTGAGCTTGATCTTTGGCAAAGCGTGCATTTCTAGCTGGCTTCCACTGCATCATACCCCTCTGTTTGCGCTCCTCGGCGCGTTTGTTCTGCCGATTGATGTCTTTACTGCTGGTCGACGAGGAAGTGGCATCTGTATCCGTGGTTCCGTGCGTCCGTGCAGTACTTTGCGATGTGCGGGGCGCGCTGGGGGACAGATCGGTAGGTTGATGCTTGAGACTACCATTATTTTCCTTCGTATTTTGATCAGTCTCTGCATCTTTGATGCCTAAGTCGGATGAAGACTCCGAGTCCGTGTCATTCTCATCATCGTCATTGTCTTCGTCATCGGATGGATGGAAGGGATCGTGCAGTGGTGCCTCGACACCGGGTTCTCTGCGCTTGCGACCTTTGGTATCCATGTAGGCCTTTGGATCGTGGCCAAATGCGCCGCTCCAGTCAGCTCCGTCTTTGGCAAGCCATTTTTTCTTTTCCTCTTCGTCAGCTGTCTTGAGAATGTCGCGTCCCTGGGTCAGGCTTTCCTCGTGTAGCTGTTGAACGCGCTCCGGCAGCTCCTTATCGACTTTGTGGGTACGCACGCCTTCAGTCATACACGCCTCCCATGTCTCAAATGTCTCGCGGGTCTCGTTGTTGTGAATGAATGCATGATGCGACGCGTCAGTGCCAGCTTTGAATCGCGCACGGAACTGCAGGCGTCCAACTTCCTTCAAGTCTTCCAAAGCAACCTCGTTGTGGCAGTTATCCTCGGTAATGTAGTTTTGGGTAAGACGGGCCGGGTTCTTGGTGGTCCAGATGGGTATGTTGATATCCGCGTCCTCGTTGTCAATGAAGTGCTGTAGCCAAACAACTGCATATGCGTCGGCCTTTCGCTTATTCTGAATGTGGAACTCGAAAACGATGGGAGACCTGTAACGGTACTTGACCGGCAGACTGACGTTGTTCTTGCCGTTGTTTTCCTTCAAGTCCCAGTAATATCCGTCGCCTTCTGCAAGCTTGTATGCTGCAGAACGACCCAGTTTTCCAGTACTTCCTCCGGTCCTGAGTTTGATTTTAGGGTGGTGGTTGTAGCCTACAGCAAGGACGCGATCCGATCGGAACTCAAATGTACCGACATCCCATCCAAGCATTTGTGGGGGTAAACGAGTCTCGATGCTACGGAAAAGAAGAGAGATTCGGATACGACCAAAGCCGATACCACCGTCCAGTGGATACCAACGAGTGACTTGAGAGGAGGTTTCCAAAATATCGGAAAGCTTGAGTGGGACGACGCCTAGAATGGGATCGTGTTCACGATTACGCTGGTCTCGCACAGTGACAGTGATAATACCCGATCTCCAGTCCCGAAGAAATCGCTCCGTACCAGCATTGAAGATGGGTTGCGATGACACAGCTTTGGAGCGAGTCTTGTAGACCAGCTCATCATTGTACAAAATAGTACAATAACTTGTTGGAAGTTGACCCCCAACCTCCTCGGTGGCTTCACCATATGGTTTTGCAGGCTCAAACTCGCGGCCTTTCCGGGAACCGGAAGTGCCTTTGACGTTGTCGAGCTCGAGATTGACAATTTGGTGGACGATGATACTGCAGATCCCACTTGGCCACAAGGGATCCGGGGGGGTGTGCATTACTGCATCATCCTCTTCACTGTTAATGACGCCCTTCTCATCCTGCAATTTCGGGTTGTCCTTGAGTTCGTCGGGCAATGCGCGATTCTTACCGTCGGTCCTCAAAGCCGGGCGGAATTGAGGTTTTCCGAAGAAGCCGACTTCCCAGTGCAACTCTCCCGGCATCTCACTATCAGCATCCATACCAGCCAATTTAGAGACCTGGGGATACATCTTTCCGGGGTGTTGAATCATCTTCTGCATCGAGAGCTCAATCTTGCCTACAATATCATCGGCTGTGTGTCGATCAGAATCCCACAACTCCACGCTGAGGTTTTCGTCGGCTTTGATCAACTCCGGAGTAACAAGTAGTGCAGCAGTTTCCTCCCAGATGGGATTCAGATCATCGGTGATAACACGGGTACAATACATCGGCTTGCCGTATTTACTGAAGGCTAGCGTGATGTAAGGGTCGCTTCCACCGTGCTCTGAACCACGACGGTCTTGCTTGCTGAGGCCCTTTGCGCGATGGATACGGATCCACAGGACACCGAGAGCCTCAACATCCTTCTGGATACCGTCTCCTTGAAGAATAGCCCGCATGTCAATAGACATGGATTTAGGAGCAACATACATGCTTGCTGCAGCCTTGATAGCATAGTTGACGAAGTTGCTGATCAGAGGCAAATTCAAAATGTTGGGGCCCTTCTCCAACATGGGAATGCAACCGGCTTCTACCTGGGGAGTGCCCATCAAAGTAAAGGTCAGATTCTTCAAGAAGGGTGCTTCGGGTGTCATATTCAGTCGTAGTCGGACAGTCCCAACGAGACCTTGAAGTTCGACAAAGATGGGGAGGGGGACGCCGAAGAGACCTTTGACGCCTAGATAGAAAACCAACTGCATGTGCATGTTGCGCGCTTTGTCAGATGCTCGCTTTCCACTCGGCTTTGCGTGATAAGCAAAAGAGACTTCAAGATTGTAGTAGTCGCCTCCCTCTTCGTCCGCAGCGGCTTCCTGTGGGTCCTTGGTTTTCTTGTTATTCTCATGAATAGAGTCCTTCATCTCCTTCATGTGGTCATCAGGTAGGGCCCGTAAGCTGAGAATACGAAGAGGATTGGAACCCTGGTTGATTTCCGCAACGCGTACGTTCTCGATGATACCAGGGACAGAAGCCTGCATAACATCTTCGAGAGTGTCGGCCACACCCTGAAACATGTCAGGATTGACCAGACCCCAGACGATCGACAACAGGGTATTCATCCACTCGACGGATTCTGGAAGCAGATTGGCGGTCGCCAGTTGACCCCTGGTTTTTTCGCTATGCCATTCAACCTCGCGACCGCTCCTGATGACCTCTTTCACCCATAGAAAGACACCGGAGGACAAACACATGGCCAATGGTATGAGCCCCTTGAGAGCACCCCCAAACATTTTTCCTACAATGACTGTCGCCACAAAGATAGCTGCAGACAAAAAGGTGCCTCTCTTCTCCAGGGTCTCGAACATTGGTTCGTAACTAACGCTCGGGGTTGGATGAAAGAGGATATTCGTCTTTTCTCCATGGATTGGAACGTCTGAGGTAGTACCTTCGGCGACGGGGTCAGGTGGAGCTGTGATGTCCTGATTGTATTTGTATTCGTCCAGCGGTTGGCTTGGATCTGTTTTGACAGGCTGCGAGATTGTAAGTGGGATGATGACTTGACATTTGGAGCGCTCAATCAGAAGATTACGAAATCAAACTCAGCTTACCGTTTCTTTGTCGAGATTGGCATTGGGTACGGAAAGTGTAGGATTCTCGACCTGGTCCAGCATGGATGCGCCGACATCCTCAATGACGACTTGCTTCCCAGTAGTAGGATCCGTGACGGATTTCTGAGTACCTTCAATGCCCGCTTTTTGCGGTCTGTGGGGCACGGCCTCGCCATTGGCAGTTGCTAACGACGCAGGAATAGCATTTGGATCTTTAGTCTTATTCGTCTTGGCCTGCTGATCAATTCTGCGATCTCTATCGACCTTGTCCTTGTCCAGGTTCTCGATGAACTTCTTCACGGTAGGGACAGGATTATGACCTGAATAGTGGCCTCCGGGGGCATGTTGCTGCTGGTGCTGTTCGGCCATGGTGCTTCAAGTTGGCCAAATTGACACAATTCGCGCCTTGTCAATCACTGCGCGCGGGCATCAATTGGTGAGTTGTGGGACAAGCAGGTAACAGAAAGGAAAAAGCGAGGAGGAGAAGTGAGAGAGCTGTGGACGGGCAAGGCCCAAGAGGACGAAGGACCAGATTTTGAGCGGTACAGCCAGCCAGCTGCCCTGGTTTCTGTGATGCTAAGCAAACAAGGAAGAAGCGCGCCACAAAGAAGGGATAGGTGATCGCCTGTGCAGCCCTCGCTTGGTGATGATGTCATACTAAACAGCCCGCGGCCGCGATCCACGCCTTTGATCCTCCGAGAGGACGCGTCAAGCCTCCGATGACACGAGCATTCGCCGACAACAAGGTCAGAGCGACATCTTGAGCTGTTGGTTCTGCGTGGAGAGCTGTGCGATGACAGCTGATGTGGCGCTTCAATCGTGGCTATCGACCTCCCCCACTGCATCCTATACTATGCTTGAACTACCTGACATCATAGTAAACATGTTATCGCGGGCTGCGTACAAGGGTAGAGAACTCATCTACACGGCTACGGCGATCGGGATACTACACCATGTCTCTGATCGCCTGGAAACAGTGGGCTTACCCGCGGTACCCGCCGTATTGGCCTTGCTGGATGGAGGGGTGCAAATACACGTAGAGTTTCCTTTTGTTCATGTGCGTGCTGGTGGTGGTCGGGAGACAACCCCGCGCTGCCACGCCACGATTCATGCCAAACCACCATCTTGTTCCCCACGACAGCTGTCAGACAGCCCGAGCTATTCTTCTAGTACTATAGGCATTAAACCTTGGCCATGTCTGGCTGGTTCACTCTCTTCACCAACGGCCGCTACATCCTCGATGGCCAGCTCGTGGAAGACCACCTCGTAATCTCCGACGAGACAGGCCGCATCCTCAAAAGGGAGGGCTACATTGGCGGCGAGGCCGTCGATCTTGAAGACAACATCATTGCTCCTGGTTTTTTGGAATTGCACACCAATGGCGCCAATGGCTTCCACTTTACTCACTTCACCGACTCGGAAACCTATAAGCAAAATGTAGATGGCATCGCCAAATATTATGCTACTCAAGGCGTTACCGGTTTCTGGGCCACCATCCCCACGGTCAAGCCCGAAGAATTCCAGATGGTGTGTATACTCGTTTGGGAAATCCATCTTGAGCATCAAGCCCATTGAATCAGACACCATTGGGAAGTGCCGTTGAGAATAGAGCAGAAAAGAAAAGAGGGGAAGAACTACATGATCCCCCACCATTCATCCCATCTCCATACCACACCGCTAACATCTCCACCTCACCCCCACAGATCCTCCCATCCCTCGCTCCCCGCGACATCCCAAACGCAGCATCCCTCCTAGGCGCCCACACCGAAGGACCCTACCTCCACCCGACGAAAAAAGGCGCCCACAACTCCTCCCTCTTCCAAGCCTGCAACACCCCAGCCGCATCAGTCTACGGCACCACAAACCTCAACACAACCGTAAAACTCGCAACCGTCGCACCCGAACTCGCCTCCTCATCATCCCTCATTCAATCCCTCGCCAGCACAGGGATTCGTGTGTCCCTAGGCCACTCCACCGCCTCCTACGCAGATGGACTGGCTGGTCTCAGAGCTGGCGCAACATGTCTAACCCACACCCTCAACGCCATGCCGCCTTTGACCTCGCGTGCCCCGGGTCTTGCGGGTTTGATCTCTCTACCGCGTACTTCTACGGAAAGTAGTACGAACCCGCCCGCTCCATACTACACGATTATCCCGGATGGCGAACACCTCCATCCAGCTACCGTTTCCTTCTTGCACCGCACCAACCCCGCCCGTGCAATCCTCATCACCGACTCCATTGAGCTCGCCTCTCTTCCTGATGGGACTTACCCAGGCCATGCGCAGATTCCCTTCGAGCAGACGAAGAGCGGCACTAGAGCTACGATTGCTGGCACTGACACGCTGATCGGTGGATGTATCCCCTTACAGCAGGGCGTGCGGAACCTCATGGAGTGGAGCGGGTGCGGCATTGCCGAGGCTGTGGCCAGTGTGACGGAGAACGTAGCTGGCTTCATGGGCATTGATGGAGTAGGCGGACGCGGTGTTTTGAGGGAAGGTCGGAGGGCGGATTTGTGCGTAGTGAGTGAGGAGGGGGACGTGCTGCAGACATGGGTTGCTGGCATCAAGGTGTGGGATCGCGATGACGAAGTTGCTAGAAAAGAGGACGACGGAGAGTCTAGAGGCTAAGGTTTTGGAGTATCGTTCTAGATTAGTAAACAATTTTGCAAATAGATTGCTTTGGATTTGGCGTTTGATCACCTGTTGGCTCCTTATCAAGACGTCTACGTTATGGAAATCTTACATTTCCCGATAATATTATTACTCGTGGGCAGTCGTGTATCGGATGACAACTCCATCATGTAAGATGTGGAAATAATACACAATAATGCTACCTTTCCTCCCCTTCTCGAAAGTACGAAGAAAGAAAGAAACAAGAGGGGAATATGTAGAAGGGGAAAAACGACAACAGGTACGAAAGAAAAGTAGTAACCGAGATACGGCCTTATAAAAACAATGTTGGCCGCCGCCCCTTATCCAAACGAAACTGCTGACGTAGGCCTAAGGACCAGGTGATCATAGAATCACCGAGAAAAAGTTATAAACGCCAGAATCTTGCCTCCACATCGCGCTTTCCGATGCGCAGTGCGAGGCTCCATTTCCAGGGCTCCAGAAGATAACATGTACGTCCTCAATCCACGCCTTATCTGGCTGATGTCCCTGGTATCCCAAAACGCCTAATGATGCAAGAGTGCCCTCTCTCGTGGCCGGCAAAAATTACGCTGGTCTAGTCCGTGATTGCAAGTGCTGTCAATCTTGCACTGCGGCACTTGGTGGTGCAGCAGCCGGTGGACTCCCAGATTTTCCCAGGGATAATTTGATCTTTTTCGCCTTGGGCGCGTTCTCCGAATCGATCGAATCACCTTCACGCTCTCGCTTCCCGTCCGACTTTTCAGTGCCTTCACTCTGCCGACGGTCCGTATTGTTAGTCTTGAGTTTCACTTTGATGTTGTCTTTGCCCCCTTTTTCCCGGTCCGCCTTCTTGACGTATGTGCTCTTCTTCTTCTTCTTTTTATCGGGAGTATCGTTCTCGCCTTCGTCGTCGTCGTCGGCACCGGCGCCCAATTTTTTCACCGGACTAATACCTTTTCCTTTGGTTTTGGCTACTGCGGCATCATTCTGCGAGCCAGGCGCTGGCGTGCCCATTCGACTTCCTAGCGGAGTATTGCCAACACCGCTGCCATTACCATTCTGACCCGATAGCTTTGCCATGGCGTTTCGAGAACTCTGACGGCCGCTAATACCCAAGCATTTCTCCAAATGTTGGGCGAATCGTGTGATGAGTAAACTGCGCTTGCAGTTGGGGCATGTGTGCCAAGGAATATACGACGCGGGTTTTCCGCCTGTGTTGAGCTTGATCTCTTTACTTCCATCTCCTCCGGCCATATCTGTGTCCTGAGATCCTGGTGTGCCAACGCTCTCCTTCTCTTGATTTTTCTGTTGTTGCTTCATCAGCTCGCGCTCCTTCTTGCTCTTAGCCATGTCAGTTGGAAACGGGTTGCCGAATACATCGTGACCGGGCCTCTGCACCCAGGGATAGAGCATGCAATACTCCTTGGTGAGATCGGGATTCTGCATGCCCTTGCCCATGATGGGATGCATTAATCGCGGTAACTTGCAGTGTGGACATATGATTTCGGGTGTCGTCTTGAGCGGGTTCCCCTTCAAGATCACACGCCCGTTCTCGTATTTGGCGGCAGGCGTATCGGCAGCGGGGACGGTTGGTTGACTGTTACTCGCGTTCTTCTGCGATTGCGGTTCGAGGTTGGCGAGTGCCAGCGACTCAGCCTGAGTGGCCGCTGACTGCATGCGGAGCAGCTTCTCGGAGCGATGACATGACAACACAGTGTGGTGTACTATGCTGGCTATACACTCATCGAGAACATCTTCAGTCTATACACGCGACGCTGTTAGCGATGCAATTGAATTCCGCAACCCCTGGAGGCTCTGCGCCGGCAGGGAGAATGAATGAGCGCGAGCCAGCGTTGCTTACCAGTTCAACCAGCGCACCGGGTGGCAGCTTCACCTCAGCCCCTTCCCCTCCATCTTTCCCGTCGGCCGATCGGTCCTCAGACATAATAGTGCTGAGCCGCGGCCGTCTATCGTCTGCCTATCCAGCGTCGTGGTTATTTGTACGGTTCAAGGTTGAGCAGACGTGCAACGGTTGTCGAGAAGGAGGCTCGGAGTTAAAGCCTTAGCGTAAGCCACTACCTACCGACACCTTGGCTGCTACCGAAGGCCACGCTCCACCGTGCACACGACCAACCGTCGCAGATCTATTTTCAAACACACGAGACTGTGGCAAGGCACTTGCAAAGATTCACGAAAGTCACGAACAAGACTCTACACATGGTGAATGCCCCTAGAGGCTTGGAAAAGATTGCTACGTGAAGTGCGAACGCGAAATTTGCAACATATCTGTATTTTGACAACTACATTACAGGGGACGGAGGATAGGGTGTTAACTGCTCTTTCTCCTTTGATACCCTGTTAAATAGCATCTCACCATGGTTTTTATAGAATGCTAATAAGATCCAGGCATGAATTAAAGCCCTTAATAAGTATTGATAGCTGATCCAAGGGTAGACCCACCCTGGTAAAGATGTATTGAATTCACATCGTCACACAGATTCCCATGTCGCCAGACGTCCTATTGTGTGTCCAGCCTCCCGGACGATGCACACAGTGTCATCCCTGCTCAGGCCTTCGCTATTGTTTGTGAAGACTCTGGAAAGCATCAAATTTGCGATAGCTGTAGGTACACCTTCGGCAAGATTATAGTTGCCAGTTGTAACAAATCCTATCAGATCTTCTTCATCTGGCACGGACGGGTAATCGTCTTCTTTTTTCGGTGCCGGCTGGAGGAGATTCTCTGCAAGCTTCTGACGTCGACCACGTTTTCCAAAGACTTTGCTGCGAGAATCGTGGTCTTCCTTCGGCATGGGCCGAGGATTTCTGACGGAACCGTCCTTCGAAACAAGAGACAGCCATTTATTTCGTAAGTCAGAGTTGTTCGTTGGAAGTCGGTAGATGCGAGCGCAGTCCGTAGGCGTACCCCGTTTGCTCATGGTGATTTTGACCGTGACAAGGTAATTATGGTCCAGAATGCTGGACGCGATGGGTTTCTTTTTGAGCACAGCGGAGGCATCTTGAGACGGAAGCTGGCGAAAACAAGGTCGCGGCGAATTTGGAATCTCACATGTCAACAAATCATTATGTTCTTTTGAACAGAGCTTCTCCCAGGCGCAAGCCCAGGGATCCCCAACTTCACCCCGTCTCCCATTTCCAAGATCAATCGTGGACCACTCGATCCTCTTCCCTTTCGGGCGTTTCTTCCACTCATGCTCTCTGGCCGCTCGCTCCTTCATCTCCCAATCCCATCCAGCAACTGTGCCAGGGAAATCATAAGGGAAGTTGGGAATCGACTCCATGAACTGAATGTCTCGGCTCTCTTTGAGCCCGCAGGGCAGGGGGTTCTCTCCGGTCGAAAGATGGTACCGCATTATACCCTGCCAAACGGGAGGTACACATTTCCAGGGGAGGAGGACGGTCCACGATTTCCTATTCCTCGACGCATAGGTCAACATCGGGATATGTGGATCACTCGAGCGTGGGTCTGGATATTCTCCTTTCGTGCATGGTGATTTCCTGCGGTTGATAGACTGTTGAGATTGAAGAGATCGTGCTGCAGCAAGTCTTGAGTTGCGGTCAAAAACCGTTGCAACAGTCTGAGTTGTATCGATAGGCCATTGTGCGAGGGTCTCTGTTAAAGCATCCTGCGCACTCGCATCATAAGAGAGAGAGGAAGCTGATGGTGGGTCGCGGAGGCGAGGATCAGTGATTGGAAAAGCAACCAGGGCCCCGGACGGCAAGTCGTCGGGGGTGGCGATTGTAGCAAGCGATTGCCAAAGCGCGTCGGGGGTTTGTGAAGACATATCGGGAGGTACACGAGGGTGGAGAATTGAGCAAAGCGTCTCATGGGCTGCCCTTCCCGTGATCTCAATCGATCCGATCTCGAAACGAAGATCCTCTGCTATGACGGCAGGTTTTTGGACTTTAGAAACTCTGATTACTGTGTTCCAAAGTTGATGAAAGGCGCCTGGATGGACCCGAATGAAAACTCTCCTTGTGTTGCTATCCGACTCTTGAACGCACCATATAACAGTGACAAGGGCAGTCGCTGAGAGGGGTTCACTTTGTCTCTCGTACAGCCATCCTTCCCATGCTCGTGTGCCATTCCGCCATTTCTTCCACTTGCCATGGTTTGCCCAGGGATCCTCGTCATCTTCGTCAGCGAAATGGAGGGCCTTCAAAAGCCCCAAAATGCTGGCTTCCGGTCCTTTCAAGCTTAATGTGGCCATGTAACTCGTATCACACGTAAGAGCTCCCTTGGACTTTGCGTGGTATGCAGAACGATATGCTTTCTCGTTCTGCACGAGCGGTATCGAGAAGCCCCAAAGTGGGTTCGCTGGAGGGGTCATACGAGCCCGTTTCGCGTGCCATACGTGAGTCGGTAGCCAAGTCTTGTTTATTTGTCGGCGACGAAACCGTGATGGCGGAATCTCTGGTGTTGCTAATGCTGAAAAAGCAATGCTTTTCGGATCGGCTGTAGTTGTGGTTCTGGTTTTCGTGCGCGGCGCGGTTGGCGGTTCTGTCCGTCCACCTTCCGTTTCCACGCCTTCCATAGGCTCGACAGTAACAGATGGCTCCTTTTTCTCCTTGCGCCTCTTTGCTCTTCTGTCCCAAGCCTGCCTGCTCCTTTCTATTCCATCCTTCCGCAGCCATTTCTTCCTGCTCTTGCCAATACCGCTGGCTCCTTTGCTGATTGGAGTGTTGTCTTCTTTCATCTCTCTCTTAGCCTGAGTCCTCAGCCGCTTCGGCACACGCTGTGGATTGTGACTCGCCGTCCTCCTCCGCAAGCCTCTGGGGACATTTTGAAAAGCCCGGCGATTCAGACCTTTCTTGGCGGCTTGCATCGCATTTTCGAGCGATTTGATCTCGTTCTCGTGCGATTTGAGAAAGTTTCGGACGTTGATCTCGCCATTGGGATAGGCTGTGTTGGTGGGTGTAGTGCGGATGTTGTGGTTCGGGTTGAAGGGAAATCGAGGTCGTTTAGAGGGCGGCCCATTGCCTCCAGCATGCTCCCGTTTCTTTGGGTTGTCCGCCATGGCGGCAGCACTCGATGGTGCCCGGAGTGGATGGTTGCGACGCGAGCGGAGACGAAGATTGGAATGTCGAAATCTTAGCGCCAATTGGCGAACCCACGTGCTTGCGTATCGCACCTCAGATACCCGTTGATAAGAGCATGCACAACAGCCGGAATAGTCTGAAATTCAAAACGGTGGGTTAATGTTAATGGATTCGAAGAGGAAGCAGTGAAAATCCTGCGTGCTCTTCAAATGTTTATACCCAACTTCACCCGCGTACCATGGTTTAGATCAATTGATACATCCGCTATCACCCGGGCATGAACGCCATCGTCAAATGAGTTGGATATCCAGAATAATCAACTACATCACCACCTACTTCAGAGGAGGCTGGAAAGATGTGCATCACCGATCCAAGGCTCTTTCATAGAGTCTACAAGCTAAGTGGTTCGCGTCGCCTTGAGCTCAGCTTCAGCCCTACGAACTTTTTCCCGAGTTCGCCCCACCATCCCACCACAACCCCGCGACACGCCTCAATTACACGCGCCGAAAATGGAAGACGATCGAGCCGCTACGAATCTTGGGCCGTCAGTCGATGAGGGGATCCCGGATGAGCCTATTCATGTTCCCAGGCAACCAAAGCGACGTTTTGTAGGAAGAAAAGCGGCAGAGGCGTCGACGAAACCCGCCGATCCAAATGCAAGCATCGAAGATTCAAGCGCGATACAAGGTGTGCGACGTCCCATAGCTCATGGGATGCGAGATCCAGTTGTAACTAACAGCCTTCGATCTACATAGTGGCACAACCTCGTCGTACTGCCCGCGCGCTGAATTCAATCCCCGACTCGATTCTTCACGACGCCGACATCAACGATGCCATATCCCTCCTCCCTCCCAACTACAATTTCGAAATCCACAAATGTATACACCGAATACGCACTTCGGGGGCGAAGTCTATTGCACTTCAATTCCCTGAGGGTTTGCTGTTGTTTGCGACCACCATATCAGACATCTTGACGCAGTTTTGCCCCGGCATAACAACGCTCATCATGGGGGACGTAACATACGGCGCATGTTGTATTGACGACTTCACCGCCCGCGCGCTGGGATGCGATCTACTGATACACTACGCACACAGCTGCCTGATCCCTGTGGCAGTCACCAAAATCCAAACACTCTACATCTTCGTCTCCATTGGAATCGACACGCAGCATCTCCTTAACACTATAACACAAAACTTTCCTACCGGGAAAACAATAGCGTTAGTCGGTACTATACAGTTCAATTCGACCCTCCACGGCGTAGTCTCCACGCTTCGCCGCGAAGGTTATAACCCTATTGTGCCTCAGATCGCACCACTTTCCAAAGGCGAGATCTTGGGTTGCACTTCACCAGCCATGGCCATAAAACCAGGTCAACTAGATTCCAAAGGGAAAGAGGAGCCCGTGCCCGATCTCCTTCTCTACCTCGGCGATGGGAGATTCCACCTCGAGAGTGCTATGATAGCCAACCCTTCTTTGCCCGCCTATCGGTACGACCCATACTCCCGACGTCTAACACACGAGACTTACGAACACACGTCTCTCTACACACTCCGCCGTACGGCGATTCTGACAGCGCGGAAAGCGCGCACGTGGGGCATTATTCTCGGTTCTCTTGGGCGACAGGGGAACCCCCACACTCTGACGCTCATTGAGAACGAACTGAAGCGCCAGGGCTTGAAGAGCGTTAATTTGCTATTGTCCGAGATCTTTCCCGGTAAATTAGCCATGATGGCGGACGTAGAGGCCTGGGTGCAGATTGCGTGTCCCAGATTGAGTATTGATTGGGGGTATGCGTTTTCGCGCCCCCTCTTGAGCCCGTATGAGGCGCTTGTTGCGCTGGGTGTTAAAGATGCGCCCTGGTTGGATGAAGAGGAGGGTACTGGAGAGATGAAGGAGCGGAGAAATCTGTATCCAATGGACTTTTATGCGCGAGAAGGGTTGGGGAGGACGACTGTGGAACATGTCAAGGCTGCAGAGGTTGAGATAAGGGGATAGCCATTACGCTGATTTGGAATCGAAACTGAAAGGGCACGATATAGATCGCATTGACCAGGTTCCTTGGAGCAAAATCAAATAAATGCATCCTATTATTCCAATGCTGTCAATACCTACCAAAGATTCCCTCTATGATCAACGGATGCAAAAACTCCTTTTGTTTTTCAATGTTTCAACGCTATCAAAGTTCTCCGCTTAACCCGCAAAGAAAAAAAAAACGCCCAAAAGACACCGGCCGAGGGGTATATATGGTACACGTTCGTCTCTTCTCACCACGCCGACATCATAGCCAAACAGCCAACCAACCCACTGTAACAGCTCCCAAAGCAAAGACCCCTTCCAATGGACCACCAAGTCCTAGACCCAATACACTCATTCTCCCAACGCCTGCAGGGTATGGCAGCATCTCAGCAGCACTTCCTGACGGACTGTTATTTTCTCCACCAAATCCGCCTCCGCCCACACTTCCCCCGCTTCTTGTCACCGTGACCACCGTAGTGGCCGGCACCATTTGACTTGTGCTACCCTGGACCACAACCTCCGTGTTTCCAGGCTTCAGACTGATCACAGTACCTGACACCGTGATGGCCTCTCCACCCGGTCTAAGCGTAGTCCCAGGCGCGATAACATAGTTCCCCGCTGCGTTGGCGGTGAATGTCGATTGGAACAGTGTGAGTAGAGGGATTGTTGTTGTTGAGATGACGGCGCCGTAGGCTGGGGTTATGGTGGTGGTTTGTCCGTTCACTACGATTGCAGTTGGTGTGGTAGGAAGTGAGAACACCGTCCCTTGGATTGTTATTGCCTTACCGCCTGGAACCAGTGTTTGACCTTGAATAACGTAGGCGGTCGGTGTTTGCTCGCTAGGCTTCTTATTAGAATCGAAGATGGGTGTGAGGGTTTGAGAGTCGATGGCCACAGGAAGAGGGGCAGAAGGTGGGTTGGTGATGAGAGCTTGTGCGGGCCTTTCGAAGGGTATGGTCTGTGTACCGCCAAGAATGACTTCCGTGCGTCCAGCGGTTGTTTGAATCACGATAGGAGTGTTCTCGATGGTGATCGTTTGCCCAGGTCGGACAGTCGCAGAATCACCGATGACGAAGTCGATATCTTCACCACTGCTGCTGTCATCGCTTTCTCTTCCTGGTTCTCCCCCAGTAACACCGCCACCACCAGTCCCTCCTCCGCCACCGCCTCCCCCGCTGCCATCGCCACCACTCTCGCCACTATTCCCGTTGCCCTGTCCTGTTGGAGATGGTCTAATAACGACATTAGAAGGGCCCACGGTAATCGTAACTTGTCCTTGGGGGCTCTTGGGCTGCGCGGGGCTTTGCTGGGGCTCCGCGATAACATGTGGAGAGCTAGTTGGTAAATTACTCGACGGACCATCATTGAAGCCTGTAGCTGGAAGTTGCATATCTGGGTTACAGTTTCGGCAAGGTCCTACAAGACCGGGCTCGGGGATTTCATGGTGTCCGTCTGGAGAACCAGGATCACTTGAAGGCGCAGGTATGGGTTTCAATGCCTGATCGCTGGAGGTCGGCATGGACGGCACCGGGCCTGTGAAGTTCCCATTTGGGAAACCAGAAGAAGTCGCGTTGGAGGATATAATAGGTCCCGATGAGATTATCGAAGAAGGTGGCAGGTTGGTTAAGGATGGAGGCGCGGAAGGAATTATGCCTCCGCCTGGCTCCCGTAATGTTGATTGTGGGAGTGCTGAGGGAGGCCCAGCCTGAGACGTTATGATGAAGGTTTGAGGTTGTGATGGAATAAGTACAGGCGGGCGAGATTGAGAGGGGATCAAACCCGTTTGTGGAGGTGTGATTGACTGCACATCCGCGGACTCGGGCGGGATGAGACCAAGAGGTCCTACATATATCGAGCTCTTGGTTAGCCACTCTGCTCTTGCGATTTCTACATCAATTACATACTTGGCGCCGAGGGTATGAGAGCAACATGAGTAGTGCTGGACGTTGGTGCTGCCGCGATCTTGTCATTTGCTATACTTGGGTTAGAAATACTACAACACAGAGGCGGAAGAATGGCATGAAGCCGCGTTCGGGACCGTACCGGCTGCTACGTGGGCCCACATCATCCATATGTACAGTGTGGCCCGGTACACTGAGCGTACAGGAGGTTGTAACCCATTCCAATGACGGGAGTCGCACATTCTGGAAGCGCGTGTGATGGTCGAGACGGAGATGACGGCGGCAGAGGACGCAGCGTGTACAGAGAGGGACACGGGCTGTATAGATGTAGGATAAGGGATTGCGAAGAAGGATTCTCATTACCCAAGGACGCTCTAGTCATCAGCTCGCAATTAAAGAGTATGAAAAGGCGTCTCTGCAAAACTCGTCGGTCCTCGCAACCACGGCAGGTATAGAGTGACTGAAATTCGAGAACCGCTTTGTATACATATTGCGTATATTGTCGATGATTAGCCTAGGGTAAGCTCCGCCAGATGCACGGTCTTGATTGGAGCCTGGTTGGAAGTGTAATGGGTCGAGCTGCACGGGATAAATTGTAGACGAAAATGCTCGTCGTGTGATACGTCCATTGCCTGTTTACAAGCCACCAACGTTGATTAAGCGAAAGCACCCTGGCGGTGTATCGTGAGTTGAAAGCACTGCAGAGCTAGTCTGGAAAAGGCGGGTGAGTGAGCACATTCATGGCAATGGCAAACTCCGTGGTCCCGGAAGATTCCTGGTTCGATCTGGGCGTTGTGGATGAAATGATTGTTGCATGGTGCTGTGGAACCATAGCAGTCGGACGGAAACACGGGATAGCGGATAATGGAAGAGTTTGTTGGCATACACCTGTACGTGTAAGCTTTGGTGAGTACCATTGCGCAGTTGGCCTATGCCAGGTACAAGACAGCTTTGAAAGACGTTGAAGTTGTGGACGCATAGATGTGTCCAGGTCATGTGGCATAGGTGATGTACACTACTTTCCGTGGCTAGTCGGGTATGTAGAAAGCGCACTGAACTGTACAAGGGTTCAGGTAATCAACCGGTTGCTCAGCAGCCTGGGCGTCGAAGACTCTACAAGTTGAAAGGGCAGCATGCAATGGGGAAGAAGCCAAAGTTCGTTCGATCGATCAGAGGCAAACTTCGCTAGTGCTCTTTCTTAGGCATTTCCAATGTTCCTCAGCAGTAGTATGCAGAGACGCATAGTTTGTAAGTGGAAGGTGCATGCTCGCCTCAGGGGACAATGCATTGCAGAACAATAAACCGGTTCCTCGAAATCGTCAGACGCATCTTATGAAGCATCGTGTGCTCAATATTGTTGCTTTCCGGGGGTATCCAAATACACACCGTCCCCTTGGTTCGATTTCAGACGATTCATGATATTGATGAGTGCGTTCAATCATCGAATTCAATGCAGGAGATGCTGTGCCCGCAATGATGGCTGTGAGTAATCCGAAGAAAGCCAAGGCAACGTCCACAGTACAGGTGGCATTGAGTTGTTGGACTGAACCCAACGGCGAGTCGAAAGCGTAATCTGCATTTCCATTCGATGTGAGCACCAAGTACATGATGTTGGTGGAGGTGAAGGTGTGGTGCACGCGCCAACGCCAAGGCAGTATTAGCGCGGAACGTTAAGCGAGCCCACCGAAATTTGGACTTGAGCAACTTCGCTACTTCGACTTTCGACAAGCTCAACCCACGACAACTGCAGATTGCGACAGAAGGCCCAACACCAGGTATGTCTTGATCAGCTCGACTCTGAATCACAGTCATGTATAGTAAATGAAAAACGCTCCTCGGTCATCCTCTCCTCTGCCTCGTTGCGGTCACTCCATGACTATCGAATTCGCGATATCACAAAATTCGATCTTGGTGTCCAACGACCGAACGGAAATGAGGGGGGAACAGCCCTGGAGCGGTCCATTCGTACAATCAGACATTTCAATGCTTCGATGGACAATCGCTGACTTTGCCCAACAGTCTTCTTCTAACCAGCCGCAATCATGGGGTATCTCCATTCCTATTCTTCAGACTTCTGCAGCAGCTAACACCTCACAGTATCTCACGCGACTCTCGCCACAAGCGCTCCGCCTCTGGTGCTAAGAGGGCATACTACCGCAAGAAGAGGTATGCATAACCCGATCGCATCTACAGTCATGTCTGACATGGCTTTAGGGCTTTCGAGAAGGGTCGCCAACCCGCCAATACTCGTATTGGTGCTAAGCGTATCCATCTTGTCCGCACACGCGGCGGCAACCGCAAGTTCCGTGCTCTGCGTCTCGACTCCGGCAACTTCTCATGGGGCTCTGAGGGCATTGCCCGCAAGACCCGTGTGATTGGTGTCGTGTACCACCCCTCCAACAACGAACTCGTCCGTACCAACACTCTCACCAAGTCCGCCGTCGTCCAGATCGATGCCGCTCCTTTCCGACAGTGGTACGAGGCCCACTACGGCACCCAGCTCGGCCGCAAGAAGCAGAGCAAGACCGGCGAGAAAGAGGAGGAGAAGAAGAAGTCGAACAGCATCCAGAAGAAGCAGGCTGAGCGTGTCAAGACCTCCGGAAAGATCGAGAACGCTGTTGAGAAGCAGTTCGAGGCTGGTCGTCTCTACGCCGTCGTTGCCTCCAGGCCCGGCCAGAGCGGTCGTCTTGATGGTTACATCTTGGAAGGCGAGGAGCTTGCTTTCTACTCCCGTGCTCTCAGGAAGTAAGGGATTGTTTTGGGGAATATTTCGGTGCATCGGTCCGGTCAAAATGGGTGTTTATTCACGTATCTGGTCTGCATAGTTCTCCGAATGGACTGGCAATAGTATGCCGCTTCTAGATACCACGAGCTTATGAATCATGGGTTCACATTTCAGTGATGTGCTTTTCAATGGTCTCTTTGCTATCTGTGTGGTATGGGCATGTGTAGAGAGAAATCCAATGCATCTGTGTCACGTTGGATCAATCTTGGACGTATGTGGAAAGCACCACAGCGTATTCAACTTAGCGATCAATAGTCTTGTCAGAGTTATCCAGACGCTAAAAAAATGCTTATTATTCATTACTGTTATAACCCTTCATACTGGATGCCTCATGGATACGAAGAGCAATCCATCAGACTGACTTGTAGATTGACCAAGTGACATGAATGCCTCGCCCAGAAACTTTTGACCTGAGAATCCATCCAGTGACTAATTTGATCCATCATACTCTGCGCCCAGGCTAAACTAAAACCGATCCAAATCCATCTTGGCACAAGGTCTACCATGATACGCCACATGAGACCAGAAGATTGGCTAACGGTGTATAGATAGCCATGCGCTGTCCAATCTTCAAAGAGACAAAAAAGACAATCCTCCAGGCCGTCGCTCAAGCATGGCCGACTCGCAAAACCGATATCAAATTGACCAGGAGAGAGAGGGTGTGATGTCCAGAAATCGAGGGTCCAGAAATCAAGGGTTCGGATGCTATCAGAGAAGCCAATCCGCAACTACGTGCCGCTTTCTTGTAGATGGAGCATATGTTATACAAGTTCAGGAAAGTGTTCTTATGGAGTGGTGCAGTCGCGAACTAAGTGCGCTCAGTGAACTTCGGCGGAGGATCGCTCGCAACGACCCCCCTTCTTGAATAACTCGAAGGCCTGAGGCAGACCGAGCTTCAGGGCCTGACGAGCGGCCTGTTCACCATCGTCTTGTTTTCCGTTGGCTGATGCCGTCCGGAGAAGTGGGCCGTCAGTCATGCTGTTGTTTTGCAGCTCCAGGGCCTCGACGTATCGTTCACCGTCGAAGAGAACCCGCATGTTGATCCAAATGGGGATATTCTTGACGACGGAGAGCTCATCGTTCAAGACCCCATGGAGGCGCTTCACGTATAGTCCCCAACGCTCGTTGTCTTCCTTAGTCAAACGTCGGCCCACGCCCCTGTTCGTACTCTCCAGTTCAAAGATGACCGTTAGAGTCTGAAGAGCAGGGTATGCCTTCTTGACCTCAGCGTGACCGTGACCGCTAGAAAGAAGCCATCGCATACAGTAACCTCCGCGTACAGAGATTACAAGACGCTGGACGAGCTTCTGGTAGTGGCGGGGAAACAGCGGAATCTTGAAGTCGACAGCTGGGCTCATCTCGGAGAATGGAGCGATGATTTCAAAGCTGTTTTGACTATACATAATTGACTTTGCCTCTGAATGGATCTGGCGAGATACGCAAAGCATGCTGATGTTGGCAGAGGAGAATCGCGAGTACCGGAATTTTGTACCGTCCACAGTGAATTTTGCCAGGGCGTATGCAATGCCAGGGAGGAGTCGACGATCTTCGGGCTTGATATAGAGCAAGGACGACTTTGCATTGCTGTAGGCCACGTGCTTTTGGCGAACACAGATAATGGCTGGGACAACTAGTACCATGTTGTAGATGCGCTGACGAATTGACAATGGCAATCCCATGAAATCGAAGGGCTTGTCGGCAGGTTGCATGGAGCCATGGTCCTTGGGTGTGACAAGATATAGGGGGTCGAGTGACTTGGCAGACGTTACGCAGTTGCTGGAGCTATCGGAATGCCAGTCAGATAGGTTTACCCAGTTGTTCTCTGAGTTATCCTCCGTGTCCGTGTCCGATTCTCCAAAGGAAGCGACCTCGTCAAAAGCTGCCTGGAAGCGTTTGCGGCTCACCTGCAGCTCATCTGACATTGCCCTCTTTCCAGTCGAAGGAGGTGTCATATAAGCTACACCAAGTCTTCGGGGCGGTGGCGTCGAGAGTTTGGAAGGGCCAGCCATATTGGGTTCCCAAAGAGCGAATAGCGTTGTGTGTGCTTGTGTAGTTGAAGAGTATGGTGGTGACCAGCAGGAGCGGGAGAGGGAGCGGGAGTTGGAATGGGAGTAAGAGAAAAGACAGCGCAAGACAGTAAAAAGAAATTAGTTGGCGAGGTAGATAAGTGAGAAAAGGTGAATGTGAAAGTGAGGTGAACTCAGGACAACAGTGATGGTGTTCAAAGTGCCTGTTCCCCCGAGCGACCCAGATACAACACATGTCGAGTTAGCAAGCAGAGATGAGGGCAGATGAACAGCATGAGCGACCATCAAAAGATTGAATCGGAGATGGATGTGCGAGCATCGTAGCGATACAAACCCTCTATCACCCTGTTCATGACTGCTTTCTGGAATCCGGGAAGATCCACATGCGAATAGCACGGGAGTGATAGGTAAAATACCTCATCGTATAACACACTACCTAGGTAAAGGCGACAGCGTGTGCTATATCGCTAGCCTGTGTCTTTAGGCGGCATACCTGCAGATACTCCAAGGCTGTGAAGCTGTGTAGATGGAGGCTCCATGAGTCCGTGAGCTCGTCAATGGTGGTGAAGATGGGCCAGTCCCAAGACGGCTAGCTCACATAATCGCCCTCCGGCAGCGAAACCTCACTCCTTCAGCAACCACGCATCACTGGCCTACCCCCTCCGAGCTCCCACCCATCGTCTACCATCTCCTCTCGCCCTGAAAAAATGTTCACTTCCCGGGCCCTCACCTCGGCCTTCCGCGCTGGCGCGCCTCGCGCCCCAATTGCCGCCCGTGTCGTCGCAACCCGAAGCTACGCCCAGGCCGCTGCACCCAGCGGCGCTTCCACCAAGCCTCCCGTTGCGCTCTTTGGTGTTGACGGAACCTATGCCAGCGCCCTTGTACGTCTTCTGTACCTCCAATTGGGTCGATTGCACCCCAAGTTTCGATGATGCGGAATGGAAAGGGCCGTTGAGACCTTGTGTTAACAATTTTTCTCCCAGTACACCGCGGCCGCCAAAACCAGCACTCTCGAACCCACCGCCAAGTCATTGGAGACTCTCTCCAGCGTCTTCAAGAAGGACCCCAAGCTCTCCACCGTCCTCAGCGCCCCCACCCTTACCGTGTCCGACAAGCAGCAGATCGTCGCTGAGCTCCAGAAGCACATCGGTAGCGCGGACAAGGAGGGCGTCGTGAAGAACTTCTTGGATACTCTTGCCCTCAACAACAGGCTCGGTGCTTTGGAGGGTGTTGTAGAGAAGTTCAGCGAACTCATGAGTGCGTACAGGGGTGAGATCGAATTGACCGTCACCAGTGCCGCGGTATGTCCATCACATTTTTTGTTGGGGAAACATGGGATCTCCAACCCTCCTCGTGGGAGAAATGAAAGGGGTTCCATGGACAATGACTGACAATCTTGTAGCCTCTCG